>JANAVB010013600.1:6360318-6960318 GCA_029216955.1 Iris pallida | reverse complement strand
TACATTAATTGCATGGCCATTTAATTAATTGCCTTGCATGGGCTAGCCGCATATGGCCAATGCCATATTATATTAATGCATGCTTATATACAGTGCCTGGCCGCATGGCCATCCTTTGAATGCAATTACAACGTAGGCTTGCATGCATATTTAATGAATGGAATTGCAAGCATTTAATGCTTGTATGCACTTACAAACACTTGGCCGCATAGGCCATTTCACTTTTTGTCGCATGTGGTATTTTAAGCTGGCCGCATATGGAAGCTACGCTTTATAGGGAATTGTATTATTTAATTTTCTTAGCATTTGCATTTGCATGCAAAGTTGGCCCTTTACATTAGTTGTATTGCACCAGCATTTTGCTTGCAAATGCAAGTTTAGTTAGCCGCATAGGAAATACATGCTGGCCGCATGTGGTAATATCAGTGAGCCGCATGGCCTTAAATAGGGGCTTGGCCGCATGTGGATGCATGGCCGCATAGAATCAATGATGGATTGGCCAATTAATTATATGCATTAGCTTTAGAAGCATCTGGCCGCATATATGCATTAGCTTTGCTTTAATTATATGCTTAGCTTTTGCATTTGCATGGCCAGCATTAATATTAGCTTAAGCCTTGCATGCCTTATAATAAATGCATGGCCAGCATTAATACTAGCTTAAGCATTGCATGCATTATAATAATGCATGGCCAGCATGCATTTAAGCATTTGTGTTAGCAATTGCTTTAAACATTTATGTCAGCAATTGCATGCCAACCTGCTCACGTGGCCCCATGCATGGCCTTTTTCCTTTTGTGCATGCCCTTGCATGCAAATTTGCATGCTTGCCAATAGCATTTGCTGGCCAACTCATAGCTAGCCGCATGGGAATCATTAAGTGAGCCGCATAAGAACAATACCAAAGCCAGCCGCATAAAATGTTTGATGCATTATAGTAATATATGCAAGCGTGCGTGCTTGCATTATTTAACATCAGCCTTTAATTATTTCTATGCATTGTATGCATGGTTTACTTGCATGCAAATTAATATTTAATTGTTGTTGGTCAAACACTGTAGCCACATGTATATTAGCCTGGCCGCATATGGCAACTCATTTTGGCCACATGGCCTTAATTTAATATTTCTGGCCGTATGGCCTTAACATTTATTGCATGGCCGCTTGCATGCACGTGCATTAACTTAATTGCTTGCAATTGTTTGCAAGTGACTTGTTGGCCGCATGACCATTTATTTTCCTGAGCCGCATGAGTCTCCTACAGCCTTGCCCCTGCTAATATTTAATTACCACTTGTATGCTTGTGCCATTAATTGTTCCCTGACACGATGATAACCTATTGTGGTGCACTTTTGACAATGACATGACTAGATGGTGATCCGTTCTGGTGCACTTTCGACAAATGACATGACATGATAGTGGCCCGACGTGGCACACTCCTGACAAGTAAACTTGACATGATAATTCTTGATAGTGGCCCGCCGTGGTGCACTCTTGACATGATAAATCTGACATGATACTTCTCGAAATGCTGTTGCGACGGCTAACCTGATATGACCAGTATGAATGACCTGGACACCGTAGATGATTGTGCTTGTACAAATGAACCCGTCTTGTCCTGTATCATGTCTAGGACGGGGACCCCTGAGTACCACGGTCAGGGGTACCCACTGAAATTGACTAAGGCTAATAACTAGAATAATCCAGTAGTCATGAAGAGACTTTCTCAGTTACCTGTTGCCCCTTTGATCCCGGCCTTATATATATACATGGGACTTGGAGCTATCTGTCATGATGAGCACATTTTCAGCCTGCCGTCGAGTGGGGCATCTCTTTAGGACACATGTATCTCACTGCAGTGTGTCTGCTATACTTATTTTCTTTTGCTGGGGTCACTTAGGTAGCAGCAGGCGGGTAACTGGACTTGGAAATCTCTTTGCATCTTGCTAGTAACTAGGTCTGTGATAACCCTAGTTAGTTAAAGTTTCAAGCCGTACTTTTTGCTTGGCCGTGATTGTTGGATGAAGTTCAATCAGTCTAGTCTTGTCTTGATCCTGTACAAGATTGTTACTTGACCTGATTTCTTATATTTATCTTGCCGATAAATGGTGGGAGAAGCCAAGTTCTGTTCAGACGAAGGGTTACAACCCCGGTCCTTGTTTGGTTTACGGGTTGTAACCTGGTTATCTGAATAGTCCTATGGTTATCTCATCGTATATCACCTGTCATGCTTTTCCTTAATTACTGCCTTTTATTATGCAATTATATTCTTGTGCTAATTGCTGGTTTTAGTTCCTAAGTGAAGCCTCCTTTGTGGCACTTGCTCTTTCTGGGGTCTGACCCAGCTGGTTTTGTATGGCCAGATACCAGAGCAGCTCCAGAGGATCCACCGACTTTTCTGCCAGATGGTGACCAGTAGACGGAACCCTGGCAATGAGTGAGTTTATTTTGGCTCTTCCACTTTATTGTAAAATTATTCTTTTGAGGCGTTTAGCCGCCGAGCAAGTGTTAGCTTGTGTACATTTTTATTTACTGTGTGCCTACGGGCTGTAACATGATTGGCAACCTAGGGTTGATCATGTATGATGAAACTCTTGCTATACCTCATATTTTGTAACGACTAGCTTCATGATCAGCTGAATATGTAATATTTGGGATGCCTTACTATTGTATATTTGGTGAACTTACATCTTGTAACATTTATTTGCTTGCTTGTGATTGAGACACTAGGCTTATTTTTGACCATAGGAGACTGATGGATTGTAGATAAACCCTCATATATCTAGACAGCCGTGACCGTATAGTGGAGTGGATCCCATTTTATTATACGTAGCTGGCTATGTCTGCCCCCGCTCTCCAGTGTTCAGGTTCTGGGGCGTGACAGCCTCTCCTGGTCCGGGGCCGACGGTGTCGCCGAGGATAAGGGGGTGATGGGAGAGAAAGAGGGGGACGAGGGGGAGTCCGCAAGACGGGGGGCCGACGAGGTGGCCCCACAGAGGGGAGGGCCAGGCGGAGCCTGGTCGACCCGGGGGAGGGTGCACGCCTAGGGAGACAAAGCAGGCGAAGGGAGTCGCCGGGCCGGGGAGGCCGACCGGCCATCCCAGCCACCAAATCCCGACGGGAGGAGGTGGGGTGGCGAGGAGAGGGCCACCCGCCAGCAGCTGCCGCTTCCACTTCTCCATATATATATATATATATATATATATATATATATATATATATATATATATATATATATATATATATATAACCAGCTGACTGGTTTTGTATTATGAAACCAATCTATGTTAAACAAGTTGGATTGGAATTAAATGGTTGAGATTAGATGACTTTAAAATGTGGTGGGGTCTACACCTTTTAATCTAAACCACTAAATTTTAATCCAACCTTTGAAACATAAGGTGGTTCCATAATACAAAACCAGCCGACTGATTTTGGAACGTTTCTATATATACTAGTAAATTTACGTGCTTTGCATATATAATAAGAATATTATCCAATTATAGTTAAATACTTTTTTTAACTCATGTGGTTAAGGTGCAAGGTATTTTTTTTGTTTGGTTGAGTTCGATTTTCCATGTTGACAAATTTAAACTTTTTTAACAATTTTTTACATATTTTTTTTAAA
The DNA here is from genome assembly GCA_029216955.1 of Iris pallida. Lineage (NCBI taxonomy): Eukaryota > Viridiplantae > Streptophyta > Magnoliopsida > Asparagales > Iridaceae > Iris > Iris pallida. Next base: position 6,956,690 of record JANAVB010013600.1, on the reverse strand, counting down.
ATAAAATGGACCATGATATACATACGGCTTAGACGGCTCACTTTTGAGCCGTTTTGAAGCCTCACTTCTTTATATATATATATATATATATATATATATATATATATATATATATATATATATATATATATATATATATATATATATATATGTGTGTGTGTGTGTGTGTGTGTGTGTGTGTGTGTGTGTGAAACCAACGATAATTTTAAAATAATGTTTTATATATATATATATATATATATATATATATATATATATATATATATATATATATATATATATATATATATATATATATATATATATATATATATATATATATATATATATATGTGAAACCCAGAGTTTTAGAATTATTCATTAATTGTTGATTTATAGTATAAATTTTAGTTTATTAATATTATTATTATTATATATCATTACTATTACTATTATTATTATTATTATTATTATTATTATTATTATTATTTAGTCGGATTTAGGAAAAACATTATTTTAAAATTATCGTTGGTTTTTGATTGTGGCCCCGACCCCGATCCCGAGTCCGGACTCCGAACCCGAGTTCGAACCCGGTTCGATTCCCGAAACCCGATCCTGATCCCGATCCAATTCTTTATTTTCTTGGAAATCCTAGTTAATTACCTATTATTATTCTCTCTAAAAAAATATCATTTGGCTTGGTCACCCACGACCAAGCCACCCACCCAATTTTTTCCCTTTATTTCCTCTCACGAGCACTTCTCCAGCACCACTTATTTCCTTATTTTTTTCTACACCACCACCACCACTTCTCCCACAAAACTCCAGCACCACTTATTCCCTTATTTTTCTCTACACCACCACCACTTCTCCCACAAAGCTCCAGCACCTATTTTCTCCTCCTAAACTTCCCTCAACTCTTTCCTTACTTCACTCTTCCCCAAAGCTAACCGAGTCCCCCGAGTGCCCTTCCTCGGTGCCGTCCAACTCCAACCCGCGACGGCCCATGCCCCGCGAGTTCCCCGGCCCTTCGCCGGCACCCGCGCCCGTGCCTCCGCCCACCTCCGGCACCCGCGCCCCGCGAGTTCCCCGGCCCTTCGCCGGCACCCGCGCCCGTGGCTCCGTCCACCTCCGGGCCACGCAACCTCCGGACCGCGCCCTCCGTCACCCCTTGCCGGCCTCGCACCACTCCGGCGCGGTTTCCAAGCGCCGCCCCTTCTCCGGCGCTGTCCCGCGGCTGTGCCCTAGCCGTTCCCCTCTGTTTCGGTTCCCGCAAGCTTTCCCGCGAGCCCCGTGCCACGCTGATCTGTCCAGCGCTGTCGCGGGTTTCCCGACCTGCTGTCCGCGTTTTTCGCGGTTTCGTCGCGCCGATTCCGCTGCTGTCCGCGTTTATTTTCTATATTTTCATCTGAGAGCTCTAGCTGAGCAACCCAAGGTATAATTCTGGTCCCGTTCCATTTTCGGTAGTCGATGATGAGGATTGGTCCCCGATTCCCTTTCGGAAATTCAGTTTTAGGTCGACATAGTGACTTCGGATTTTTCGGAGACGTTTCTGTGATGTTCTGTGGTTATTTCGAATTTTTTTCGAAATGTGTTTTCTGGATTTTTGGGTGCTGTGGTTTCCGATTTCATTTCGGGATTTTCGATTATATTTCGGGTTCCGATTAAGCTTCGGAAATTATTCTGTGAATTTAATTTTGTGTAAAAATGGTTTTGGAAGTTAATTCTTGGGGTTTCCCTGGTTTGGGATAATTGTTGGAATTGTTGGCACATTTTTCCAGTTTTGGGTTATCCCGAATATAGAGGAAATGCTGCCCAAATTTTTATAAAACTTTTATAGATGAGTTTTAAATTGGTTTTCGGAAATATTTATTAAAATGGATTTTTGGGCGACGACCATACCGGTCCGTGGGCCCTAGCAAAATGCAAATGAAACCGATTTTACCCGGACGTTGAGGCATTAGCTAACTGTGACGATTGGACCAAGTCTGAGACTCCTAATTTTTTAATTAAATTTATTTTTAGTTTTGTTTTCGATATTTAAAATACGGGACTTTAGTCAGAGCTAACTAATTTTCTCTTATTTTATTTATGTAAAGTTTGTAAGGGCATAAGCCCATATTTCTATTTTGTTAGCTGTGCCCCTGTATTGCGTAGTCTAGGTTTTTCATTTTCTTTTCTTGCTTGGTTTTTCCTTTATTTTCTAGTTGGTTTTATTTTTCGTAATTAGGCGCTTAGTTACTAAATGACTAATAAATATTTTGTATAAATTAATAAGGATTTTTCACGATAAAATAACTTGAATACAATATTGGTAGTTAACAAAACCCACGTTTTATCATTGAAAAAATGTTGTTTTATACGTATAATATTAAAAATACAAAGTTTTGCGAATTAACCGGTAACGACAATTTTTCCAAGTAAACCAGAAACTGGCTATCCAACTAAATGAGAACCAACGTAGTACGCGTCGTAAACCGTTAGCAGTAGATTAAATAAACAACTTAAAACTTGACTAGGACCTGCTACTAGAAATTGCAACTAGCACACCTAGAATAGTCTCAATATTGGTTCTAAGTCAAGTTCTCCAACTGTAGGATCTCGGAGACGAACCTAGCATCTTTTCGGAACCAACACCGTTTCCAGTCATAAACAAAAGGCAAGTACATTTTGTGTTAGTTTACAATTATTTAGTAATCGTTTTATTGCAAGTTTAAACCACGATGCAACACGGAACTCTCTCTGAGAGCACTGACTGATTGACTGTTGGGTACTGGGGGAGTAGTGTAATGAGTATGACCACATCCAAAGTAGCATTATAACTGTATTAGCTTACCCCTCATACACACGGGGATAAGCCATATCATTCACTGTACAACCTAATCCGGTCATGTTCATTACCTATTCACATCATAATATTTTAACTGCTGGAGAACTATTTATTTCAAATCGTTTAAAAGTACATAACTCTATTATTATTTCAATTGTTAGATTATCATGAATTGTACTTTGCTCCCTCATGACTGGAGACTACATTTTTAGGTTATATTGATGATGCTGAGCTATTGATAAGTAGTTATTATGACCCGGTTCTGTACCCTGTGATGTTGCCAGAGTCCCCTTTGGAGGACGCAGGACCTGAGGCCGACGAGCTGAACGCTTAGCTAGATATTTTTCTTGTTTCTAGTTCTGTTGTTTTGAAATTTGTTAGTTTGAATTCAGCATTCATTTCAGTTCTTTTACTTTCCAGTTGTATTTATTCAAATGTTGAATAAAGTTTTAAATTCCCGAATATTCAGTTGTGACAAATGTATAGATGTTGTTGTGATTACCTGCTTATGGAATAGCTTACTGCCGCCGTCTCACAACGGTGCAGGCTGGGCATGATCCGGTTCGACCCAATTATTTGGGATCGGGTCGTGACATGTTTTTAGTGGTAGCCCATGCAGGTCCATAAAACAACAACTTAGGAAAACATACCTAGAAACAATTAGAACACTAGAATATTGATTTGTCACAACATAGGTCCGAATTATATATATATAAATATTTTTGTTTGATTATAGACGGATAGGATACCTTGCTTGTGTTTGCAACCAAAACCTTCCAGAGTACGGCCAGAGGAAAGACCACTCGTTTCGGCCTTGCTGGCGATGAGGTCCACCATCGATCATACTTGGACCCATATCCATCATCGAGGCTTGTAACTGTCCCATAACTATCTCAGGCCACAAGTTCTTAACATCTTTACTTGTGATGCCCTTGCCCAACTATGATATAGTCCTAGGATGGACTGGTTAAGTGAGCAGCATGCGCTGATAGATTGTCACAGAGGATGTGTAATCTTCAGCCCACCAGGAGAACCGGAGTTTGAAATCTCTCGAGCTCTGGAAGACATGAAGAGTGTTACTTACTCCTCTATCACCGAAGAACCCGGGCCTCCTCACCCTATTATAGCGGAATTCATGGACGTCTTTCCAGATAGTCTTCCAGGATTGCCGCCAGATCGAGGCGTGGAATTCTCCATCGACCTAGTACCCGGCTCTTTCCCTATTTCTCGGGGATGCTACAGAGTCAATCCTAAGGAAGCAAAGGAGATGAAGGACCAGATTGACGAACTGAAGGCACAAGGATTTATCAGAGACGGGGCTTCACCCTGGGGAGCACCAGTTTTGTTCGTGCCCAAGAAGGATGGAACCGTGCGAATGTGCATTGATTACCGGGCGCTGAACAACATCATCATTAAGAACAAGTACCTTCTGCCCCGGATCGACGACCTGTTTGATCAACTGAGTAGAGCTAAAGTATTTTCGAAGATAGATCTCAGGTCTGGCTACCATCAAATCAAGGTCGGGAAGGAGGATATCCCGAAAACGACATTCAACACCAAGTATGGGCAATTTGAATTCTTGGTCATGCCATTTGGACTGACGAATGCTCCTGCGGTATTCATGAACCTCATGAACAAGGTCTTCTATGAATACCTGGATCAGTTTGTTGTTGTCTTCATCGATGACATACTGATCTACTCGAAGACTGAAGAAGAGCTTGAAGAGCACCTGAGGAAAGTTCTGAGCACCTTGAGGAAGGAGAAGCTCTATGGTAAGCTATCTAAATGTGAATTCTTTTTAGAAAAAGTAGAATTTCTGGGCCATGTTGTCACAGGAGAAGGAATTTCGGTGGATCCAAAGAAGATAACTGCTATTGAGAAGTGGACTGCACCAAGTTCGGTTGCAGAAATCAAAAGCTTTTTGGGTTTGGCTGGCTACTACCGGAAGTTCGTGAAAGATTTCTCCAGGATTGCTGAACCAATGACGAAGCTTACCAGGAAGAACGAAGAATTCATTTGGTCTGAAGCTTGCCAGTCAGCTTTTGAGGAACTGAAGAAGAGGCTTACAACGGCGCCGATACTTGCGCTACCTGCAGGTACCGGCGGTTTCTCAATTTATAGTGATGCTTCCGGTAAGGGATTGGACTGTGTTCTTCAACAACACGGGAAAGTAGTTACTTACGCATCTAGGCAATTACGGACTCATGAGAAGAACTATTCCATACATGATTTGGAGCTTGCAGTGGTGATATTTGCATTGAAGCTATGAAAGCACTACCTTTATGGAGAGAGAGTGGAAATATTTACAGACCACAAAAGTCTTAAATATGTTTTCACTCAGAAGGAGCTGAACATGAGACAGAGACGATGGCTGGAGCTGATGAAGGATTTCGACATCAACCTGCAGTATCATCCGGGTAAGGCTAATGTTGTTGCAGATGCACTTAGTCGATACCCGATGGCAATGTTCTTGACCAAGGAGCGTCATTTGCTGGAGGACATAGAGAAGCTTGGTCTAGAAATTGTACTGCCTGAAGAAGAAATGAAGAAACTGGGAGGAGAAGCCATTGTACCAGGAGCTGATTCAACAATGATGCAGTTACAAGTGCGTTCAAGTCTTATGGACAGAGTCAAGGAGGCACAATTCCAAGATGAGACGCTTTGCAAACTTAGAGATCAAGTGCTGGCAGGAACACTTGGAGGATTCTCAATCGCCAGTGACGGAGTACTGAATAATGGTACAAGGCTTTGCGTACCAACTGGCGAACTGAGGAACGAGCTGATGCAAGAAGCGCACCAGTCGCAGTATTCCATACATCCTGGAGCCAATAAAATGTATCGGGATATGTGAACTATAGTGTGGTGGTACGGAATGAAGAAAGACGTATCCAGGTATGTGGCTAGATGTTTAATTTGTCAACAAGTAAAAGCTAGCAGACAGAGACCAGAAGGACTATTGCAGCCGCTTGACATCCCGGAGTGGAAATGGGAACACTTGACGATGGACTTCGTATCAGGACTGCCTCGATCCCAAGGAGGGAAGGATGCCATTTGGGTTATTGTGGACCGACTGACGAAGTCAGCTCACTTTATCCCCTTCAAGATTGGTCTATCCACCGAGAAGTTGGCAGCACTGTACATGCGGCACATCTACCGGATTCATGGAGTTCCGGTAAGTATCGTGTCTGACAGGGATACCAGGTTTACCTCTCACTTTTGGAAGAGTTTGCATGACAGTTTGGGAACTTAACTGAAGTTCAGCACCGTCTATCATCCCCAGACTGACGGACAATCAGAGAGAACAATCCAGACGCTAGAAGACATGCTGAGATCCCCCGTCTTAGAATTTGGAGGGTCTTGGGAAGACCATTTGCACCTGGTAGAGTTCTCTTACAACAACAGCTACCAAGCTAGCATCGGTATGACACCGTTCGAGGCACTCTATAGACGTCGTTGCCGCACTCCACTTGCTTGGGACGTGTAGCTCCCTTTCCCGATTTTTTTTAAATATTTTATTATTATTTATTTTATTGGAATTTTGATTTAATATTATTATTTTATTGGTTATATTTAATAGTTATATTTAATTGTTATATTAATTGTTATCATGTGATTTATAATTTATGTATGAATATAATATATTAAATGTGTACGTGTATATATATATATATATATATATATATATATATATATATATATATATATATATATATATATATATATATATATATATATATATATATATATATATTAAATATATGTGTATATATATATATATATATTTTTTTTTTATATATGTGTATATATATATATATATATATATATATATATATATATATATATATATATATATATATATTTTATATATATATATATATATATATATATATATATATATATATATATATATATATATACATATATACGTATAAATAAATATATGTGTATATAGTAGTATGTAAGTATATACATATAAATGTGTATATACGAACATATCATTAAGTGGGTGTATATAAATACAGGTTATATACGTGTACGTGTATGTATATACGTATATATATTTATATAGGGATATATAAGTGTATATAAATATACGTATATGTGTATGTATATACGAGTATATATAAATAAATATGCGTGTTTGTATATATATACATGTGTATGTAGGTATGTATGTATGTAAATACGCATGTGCGTATGTGTATGATTATATATAAATATACATATATGGATATACGTGTGTGTATATATATACATATATATATATATATATATATATATATATATATATATATATATATATATATATATATATATATATATATATATATATAATAATTAATAAATGAATAAAGGAAATAACCTGGAGGTAATCCCGGCCCAACCAGCCTCAAGCCCAGCCTACCAAGACGAGCAGGCTACACAAAACCTGAACCCAAACAGTAGCTAAGCCAATGCATTCCCCCCCCTGTGAACCCGAGAATGCACAGCCGAACCCTTTATATATACATTAAGTATATATATTGAGATCGAGAGATCAAAACGATGAAACCCCAAACCCTAATCCACCCGCGCCACCCCGATGCCTGGGCGACCGACCCGCGTCGCTCGCCGCCGGCGTCGCCATCACCGGCGGCCGGGAACCGCCGCCGATCCGCGTGCACGGCCTGGAGCCGAGGTCCGCAGCTGCAGCTTTCGCAGTGGAGGTACCACTTCGCAATCGATTATCTTCACGTATACTTTATTGTTTTTGATTCCGTAAATTCCCAGGGCAAGCCTATATAACCTTCTAGGGACCCGTCCAGATGGTTTCTATTGAGTCGATCCAGATTCGACTCAAAGTCGACTCGAAGTCGACGAAAAACCTTGTCTCAAAATAGAGTATGGGACAGTCCAACACCCCCTCTTGGAAGTCATTTTGCAGCCAAACCATCGACCGATTTAGAAATCCATTTAAATAGATTTATAGCCAATATAAACAGGATTAAAATCCAACTTTTAGATTAAATTTTTGTTTATTATGCAGTACAAAAACCCCATGTGAAAACCAAGAAAAACTTGATGAAACAGTTTTCAGAAATCAATAAAACGCTCCACGCGACGTGCGTCCCGCCATTCCGGGCGACGTGGTCGCACACCGTAAGTATTGAAGGGTGCGTAACAGCTTCATGGTCGTGTGGGCTTTGGCAGAATTCAAATTGGTTGCGTGTGCGCGACGAATTTGATGCATATCCGTCGAAATTCACCGTATCGTGCACTTTGCAAATTTCTCAATTACTTTGTGCACGCTCGTCAGATCGAGATGAAACTGGTGCCAACAGGACCGTATCGTTTTTCTGGTCCTGTATGCCAAGTTTGGTCTGATTCTGAGACGGTTGATAAAATCACCGTTTTGCGGGCCCCAGGGTCCCACTCAACGGACGATTTTGTGCACGGCCCCTCGAAATCCAAAACTGGACATACCATTGGGTTCGTATCGGAAAACTGCATCCGTAGACATGTAGTTTGACGACTTTAGAGACCGTTGACTCTGGCACACTTTTCGGTGCAAAGCGGGTCCAACGACGGACATCGTTTTTGCCCGAAATTATCGTTTTACCCCTGTATCCAGAATTGGACTTAAGGACAGGCAATCCTAGCTAATTTGACTATTCTGAGATCATTGGTATTGTCTATTTCAGCATCCGGGGACTGTTGTACGGGTGTTGACTTTTGTGGCACATTGAGTAGTTCAGACTGTCGGTTTCACCAGCAGAGGACCACAGGCGAGTACAGTTTATTGTCTGCATTTCGATATTGATCTTTACTATATTTCATTGATTAGTCATTGGTTATGTGATTTTTATACTCTATTATAAATTATTGAGTCGGGAATGAAAAGTACCAAGGATGTGTGATCCGACCGTAGACCGTATTTATTTTCATGCAGTAGATCTCGTAGACCGTGTTTATTTTCATGCAGTAGATCTCGTAGACCGTGTTTATTTTCATGCAGTAGATCTCATAGACCGTGTTTATTTTCATGCAGTAGATCTCGCAGACCGTGTTTATTTTCTGCAAGTAGACATTGTAGACCGTGTTTATTTTTCTGCAAGTAGATCTCGTAGACCGTGTTTATTTTTCATGCAAGTAGACCTCGTAGACCGTGCAGTATAGTGGTCCAGACTGATCACATATCAAAGATACTTCTAACAGTTGGGGAAAGTATTTTGTGTCTATTTATTGCTATTGGTTTTTCGTATTTACTGTTTATTTTTAAAACTCATGATTGATGTCTAACCTTTGTTTTATAGTCATTTTCTTTATTTGTAATTGTATTCAGTGAATTGTGCTCGTTCCATTCCTGACTAGAAATCATATTTTTTCAGGTTAGCCGTAGATTTACTTAGCATGGGAGATACGAGGACATTTGCAGACAAAGGTCTAGAGACTAGCTAGAAAGGCGAGTTATAGTCATTCAATATTTGTACAAGTTTATATTTTCTGTAAATGTAAAACTTGTGATCATTGTAAATTAAATTAATTTTGTGAATGAGTATTATTTGTGATTTTGATCTTCATGGCCGTGATAGCGTTCTACCGCCGACACTGCGGCGTAGGCTGGCTTGGACACGTCTCGTATCCGTTTTAATAAAAAAACGGGTGCGGCTCGTGACAAGTTTTTGTGGTGGCCCATGCAGGTCAGTTTCGCAAATCATGCGAACTCGTGATAGTGCTTAAGTTAGTCATACTATTGCGAGCCTGCGACTAGGAATGCTCATTCACGAATTAGAAATTAATTTAATTTAAGAGAATGACTAGGACTAGGAGTCCCTTATACAAGTTTACCGATGGGTAGTCTAGGTTATGCAATTTAGATGAGGGTTATTAATTTGATAGTTTATCAGATCCCCATAGGTACATTATTATCTCTTGATATGACGATGTAATCCAATTTGGATAGATTATTCCCTTGGTAAGGCAGGGCTTCATAGAATTAATGATCTAGCCTTGATAGATTATTCAATTCATTCTCTTGCCTCTTTAGATATCGTCACTATATCTTAGTCTGAATTGTCCATTTAAAATCCTATTTTACCGTAAGGGAATAGTTTATAATTCCTGATTCGGTTATTCAAATGCAAATCTCAAGGTAGACTGATCCAAAAATTTTCTCCCATGGTTCGAATACACATGAAAGAGATACCAGAATGTTTGTAGTTCTTTGTCTTCAGTTGTTCCTCCCTGTGCAATCTGTTATTCTAAAGATTGTGACTGATAGGACAAATATTTATGCCTTATTTCATAGTCAACTTGTTTGAATCTCTAGAAGTTCAGGGATTTATTTACAGATATAGTTACGAGAATGTTAGTTAACTCATACTGGCAGGACAGCAGCGCACTGTCGCCATTTATTTAAATTTTGGAGACTATGGATTCACTACAGCCAGCAGCGCACTGGCGAGACACGACCCCTTGAGTTGAAATTAGTTTAAGAGAATATAGGTTATAGAATATTGCTAAACTATAGCTAGTGGTCCTCTTTGACCGTAGTCACCCTTGTGTCAATATAAGGTAGAGTATCGGATAGCATATCACCCTGAAATCACGAATCCAAGGGTTTACCACAGTCCGAGTATACGGGCGAGGTATAACTCTCGGTGAAATGACTTCATACATGATTACAAGTTTAAATTACTATGGAGGATAGGACAATGCCATGTATGTTCCGTAAGACCCGAAGCCAATATTAGTGGAAGTTTGTAAGTTGGGTGGTATGTCTCCCGATCTAGCATTCAGTAGTTCTTGTGAGTTATTGACGAGGAATTGACTGCACTAATAATTTTGCCTAGAATATAGAATTTAGAGATTCACAACCCTTTAGTCGACCAAGGCAGTATGGATGAAAAGATAGTAGGATGACCGTATAAGCAAGAACACTAGATAAGGTTTGTTTCTCACAAAACTCGAACTCTTGTGGCTCCTTTCAAAAATCTTGTATACTTGTAATTTGACTATTTTGACCAATGTTGCTATCACAGCCTAGTTTTGCAAGCTCACTCTTTTATCGAGCTTGATTCAAGACATATGTTATTGGGGACGCCTGCTAACATATTGTCTAATCAGAATCGATGTATTACGGTCTGATCAACAGTAGTGCACCCGGTTCGCTCTTCCTCTAATTATACTATGTGGATTGAGATGTAGATATCTCTAGGATCTCATCCGCGACTGCATTGACAAATTCCTTTTGAATTATATATTCGCCTTTGAATCTCGTAATTATGTTCAGTGACATCTCCCTTGAACTCTATTATTTTTGTCTTTCACTGATTTGGAAAGACGAGAGCTCATAATTGGAAGAGCGATACAGAGTATCCCTATGGCTATGATAGTTGTATACACAAGTGTAGCTACCATCGTCCGGCCATGTGACTAGAACCTTTCCTTGAGTTAATCGTTCTTCTCTCGACCCCCAAACTGTTATTGGGTCCTTCTAGCCATCTGAACATGAGAATGATTAGGGTGTTACCCTTAGTCAAATTGCCAACCTAGGAGACTATCTATTCTCAAGAAACCAAACATCGGGAGTCTCTAATCATTTACCGTGACTATGGTAGACTCTCATTTCGAGATTGGTTTCCAACAAGTATTGTCCTAGTTGTGTAAATTTTATTATTTAAAACCTAACTAGTTTTGGAACACCACAGTCACTAGCTTAGCCAGTACTATAGCTTAAATACCCTGTCACACTACGACCTACCAGTTGTCAACAGCAATACCTGATCACTATAACCCTTGTGACCATAGTCTGGCAGGTTGACACAAATAGAATTCATGACTCAGTTGTTAGAAATCTTTTCATATGATGTGCTTTAGAGTTGGTTACCCCGTCGATAACTCTTGTATACGGTGGACGAGTAGGTCATTCTATTTTATCGACCATGTGTCATTGTACACACTCATTTTCTATTTAGTGAGGAATGATCCTTGACTTGACTTATATCTACTGTATCCCGTTAAACTGTGCCTTATTCTTTATTAACAAGAGTTGAGGTACAATATCCGGACCTTGGAATTATTCTGACCTCATTATTCCTAAAATCATGTCCTAGCTTCTAAGGTGGGTAGACTGTAAGCCTTCTAGAATTTTTGGGGTATGCAAGGATTACCGATTGATTATAATAATTTCTATTAGGGTGATAATTAGTGCCCCATGGACTCCCACTTTCTATTTAGATCATTTTGTGTTCTCGGCCGTGTCATTAATAATCAGAGTACGAGACCAACTATTACCTTCCAACAAATTTCACATAGAAGATCTAGACGAGTCCACTTTCATCTAGGTATACCATGTCCCACTCAAACACGTCCCCTTGTACTCTATTTTATGGTACGACTTTCAGGTAAAAAGGACTAACTATAACCCTTACCATGATACCAGTATCCTTCCCGACTACAATTAGAGACTCAACCCCGACTCAAACCTTTTCGATTCGATATATGGTTGTGATCGACTCGAAGCCCAATACGCACATGTCACTAGTGTGCCATTCAATTGTGCCTTCTCGTGCTACTTAAACACAAAAGTCACGGAAGGCACATCTTGGGCTTTAGGAACCTAGCTAACCAACCCGACTGGCAACTAGCTCAACCCTTGGATAGAAACCTATTCTAGGATACCCTAATCTAGTAGGAAGAGTGTTATCATCGAAATCTTGTCCAATCCATATAGATTGAAACCCAATGGTCATCCAACCAACGACTGATGTCCAAATAGAGAACCCATTAAGACCCAGTAGAACCCATCCATGCATACCACCATAGTTGGTCTATAAAACCGAACGGCTTGAAATAGGCCCCCATACCTATTATGTAGTCTCCACCTCTTAGGATGTGATGCCATCCGTAACCCATATTCCATCTACCTAGAAGTCACGATACGATCTTCTATTACAATTATATTCCTTGCTTGTGTGTTTAAATAAGCACGAAAAAGGTCACAATCTTGATTTCTCAAATTCCGTTCTATTATGAAATCTGGTTCAGTTAAAATTTTGAGAACAAAATTTATGTATTGCATGGATTGCAAGCCCTCTAGGAAACGAAGAGTCCTTCGATTTAGTAAGTGACTAGACTGGAGTAGCCCAATCTAGCAAATAAGTCAACGGTTCATAGACTTTCTTTCCATCTGCATCATCGGGTATTCTCTACCGCTCTTGGAAATTCATAAATGCTCTCGATTTTTTTCTTCCCTATCTTCCTGTCTTTCCTGTTTCAGAGTGACGAATGGTCACGCTTATTAGAATTCAGCAATATTTCTTAGCTAATGGTATAAAATTGTTGCATGTTAGATTTTGGGTTGCTTGATAGATAAGAGACGATTATAGTGGCTATAAGTAGTAGATACCTATTGGTAGCAATTTTAGCAAGTACTTGGGAGATTATAAAGTTTTAGAGACATGAGGATTGAGGGAGTAGTGTGACCAAAGATGGGTAGAAGTAGAAAGTCTTCGGAGTTTCGTTATTACAAAATGGCTATGAGGAGGATATAAACTGTTTTTGAGGAATTAAGATTCGAGAAGATTAAGGTAATGGTAGAGCTTCTTTTGAATTTAAGGAATAGTTACGAATTAAAATTTTGAGGACAAATTATTTTAAGGTGGGTAGATTTGTAGCTCCCCTTCCCAAATTTTTTTTATAAATATTTTATTATTATTTATTTTATTGGAATTTTGATTTAATATTATTATTTTATTGGTTATATTTAATAGTTATATTTAATTGTTATATTAATTGTTATCATGTGATTTATAATTTATGTATGAATATATGTATTAAATATATATATATATATATATATATATATATATATATATATATATATATATATATATATATATATATATATATATATATATATATATATATATATATATAAATAAATATATGTGTATATAGTAGTATGTAAGTATATACATATAAATGTGTATATACGAACATATCATTAAGTGGGTGTATATAAATACAGGTTATATATGTGTACGTGTATGTATATACGTTTATATATTTATATAGGGATATATAAGTGTATATAAATATACGTATATGTGTATGTATATACGAGTATATATAAATAAATATGCGTGTGTGTATATATATATACATGTGTATGTAGGTATGTAAATACGCATGTGCGTATGTGTATGATTATATATAAATATACATATATGGATATACGTGTGTGTATATGTATATATATATATATATATATATATATATATATATATATATATATGTAATAATTAATAAAATGAATAAAGGAAATAACCTGGAGGTAATCCCGGCCCAACCAGCCTCAGGCCCAGCCCACCAAGCCGAGCAGGATACACAAAACCTGAACCCAAACAGTAGCTAAGCCAATGCATTCCCCCTGTGAACCCGAGAATGCACAGCCGAACCTTTTATATATACATTAAGTATATATATTGAGATCGAGAGATCAAAACGACGAAAACCCCAAACCCTAATCCACCCGCGCCACCCTGATGCCTGGGCGACCGACCCGCGTCGCTCGCCACTGGCGTCGCCATCACCGGCGGCCGGGAACCGCCGCCGATCCGCGCGCACGGCCAGGAGCCGAGGTCCGCAGCAGCAGCTTTCACAGTGGAGGTACCACTTCGCAATCGATTATCTTCACGTATACTTCATTGTTTTTGATTCCGTAAATTCCCAGGGCTAGCCCATATAACCTTCTAGGGACCCGTCCAGATGGTTTCTATTGAGTCGATCCAGATTCGACTCGAAGTCGACTCGAAATCGACGAAAAACCTTGTCTCAAAACAGAGTATGGGACAGTCCAACACCTCCTCTTGGAAGTCGTTTTGCAGCCAAACCATCGACCAATTTGGAAATCCATTTAAATAGAATTATAGCCAATATAAACAGGATTAAAACCCAACTTTTAGATTAAATTTTTGTTTATTATGCAGTACGAAAACCCCATGTGAAAATCAAGAAAAACTTGGTGAAACAGTTTTCAGAAATCAATAAAACGCTCCACGCGACGTGCGTCCCGCCATTCCGGACGACGTGGTCACGCACCGTAAGTATTGAAGGGTGCGTAACAGCTTCATGGTCGTGTGGGCTTTGGCGGAATTCAAATTGGTCGCGTGTGCGCGACGAATTTGATGCGTATCCGTCGAAATTCACCGTATCGTGCACTTTGCAAATTTCTCAATTACTTTGTGCACGCTCGTCAGATCGAGACATAACTAGCGCCAACAGGACCGTATCATTTTTCTGGTCTTGTATACCAAGTTTGGTCTGATTCTGAGACTATTGATAAAATCACCGTTTTGCGGGCCCTACGGTCCCACTCAACGGACGATTTTGTTCACGGCCCCTCGAAATCCAAAACTGGACATACCGTTTGGTTCATATCAGAAAACTTGATCCGTAGACATATAGTTTGACGACTTTAGAGACCGTTGACTCTGGCACGCTTTTCGGTGCAAAGCGGGTCCAACGACGGATATCATTTTTGCCTAAAATTACCGTTTTGCCCCTGTATCCAGAATTGGACTTAAGGACAGGCAATCCTAGCTAATTTGACTATTCTAAGATTATTGGTATTGTCTATTTCAGCATCCAGGGACTGTTGTACGGGTTTTGACTATTGTGGCACATTGAGTAGTTCAGACTGTCGGTTTCACCAACAGAGGACCACTGGCGAGTACAGTTTATTGTCTGCATTTTGATATTATCTTTACTATATTTCATTGATTAGTCATTGGTTATGTGATTTTTATACTCTATTATAAATTATTGAGTCGGGAATGAGAAATACCAAGGATGTGTGATCCGACCGTAGACCGTGTTTATTTTCATGCAGTAGATCTCGTAGACCGTGTTTATTTTTATGCAGTAGATCTCTAGACCGTGTTTATTTTCATGCAGTAGATCTCGTAGACCGTGTTTATTTTCATGCAGTAGATCTCGTAGACCGTGTTTAATTTCTGCAAGTAGACATTATAGACCGTGTTTATTTTTCTGCAAGTAGATCTCGTAGACCGTGTTTATTTTTCATACAAGTAGACCTCGTAGACCGTACGGTGTAGTGGCCCAGACTGATCACATATCAAAGGTACTTCTAACAGTTGGAGAAAGTATTTTGTGTCTATTTATTGCTATTGGTTTTTCGTATTTACTGTTTATTTTCAAAACTCATGATTGATGTCTAACCTTTATTTTATAGTCATTTTCTTTATTTGAAATTGCATTCAGTGAATTGTGCTCGTTCTATTCCTGGCTGGAAACCATATTTTTCAGGTTAGCCGTGAATTTACTTAGCATGGAAGATACGGGGACATTTGCAGACATAGGTCTAGAGACTAGCTAGAAAGTCGAGTTATAGTCATTCAATATTTGTACAAGTTTATATTTTCTGTAAATGTAAAACTTGTGATCATTGTAAATTAAATTAATTTTGTGAATGAGTATTATTTGTGATTTTGATCTTCATGGCCGTGACAGCGTTCTACCGCCGACACTGCGGCGTAGGCTGGCTTGGACACGTCTCGTATCCGTTTTAATAAAAAAAACGGGTGCGGGTCGTGACAGGACGACGTAGGAGAAAGAGTATTGCTGGGACTGGAAATGGTGACCGATGCAGCAGAGAAGGTAAAAATAATCAGAGACAAGATCAGGATTGCCCAGGATAGACAGAAGCATTGGGCCGATAGCAGCCAACGGCCTTTGGAATTTGAAGAAGGTGACAGTGTGTTCGTGAAGATCTCTCCTACCAGAGGAACCATCCGTTTCGGCAGAGCAGGAAAGTTAAGCCCCAGGTATATTGGTCCTTTTGAAGTACTTAACAAGAATGGAGAAGTGGCTTATCGGGTGGCTCTACCCCCAAGTCTCGAAGGCGTCCACAACGTCTTTCACGTTTCGCAGCTGTGACGCTACATCCCGGACCCGAGCCACATCTTGGACCATTCGGAGCTAGAGATTGGACCCAGCCTCACAGTGCCGGAGAAGCCAGTGGCGATTTTAGACAGAGGTGAGAAGAAAACCAGGAACCCTGTGCCGCCTCATAAACTTCTATTTCTTGCAAACATTATCTTTCGTTCTAATATTTTTGACTGATGCTGCTAAGTTAGCCTAGTTTTGCGAGCTTATTTCTTTATCGAGCTTGATCATGACAGTATTTTATTGGGTGCACTCACTAATATATTGTCTAATCTGAACCGG
This sequence comes from Iris pallida, assembly GCA_029216955.1. Taxonomy (NCBI): domain Eukaryota; kingdom Viridiplantae; phylum Streptophyta; class Magnoliopsida; order Asparagales; family Iridaceae; genus Iris; species Iris pallida. Next base: position 6,939,649 of record JANAVB010013600.1, on the reverse strand, counting down.
TGCATAATGGTCTGATCAACCACGTGTACTTTGGTTCGCATATATATATATTCTTGTTCTGCGTGGATAGGGACATAGTTAAAACTTGTCCCTAAACGTCTCATCTACGACTGCCTTGGCAATTCTTATTATTGGACCTGAGTTACGGGCGAAGTATCCGTACCTGTTTGATCTGAGTTTACTCCTAACCCTGCCTTTAATTTCGAGGACGAAATTTTCTAAGGAGGGAAGATTGTGAAATCTAGAGTTTTAGAATTATTCATTAATTGTTGATTTGTAGTGTAAATTTTAGTTTATTAATATTATTATTATATATCATTACTATTATTATTATTATTATTATATTATTATTTAGTCGGATTTAGGAAAAACATTATTTTAAAATTATCGTTGGTTTTTTATTGTGGTCCCGACCCCGATCCCGAGTCCGGACTCCGAACCCGAGTTCGAACCCGGTTCGATTCCCAAAACCCGATCCCGATCCAATTCTTTATTTCCTTGGAAATCCTAGTTAATAACCTATTATTATTCTCTCTAAAAAAATATCATTTGGCTTGGTCACCCACGACCAAGCCAGCCACCCAATTTTTTCCCTTTATTTCCTCTCACGAGCACTTCTCCAGCACCACTTATTTCCTTATTTTTCTCTACACCACCACCACTACTTCTCCCACAAAACTCCAGCACCACTTATTCCCTTATTTTTCTCTACACCACCACCACTTCTCCCACAAAGCTCCAGCACCTATTTTCTCCTCCCAAACTTCCCTCAACTCTTTTCTCACTTCACTCTTCCCCAAAGCCAACCGAGTCCCCCGAGCGCCCTTCCTCGGCGCCATCCAACTCCAACCCGCGACGGCCCACGCCCCGCGAGTTCCCCGGCCATTCGCCGGCACCCGCGCCCGCGGCTCCGCCCACCTCCGGCACCCGCGCCCCGCGAGTTCCCCGGCCCTTCGCCGGCACCCGCGTCTGCAGCTCCGCCCACCTCCGGGCCCCGCCACCTCAGGATCGCGCCCTTCGTCACCCCTTGCGGCCTCGCGCCACTCCGACGCGGTTTCCCAGCGCCGCCCCTTCTCCGGCGCTGTCCCGCGGCTGTGCCCGAGCCGTTCCCCTCTGTTCCGGTTCCCGCAAGCTTTCCCACGAGCCCCGTGCCCCGTGCCCCGCTGATCTGTCCACCGCTGTCCGCGGGTTTCCCGACCTGTTATCCGCGTTTTCTGCGGTTTCGTCGCGCCGATTCCGCTGCTGTCCGCGTTTATTTTCAATATTTTTATCTGAGAGCTCTAGCCGAGCAACCCAAGGTATAATTCTGGTCCCGTTCCATTTTCGGTAGTAGATGATGGGGATTGGTCCCCGATTCCCTCTCGGGAATTCGGTTTTAGGTCGACGTAGTGACTTCGGATTTTCCGGAGACGTTTCTGTGATGTTCTGTGGTTATTTCGGATTTTTTCGAAATGTGTTTTCTGGATTTTTGGGTGCTGTGGTTTTCGATTTTATTTCAGGATTTCCGATTATATTTCGGGTTCCGATTAAGCTTCGAAAATTATTCTGTGAATTTAATTTTGTGTAAAAATGGTTTTGGAAGTTAATTCTTGGGATTTCCCTGGTTTGGGATAATTGTTGGAATTGTTGGCGCATTTTCCCAGTTTTGGGTTATCCCGAATATAGAGAAAATGTTGCCCAAATTTTTATAAAACTTTTATAGATGAGTTTTAAATTGGGTTTCGGAAATATTTATTAAAATGGATTTTTGGGCGACGACCATGCCGGTCCATGGGCCCTAGCGAAATGCAAACGAAACCGGTTTTACCCGGACGTTGAGGCATTAGCTAACTGTGACGATTGGACCAAGTCTGAGACTCCTAATTTTTTTTAATTAAATTTATTTTTAGTTTTGTTTTCGATATTTAAAATACGGGACTTTAGTCAGAGCTAACTTTTCTTTTATTTTATTTATGTAAAGTTTGTAAGGGCATAAGCCCATATTTCTATTTTGTTAGCTGTGCCCCTGTATTGCGTAGTCTAGGTTTTTCATTTTCTTTTCTTGGTTGGTTTTTCCTTTATTTTCTGGTTGGTTTTATTTTTCGTAATTAGGCGCTTAGTTACTAAATGACTAATAAATATTTTGTATAAATTAATAAAGATTTTTTACGATAAAATAACTTGAATAAAATATTGGTAGTTAACAAAACCCACATTTTATCATTGAAAGAAAATGTAGTTTTATACGTATAATATTAAAAATACAAAGTTTTGCGAATTAACCGGTAACGATAATTTTTTCAAGTAAACCAGAAACTGGCTATCTAACTAAATGAGAACCAACGTAGTACGCGTCGTAAACCGTTAGCAGTAGATTAAATAAACAACTTAAAACTTGACTAGGACCTGCTACTAGAAATTGCAACTAACACACCTAGAATAGTCTCAATATTGGTTCTAAGTCAAGTTCTCCAACTGTAGGATCTCGGAGACGAACCTAGCATCTTTCCGGAACCAACATCGTTTTCAGTCATAAACAAAAGGCAAGTACATTTTGTGTTAGTTTATAATTATTTAGTAATCATTTTATTGTAAGTTTAAACCACGATGCAACACGGAACTCTCTCTGAGAGCACTGACTGATTGACTGTTGAGTACTGGAGGAGTAGTGTAATGAGTATGACCACATCCAAAGTAGCATTATAACTGTATTAGCTTACCCCTCATACATACGAGGATAAGCCATATCATTCACTGTACAACCTAATCCGGTCATGTTCAATGCCTATTCACATCACAATATTTTAACTGCTGGAGAACTATTTATTTTAAATCATTTAAAAGTGCATAACTCTATTATTATTTCAATTGTTAGATTATCATGAATTGTACTTTGCTCCCTCCTGACTGGAGACTATATTTTTAGGTTCTATTGATGATGCTGAGCTGTAGCTATTATGACCCGGTTTTGTACCCTGTGGTGTTGCCAGAGTCCCCTTTGGAGGATGCAGGACCTGAGGCCGACGAACCGAACACTTAGCTAGATATTTTTCCTGTTTCTAGTTCTGTTGTTTTGAAATTTGTTAGTTTGAATTCAGCATTCATTTCAGTTCTTTTACTTTCCAGTTGTATTTATTCAAATGTTGAATAAAATTTTAAATTTCCGAATATTCAGTTGTGACAAATGTATAGATGTTGTTGTGATTACCTGCTTATGGAACAGCTTACTGCCGCCGTCTCACAACGGTGCAGGATGGGCATGATCCGATTCGACCCAATTATTTGGGATCGGGTCGTGGCAATATATATATATATATATATATATATATATATATATATATATATATATATATATATATATATATATATATATATATATATATATATATATATATTTGGGATGATCGGGTCGTGACAATATTTTTTTTTTTTTGGGATGATCGGGTCGTGACAATATATATATATATATATATATATATATATATATATATATATATATATATATATATATATATATATATATATATATATATATATAAAGAAGGTGATTATGGCGTACGCGCTCCCACCGAAAATCGATCTCCTGACCACTCGGGCCGCATGCATCTCTCTTAACCACTAGGCTAGAGGTCATATGCTATATATATATATATATATATAGCATATGACCTCTAGCCTAGTGGTTAAGAGAGATGCATGCGGCCCGAGTGGTCAGGAGATCATTTCCGGTGGGAGCGATTCCAGAAACAATTTACCTAGTTCCAAAATATATATATATATATATATATATATATATATATATATATATATATATATATATATATATATATATATATATATATATATATATATATATATATATATATATATATTACAAAAGTTTTTCTGCATAAATATATAATTGAGTAGCGGGGAGCATATTGTTTATCTGTGTCATTCGACTAGAAAGAGTTAAATTCGAAAAAAAAAACAAAATTCTAATAATCCAAAGCTAAATTGAAGTGGTAATCAAAACAAATATAATTGATTCAATTTATTCGGCTGGACTATTGTCTTGTTTAATGGATGGGACCAAAAGCTAAAATTTTGAATAAATAATATTAAAAAATATATAATTTTTATACCTACTATTGTATTTTAAATTTGAGTCCAAAGTTGGACTAGTTGTTAAATTATTAAAATTGGACTTCAAAAAGCATACATATAATTGTTGCTTAGAAAATAAAGTTAGGATAAAATTGAGGACATTTACATAATTTTATAAGTCTATTCGGTTTAGATTTTGGATCGAAATTGAAGCTCAAAATCGAAACATATTCAAAATCAAATACGAACAAAAAAATCAAACCGAACCAAAGCTGTTATTCAGTTCGGTGTGGTTCGATACGGTTCTCGGTCCAAAACTAATAATACTCACTCCTATTGAATATCATTCTTCTATTTCTGTAAAAATATTTTAAAAATCAAACCAGATAGTAAGAGATTGCTACAGTAAGCAGGTTTAGCACGACCCTCTAAAGTTGGGAAAATTTATAAAATGTTCAAAAATTGCAAAAGTTTTATGAAAAATCTACCGCAAAATAACATTTCATCGTGTGCCCAGAATTAGCGAAAAATATATAAAGGGAGTTCTGAATGACCTTTTTGCTCTTCTAATTTATTGAAAACACCCACGAATCCTACTCTTCAAAAAAATATTTTGATACTTCCTCTTCTTTCATACACCGCTCAGTTTCGAATCTAGGTTTTCTTCTCCAAAATCTTCAAACCTTACTTCAAAAACTCGTCGAAAAATTTCGGAAAGACGGACAAACGGTAAAACTGTTAAAACGGAGGTCTAAATATCATTTTTTCGTGATTCAAAAACTTCGGAAGGCCGACTAACGAAATAGTCTTTAATCTCCGGCTCCTCGAAAATATGCTCCTTTTGCGACAAACCGGACCTCGTTTCAACCTCCTAGTCAAAAGTTATGGTCCTTCAAAGTTTCAACTGGACAAAATGCAGGAGAATGATCATTCTCCGTGGTAATATCATGGAGAATGGCCATTCTCCGTGCTAAAGCCACGAAGAATAGCCATTCTCCGTGCTAAAACCACGGAGAATGGCCATTCTTCTTGTTAAATTGACAAAGAATAGTCATTCTCCGTGTTAGAATGATGGAGAATGCCCATTCTCCGTCAATTTAACAAGGAGAATGGTCATTCTCCTTGGTTTTAGCACGGAGAATGACCATTCTCCTTGTTAAATAACAAAGAATAGTCATTCTCCGTGTTAAAATAACCACTACCAAAATACAGCCATAGCGACGGATTATGTCCGTCGCTATTAGCGACCGACTAACGACAAAGTTCCGACTGATTGTCGTCGAAAAGCCGATAATTTTTTCTTTTATTTTAAGGACGAGCAAAGGTCGTCAATCCGTCGTTAAGTCGACGAAGATATAGCGACGGATGAAGAATCCGTCGCTATGCGGTCGCTTAGTAGGCAAAAGTTGGCGGGGAATGTTGAAAAAAATTGCCGTAAAATTTAACGACCACATAGCGACGAATATTCCGTCGGCCAGCTAGGGTGGTATAGCGACGAAATATATCCGTCGTCAGTCCGTCGCTAAATATCCAGCCTTAACTTAAATTTAGTCGACGGGGGGGGGGGAAACTTTTTATTCCCCCCAAATTTTCTCTCTCTCTCTCTGGCCGCAGACTTTCTCTCTCTCTCTCCAGATAATCTTCTCTCTCTCTCTCACTCTCGGTGGTCGGGGCTTCGGGAGGCGGCGGGGGTCGATGGCGGTGGGGGTGGGGGTCGCGATGGTGGGGGTGGGGGTCGCAGGGGGGTTTCGGGTCGGGGCGGCGGGGGATGGCGGAGGCCGGTGGTGGTGGGGGTGGGGGTCGCGGTGGTGGGGGTGGGGGTCGCTGGGGGGTGGTTTTGGGTCGGGGCGGCGGGGGTGGGGGTGGGGGTCGCGGTGGTGGAGATGGCGGTCGGGGGTGGTGGGGGTTGGGTGCCGGGGCCGGTATTAACACACACACACACACGCACACACACACACACAAAGTATCGGTATCGGAATAAAAAATTTAGTATATAAATTAGTATATATATAAACTTAGTATCAAGGTTCAAAGTATCAGTATCAGAATTGGTATCGGACTATTCCTATGAGTATTGGTATCGGTATATAAATTAGTATATATATATATATATATATATATATAAACTTAGTATCAAGGTTCAAAGTATCGGTATCGGAATCGGTATCGGACTATTCCTATGAGTATTGGTATCGGCGATATCGGTAGTATCGACGGTTTCGGATCAGAGTATCGTAGAATAGTATATATATTAGTGTATATATATAAACTTAGTATCAAGGTTCAAAGTATCGGTATCGGAATCGGTATCGGACTATTCCTATGAGTATTGGTATCGGTGATATCGGTAGTATCGACAGTTTCGGAACGGAGTATCGTAGAGGGATATATATATAAGTTATCTTAGTAGTAGCTAGGTAAGTGTTGAAAATTAAATTTACTTATGCCAAGTCTTTTGGGCCTATCAGAGTTATAGATTTTTTCGAAAATATAGTATAATGTTGATTACCTCAAAAGGCTTGCATAATTAAGAGTGTATATCGTAGGCGAAATCGGTATCACCATGAATCTCATGGCTTGTTCTACCAGAGCATAATATAAAATCAAACGTGTGAAGCAGAGCTTCACATTCACAATATTAGAAGGAAAAAATTTGTGATGGGTGGTAGGACGAGCCAAAATCCTTGTGATAGGTCCTATTCCCGATCAGAAATATAGTGAAATCATCTTTCTTATTCTTTCCCCCGACCCCACTACGATAAAAAACGTTCACTTCTTAAAATATCGAATGAGAAGCAGGGAAGTAGGGGGGTCAGAGAGGGGGCCTTCTTGAGAAGTAGGGGAATTAGAGCGACGAAGTATAGGGGGATGGGTATCGGACTATATATTTTTAATTATAATTCTGTTTGCTTTGTCTTACGATGCAGATTTTCACATCCAATCTGTGATGGATCGTTACTTCGTTGATCGTGCCATATGGTAATTGTCGCAATAGACGTTATTAAGAAGTGGTGACTGTGAGAGATCATTTGATCCGTAAAGATTTCGTACGTGATTACGGCCTGTGGTCATCGCAAGGTGAACTATATACGGAAAGATAGGATATGGTGTACGATGTGGATACTCCTCTATATCCTGGTTGTGAGACTCATTCCGTACTGTCAAGCTATGTCGTTAATGGCTTCAAGTTTAAGGAAGGACTACTGAGGGTCATTCACCGTGGAGGTTGAAGTATCCGAAGAGGTTGAAGTATCCGAAGAGAAAAATGAAATGGATGAAAGCAAAGATGAGGAAGAAGAGGAAGACGAGGACACAGAGGACATCTAATACGGTCATTTTCATACAACAATGAATCTTCCACATTACACGCCGAATATTGTCATTTTGTTTAATCCCTACTTAATCTCCATGTTTCCATCAATCTTACCAGATGGCACCCATGACCCAAGGACGTTGCTTGAGAGAGGCACCTCCTGCTGCTGAGGAGGTAGTGGCACCTCCTGCTGCTGAGGAGGTAGTGCCACCTCCTGCTGGTGAGTCGGTAGTGGTACCTACTGTCACCCCCAGTTTTCAGGAACAGGGGTATTTTTGTCATTTTTTATTTTTGAATATTTTTGAAATTTATTTTATTATTTATGATATTGTTTTGGGGTTATTTGAGTCGGGTTCGAATTTCAGCTCAATTCGACTTGTAACGGGGACCCGGGGTAGTTTTGACTCTAGTGGGACCCACCCATTAGTTAGGTATGGCCCACATGATAATATTTTTAGTTAGTGTGTTGACTAATTATTCATGGGTAGGTTAAGTTTAATTAGAGCCTTTAAACTAGACTGATTTAGCATCAACCTTAAACTCTTTTCTAATTTTAATTAAATAAGACAAGTAGGGGCATTTGGGTCATTAGCAAATAGGGATAAACCACCCATAGGTGGCCGACCAAAGGGGATAGGAATGGACCTCATTTCATTTGTTCTCATCCACAAATTTTCTCTCTCTTATTCTTCTCCAAATTTTAGAGAATGTTCCCATTGATTTCATCTCCAAATCAATCATTCCTTCCACCAAATCTTCTTCATTTATTCTCTACTCCATGGTTAGAGGGTACTAGCCAAGTTTAGGAGGATTCGGAGCTCGTTCGTGTCCATTTGGGATTCCTACGTGTCGGTGTCGTATCGGGAGGGTTTTTTCAAGATTCGATCTACCGGGAGGTATAAATATCTTCTCATTTTCATTCCCTCATGCATATAGGATAATTTTAGACCCATAGGAATGATTCCCATGGTTGTATCTCCATTTGTGTCCATTTTATGTCCATTTGGAGGTCATAGGAGTGTCCTTTGTATTGTGCTTTGTGTCCATGTGGGAAACCTCCAATATTGGACACTTCATGCGATTGTGATTTGGTTTAATAAATATTCCTATTTTAATTTCAGATTTTAGATTCTTAGAATATTTCTCTTAATGTTTCATATATATATATATATATATATATATATATATATATATATATATATATATATATATATATATAAAATATAATATATATATATGGTGTGTCAATATATATATTGTGTTTGTGTGTCTATATAAATATATATGTATATATTGGTGTGTGTGTGAGTCTAATATATATGTATGTGTGTGTATGTGGAGAGTTAAAGCGAGTGAGAGGGATTAGAGAGAGTGAGGGAGGTAAATTAGAAATGTAGAGAGAATTAGAGGAAAGGATTGAAAGGAGGGAAAGGGATTTAGTAGCAGCAGCAGTAACAGGAACCCCCACCCAAACATTCATCCATTCCCTCCATTTCCCCATGCATAAATCTCCTACATTCAGTCCAAAGACAGCTCCATATAATCAGCCCATTATGCACAGCCAAATCAGCCATTCCAGCCACTTATTTCACCATACATTCAGCCATAAATAACCCTATATATCAGCCATGTCACCCCCCATATTGCAGCCATAAAATCAGCCATATTCACTTGCAATTTAGCCCCAAAATAGTCCAAACTTAGCCCCTACTCAGCCCCAATTCAGCCCCATATAGGACAGCCATTTTACCCATTTGTTAGCCCCCAAACCAGTCCTTAATAACCCATAACTCAGCCTATAGGACAGCCACATTCAGCCCCATGTTTGCACATATATTCAGCCATATATTAGCCCATAAATAGCCCATATTTCAGTCCAAAATCAGCCCCCTTTCACTCACACTTTCAACCATTCATTTCCCCCACTCATCCCTTCATTCTTTCATTCATTATACATTCATTCTTCCATTAAATTCAATCCATGCACCCTTCCATTCACTTATGCATTCCATTCATTCACTCTACTAATTCATCCATTTTATTTATTCATTTTCTCTTTCATTCACATTATTCCACCCATCCATTCACTTCATCCCTTCATTCATTCATATATCCTTGCACCATTAGCTATTCATACCACCATTCAAACCATACAAGCATTCATTCACATCCATCCATTCATTCTTCATTTCATCTGTGCATTCATTTATCCCCCTTTCCAAAATTATATAATTCCCTATACTCCACATTTTAGTCCATGATCTATAAGTTAGAGTTGTGGGTAGTGTGATGAGTGATATAGTGTTGGTGCTAGTGTTGTGTTAGTAATGGTTAGTTAAGTTAGTGTCCTACTAGGTTAGTATCCTATTGGACTAGTAGAGAGGACTAATCTAGATACTAGGAGAGTGAACTCGGAAGGTTGGTAGAGAGTAGGGTGTGGTATCTTAATATACCATAGCGTATCATGACGATACCCTAAGGTAATGTTGGGATGACCAACATGGAAGATAAGATGGATTAGATGCCCAAGAATTCTAGATTTCTTAGTTGGTAAACCCTAGATAGGATAGTATCTAGCTACCCTAAGAAGCCTAGGCTAGTATCCTGAGATCTAGAGGGGTTTCCTTTGTAATGGGAAAGGTATTGGTATTTACCTTGTGAAGGGTAAATATAGGTAATAGGGTATTGTTAAGATTTTGAGTTTGACTTCTAAGATGGGCTTAGAAATAGGTTGTCTTGGTAGGTAATGACTAGATAAGGGTAGTTTAGACTAGTCTTGACCTCCGTTGACCAAGAGTTGACTCTTTAACCGAAAGTCAACTTCAAGTCAACACTTGACTTAGAATTGACCGAAACCAAACCAGAGTTGACCAGTTGACTGAAAATCAACTATTAGTCAATATTTGACTAGTTTGACCTAGGGTTGACCCAGGATTGACTCAGTGTTGACCAGAGTTGACCAGAGTTGATTTTTTGACCAAAAGTTAACTGTAAGTCAACATTTGACCCAGATTAACCTAGTTTGACTTGGATTGACTTCCTGTGACCTTGTTTGACCTTGGTTATCCTAGTATGAACTAGTTTGGCTCAGTATGACCTAGTGTGACCTAGTTTAGCTCGGTATGACTTAGTTTGACCTAGTTTTGACTTAGACTTGTATATCATGACTAGATTAGCTTTTCTTTCATTTTTAAATCCTGTTTGGACTCATGGTATCTCATCTTTTGGTCTGTGATTACTCTGAGCATCTGTTCACCATATCAGCTCAGGACCACAGGCGAGTACATTCACTGATAGTTTTTATTGTCTTGATATCTACTATATCCGATTCAGTTGTAGTGTCTTACTCGATTTTCAGTCACGATAGTTCACGGACTAGTATATGTTGGATCATGACATGGGATATTGTTCTTAGATTTTTTGCGGTATATGGGTACATTTTCTTTCTTATTCCGTGTATTAATATAGACACTAATTCCTAAGGGGACTTGCTACCCTCTTATGGAATTCCGTGTCATGACGTGTCATGTCCAGATCCATTATACTATTCGGGGATGGGGAAATTATTAGGGGTTATGTGATCAAAGCCTCTTGTCACTATTTTGCTTACGCCACTCTCACATCACGTAGGGTATAGCAGATTCCTCCGTGTGTTTGTTATCCAGGTTGGCCGGCATGACTTTTCGTGGGAACACCGTGCGATTGCCAGGCCAAGTGGATAACATGTCTTGTCACTTACCTAAAGCCGATCACATATCGCTCTAATAATTCAAGTCACATTTTATATTTATTTATCGTATCTTATATCCTACTCAGTTCTACTTTCTGTACTTTCTCACCATGCTATGATATTCATTTACTCACATGCTCTACATGCTTTTATGCTGTACCTTGATTTGAGACTAAGTTCTGTTCGGGAGAAGGGTTACAACCCCGGTCCTTATTTGGTTTAAGGGTTGTAACTCAGCTTCTGAATGGTTCCCAAGTCATCATATATCTTTGTCTTATATTTTATTATACTATCTCTTATAGAATTTGTCAATTCATATGGAACTACTGTTAGTGTTTGTACTTGCTCATTTTTCTAACAGGATACCGTTGACAATATTATAGATATTTCTGAGGCAGGCTGCTCGACCTACTATGGGGTCGAGACAGATGGAGACTAGGCCAGGACTGTGGCCTGATAGTTTGGCCACTAGATTTTATACTCCCTGAGTAGTTAGCTTAGTTAGGCTTGACTGGACTGCGATCCAGCTTTGGATGTTAGACTATAGTTGCTTATACTTATATTTCTGTGACTCTGTGATGTTGTGTATAGCTTTGGATTTGTGTGGATCTTGAACTTATTTCCTGCTTTCATCTATCCTATTTCTATTTCGTGCTATCTATCCTAGTTTGTTTTGTGATTGAGACTGTATTGCTATATCACCTCCATTCGGAGAGTATATACTGTACATGTACCTTTTATTGTTTTAGTTATAGTATTTATAGATAACCTATACAGCGTTCTACCGTCGACTCTGCGGTGTAGGCTGGACGTACCCACTTCTCGTGCCCCTAATCAGGGTACGGGTCGTGACACATTTTTTTAGCGGCCCATGCAGGCCTGTATTGTAATTAGTGCGATCTCATAATGGTGCTCGACTTAGAGTACTAATTACGAGCCTGTGACTAGGACATAGGATCTAGGATATGATAGGAGTAACTCAATCACATTTTAGGAAAATTTTGACCTTTTGATTATCATGACAACTCTTCTTGCATTTGAATTCAATTGTCCTCCTTTGATAATATCTCATCTTGTGCCATATTGATCTCTTGGGTTCAATTCATCCTCAGGATAGCGATTACTCGCTCTCAGGCAGCAGGACGTAGTACAGTTCCAGAGAGATCCGATCCAGTAGGACCTCTACCTCCGGCTACTGGAGCAGCAGTCTCAGTTCTTGCCCTTCAGGCGGGAGTAGCAGTTGAGGGAGTTGCCACCTCAGTTCCTGTCCTTCAGACGAGAGTAGTAGCGGCAGTCCCAGGAGGTCTTCCACCTCCAGCAGCGGGACCGTCCGTAGTCGTTCCTGAGACTCTTCCACTGCTGTCTCCGCTACCGACTGATGCTCAGCAGATGATGGTCCTTCTGCAGCAGATATTGCAGACCCAGAGCGCACAGGCAGAGGCATTACAGCAGAGCATGGAGAACTCCTACCGGCTAGTGATGGCAGCAATTGAGAGGATTGTACCGGGTACAGTTCAGGATACCCCAGTTCAGCACCAGGGACAGGACCAGAGGCAGATTACTCCGTACAGTTTCTGCGGGAAGCCGAGGTACACCTGGAAGGTTTGTAGGATGAGGTTGGGTGTGTGTCTATACTGTGGGGTGCACGACTACCAGTTGAAGGATTGCCACGCTCGTGGAGTCCGAGGAGGCCAAGACGGGGTACATAAGGCACCAGCACGTGACGACCAACAACAGGATCAGGGTGTCACGTCCCATAACCAGAATACTGGAGAGCGGGGCAGACATAGCCAGCTACATATATTGAAGTACAACCCACCTCGCTATACGGTCACGGCTGTCTAGATACATGAGGGTTTAACTACAAGCCATCAGTCTCCTATGGTCAAGAACAAACCTATTGTCTCAATCACAAGCAAGTAAGTAAATGTTACACGATGTAAGACCACCAAATATACAATAGTAAGGCATCCCAAATATTATTTATTTAGCTGATCATGAAGCTCGTCGTTACAAAATGTCAGGACTAGCAAGAGTTTAGTCATACATGATCAACCCTAGGATCTGTCAATCATGTTACAGCCCATAGGCAGACAGTAAATAAAGGTACAACCGAGCTAACAAGTGCTGGTCGGCTAAACGTCTCAAAAGAATAATTTTACAATAAAGTGGGAGAATAAAAAGAAATCCACTCGTTGCCAGGGTTACGCCTGGTGGTCACCATCTGGCTGGAAGGTCGGTAGATCCTCTGGTGCTGCTCCGATATCTGGCCACACAAAACCAGTTGGGTCAGACCCCAGAAAGAGCAAGTGCCACAAAGGAGGCTTCACTTAAGAACTAAAACCAGCATATCATAATAGAATATTAAAGATAATAAATAAAGAACTGATAAATAGAGATAACAACAGTAAACTGAGTACGAGAAAACCATTCAAGTAGCCAGGTCACAACCCTTAAACCAAACAAGGACCGGGATTGTAACCCTTCACCTGAATAGAAACCTGTCTCAAATACTATTGGTACAGTATAGACAATAAACGAAGAGAGGACACAAAAATGCTCCGGGAGCCAGGTTACAACCCTTAAACCAAACAAAGACCGGGGTTGTAACCCTTCGCCTGAACAGAACTGGACCCCTGATCTTTATTGCTAAGGCCAGTATAAATAATCATGGTATTAAGGTAAGGTAAAACATGACGAACATGGCATGGGATTGCAGTAAGACAATAAACGAAGAGAGGACATAGAACTGCTCCGGGAGCCAGGTTACAACCCTTAAACCAAACAAGGACCGGGGTTGTAACCCTTCGCCTGAACAGAACTGGACCCCCGATCATTATTGTTAAGGCAAGCATCAATAATCATGTCATGTCACAATCTTGCATAGGATCAGGATAAGACTAAGCTGGAATAAACTCCATCCAATTAATCACAACCAATCAAGAGTACGGCTTGATACTTTTAACTAACTAGGGTTATCACAGGCCTAGTTACTAGCAAGATGCAATGAGATTATCCCAACAGCCACAAGCCCTGCAGACCATCCGGTTATCCAGGTCGAATGTCCGTTTATGAAGAATGCAATACGTGACTGTGTGCTGAAAATGTGCCCTACTCGTCGGTAGGCTACAAGTCCACTTAATCCGCCCAGATAACGGGATTGCCTGTAGCTGAAAATCTCTTCATGTCTACTGAATTATTCTAGTTTATTAGCCTTCGTCAATTACTGTAGGTATCCCTGACCCTGGTACTCAGGAATTCCTATCCTAAACATGATGCAAGATAGTACTGGTTTATTTGTACAAATGCAATCGCGCACGGTGTCCAGGTCATACATACTTGTCATGACATGCTAACTGTCGCAACAACATATCAAGGTTATCATGTAGGTTACTTATCAAGAGTGTGCCACGACGGGCCACTATCATGTTCTATCCCTATATTATCCTGTCGTGTTCCAAAATATAACCCTACCATGAGGGTGCCGCAAAAGACTGGCCGTATGAGGGTTGCCGCAAAAAGCTGGCCGCATGAGTTGCCGCAAAAATCTGGCCGTATGAGTTACCGTACAAAGCTGGCCGCATGAGTTGCAGCAAAAAGTTGGCTGCATGAGTTGCCACAAAAAAGCTGGCCGCATGTGTTGCCGCATAAAGCTGGCCGCATGAGTTGCTGCAAAAAGCCACATGAGTTGCCGCAAAAAGCTGGCTGTATGAGTTGTCGCAAAAAGCTGGTCGTATGAGTTGCCGCAAAAAGCTGGCCGCATGAGTTTCCGTATAAAGCTGGCCGTATGAGTTGCCGTAAAAAGCTGGCTGCATGAGTTGCCGCATAAAGCTGGCCGCATGAGTTGCCGTAAATAGCTGGCCGCATGAGTTGCCGTAAAAAGCTGGCCGCATGAGTTGCCAAATAAAGCTGGCCGTATGAGTTGCTGCAAAAAGCTGGCCGCATGAGTTGCCGCATAAAGCTGTTCTCCTTCTCCATAGATCCGAGAAGGAGAACCATGGAAACCATAACCATGGCTTCAAGGCTCCATTTATCCTTCATTTAAAGTCAAAATTAGGACTTCCATAGGTCAAAATGGGGTAGAACAAAATTCTCTACAACATGGAACCATCAAAACTTGGAAATAACAATATTAAGTAGATCAAAACCTAAGAAATCCGAAAATACTATAAACTTAGATCCACACAAATTGAGCCATAGAAATTAGAAGTGTTAAGTACTAAAGTGTGTTAGAATTTCGAGAGGAAGAGAATGAAACAATAAAAATGAAGTTCCTCCATGAAGTAAGCTACACTTGCCTAAGCTCTCTCTCTCTCTCTCCTGGTGGTTGAAGAACTAATGGTGGAGAAGAAGAAGTAAATGAAGAGAGAGAATGAGGGAATGGGTTAATAAAGGATGATGGATGTAGGTAAGGGTTCATCCCTTGGTTCATGATGAACCAAGACAACCCAAGCCTAGCTGAACCAACCCAAAATAGACCAAGCCATGTAATGCCAAGATAAGCCAAGCAAGAAATCATGCAATACAAGATAAAATACATACACGTATTTCAAAATACGTAATACGAACTATAGTCATTACAACTCTACCCACCTTAAAAGAATTTTGTCCTCAAAATTTAATTAAGAGGCTAGAGGGAGAAGAACAAGCTATACTATTCACAAGCAAGCTATACTAATCAAGCAATCAAGTAATTATTCATCCAAGCAAGGAATCGAAGGCATGAGGCATAAGAAAGATATTATGCCTCACGAGTCAAACAGGTCGGGATATCGCGATCGGATATCATCCTCACGCTCCCACGTTGACTCACCCAAAGATTGATGACTCCAAGCAACTCGGACTAACTTGATAGTCTTGTTCTTGAGTGTCTTCTCTCTTCGTCCCAATATAGATACGGTCTCTCCTCATACGAAAGGTTGGTACCAATAACCAATTCTGAATAATCCAGGATGTGGCTCGGGTCCGGGATATACCGTCGTAGTTGGGATACATGGAACACATTATGCACCTCACGTAGCGACGGCGGAAGAGCGAGACGATAGGATACATCTCCTACTCGCTCCAGAATATCGAACGGTCCTATATACCTAGGACTAAGCTTTTTTCGTACGCCAAAATGAATGACACCACGGTTAGGCAAAATCCTCAAAAATATATGGTCACCGACCGAAAATTCAAGGGGTCGCCGATGAGAATCGGCCCAATGACGCTGGCAATCTTGGGCAACTCGAAGATGATCTCTGACTCTCCTGACCACTTCAACGGTCTGAGCAATCATTTCCGGACCGAGCATTTACCTCTCTCCAACATTATCCCAAGCTAGCGAGGATCTGCACTTACTGCCATACAGTGCCTCAAACGGTGCCATCTGGATACTAGCTTGGAAACTATTATTGTATGAGAACTCCACCAGGTGCAGGTGATCTTCCCATGAACCACCGAAGTCGAGTGTACATGACCACAACATATCTTCGAGAGTCTGGATCGTGCGTTCTGACTGTCCATCTGTCTGTGGGTGATATGCTGAGCTGAACTGGAGGTGAGTCTTCAAACTCTCTTGCAAGCTACGCCAAAAGTACAACATAAATCTGGAATCTCTGTCCGAAGTGATACTGACTGGTATATCGTACAATCTGACAATCTGCCGAAGATACATCTCTGCTAGCTGAGCCGTCGACTGACCAACTCTAAACGGGAGAAAGTGAGCCACCTTCGTGAGCCTGTCTATGACAACCCAAATAGCATCTCTGTCAGCCGGGGATCTAGGCAATCCAGTCACAAAATCCATGGTTACATGCTTCCACTTTCATTCTAGAATTGGCAAGGGCTGAAGTAGTCCAGCTGGCCTATGATGTTTAGCTTTAACTTGTTGGCAAACTAAACATCGAGAGACAAATCGGGCTATCTCCCTCTTCATGCCATTCCACCAAAAGTGCTGGCAAATATCTCGGTACATCTTCGTACCGCCGGGATGAATGAAATACTGCGAACTGTGAGCCTCTGTCATGATCTTCTGTCTGATATCTCCACTGGATACACAAATACGCTTCCCATGTCGAAGTGTACCGTCTTCATGGATATATAACTCTGGTCTTCGTCCTGCCTCACACTCTGCTCTGAGTCGCTGAAGCTTGGAATCTGCTGACTGCGCCATCCGGATCCTCTCGACTATAGTGGACCGAACTTGCATGCTGGCCATCATTGCCACACTAGAAGGGAGGACAACTTTTATACCCATTTTCTGAAGATCGACTAACAGCTCTGGTTGCGCTATTAGGAAATAAACTCCGGTGCTCCTGCTCAATACATTTGCAACAACGTTGGCCTTCCCAGGATGATACTGCAAGTTAACATCATAATCCACAAGTAGCTCCAGCCACCTCCTCTAACGCATGTTAAGATCCTTCTGGGTGAAAACATACTTCAGGCTCTTGTGGTCGGTAAAAATCTCCACCCTATCTCCATATAGGTAGTGCCTCCACAACTTAAGTACAAATACTACTGCTGCCAGCTCCAAGTCATGGGTTGGATAATTTCTCTCATTATCATGAAGTTGTCGTGACGCATAAGCTATTACCTTCCCATGCTGCATCAGAACACATCCCAAACCTCTGCCTGAAGCATCACAATACACTGAGAATCTCCCAGTTCCATCTGGAAGCGTGAGAATAGGAGCCTTCATCAAATCTCGCTTCAACTTCTCAAAAGAATCCTGACACTCTGCTGTCCAAGCAAACTACACATCCTTGCGGTTCAACTGGGTCAATGGCGCTGAAATTCGAGCAAAGTCTGAAATAAATCGCCGGTAGTAGCCGGCCAAGCCAAGAAAACTGCAAATTTCTGCTACTGTGCTAGGCACTGGCCACAACTCAATAGCCACGATCTTCTGGGGATCCACTTCTACTCCTCCTCTGGTGATGATATGACCCAAGTACGAAATGCGATCGAGCCAGAACTCGTATTTACTAAACTTGGCATACAACTGGTGCTCTCTGAGAATTTGGAGGACAACTCGGAGTTGCTGCTCATGCTCTGCTTCACTCTTGCTGTAGACCAGGATGTCATCTAGGAACACAATCACGAACTGATCCAAATAAGGCATGAAGATGCGATTCATGAGGTCCATGAATACAGCCGGCATATTGGTTGTTCCAAATGGCATCACAAGGAACTCCCAATGCCCATACCTTGATCTGAAAGCTGTCTTCGGGATGTCCTGCTCTCTAACTCTGATCTGATGGTATCCTGACCGCAAGTCGATCTTCGAGAATACTGCTGTCCCCTTGAGTTGATCAAACAAGTCATCTATCCTCGGGAGAGGATATCTGTTCTTGATTGTCACTGAGTTCAAGGTACGATAATCTACACATAATCTGGATGTACCATTATTCTTTTTCACAAGAAGTATCGGAGCTCTCCAAGGCGATCCACTAGGACGAATGAATCCCTTGGTTCTGAGTTCTTCAATCATCTTATACAATATCTCTAGCACTGACGGCGCCATCCTGTAGACTCTCTCTGACACTGGGGCTGTCCTGGAAATCAAGTCGATGGTAAACTCGATCTCTCGCTCTGGCGGCATCCCTGAAAGCTCTTCTGGAAAAATATCTGGAAATTCTTCAACTATTCGGGGTAACTGCATTGCTGCTACTGCCATCCGCAACATTGGAGGAGAATGTTCAACTTCGTCGCGGGAGAAGGAAAACTCCGGCTCGCGTGGAATGCTAAAAATAATCCTGCCAATGTGGCAGTCTATCCTAGCATACTGGTCCCTCAACCAATCCATCCCTAAGACCACATCATAATCGGCCATTGGAAACTCTATCAATCTAGCGGGGAACTCTCTACCGCTAACTACGATCCGACACGAGAAAAATACTCTATCTATTCCCACAAGTCCGTTACCAGTAAGTATATTGAGCCTTACTGATAATGACTCGGGCTCCAGTCCTATCCGTATCGCAAATTATGCAGACATAAATGAATGCGAGGCACCAGAATCAAATAATACTGAAGCTGGAAGGGTGTTGACGAGAATAGTACCTGCCACTACCTTACCTGGTGCTATTCCTTCTTCTTCCATTGTCAAAGCTAGCACTTGACCATGCCCCCTGGGTGCGGGTCCCCTCTGCTAAAAATTTCTTTGTCTGCTCTGGATCAGGGCTTGGGCTTGGGCATACTGCTGCGGTCTCTGCTGCTGGAATGCCTGGGCCTGCATCGGCAATGGCCTCGGGAACGGGTACTGCATCTGCTGCTGCTGCTGGACTGGTGCTGGTCCTCTAACTGAAGGACTAGAGAAGGCCGATAAACTCTTCCTGTTCGAAAAGTTCCCAATCCTGTGGTCCGGGGCACCACAAACCAAGCACAAATCCTGTGCTCTGCGACACTCTGATACCACATGCCCTGGCTTTCTGCAGTGTGAACATCCTACTGCGGAAGACTGCTTCTGCTGCTGAGGGTACGTTAGGGTAGAATGCTGAACCGACATCACTGAGGCCGCCCGCCTCGGAGCTCCAATGGTCAAAGCCCTGGCTGCCGGGACTAGTGCTGAAGACTGGTTCATCTGGCTGTAGAATCGCTTCCGACCTCCGGTCCTATCCACGATCCTCTGAAAGGTATATTCATGCCTCCGGGCTGCCCTCAGTACTGCATCAAAGGTCTGATGCTCAAACTGCTCAACTGCCAACAAAATTTCCAGGTGGAGCCCCTGCTAGAATCGTTGGGTTCTATCGAACTCGGTTGCTACCAGGGTGGGAGCAAACCGACTAAGCCTGGAAAACTCGGTCGCATATCCGTCGACCGTCCTGTCCATCTGCTTCAGATTGGTGAACCTCGTCTGTAGATCATACCGAGCTACAGTATCAAAATACTTGGTCTGGAATCTCTTCCTGAATACTGCCCAGGCAATAGGGGCCACTAATCCAACGGCCTGTACCGCCCACCAGCTGCGGGCGAGATCCAATAGTTGTAGGCGTACTACGGTCACCTTCTCGTTCTCTGGAGTCCAGGCTGCTTCTAGAATCACCTCTGTATCCTGAAGCCATGCATCTGCAGCGATCGTATCTTCACTGCCGTCGAAAAAGGGAGGGTTCAAGCGCTTGAAGCTGTTGGCCGTGCTGTTATCCTAATGACCCCCTCTGGTCAAAGTATCTGCTACTGCCTGGTGCAAGGCATCTCCGCGACGATCCTGGAAAGCTAATAGGGACCTGATGAGACCTACCAAAGTGCCATCATCAGGCTCTGCAGGCTGGATGGACTGAATTGGTGGTTCTCCTCCGGTAGGCACGACTCTGGAGGCTACTTCTGAATGCTGGGCTTGATCTTCAAGTTACGGCTGGTCCACGGGAGGTGCTCTGCCTTGCTGATCGGCAGGTCCAGGAACAATGCCGCTGAAGAAGACGACATAGGGAACAATAAGAAAGGACCAGGACAGATCAACGATACAAGCATGTGATCAAGTCAAGATTTTCAAGGATCAAGAGGATACGAGCAGAAATCAAGAGAGAGTACTGATTGAGACATCTATTCGGTAAATCCTTACATATCTTGATTTACAAGACCTGTATGGGCTACCACTTAAACCATGTCACGCCCCAGAACCAGAATACTGGAGGGCGGGGGCATACATAGCCAGCTACGTATATTGAAGTGCAAACCACCTCGCTATACGGTCACGGCTGTCTAGATACATGAGGGTTTAACTACAAGCCATCAGTCTCCTATGGTCAAGAACAAGCCTATTATCTCAATCACAAGCAAGTAAGTAAATGTTACAAGATGTAAGACCACCAAATATATAATAGTAAGGCGTCCCAAATATTACATATTTAGCTGATCATGAAGGTAGTCGTTACAAAATGTCAGGACTAGCAAGAGTTTAGTCATACATGATCAACCCTAGGATCTGTCAATCATATTACAGCCCGTAGGCAGACAGTAAATAAAGGTGCAACCGAGCTAACAAGTGCTCGTCGGCTAAATGCGTCAAAAGAATAATTTTACAATAAAGTGGGAGAACAAAAAGAAATCCACTCGTTACCAGGGTTACGCCTGGTGGTCACCATCTGGCTGGAAGGTCGGTAGATCCTCTGGTGTTGCTCCGATATCTGGCCACACAAAACCAGCTGGGTCAAACCCCAGAAAGAGCAAGTGCCACAAAGAAGGCTTCACTTAGAAACTAAAACCAGCATATCACAATAGAATATTAAAGATAATAAATAAAGAACTGATAATAATAGAGCTAACAACAGTAAACTGAGTACGAGGAAACCATTCAAGTAGCCAGGTCACAACCCTTAAACCAAACAAGGACCGGGGTTGTAACCCTTTACCTGAATAGAAACCTGTCTCAAATACTATTGGTACAGTATAGACAATAAACGAAGAGAGGACACAGAAATACTTCGAGAGCCAGGTTACAACCCTTAAACCAAATAAGGACCGGAGTTGTAACCCTTCGCCTGAACAGAACTGGACCCCTGATCTTTATTGCTAAGGCCAGTATAAATAATCATGGTATTAAGGTAAGATAAAACATGACGAATATGGCATAGGGTTGCAATAAGACAATAAATGAAGAGAGGACACAGAACTGCTCCGGGAGCCAGGTTACAACCCTTAAACCAAACAAGGATCAGGGTTGTAACCTTTCGCCTAAACAGAACTGGACCCCCGATCGTTATTGTTAAGGCAAGCATCAATAATCATGTCATATCACAATCGTGCACTGGATCAGGATAAGATTAACTGGAATAAACTCCAGCCAATCAATCACGGCCAATCAAGAGTACGACTTAATACTTTTAACTAACTAAGGTTATCACATGCCTAGTTACTAGCAAGATACAATGAGATTATTCCAACAGCCACAAGTCCTGCAGACCATTCGATTATCCAGATCGAATGTCCATTTATGAAGAATGCAACACGTGACTGTGTGCTGGAAATGTGTCCTACTCGTCGGTAGTCTACAAGTCCACTTAATGCGTCCAGATAACGGGATTGCCTGTAGCTGGAAATCTCTTCATGTCTACTGAATAATTCTAGTTTATTAGCCTTAGTCAATTACTGTAGATATCCCTGACCGTGGTACTCAGGAATCCATATCCTAGATATGATGCAAGACAGTACTGGTTTATTTGTACAAATGCAATCGTCCACGGTGTCCAGGTCATACATACTTGTCATGACATGCTAACTGTCGTAACAGCATATCAAGGTTATCATGTAGGTTACTTATCAAGAGTGCACCACGACGGGCCACTATCATATTCTATCCCTATATTATCCTGTCGTATTCCAAAATATAACCCTGCCATGAGGGTTGCCGCAAAAGACTGGCCGTATGAGGGTTGCCGTAAAAAGCTGGCCGTATGAGTTGTCGTATAAAGTTGGCCGCATGAGTTGCCGCAAAAGCTGGCCGCATGAGTTGCCGCAAAAAACTGGCCGCATGAGTTGCCGTACAAAGCTGGCCGCATTAGTTGCCGCAAAAAGTTGGCCGCATGAGTTGTCGCATAAAGCTGGTCGCATGAGTTGCCGTAAAAAGTTGGCCGCATGAGTTGCCGCAAAAAGCTGACCGCATGAGTTGTCGCAAAAAGCTGGTCGCATAAATTGCCACAAAAAGCTGGCCGCATGAGTTACCGTATAAAGCTGGCCGCATGCGTTGCCGCAAAAAGCTGGCCGTATGAGTTGCCGCAAAAAGCTGGTCGCATGAGTTTCCACAAAAAGTTGGCCGTATGAGTTGCCATATAAAGCTGACCGCATGAGTTATCGTAAAAAGCTGGCCGCATGAGTTGCCGTAAAAAGCTGGCCGCTTGAGTTGCCGAATAAAGCTGGTCGCATGAGTTGCCGTAAAAAGCTGGCCGCATGAGTTGCCGCATAAAGGTGTTCTCCTTCTCCAAAGATTCGAGAAGGAGAACCATGGAAACCATAACCATGGCTTCAAGGCTCCATTTATCCTTCATTTAAAGTCAAAATCAGGACTTCCATAGGTCAAAATGGGGTAGAATGAAATTCTCTACAACATGGAACCATCAAAACTTGAAAATAATAATGTTAAGTAGATCAAAACCCGAGAAATCCAAAATATTATAAACTTAGATCTACACAAATTGAGCCATGGAAATTAGAAGTGCTAAGTACTAAAGTGTGTTAGAATTTCGAGAGGAAGAGAATGGAACAATAAAAACGAAGTTCCTCCATGAAGCAAGCTACACTTGCCTAAGCTCTCTCTCTCTCTCTCTCTCTCTCTCTCCTGGTGGTTGAAGAAGTAATGGTGGAGAAGAAGAAGAAGTAAATGAAGAGAGAGAATGAGGGAATGTGTTAATAAAAGATGATAGTGGTGGTAGGTAAGGGTTCACCCATTGGTTCATGATGAACCAAGACAACCCAAGCCTAGCCGAACCAACCCAAAATAGACCAAGCCATATAATGCCAAGATAAGCCAAGCAAGGAATCATGTAATACAAGATAAAATACGTACACGTATTTCAAAATACATAATACGAATTATAGACATTACACAGGGCAAGAGGCAGGCCATCCAGTGTGGTTTCTGCAAGAAGATGGGGCACACACGGGGGGTTTGCAGGAAGAGGTTGAGATTTTGTTTATTCTGTGGAGCTTCAGACACAGATGAAGAACTGTGCTGCCCGTGCAGCCAGACAGGCAGGCCAGGACAGAGTGCAGCAGGCTAGAGGAGGCCAGCAGGGGCGTGCTTTCGCCAGGACAGTTGAGGACAGTCAGACAGCAGCAGGGCATAGTGCAGGTTCCAATCTTCGATCTCATTTCCGCATTTGCCTCCTTATAAACTGTTTGAAATTCGATTCCATCTGTTCCTTGATTGTTTGATGAAAAATTTTGTTCTTGTGATGTGATTTTTTTCTAAGATAAGTCGTATGGGCTAGGTCGCCTCGATTATGAGATTTAGAATCCTCTAGGGTCATGCTAGCAGGTATAGTGAGGACATATAGTCGGATTATGGATGTATTTCTCGGGTGTGGGAATTTAAGGTTTTCGCTGCCAAGCATGCGGTAATGCAAAATTTTTTAAATACCATAATTCTAGAGGTATGTACCATAGTCAAGGACTCTGTGATTATCGTAGCCTTGCTCACTAGCATGACGGAGATTCCGAGTATCATGATTCTGGACAGACGCATATGATTGTCGAACATGATTTTTCTGTGTTTACTTTGTTTTAATTTTTGAGGATGAATTCTTTTAAGGTGGATAGACTTGTAGCACCTAGTTTCTAATTGAGAGTAATTTTAAATTTTATAGTTTTAATCATTTAATTATTATCATTTAATTCATGCTTCGATTTGGGAGATTTTAATCATTTTAAAATTTTAAGCCATGACTTGAGATTTTTGATGTTTTGCTAGTAAAACTTTAGAGACTGTTTGACCTAGAGCCTAACCATGTGATTAGAATGTATTAGTATCATTTCTGGCCCAAGGATATTTTGGTCATTGGACCTCTTTGATTTATTTTGATATTTTGCATTGGTGATTGTTGATTTGGCTTTTGATAGGTGAGATTTTGTGTTGATTTCGTGTCCGTGTCGGACACGTAACAGTTGTGCCTTAAGAGATTTTTATTTTGCTGAATTTTTTTGGGAGTATTTGAGACGGATTGTTTTTTGTATGTGTTTTCTTGTGATAGCTTTGTTTTAATTTTGAGGACAAATTTTTTTAAGATGGATAGATTTGTCACCCCCAGTTTTCAGGAACAGGGGTATTTTTGTTATTTTGTATTTTCGAATATTTTTTAAAATTTATTTTATTATTTATGATATTGTTTTGGGGTTATTTCAGTCGGGTTTGAATGTCAGCTCAATCTGACTTGTAACGGAGACCCAGGGTAGTTTTGACTCTAGTGGGACCCACTCATTAGTTAGGCATGGCCCACACAATAATATTTTTAGTTAGTGTGTTGACTAATTATTCATGGATAGGTTAAGTTTAATTAGAGCCTTTAAACTAGACTAATTTAGCCTCAACCTTAAACCCTTTTCTAATTTAATTAAATAAGACAAGTGGGAGCATTTTGGTCATTAGCAAATAGGGATAAACCACCCATAGGTGGCCGGCCATAGGGGATAGGAATGGACCTCATTTCATTTGTTCTCATCCACAAATTTTCTCTCTCTTGTTTTTTCCCAAATTTTAGAGAAGGTTCCCATTGATTTCATCTCCAAATCAATCATTCCTTCCACCAAATCTTCTTCATTTCTTTTCTACTCCATGGTTAGAGGGTGCTAGCCAAGTTTGGGAGGATTCGGAGCTCGTTCGTGTCCATTTGAGATTCCTACGTGTCGGTGTCGTATCGGGAGAGTTTTTTCAAGATTCGATCTACCGGAAGTATAAATCTCTTCTCCTTTTCATTTCCTCATGCATATAGGATGATTTTAGACCCATAGGAATGACCCCCATGGTTGTATCTCCATTTGTGTCTATTTTGTGTCCATTTGGAGGTCATAGGAGTGTCTTTTGTGTTGTGCTTTGTGTCCATGTGGAAAACCCCCAATATTGGACACTTCATGTGATTGTGATTTGATTTAGTGAATATTCCTATTTTAATTTCAGATTTTAGATTCTTAGAATATTGCTCTTAATGTTTCATATATATATATATATATATATATATATATATATATATATATATATATATATATATATATATATATATATATATATTTTTTTTTTATATATATATATATATATATTTTCATGGTTATATATTTATATGTATATGTGTCTCTCTATACATTCATATATATGTATATATGGTTATATATTTATATGTATATGTGTCTCTCTATACATTCATATATATGTATATATATATATGGTGTGTCAATATATATATATATATATATATATATATATATATATATATATATATATATATATATATATATATATATATATATATATTGTGTTTGTGTGTCTATATAATATATATGTATATATTGGTGTGTGTGTGTGAGTCTAATATATATGTATGTGTGTGTATGTGGAGAGTTAGAGAGAGTGAGAGGGATTAGAGAGAGTGAGGGAGGTAATTAGAGATGTAGAGAGAATTAGAGGGAAGGATTGAAAGGGGGGAAAGGGATTTAGCAGCAGCAGCAGTAACAGAACCCCCACCCAAACATTCATCCATTCCCTCCATTTCCCCCATGCATAAATCCCCTACATTCAGTCCAAAGACAGCCCCATATAATCAGCCCATTATGTACAGCCAAATCAGCCATTCCAGCCACTTATTTCACCATACATTCAGCCATAAATAACCCTATATATCAGCCATGTCACCCCCCATATTGCAGCCACAAAATCAGCCATATTCACTTGCAATTCAGCCCCAAAACAGTCCAAACTCAGCCCCTACATCAGCCCCAATTCAGCCCCATATAGGACAGCCATTTCACCCAATTGTTAGCCCCCAAACCAGTCCTTAATAACCCATAAATCAGCCTATAGGACAGCCACATTCAGTCCCATGTTTGCACATATATTCAGCCATATATTAGCCCATAAACAGCCCATATTTCAGTCCAAAATCAGCCCCCTTTCACTCACACTTTCAACCATTCATTTCCCCCACTCATCCCTTCATTCTTTCATTCATTATACATTCATTCTTCCATTAAATTCAATCCATACACCCTTCCATTCACTTATGCATTCCATTCATTCACTCTACTAATTCATCCATTTCATTCATTCATTTTCTCTTTCATTCACATTATTCCACCCATCCATTCACTTCATCCCTTCATTCATTCATATATCCTTGCACCATTAGCTATTTATACCACCATTCAAACCACACAAGCATTCATTCACATCCATCCATTCATTCTTCATTTCATCCATGCATTCATTCATCCCCCTTTCCAAAATCATATAAGTCCCTATACTCCACATTTTAGTCCATGATCTATAAGTTAGAGTTGTGGGTAGTGTGATGAGTGATATAGTGTTGGTGCTAGTGTTGTGTTAGTAATGGTTAGTTAAGTTAGTGTCCTACTAGGTTAGTATCCTATTGGACTAGTAGAGAGGACTAACCTAGACACTAGGAGAGTGTGGGAGAGTGAACTCAGAAGGTTGGTAGAGAGTAGGGTGTGGTATCTCAATATACCATAGCGTATCATGACGATACCCTAAGGTAATGTTGGGATGACCAACATGGAAGATAAGATGGATTAGATGCCCAAGAACCCTAGATTTCTTGGTTGGTAAACCCTAGATAGGATAGTATCTAGCTACCCTAAGAAGCCTACGCTAGTATCCTGAGATCTAGAGGGATTTCCTTTGTAATGGGCAAGGTATTGGTATTTACCTTGTGAAGGATAAATGTAGGTAATAGGGTATTGTTATGATTTTGAGTTTGACTTCTAAGATGGGCTTAGAAATAGGTTATCTTGGTAGGTAATGACTAGATAAGGGTAGTTTAGACTAGTCTTGACCTCTGTTGACCAAGAGTTGACTTTTTGACTGAAAGTCAACTTCAAGTCAACACTTGACTTATAATTGACCGAAACCAAACCAGAGTTGACCAGTTGACTGAAAATCAACTGTTAGTCAACATTTGACTAGTTTGACCTAGGGTTGACCCAGGGTTGACTTAGTGTTGACCAGAGTTGACCAGAGTTGACTTTTTGACCAAAAGTCAACTGTAAGTCAACCTTTGACCCAGATTGACATAGTTTGACTTGGATTGACTTTCTGTGACCTTGTTTGACCTTGGTTATCCTAGTATGAACCAGTTTGGCTTAGTATGACCTAGTGTGACCTAGTTTAGCTTGGTGTGACTTAGTTTGACCTAGTTTTGACTTAGACTTGCATATCATGACTAGATTAGCTTTTCTTTCATTATTAAACCCTGTTTGGACTCAGGTATCTCATCTTTAGGTCTGTGATTACTCTGAGCATCTGTTCATCTTATCAGCTCAGGACCACAGGCGAGTACATTTACTGATAGTTTTTATTATCTTGATATCTACTATATCTGATTCAGTTGTACTGTCTTACTCGATTCCCACTCACGATAGTTCACGGACTAGTATATGTTGGATCATGACATGGGATGTTGTTCCTAGATTTTTTGTGGTATATTGGTACATTTTCTGTCTTATTTCGTGTATTAATATAGACACTAATTCCTAAGGGAACTTGCTACCCTCTTATGGAATTCCATGTCATGACGTGTCATGTCCAGATCTATTATACTATTCGTGGATGGAGGAATTATTAGGGGTTATGTGATCAAAGCCTCTTGTCACTATTTTGCTTGCGCCACTCTCACCTCACGTAGGGTGCAGCAGATTCCTCCGTGTGTTTGTTATCCAGGTTGGCCGGCATGACTTTTTGTGAGAACACCGTGCGATTGCCGGGCCAAGTGGATAATATGCCTTGTCACTTACCTAAAGCCGATCACATATCGCTCTAATAATTCAAGTCATATTTTATATTTATTTATCGTATCTTATATCCTGCTCAGTTCTACTTTTTGTACTTTCTTACCATGCTATGATATTTATTTACTTACATGCTCTACAAGCTTTTATGTTGTACCTTGATTTGAGACTAAGTTCTATTCGGAAGAAGGGTTACAACCTTGGTCCTTGTTTGGTTTAAGGGTTGTAACTCAGCTTCCGAATGGTTTCCAAGTCATCCTATATCTTTATCTTGTATTTTATTATACTGTCTCTTATAGAATTTGTCAATTCATATGGAACTGCTGTTAGTGTTTGTACTTTCTCATTTTCCTGATAAGATACCGT
Source organism: Iris pallida (assembly GCA_029216955.1). Lineage (NCBI taxonomy): Eukaryota > Viridiplantae > Streptophyta > Magnoliopsida > Asparagales > Iridaceae > Iris > Iris pallida. Next base: position 6,910,748 of record JANAVB010013600.1, on the reverse strand, counting down.
TGACAATATTACAGATATTTCTGAGGCAGGCTGCTCGACCTACTATGGGGTCGAGACAGATGGAGACTCAGGCTAGGGCTGTGGCCTGATAGTTTGGCCACTAGATTTTATACTCCCTGAGTAGTTAGCTTAGTTAGGCTTGCCTGGACTGTGATCCAGCTTTGGATTTTAGACTGTAGTAGCTTATACTTATATTTCTGTGACTCTGTGATGTTGTGTATAGCTTTGGGTTTGTGTGGATCTTGAACTTATTTTCTGCTTTCATCTATCCTATTTCTATTTCGTGCTATCTATCCTAGTTTGTTTTGTGATTGAGACTGTATTGCTATGTCACCTCCATTCGGGGAGTATATACCGTACAGGTACCTTTTATTATTTTATTTGTAGTATTTGTAGACGTCCTATACAGCGTTCTACCGCCGACTCTGCGGCGTAAGCTGGATGTACCCACTTCTCGTGCCCCTAATCAGTATGCGGGTCGTGACACCTACTGCTGAGGAGGTAGTGCCACCTCCTGCTACTGAGTCGGTAGTGATTCCTAAAGCCGAGATAGCTGTGAAGGAGGAGGTGACACCAGAGGACAGTTGTACCGGGAGTTCCAGTCATCCTTCTCCTCTGGATATTGATCTTGCTGGCGTGGATCATACTTATGCGCAGTGGCTGAGGATGGAGATCTCTCTGCACGTACGTAGATGACAATATATATATATATATATATATATATATATATATATATATATATATATATATATATATATATATATATATATATATATATGGTATTTTTTGACCGTATTTGTTTCTGGTAGACTTATTTATGGGTTTTACTTGGATGGTTTTACAACTCTTGACGGATTTTTATTTTCTAGACATGATTATTTTATAGATTTGGATGTTTTTAGATGTTATTACCTAGACTTTTATTATATAGAAATTCAACGGAGGGTTTCTCCGGGTCTCATTGATGTATGTTGGTTTGTGTGATGTATTTGTGATAGATATTTGTATATTGGTGTGTGATATAAATTGGTTTGTTGGTTCATTGATATATGTTAGTTTATGTGATGTATTTGTGATAGATATTTGTATATTAGTGTGTGAGGTATATTGGTTTGTGGGTTTGTGTGAGGTGTGATGCATATTGTGATGTTTTGATGTTTCAGATGTTGTACGAACAGGGAATGCTGTGCTTTATGTAATTTTTTTCAAAAAAAATTCCATTTAGCGACGGACTTGCGACGAAAGGTGACGGCTGAGCGACAGAATATTCCGTCACTAATTAGAGAATTTCTAGTTAGCGAAGGATGTCGGCAGGTTAGCGACGGATTATCCGTCGACAAGGTTCTGGTAATATTAAGATTTCTAGAACCTAAGCGGTGGATATTCCGTCGCTAAACCGTCGTTCTTCTGTCGAGTATTAGTGACGGCTAGCGACAAATTTGTGTCAGATTTTCTGTATCAGAAACTCTATAATACGCAGTTACCGACATATTACCGACGGACATGTCCGTCCGTCACTAAAAAATAGTATAAAAAACTTTTCGATAATTGATTTGACAAAAATCCGTCGACTAGCCGTCGCTAAATGTACGATCCTTGATGACGGCAATTCGTCGCTAAGCAGTCGAATGGCGATAGAATAGTGACGGACTTTGTTTAGCGACGGGCTATTTCTCGACGGATTTTTCAGCTAAATTCCGTCGGTTAGCCGTCGTTAAGTTGATTTACCAATGGATTAGCGACGGGTATGGCAGTCGCTAATTCTATGTATTTTAGTAGTGGACGGAGAATGGCCATTCTCCGTCAATTTAACAAGGAGAATGACCATTCTCCGTCATTTTAACACGGAGAATGGTCGTTCTCCGTGTTAGAATGACCATTCTCTGTCAATTTAACAAGGAGAATGACCATTCTCCTTGTTAAATTGACAAACAATAGCCATTTCCGTGTCAAAATTGACAAAGAATGGCCATTCTATGTCAATTTAACAAGAAGAACGGTCATTATCCGTCATTTTAACACGGAGAATGGCCATTCTCCGTGTTAAAATGACGTAGAATGACTATTCTCAGTCATTTTATCACGGAGCCATTTACCGTCATTTTAACACGAAGAATGGCCATTCTCCGTGGTTTTAACACGGAGAATGGCTATTCTTCGTCATTTGACACGAAGAATGGCTATTCTCCATCATTTTGACGTGGATAAGACTATTCTCCGTGGTTTTAGCAAGGAGAATGGTCATTCTCCGTGATTTTGACACGAAGAATGGCCATTCTCCGTCATTTTAACATGGAGAATGGTCATTTTCGGTGTTAAAATTAAGGAGGATGATAGAGAACAGTCGACAGAAACCTAAAACCTAATTTTATTTTTTTATTTTGTGGAAAAAAATTTGTCATGAACAAAAATTAAAGAGCTTTCATTCTTCTTTCAAAATGATGCTAACTTTTATGGAAAAGAAGAAGAAGATCTTCTCTCAACAATTGACTTAATCGTCAGAAAACTTTAAATCTCTTCACGATGATGATGATGATGATGATGAGCGATGATCGGAGCTCGACTGAAGAAAAGTACAGTGAACTACGAACGATCTTTGCGATCTCTGCTGAAGATGAGAGCAATGAAATTCAGATCTCTCGTGAAGAAGAAGAAGACGAAAATCGCAATCCAAATCTGAGTTTGTGCGAAGGGTAATTATGTTATTATAGAGATGGCAATTTTATAAATACAGATCATCTAAAGGGAATCTTAGAATATTTAACGTGGAAATATATAATTATGGGCATTTCATAAAACCCATCATGCGTGTGGGTTTTTCATATAAACCAATCCCGAAATTGGGTTTCTCAGCAATTTCCAGTTTAAAGTTTGTTTATTTAGTAATAAGCCTCACATAATAGTTGGTATTATGACTTTAGTCTCCAAGATGTACGGTATTAATATTTGGATTTTAAAATCAATGTTCATGTAGGTATGTGAACATTAATTTTAAAATCAATGTTCATGTAGTTATGTTAGCTCATATCACTAAATGGAAAAGACGTGACAACCCGAAAACAACCGAAAAAAAAATTGCAGTAACACGTGTTAGGACATGATTGGCTAGAAAAAAAATATACTTTCCTTCTACTAACGTGGTAAAAAAACCAACCAATGAAAAATCAACATATGGCGTCGGTTCACGTGTTAGTTTTCCGACGCGGTCTGTGTAGTAGCGTTCTTACTAAATATCCCTAATGAATATTAAAACTGAGAGTTGTTTATGTTAGGTGTGGGACATATCTTCATGCGGGCACCTTGAGCGGTAAATCGGTCATATAGATGGGATTGATCCAGTCTTGTGCTGAGTTGGTTTTTCGTCAATTTTGCATGCCCCTGGACGGCTGGGTGGCTTTAGACCACGATCCGACTTGAAGAAATGACACCTAAAAAAAACCTATAGGAACAATAGTAAAGGCTCCTTCTAATTTCTAGATTCAGATTATAGTTCATTTCTTAAGAATTGAAATTCCATAGCGATCACATTACAGCCACATGAGCTATATCTTAGGTAAAGGTCCGAGAATTTCTACATTCACAATGTAGATAGTACGATTCAATTTGAAACTCTAATATCTAGATTTTAAATTTTATATTATTTTTTCAACATATTATTTTTCTACCATACAACATTCACCACCAAAAATTATTTTGTTATTTTCGATTAATTTTATACAGATCCGATCCATTCTAGATTTTTTTAATTTTATTTTAAATTTGGGCCAACTCCAACAATTGTGGATGCTCTTGAGCTGCTGTGAATTATAGGAAACGTCATGAACCTGGGTCTCAAAAAATAAAATAAAAACAAGCTAGTCGACCTGGGCCAGAAGTGGAAGACGATTTTGGATTAGTGCTGATATTAAATAATTAATACTAACGGATGATTAAATATGAATAATTAATTATATTAAATATTAGTTAATTAGTAAAAATCTAATTAAATATCATAAGTGTTAATTAATTATCTTAGCTACTAATTTGTTATCCTGTTTACATTATAATATACATATGTAATATTGCTAAAAAATGATAGTATATTAATTTATCAAATTATTAACTAGTTATTAATAAGAACAAAATAATTTACTTATTTTAAATATTAACAAACTCCTTCTTTAAAAAAATTATTAATTAAGACCCACATAATTTTATAAAAATTAATTAAGTATTTATTTACTAATCAAATTACCTAAGTATATATTAATAACAAAATATTAGTTAATTATTTTGATAGTTAATTATTTATACTGTATTTTTAAGTGATTGTTAATTGACGTTAAATGATTAACCTAAAAATTTAATACTACTAAATAAAAAAATTAATATTAAACAATAGTTTTATTACCTAAATATTATTTTTCGTTAACTTTTAATATTAATTAAAAAATTAATATTTAATTATGGTTTATAATCTTTATTGTAACAAAAAATTGAATCAGGACCAATAGGACAAAAGATTTAAAAATAAAAAAACAACATTCGCATGTTTGATCAGGTGGAATCTTTTCTCCTATTGGTCCAACATGGAAAGGCTATTGTACAATATGGGTCATTGACTCATATCTTGTTTTTCTTAATATTAATTATGTGTTATTGAATATCTTAATTAGTAAATCGTTAATAACATTAATTAATTATACATATACATATTAATTGTGTAGTAACAAAAAACATTTACAAAACCAAAATTTGACTTTCCAATCCTTATTCACTTTTTAAGACATAATGTGAATTTCAAATCCAGTCCGACCAAACAAAGAATTTGGAAGAAAGTACTCCAAATTTAATAGAATTCACACTTTCCATCTCCATCTTCTGATTATCAAACACCCATTAAAGGAAATTTAGAATTTCTTGGGAGAGTGTCCCAAGAAACAAAAATAATATATCAAAAAGTCACTATCGATGTCCCAATTATGGATCTAGAAGACTGGTGATGGCGACAAAGTTTACCATATACTTGGATGGTTTGAGATAGAGAAGTTCAATGAATAAAGTAACTTATGGATCTAGAGGACTGGTTTGAAGATTTATATCTAATGATTGCTGGAGATTTGTTATTTCAAATCAAGTCCGACAAAACAAAGAATTTGGAAGAAAGTACTCCAAATTTAATGGTTAAATTGCAAAAAATCCCTCGGTAGATCTACGCCTTTTGCGTAGAAAGACATGTTAGAAAAATTTAGCAGTTTACCCCTCCTTAGATTTTTCGCGCGAGCAAAATGCCCCCTACCGCCTGTTGACCGTTAGAAATGGCCATTAAGTCCTTTTAAAAAAATAATACCTAAATTACCCCCTCCCTTCCCCACCAGCCTTTCCCCCTTACCTAACCTCCCCTACCGCCGGTGTCACGACCCGCACCCACCGTGAGGGTACGAGTACGTAATAACGTCCAGCCTACGCCATAGTGTCGGCAGTAGAATGCTGTTCTAGGTCATGAACTATAACTAGCATAATATGAATACTCTCCATAAGGAGGCCAACACAGAGGTACAACTCAATCACAATCTAAGGTAGAATGATAAAGATAGATAAACATGAAATCCAAAAGAGATACAGGAGATAGAAGTCTAAGTGTCTAAGATATATAATCCCAGAAATACATCTAAAAACTCAAATACAGTAATCCATAAGTAAATACAACTCCAGACAAAATGAAATAACTATCTAAACAACCTCTACTGTGTCTCCTCTAGGCTAGCAGGCAATCCCAGGCTATCTGTAACATTTATCAACAGGTCCAGTCAGGACAGGAGCGAGCACAATACATCTCACACAGATCATAATAGGTTAGAAAATATAAACATGCAAGAGAGTACGATACATGAAACTGAAAGAAAGTACATGATGTAAACAGAGAGAGAACTGTAATAGAAATATCTACTATAAGTAGAGAGCTACCAGTGACTAGTGATTTAGAGTACAAAATCGATATGTGAACGGCTGGATTTGCATATGACTATACTAAAGAGGCGCACATGGCAATACTACTTTGGAATTGTTCACATGGCTATTTATACTCCCCCATACCCCAATCAATACACAAGGATCCAAACAAGTTATGTTACGTACATGGTTTTCACATGAAGCCCATAATAGGTGCACATGAAGTATACATGAGAGCTCATACATGAGTGCACATAAAGTTCACATGGGGGGCCCAAAAATGGGTGCACATGAAATTCACATGAAGGCTCATAAATGAGTGCACATGCAATATAGGTTATACATGAGATACATAGGAAACATGTCCGATTCATGAGAGCACATGAGAGTACACGAGCATGTATGAACGAGCATGAAGCACATGAGAAACATAAATAACATGAGAACGAGGAATACATGATGTACACGAAACACATGACATAATATATCCGATGCTTCCGAGGGGGATAACATCTCAATGTAGGGATCCATATCTTACCAATCCGTGATAATATCGTGACAGCATCAAATAAGGTAAACTAGAGCAGGAATATAATTATAAACAAGTTATAAAATGATCAGAGAATGTACTCGCCTGATAACTGAATGTCCAAGGTAAAGATATTGTCCGATGAGAGGTGTCTGGCTCCTAATTAGAACAGCAAAAGTCACAACATGTCCAGAAGGGTAATATAAAGCACTACAATACATTCTACATGAATCTAGGTCAAACTAGGCCAAAGTCAACCCTTGGTCAACTCTGGTCAACTGCACTAGTCAAACTAGGTCATGTCATAACCCAGCAAGTCTTACTAGGCCTAACCAAGACTATCATAGCAAGCACACATCAAGACAAGGCTATACAAGCCAACATACACCCAACTCTATATAGCATGCAATTATTCAATACTCAAATAGGCAAGAATTCACATTGGATATACACTAGGTAATCTATTACTTTAAACTATATATGTCTACACATATACACATGCATATATTGGTATTCAATATTAGGTCTATAATTATGGCATTTGAGATGGTTATATAAACTTATATATTACAACACAATATGCTAACATATATATAATATACATACATAGCTAAGTTAACTGTATTCATAAATACTTATTTAAGAGGCTATGTGTGTGTATGTGAACATGACAAAGGGACAAGTGAGGGTTAAATGGTCATACATAGTGTATACATATCAAAGAGTGTCAAAGTGTAAGTGAACAAAGTGTCAAGTGTGATAGTGTCTACATAGTGTAAGGGGTACATGAGGTAATATAGGATTTGTGTTAACATAGAACATTACATCTCATTAACTTGTCTATTATATACATTACATCTATTATTACATTACATTCATGCTTGCATTCATTCATCATTCATTTATTCTCTTGCACTACTATATGCACCATACATTACATACTATGGAACCTACATATTCATTACAAGCCATACTTATACATGCTTATATTAGTTAGGATACTTACACCTCATACATCATTTATTTAAATATTTACTCATGCTTACATTTTCTATTTAATTACATAATGTATATACATTAACATGGGTTAAAATCAAATAGAACATTATATTACACACAAGGGTGCACAAAATATATATGTCGAATAGTAACTCCTACTAATAATCAATACTGTACCATCTCAGCATGAATTAAAATCTAGGATTAAAGTATGTTATAGATCTATGTGTTAGCTTTCCGAAACTTCAAACGGATCGCGTTTTTGTTTCCGGAAACTCCCGGAATCGCAAAAACACCGAGAACGCGTTTGTCTTTCGTATAGCTGACACTCAAATAATTCTCCAGAAAGTTGCAGAAAGAATTAGGCCTATTAATATATGTTTTTGGAAAGCTAACTTCAATACGCTTCTTTTAAAAAAAATAGGAGATTAAACCGAGTTTGAGCTAGAAGTTATGACATTTCTAAGTTAGGGCTGAAATTAAAAACGTGGATAAAAATCATGACGGATTTGGGTAGTTTGAGACAAGAGAACACAAGTATATAACATAATATATCAAGAACTCACTCTCTACACTAATATATATATATGAGACACTATAGAACATATCTCCAATACAAAAATATGAGATTAAATATGTAATAATTTATTTATACTTAACGACAACACATAGTGTGTCCAAATTTGGGGTTTTCCCACATGGACACAACCACAACACAAAGGACACTCCTATGACCTTCAAATAGACACGAAATGGACACAAATGGAGATACAACCATGGGGATCATTCCTATGGGTTCAAAATAGGCCTATATGCATGAAAAAATGAAAAGGAGAAGGGATTTATACCTTCCTGTAGATCGAATCGAAGAAAAGCCTTCCCGGAGCGACACCGACACGTAGAGATTCCAAAAGGACACGAACGAGCTCCGAATCCTCCCAAACATGGGTAGCTTCCTCCTTGGCTAGAATGGAGAAGGAAAGAAGAAGATTTGGTGGCAAAATGGAAGGATTTGGTGGAGAAATTGCTAGGGATTGCTCTCTAGGAATTTGGGGAAGAACAAGAGAGAGAGTGTGGATGAGAATAATGAAATGAACTTGAGCCTATCCTCTCCCAAAGTGGCTGGCCATATGGGGCTATTTGTCCTATTATGGTAAGGTCCAAAATGCCCCCACTAACCTATTCTATGAGTATTAGGAAAGGGCTAATTGGTTGGGGCTAAATTAGTCATTCTAAAGTCTCTAATCACACTAACCTTATCCATAATAATTAGTCTAACCTCTAACTAAAATATTTCTATCATGTGGACTAAAATTAATATCATGTGGGCCATGCCTAACTAGTGTGTAGGTCCCACTAGAGTCAAACTACCCCCGGGTCCCCGTTTCAATTCAGATTTAGTTGAAATTCGAACCCGACTGAAATAACCCCAAAATAATATCATAAATAATAAAATAAATTTCAACCCCAAAATAATATCATAAATAATAAAATAAATTTTAAAAATATTCAAAAATGTAAAATGATAAAAATACTCCTGTTTCTGAAAACTGGGGGTGACAAATCTATCCACCTTAAAAAAATTTCGTCCTCGAAATTAAAACAAAGAAATCACAGGAAACACATGCAAAAAACAATCTCATTCAAATACTTTTCAAAAAAAAAATCAGTAATAAAAAATATCTTTGTGGCACATCAAACATTTGTAAATAAAAACTGATACGTGTCCGATACGGACACAAAACCATTACAAAATCACACCTATCAAAGGTCAAAATCAACAATCACCAACACAATAAATATCAAAATAATTCAAAGAGGTCAAATGCAAAATATCCTTAGGCCAGAAATGACATTAAAATATTCTAATCACATGGTTAGGCTCTAGGTCAAACAGTCTATAGGATTTCACTAGCAAAACATCAAAATCACAAGTCATAATTTTAAATAGTTTTAAAATGATTTAAAAATTACCAAAAATCATATCATGATTTAAATGTCAAATCAATAAATGATTAAAATTATAAAAATTCAAAATTACCCTTATTTTAGAAAACTGGGTGTTACAAGTCTACCAACCTTAGAAAAATTTCGTCATCGAAATTAAAATGTTCATACTCCTTCTAGGTCAAACCCCCCACAATCAAAGTCTCAGAACATAAACAATCATACAATTTAAAAGGATGACATACAGGGTCATGGCATACGGTGGTAGTGAAAGTCTCATCTAGGTATACTAGTCATGCTAAACCAAAACTGTCATATGGTATCAAAACACACAAGCAATCTAGGGTGCTAAACTAGAAAAGATACAGAAATAGCAATCATCAAGACTGTAAGATAGTCTACCATTCTATATGAAAACTGGTACTTATCAAAATAAAATAAAGTTAACTACCATTTATCTAATAAGGGGTACTATTCAAGAAAATCAAAATCAAAAGTTAAAGAATGAAAGCCAATTGCATGGAAATCCAATCACAATATATTTATATATATAGCGTTAGAGAGGGAAAAGCTAGCATTATGTACAAGTTATATAGTTCGTGTATGTATGGGTGTATGTGGACATGTTCATATGGTTAGATAATAGGCGTGTGTGTATGTGAAATATACATGAAAGTACATAGGAGGATTTGGGGTTTCAAACAATAACTATCAAGTTACACTAATTATGGCATATTGGTTAAACAATCTACAATACACAACTCATTTGCTCATAACATACATGGCTAACCATGTATATATGTATATATAAAGAGGTAGAGATTTAGTTATGTATGTATATACATTATAACATGTATGCCTAAGCTCTATATATATCTATATAGATATATAATCATGACATAGAGAGGAAGAGTTAGGTTACATGACAGGGTATACTAAGTTAGGAGGTGTGTGTGTCCTTGTACAGGGTTATAGCTTAGTATTGAAAGGTTAAACCCAGTTTTAGTTCAGCATTTACATACAAAATCTGAAAATAAGCTAACATTTAAACCAGTGCAATATTAACATAATGCAATTTCAAAATTTAGGAGTTTGAAACATCACAACTAATCTCAATGCTCCCAATACATCCTAACATGATAGAAATGAAACCCTAATATACTATCAATACATTTATCTACGCATACAGTTCAATATTACATGTTAAATCTGAAATTGAACTAAACATGGAAATCAATGTAAAAATGTTAACATGTATTCAGTTTTCAGGATTTTGGAGAATTTACACATCAAAACCAACTCAATGTTTATCACAACCTAACATGCAAGAATATGGAACCTAAATTTATATCTCTACAACAACAATGTACACAGCTCTAAGTATTATATTTAAAACAATCAATTTGAACTAACATTTAAAATCCCGTATTAAGGGTTAATATGCACACAGTCTCAGATTTGACAAATTTAAACACAAAACTCAACCAAAAAAATTTTTGAATTGAAACCCTACGTATAACATACATGTGCAGTGATATAAATGAAACTATTATCATGAAATTTTATATTTAAATTACGAGTTAAGCTAGAAAAAGCAGAGAATCGGAAATATTGGGGTTTTGAAAATTTAAACATTAACGACATATTAATATGTATTCAGATAGGTGGAAATCAAGTGTAGCATGCTTAAGTGTCAGGAAAGTGTCCACTATATATATTCATATATATTCTCATGTCCCAATATAAAATTTTAATTCTATGTTAAGACCAACAATTAGATTCCTACCAAGGTTGCAAGCAGGTGATTGACGTAATCAAGACAGTATTATTATTATTATTTAATACAAGAATAATAGTAAGAAAGAAATAACGATAAAATCTGTTTTTGCTTATCTGTTTAAAAGAAAAACCTATTTTGAAACCCAGAGCTAAATTTTCAAATCTAAGATAAAGTCTAGCAAAATTATCGATTCATTGTATTAAAAAGAATTTCATAGTAAGAAGTTACACAAAGTTTATAAAAACAGCTAAAGCTACTCCTAAGTTAAATAAATGAGAAACAAAACAAAACAAACAAATAACAATTCTCTCTTTCTTTCTTTTTTTTTCTTTTTTTTGAAGTACTGAAACAAAAGTAGAGAAAACATGTTCAAAAATATTTAAGGTACAATCTGATAATCATATGCGTCTTCTTGAAATTATGTTGTCAGAATTCTGCCATGCCAATAAGCATAGCTGCAATAAACGACAGAGTCCATAATAAGGCATATACCCTATAATAATGTTATCTAGAATTCTTATCACGCCACCCGGTATGGCTGCAAGAAAATCTAGATTTCATAACTAAGATAAGTATAGCTATATCAGGCTCTACGTCCTTGTCATGCTAGCAAATATGACTGCAATAAATTCTAAATTCCATAATAAAGTAGACTTTTACCTTTCTCACTGTCCTTATCAAGTATGTTATCAGGTTATACCTTAATTCCAAAAAAATGTACATATACATATAAATACAAACTCAAATTCAACAACTAACATCAAGATTCAAAATTCAACAATAATCTATCAAAAATCATAAAAATACAGACTCAAATTTAACCACTATCATCAAGATTCAAAATTCAACAATAATCCATCAAAAATCATAAAAATACAGACTCAAATTCAACCACTAACATCAAGATTCAAAATTCAACAATAATCCATCAAAATCAAGTTCAATAACAGGAAGTAAAGGTAAATCAAATCAGGGAAAAATGGATTTCAAATCGAAGTTAAAATAAGATTCTCAAGGGTCGTCCCAGGAATCTCTCAAGGAATCCTAACCGTGATTGAGTACCTTCAAAATATATCCTATTCCTACTGCAGGCTGTAGTGGTACTCTAGTTTGAATACCACTACTTAAACTCGACCTGCATGGGCCACCACTAAAAACATGTCACGACCCGCACCTACCGTGAGGGTACGAGTACGTAACAACGTCCAGCCTACGCCGCAGTGTCGGCAGTAGAACGCTGTTCTAGGCCATGAACTATAACTAGCATAATATGAATACTCTCCATAAGGAGGCCAACACAGAGGTACAACTCAATCACAATCTAAGGTAGAATGATAAAGATAGATAAACATGAAATCCAAAAGAGATACATGAGATAGAAGTCTAAGTGTCTAAGATACATAATCCCAGAAATACATCTCAAAACTCAAATACAGTAATCCACAAGTAAATACAACTCCAGACAAAATGAAATAACTATCTAAACAACCTCTACTGTGTCTCCTCTAGGCTAACAGGCAATTCCAGGCTATCTGTAAAATTTATCAACAGGTCCAGTCAGGACAGGAGCGAGCATAATACATCTCACGCAGATCATAACAGGTTAGAAAATATAAACATACAAGAGAGTACGATACATGAAACTGAAAGAAAGTACATGATGTAAACAGAGAGAGAACTGTAATAGAAATATCTACTATAAGTAGAGAGCTACCAGTGACTAGTGATTTAGAGTACAAAGTCGACATGTGAACGGCTGGATTTGCACATGACTATACTAAAGAGGCTCACATGGCTATACTACTTTGGAATTGTTCACATGGCTATTTATACTCCCCCATACCCCAATCAATACACAAGGATCCAAACAAGTTATGTTACGTACATGGTTTTCACATGAAGCCCATAATAGGTGCACATGAAGTATACATGGGAGCTCATACATGAGTGCACATAAAGTTCACATGGGGGGCCCAAAAATGGGTGTACATGAAATTCACATGAAGGCTCATAAATGAGTGCACATGCAATATAGGTTATACATGAGATACATAGGAAACATGTCCGATTCAAGAGAGCACATGAGAGTACACGAGCATGCATGAATGAGCATGAAGCACATGAGAAACATGAATAACATGAGAGCGAGGAATACATGATGTACACGAAACACATGACATAATGTATCTGATGCTTCCGAGGGAGATAACATCTTAATGTAGGGATCCATATCGTACCAATCCGTGATAATATCGTGACAGCATCAAATAAGGTAAACTAGAGCAGGAATATAATTCTAAACAAGTTATAAAATGATCAGAGAATGTACTCGCCTGATATCTGAATGTCCAAGGTAAAGATATTGTCCGAGGAGAGGTGTCTGGCTCCTAATTAGAACAACACAAGTCACAACATGTCCAGAAGGGTAATATAAAGCACTACAATGCATTCTACATGAATCTAGGTCAAACTAGGCCAAAGTCAACCCTTGGTCAACTCTGGTCAACTGCACTAGTCAAACTAGGTCATGTCCTAACCCAGCAAGTCTTACTAGGCCTAACCAAGACTATCCTAGCAAGCACACATCAAGACAAGGCTATACAAGCCAACATACACCCAACTCTATATAGCATGCAATTATTCAATACTCAAATAGGCAAGAATTCACATTGGATATACACTAGGTAATCTATTACTTTAAACTATATATGTCTACATATATATACACATGCATATATTGGTATTCAATATTAGGTCTATAATCATGGCATTTGAAATGGTTATATAAACTTATATATTATAACATAATATGCTAATATATATATAATATACATACATAGCTAAGTTAACTGTATTCATAAATACTTATTTAAGAGGCTATGTGTATGTATGTGAACATGGCAAAGGGGTAAGTGAGGGTTAAATGGGCATACATAGTGTATACATATCAAAGAGTGTCAAAGTGTAAGTGAACAAAGTGTCAAGTGTGATAGTGTCTACATAGTGTAAGGGGTACATGAGGTAATATAGGATTTGTGTTAACATAGAACATTACATCTCATTAACTTGTATATTATATACATTACATCTATTATTATATTATATTCATGCTTGCATTCATTCATCATTCATTTATTTTCTTGCACTACTATATGCACCATACATTACATACTATGGAACCTACATATTCATTACAAGCCATACTTATACATGCTTATATTAGTTAGGATACTTACACCTCATACATCATTTATTTAAACATTTACTCATGCTTGCATTCTCTATTTAATTACATAATATATATACATTAACATGGGTTAAAATCAAATAGAATATTATATTACACACAAGGGTGCACAAAATACATATGCCGAATAGTAACTCCTACTAATAATCAATACTGTACCATCTCATCATGAATGAAAATCTAGGATTAAAGTATGTTATAGATCTATGTGTTAGCTTTTCGAAACTTCAAACGGATCGCATTTTCATTTCCGGAAACTCCCGAAATCGCGAAAACATCGAGAACGCATTTGTCTTTCGTACAACTGACACTCAAATAATTCTCCAGAAAGTTACAGAAAGAATTAGGCCTATTAATATATGTTTTTAGAAAGCTAACTTCAATGCGCTTCTTTTAAAAAAAATGGGAGATTAAACTGAGCTTTAAGCTAGAAGTTATGATATTTCTAAGTTAGGGCTGAAATTAAAAATGTGGATAAAAATCAAGACGGATTTGGGTAGTTTGAGACAAAAGAACACAAGTATATAACATAATATATCAAAAACTCACTCTCTACACTAATATATATATATGAGACACTATAGAACACATCTCCAATACAAAAATATGAGATTAAACATGTAATAATTCATTTATACATAACAACAACACATAGTGTGTCCAAATTTAGGATTTTCCCACATGGACACAACCGCAACACAAAGGACACTCCTATGACCTTCAAATAGACACGAAATGGACACAAATGGAGATACAACCATGGGGGTCATTCCTATGGGTTCAAAATAGACCTATATGCATGAAGAAATGAAAAAGAGAAGGGATTTATACCTCCCAGTAGATCGAATCGAAGAAAAGCCTTCCCGGAGCGACACCGACACGTAGAGATTCCAAAAGGACACGAACGAGCTGCGAATCCTCCCAAACATGGGTAGCTTCCTCCTTGGCTAGAATGGAGAAGGAAAGAAGAAGATTTGGTGGCAAAGTTGAAGGATTTGGTGGAGAAATTGCTAGGGATTGCTCTCTAGAAATTTAGGAAAGAACAAGAGAGAGAGTATGGATGAGAATAATGAAATGAACTTGAGCCTATCCTCTCCCAAAGTGGCTGGCCATATGGGGCTATTTGTTCTATTATGGTAAGGTCCAAAATGCCCCCACTAACCTATTCTATGAGTATTAGGAAAGGGCTAATTGGTTGGGGCTAAATTAGTCATTCTAAAGTCTCTAATCACACTAACCTTATCCATAATAATTAGTCTAACCTCTAACTAAAATATTTCTATCATGTGGACTAAAATTAATATTATGTGAGCCATGCCTAACTAGTGTGTGGGTCCCACTAGAGTCAAACTACCCCCGGGTCCCCGTTTCAAGTCAGATTTAGTTGAAATTCGAACCCGACTCAAATAACCCCAAAATAATATCATAAATAATAAAATAAATTTCAACCCCAAAATAATATCATAAATAATAAAATAAATTTTAAAAACATTCAAAAATGTAAAATAATAAAAATACCCCTGTTTCTGAAAACTGGGGGTGACAGCCGGCCAGCCCCCCCTCCTCCTTCCGGCCAGCCCTCCTCCTCTCTGTACCCCCTCCTCCTCCCCGCCCCCCTTCTCCTCTCCGCCGGCCAGCCCCCTTCCTTTCTGTCGGCCTCCTCACCGCTCCCTTCTCCTCACCGCAGGCCAGCCCCCGTCCTCAGCGCCCCTCCCTCCTCCTTCCCGCCCCCTCCTCACCGCCCCCTCTTCCTCTCCGTCGACTAGCCCCCTCCTCCTCCTCCCCACCGTCCATCCCCCCTCTTCCTCGTCGGCCTCCTCCTCACCGCCCCCTCCTCCTCACCGCAGGCCAGCCCCCTCCTCACCGCCCCCTCCCTCCTCCTCCCCGCCATCCTCCTCATCCTCCTTAGGCCAACCCACCTCCTCCCCGCCTCCCTCCCTCCTTCTCTCCGTCGGCCTCATCCTCCATGTCACTCCCATTTTCTGTTGTTCGTATTTTTTGTATACGTATATGAATTTCTAACATTTGTCAGGTGGACCGTAATTAGACTTGTCTTGCTTAGTCTAGTCTTGGTTTAATCTTGACTTAGTTTATTTTAATTTGGTTCGGTTCAATATGACTTGGCTTGGTTTGTTTTGGTTTGAGATGGAAAGATTTTGTATAAAAACCAACTCCTTCCATCTCCATTATTATTTACATTTACTTCTTCATTTACTCCTCCCATCTACCAAGCCCTAGATAAGTGCAACTTGCTTCATGATGGATCTCAAGTTTTATTGTTCCATTCTCTTCTTTACTTGATTCCAAGCCTCTTTAGAACTTGACATTTTTGGGTTTGATGGATGGATTTTTGTAGATCTAAGTTTGTAACTTTTTTAGTTTTATTGGTTTTGATCTCTGAAACTTGGTTATTTTCAAGATCTAATGGTTCCATGTTGTATGGAATTCAATTCTACCCAATTTTGGCATTTAAATCGCTTGATTTCGACTTCATATGAGAAAGTTATGCCATTTTCGTGTTCATAGGTTGCCCACCAAGTCAAGGATTGCTCGGAGACTGCTGATCACACTGCCCAAGGACGAACACGAGGAGCACCAGAACTACAGCAAAGGGACCGGCCTCTCTAGATTCAGCAACCACATGGACCACTACCGCAGGGATCAACCTACGCCAGGATAGTTGAAGAAGTTGAAGTAATTCCAGTCTCGGAGGAATACTGAAGACAGACTAAAGGCAGAAGACTTCTCTTGCATGGTTAGAAAAAACCATGTATCGTGATTCGCAATCCAGTCTTCCCTTAAATTCCCCTTAGCACCTAGATCATTTCTTGAAATTTCTTGTTTGAAACTTTGGTTGATATTCGAAACTTATTTCGAGATATTGTTCCTAATCAGTGAATATGTTTCATATCCATAATTCGATAATTGTTTGAAATCCACTACTCGATATTGTTTGCCTATTTCCTTTCATGACCTTGATTTTTTATTCGAGAGTTGTCTGTCCACTACTTGTTTCGATCTTGTCTTCTTTCTAAGATTTTGCTCATTTTATGAATACTTGTTTCCCATTCGCTTACTGATATTATGTTCGCTATTTGAACTTGTGCTACTTGAGATTTTATTCCTACTCCAAATCTTATTTTGAAATCTTGTTCCCAATCAAGACATTGTTTGAACCTTCGTTTCTATGTAACGCTTGATCGAGATTTAGTCCTTATTTGATTCATTGTTTGAAGATTTTGTTTTGAGACCCTGATTGGTTCTCTATTGAGGTCCTATTCCTATTCATGATTTTATTTTGTTTAGGATTGTTATCTACTCGCGGCCTTGTTTTAATCTTATTTGAGATTTCGCTTATTTCATACTCACGATCCGGGACCTTGTTTCCTAGGTGTTGATTGATACTCTCCCATTCGTTCTTCATAATCTTTCTTCCTGTTCAAGATTCTATTCAAAATTTTACTTCCTATTCGTGGCTTTGTTGAGGGTTGATTTCTATCTGAGAATTGTTTCCTATTGAAATTTCTTTTAAGGTATTGTTCAAGATTCTGTTATACTTTGATTCCTGTACAAGGTTTCTTGTCCTTAGTACAAGACATTATTTTCTATCTGGTACCTTGTTTTTTTATGTCACCTTGAGATTTTGTTACCTATCTGGGATTATGTTCCATGTGTAACGCCCCAGTCCCAAAAATAGAAGGACTAGAACGTAATCATGCCAGCTGTATACATACGAAGTATATGGACCGTCGTATGTATACATAAGCTGTAAAATGCAGTAACCAAGGCACTAAATCTCATCCACGAAAATAAATAATGATATACAAGCGACTTTGAATTTTTCATGTATACAATCGTTGGGCGGAGACAAATCCGCTGCCAACAAATTTAAATAAGGAAGAATTATACAAGGAAAATGATTCGGTCACGCGAAGGAGATGGCGATCCAAAAGCAACATCTCGAAGAATAGAGCACAAGTCATGACCTTAGCTAGAGCACATGCAGAAATCACAAGACACACCTGGAGAGATAACCAGGTCCTCAGAGTGACGTAACAAGATACAAGAAGAACATGCCATTTTAACTGCAATGTAAATACTATAAAACTACAACACGACTGGGTCCCTAACCGTCTATGTGATATGCACTTTGAGGACAACGTTCTACGCAGGGGCTGTAACGGATTCACGCAAGCAAGTAATAAAGAGTGGCCGTCAAGTAGCGCTCATCCGAGACACTATCGGCCGGGCAGCAAGTAGCGCTCATCCGAGTCACTATCATCCACAAATGTATAAAAAGTAAATGTAGCCCCTACGCTAGTAGCTGTCCCCTCCCCCCAACGATACTGTACATGCATCGTAACCACGACACACCAACACGTGTCGTTTCCACAACATGGTTTTATAATAGATAACTGTCAAGTCTTCTAACATGCATCTATTGACAGTTATTCCTACGCATGTGCATGGGTGATCAGCCAATACGCAAGTGACCACTACATGATACTCACAACTCACACACAACTCGTGATACAATCGTGACAAAGTTAATGACATGCACTCTATTGACGGAAGTCTCTTAACTCTAGGTCCACAAGAAAGAAGAAAAATAAATAACTGGAAATAAAAGTGCGAAAAATAATAACAGAATAATAAGATGCAACTAAATGTAAGCAGTAATTATGGTAAGGTATCTTACCTGGTGTGACGCCTGGTGTGAGGTGATGGTACGACAATTTCCAATTGTTCGATTGTCATGGTCATTGTATACGGGTCCGAATTTCACGAGAACATAAGAAAGCGAGATTAGTCATGGTCAAGGATACTCTAATTTAAAAGAAGATTTATTTAGGAATTTTATTACTTTACATAAAGTATATATATCTTAAAAACTACTACAAAATATTTTATCACATACTTCACAATCATAATAGAGAATTGGTTTTGTAAAAAGGATTTTCTTAATATATGTATATATGTGGAAAAATATTTTTAAACTTTTTAGAAATTATTTGTTGAAGTCATAACATATAAAAAATACCCATACATATAAGTTTTAGCTACGCATCCAAATTATTTATAGAGCCCACAATAATTTGTCCCAAAATTATAATTCAAGTTCCTATAATAACATGTTTAAGGAGTATTTGGTAAAAAGTCCCAAATCAGTTTTCGAAATATAGCCTAGAATATATTATAATTGGCAGTACAAAATGTGTCTATAATTCTTTAAATAAATCCAAATATATTTTGTTGCCCAATGCTGTAGCGAACCCAAATCTCAATTAGCCATACTATAAAATAGACTATTGATAAAAATAGTAATTTAAAATTTCATATATCTCTATTATTCAAATAATCCTATCTACAGTACACTAGTATAAATAAAATAACAAATATACATTATAATATAATCATAATAACAGTAATATAATAATAATAATAATAATAATAATAATAATAATAATAATAATAATAATAATAATAATAATAATAATAATAATAATAATAACAATAATAATAATAATAATAATAAATAATACTAATAATCTTATACTGCCACCCTCCATTTATCATAGCGAGAGAGAGAGAATCGAGAGGAAGGGAAGAGCAGGGGAGGGTTTCACCTACGGCTCCGGCGTCGTGGCCGACGACGACGGCGCTCTGGGCGGAAGGCGGAGCTCCGGCCACGGGGAGGTGGCGACGGCTCCGGTCGCGGCTGGCAGGAGGGGCGCGGTCGGTGGAGAACTGGTGGCGCGGCGGCAAAGTTCGGCAGCGGGACGCGATCGCCGACAAGGAGAGGAAGCAGCGGTGGCTTATGAAGGCGACGGTGATAGGGTTTTCCCGGCCGGGGCTGTCGGATCTTGGGCTGCTCGTGGTGGTGCTCTGCTTGGATGAGGCCAAGCACGGCGGACGCGCATGGGGACGGCGCACGCAGGTGGAGGACGAGGTGCGACGACCTCGTCGGAACTGGAAAGTGCCAAGGTTAGGGCATCTCCCCCCTTTCTTGTTATGGATGATGGTGGTGGTGGTGATGAAATTTTTGGGGGCACCGTCGGTGGTGGCCGGGAAGTATGGCCGAGATGGGTTGCTGCAGAGTCGTCACTGGTGGAGACGGATAGGGAAGGGGGAAGTGGTGGTGCGGCTTGGTGACGGTGGATGTGATGGTGAGGTCGGAGAGGATATGGAGAGGTATGTGCTGTGGTGGTCGGCCACAGCGATTTTCGGAGTGGTATTGCCGATAATCGGGAGGCGACACGAGGGTATTGGCAGGCTGATGCCGAGGGTATGTAGGTGGTGTTGATGCTAATGGTTGGGGTAGGGAGACCTCGTTGCGAGGTCGGCCGTGGTGGCCAGGCGGGGGTCGGTGATGGCGATGGATGTGGGTAGGGTTAGGATTGTTCGGCGGTATCGGGTGTGTCGTGTCGGGGGTGTGTCCTGACACGAGATGGATGAATATAAATAACTGGAATAAGATTTGGTTGTCACAGACACGATGCACGATGTGATTGTGGTGTAGAAATTGGAGGAGTACCTCTCCTTATATAGGAGGTAGAAATTCCCAGTTGGATAAGACTAGTAGTAGTTTAAACCTCTGATAGATAATTCCATCTAATAATTCAAATAAATCTTAAAATTTAGTCGCTCCAATCCGAATTTAAATCATAGATAAACTCTCCATTAAATTTAAACTCCATTTACAATAAAATCTTTTCCAATATAATTTAACATAATTAATTAAATTTAAACCAAAACAATATTTTTAAAATACTTTTTCGAATAATAAAATATTAATATTAAATAAATTTCAAAAATAGAATTATTTTTATAAATTTAAAATTTTCGTACCTCATATGCAGTAAATATTTGCATAAAACATGGTTTCAAATTACTATTCACATAATCTTTTTATGATGTAAAATAGGTTTTGGAAATTCCAAATGCAACGCATTTTACAACTTGAAGTAATCGGAAATATTTATTATTTATTATTTGAAAAACCAAGATTTTTAAAATATAATGTTTTTACAAAAATATGTACCTCGCACATATTTGCACTCGACGAGACATACGAAAATGCGAACTCGTACGCGACGTCCCATATGACTATACGACGTACAAATACCAAGTAAAAATTTTAAATACTCAAAAAAAATTAAAGTAGAAATTTAGGAGGTTTACACCATGTACGAAATTTTGTTACCATTCCAAATTTTAATTGAGATTTCGGTTACTATTCAAAGCATCGTTCCCTGTCCGAGATTTAAATTTTCCTTGTTGATCCCTTTGTAGTGCCACTACTCCTTGTCAGATCTTTTGTTGACTCTTGGTACCTGGTAAAACTTCTTATATTTTAAAGGACATGTAATGTCACCTTTTATCGTGACTTGAACTGTTGGAACTCACTTTGAACCCTCTGGAAATTTTGGTAATTCCTATGGATAAGTTCGAGAGACTATTCGATGATCTTCTGGGGCGTAGCAGTTGCGCGCTGTTGTTATTTTCTGGATTATGGAGACTGAGGGTTCACTGCAGCCAGCAACGCACTGGCGAGGCATGAACCCTAAGTTGAAGTGATTTCAGGCATTCCTTTGTTTTTGGGTATTATTAAGACATTGTCACATTCTTCATATCTCATTCTCTTAGGTTGTTTCGTCAATGATTGTTGGAAAATAGATAAAGTTGACAGAATACTCTGTGACATATTGTTATTTGAGTCACGACGTCGAAAGTCCACTGCAGTCAGGTATATACTGGCGGGGTAGGGATTCTAAGCAAAGTGATTTCAAATACCTATATGTTCTCGGGTACCATGGAGACTATATTCTTCTTTCATACGATTATTGATTTTCCTTGAATGACAAATCCATGTGCTCACCTTGACTTGATATTGATATCTCCTGATTAGTTCCATATTTTTCCTCAACTCTTGTAATTTTCCTCCTTGCATTTTATTGATGGATCGTTGATTTTACACATTGTTAGATCTTGATTCTGTATAACTAGTTAAAAAAAATCGTGCATATATTTCGACCTTGTGTTATCTAAACTTCAATCTTAGTCATGTCTATCCAACCGTGATTTTTCCATCTTACTCTAGTCCATTTGTGACTGACTTTCGATTCAAATCGTTCTTCAAAAATCGTGCCTTCATGATTTTACGCCTCTAAGTCGTAGTTGAAACTTCATCCCACCTCGTGCCTTTTAAAATTCTTGATCATTAATGGATTGTGTTATTTTAATTTTCTGTGTGAAATTATCGTACTTGGTATTATTTAAACTTTATATCCTTCTGTGTCTAACCAATTTTGATCATGCTATATTACCATCATGATAAATCATTCCAAGTCCTACATACAGATAATCCTGATCATACCGAATTATTGAAATTCCATTTTATCAGGGTTAGAACAGTTTTGCTCGTAACTATTTTTTCGTTATGCCTCAACATTGGTTTGGATCATGCTTAATGATCATGGCGTAATAACTACTCTTCTTGTCATGACAAGATTCGACTTTATTTTATATCTAAACTCAGTTGCTTATTTTCAAAATTTTGCCTTATTTGAAATTATTTTCTTAATCATGTCTGTTGTATCCTTTGAATTTCGAGGACGAAATTATTTTAAGTGGGAGAGATTTGTAACCCCGGTTTTCCATTTTAAGTTTTCTAAAAATAAGTTTGATTAAATGAATTTGTTTTAATAAATATTTTATGATTATTTTGGAGGGAGATTTGAATTTTGGCGACTAACTAATTTTTAAATCTATTTAGAGTGGTCCCCACTCCCTAACAACTTATAATCATTTTTCTAACAGATTTTTGACTGATTGTGTAATTAGTGAAAAGGGGGAGGGGATAGGTGTAATTGTGCCTTTAGTGGAGGGACCTTATTGAAAAATTCGTGATCTATTAAGTAGCTGATGGAGAGAGAGTGAGTTCTTCATTCTCATTTAATTCCTAAGCTTCTGAAGAGCTCTCCCCATTCTTCCCAAATCTACAGTGATCTAACCCTAATTTTTTTGGCGGTCCACGATGGCAACGACGATGGCTACTCCGGCCAAGTTCGTGGGAGAGTGCCACCACTACGGAGGCGGTGCGTCGTTCTTCTCCACGGCGGGCAGTGGTGGTTCCAGCCTCCTTGACGGCACTCGACTGGGATGTCTCATCATTCTTCGACGGCGAGGTTCCTTCCCCTGGACGGCGATCCTTTGTTCGTCTCTTCGATAACAGTCACCAGGCGGCGTTCATCTTTTCGACGGCGACATGTCGAGCTTCTCCTTCGACGGCTAAGAGACATCCCCTCTGGCGGAGATCCTCCATTCTCGCAGCGCTCGCCATCCTAACTTCGTCGTCCCGATCCCGAGTCGACAACTGAGGTCAAGATCGAAGATTCCCTTCGATCAGTGGCAGCATCGAGTGGATCCTCGGATCTAGTTTTCTCCTGAGATTGTTCAGATCTGGTGAGAAGTACTAGTCCGATTTCCCTACTAGAATGAATAGCCCTTTTTCGTCCTTGAATTCTGATCGGTGATCTCACGACAGAATGGTTCGTAGTCGAATTCGGAGATTTTGTTGAATCAAGTTGTGATCAATGAATTGGAGGAAGATGCCGCAGTAGAACGTTTGAGTACAGTGAATCCCTGTGGCCGTACCCGATACTTGAAAACGTGTCCTGTGGATTTCCTCCTTTAGGTATTGATGCTATCTTTATGTTAATTCTTGAAATCTTACTTCTTCTCTTTGAGTTGGGTATGTTGGCCAGGGTCGGTTGAGGCATGGATAGTGTTAGCCGTGTCCGAGTATATGTTCATGACATTCGTATCGGAGTATAGGTGTGTGTTCAGTGTACATGTCCAAGAAGTCGACTATGTCCGTGCTCGATTAGGTGCAAGACTTGTAGCGGTATCGGTTGATTGGTGGCACGTGTCCTTGGTTCATGTCCGACCGCATTTGTTGATTAGCTCTGTCTATGTATGTTCATGAGGAGGTCGGATGGGTGAACACCTAATTTCAAATTGAAGAATGGTCAAGTTTCATGTAGGCTCGCTGGGATGAGAGTAAACAGTGGAGATTGCTTATTTAAACCTTTAACTTGAATAAATTCCATTTTGAATCTATTGATGCATATTTTCCTATTTTAAGTTCGATTTGGTTATATCTGTATATTTCCATATTAGTTCAAATTGAGGAATTAGTTACTTTGCTAAAACCCTGTTAAATTTTGTTCTGTTATTCTTTGTTTCAGTTTTCAATTGTTCGGTTCAGTTGGAAACCCAGAATGTGTTTATCTGTATATTTTCCTACTCTCTAAGTTGCAAATAGGAGTTTTCAAATGGGCTGTGCACAGGGAGAAGTAGTCATTGGACAGTATTTCAAACTTTGAAATGTACTATAGCCGTTCATCATTCTGGAGATAGTGGAGTGGCCATTGTTATGCTAGAAATGCTAAGTCCTGGTTAACTAGAATCAAGTATGGACCAATAGTATATGTGAGTTTGTAGAAATGTTGATGGCTCTATTTTTAGGGTTCAAAGGCCAATGGGTGCTCAAGAAGACCATGTGTTCTTATGAATGAGTTCCATTTTGCAAGCAAAGGCTATGACTTTTGTTAAGAGTTGAGTTGGGGGGACAGGTGTTTAAGTCATGGGCCAGACCTGAAATTGCTGTCTGTGTATAGAGGTGGAAGGGAAAACCATAATTGATGATCATATGTTGCTTACAAGAGCACTTTGCCAAACTTGCTTAGTTTTGCTAATGATTCTAATGGGTTTTGTCATGAATAATGAGTATAGTGTAATTTTCATAAATTGTATACTTTGTAATATTTTATCAAATGGAGTAGGTGGTTTGTTGGTTTTGGTTGAGTTCAATCAGGAGTTGTTTGGTATGGGAAGAAAGCCAGCTTTGAATATTTGGAGTTGCAAAATATGATAAGTATATGTTGTAATTAGTCAAGTTTCTGTTTTAGCTGTTTCTTTGAGAAACCAACAGTCACTTGCCTACAAAATTAAGATAGGTTTAATAGAGTCCTGTGTGCAGGCAGGTTGGGATTGAATTAATGAGTTGAGTATGAGTTAGCTTTTCCTTCATTAATATTATTGTAAATGGTTTAGAACTTAACCAACTTGTACTAAAATCCAGGTGAACTTACAGATCATCTTCCTACCCTTGATTACCCGGAGCAAGGCAAGTACTTTTCTATGGTCTTGTGTATTTACATATCTTGTACCTTTCTTGTGACACGTCATAGCACGATATCTTGTACTCTTGTATTTCTTGTTCTTGTACTTACTTGTGTCGGGAGGGGAAATACACTAGCTATGTGACCAAACCCCGGTTACTATATTCATGTAGATAGCTTAGGCCTCGCATCGTGCACGCGGGCCCTAAGCCGTACTATATTCACGAACTCCTGTACATGCTCCTGTACTCACCTCAGCTGGTCACATAGGCTAGTTGTATTTCAAACATGGTGCACTTGTCATGTCTTATACTTCAGGTTCATAGTTATATTCCCGTACTTTACATTCCTGTACTTTATTTCATGTACTTTACATTCATGTACTCTTATGTTCTTTTCCTGTACTTTATAGTTCATGTTCTCTTGTACTCATTTCCATATCATGATGTTCTTGTTCATTACCTAGAATCGTACTTTGCTCCGCTTCTGACATGATATGTTGCAGGTATACTTGCAGGATATCATTCTACCATATGGGCCAGAGCCCGGGACATTAGCTGAGCATGATGGAGATATGACTTAGCTAGAGGCTTCAGGTATAGACTGTTTAGCTTTACTTCTAGATATTATTTTAGAGTTCATAGTACATTTTATTCCTGATGACTCTAGTACATTTATATTATATGGATTTGTGGATTATGGTGATCCTTCTGGGAATATTTTTAGATGTTGTGATTGTATACTTTTATGTTTATTTGGTTAGATTTTCCTAGCTTGGTATAATTTACTTCGTTCTGTCTAACGACGAAGTCTGGGCGTGTCCGACTCGTGTCCGATTATTCGGGAGCGGGTCGTGACACTCGTCTTGCATCATGCCTAGGACATGGATTCCTGATTACCACGGTCAGGGATTCATACTGAATCTGACTAGGGTAATAACTAGATTGATCGAGTAGTTCATAAAAAGATTTCTCAGCTACAGACAATCCTGTTATCTGGACGCTTTAATTGGACTTGTAGCCTGCCGTCGAGTAGGGCACATTTTCAGCACAGTGTCATGTATTGCACCCCCAAGTCACCTAATCCAACTCTCTCAACTTGCAACTGGATAACCTGGATTAAGTCTGCAGGGCTTGTGGCCGTTGGAACATCCCATTGCATCTTGTTAGTAATTAGGCTTGTGATAACCCTAGTTAGTTAAAAGTATCAAGTCGTACTTGTTGTTTGGCCGTGATTGATGGATGGAGTCTAGTCTAGTCTTGTCTAGACAGTGCCAATTCAGGATTACTTTAGCATATTACTGTTATGCTTTACTTTTGTCGATAAATGAGTAGAAAATAAGCTCTGTTCAGGTGAAGGGTTACAACCCCGGTCCTTATTTGGTTTACGGATTGTAACTTGGTTACCAGAATAGTTCCTTAGTTATCCTATCATTTATCATCCTGATTTCCTTAACCCATGTCTTTCATTATCAATTATGTCTTATGTGCTAATATGCTGATTTTTGTTCTTAAGTGAAGCCTCCCTTGTGGCACTTGCTCTTTCTGGGGTCTGACCTAGCTGGTTTTGTATGGCCAGATTTCAGAGTAGCTCCCGAGGATCTCCCAACCTTCCAGCCAGATGGTGAACACTAGACACAATTATGGCAACGAGTGGGTTTCTTTGGCTCTTCTACTCTATTATAAATTATCATTTTGAGGCGTTTAGCTGCCGAGCAAGTGTTAGCTTGTGTTGAAACTTTATTTCTGTCTGCCTAAGGGCTGTAACATGATTGATAAATCCTAAGGTTTATCATGTACGACTTAAACTCTTGCTAGTCTTCGTATTTTATATGACTAGCTTCATGATCATCTGAATATGTAATGTTTGGGATGCCTTACTTTATATGTCTGATGATTTTACATCTTGTAACAATTACTTGCTTGTTGAGATTGAGACACTAGGCTTGTTCATGACCATAAGAGACTATTGACTTGTAGATAAACCATCATGCATCTAGACAGTCGTGACCGTATATCGAGGTAGATTATACCTCAATGTATGTAGCTGGCTGTGTTTGTCCCCCGCTCTCCAGTATTCTGGTTATGGGACGTGACACGGTTTAAGTGGTGGCCTATGCAGGTCTTGTAAATCAAGATGTGTACGGGTTTTACCGAATAGAATTCTCAATCAGTACTTGTCCTTGATCTCTACTCGTGTCTCCTAATCTTTCTGAAATATTGACCTGATCACATGCTTATATCCTCGATCTATCTTGGCCCTTCCTTATTGTTTTCCATGTCATTTCTTTAGTGGCATTGTTCCTGGTCCTGCCGATCATCCCTGCGGAGCACCTCCAGTAAACCAGCAACAACCTTGGGACCAAGCCCAGCACTCAGGGGTAGCCTCCAGAGTCATGCATTCCTGCGGTCAAAAGCCACCGGTTCAGACAGTCCAGCCTGCAGAGCCTAACAATGGAGTCCTGGTAGGGCTCATCCGAGAATTGCTTGCATCACAAGATCGTCGGGGCGATGCCCTGTACCAGATAATACAAGATGCTATGGTCAGAGTTGGTTATCAAGGGAACAATGCAGACAAAAACTTCAAGCGCCTGAACCCTCCTTTCTTTAACGGAACTGTAGATGCTATTGCTGCTGATGCATGGCTTTAGGACACAGAGGTTATCCAGGAAGCAGCTAGGATTTCTGAGGATGAGAAGGTGGCCGTTGTGCGCCTGCAATTATTGGACTTAGCCCGCACCTAGTGGACGACGCTAGCAGTGGATTTAGTGACGCATGTCTTATCGCAGTATTCAGCGACAAATTCCAGACGAAGTATTTTGACGCAGTAGCTCGCTATGATCTGCAGACGAGATTCACCAATCTTAAGCAGATAGGAAGGACGGTCGATGGATATGCGATCGATTTTTTTAGGCTTAGTCGGTTTGCTCCCACCTTGGTGGCAACTGAATTGGACCGAGCCCAGCGATTCCAACAGAGACTCCACCTAGAGATCATTATATCAGCAGAGCAGTTTGAATACCAGACGTTTGATGCCGTCTTGCGAGCAGCGAAGAGGCATGAATATACTTCGTAGAGGATTGTGGATAGAAGCGGAGGACGGAAGAGGTTACATGGATAGATATCCCAGTCATTAGCACCAGCCCCGATAGCTAGGGATTTGACTATTGGAGCTCCTAGGAGGGCGACCACAGTTTCGTCGGTTCAGCACTCGACGTCGGCGTATCCTCAGCAACAACAGTAGAAGCAGTCTTGCGCAATGGGCTGCACTTATTGTGGGAAGCCAGGACATATAGTATCAGAGTAACGCTGAGCACAGAGATTGTGCTTGGCTTGTGGGGCACCGGACCACAAGATAGGGTTATGTTCGAATAGATCCAGTTCATCGTCAATAAACCTAACCAGTCCATCGGTTAGGGGTCCAGCACCAGTGCAACAGTAGTACCAGCCTCCAAGGCTATTGTCGCTTCAGACTCAGCAGTATATCCAAGCTCAGATTTAGAACATACAGAGAGGTCACCAACAGAGGGGACCAGCACCAAGAGGACAAGGTCAGGCTATGGCTCTGACGATAGAAGAAGAATTGGCATTAGGTGAGGTGGTGGCAGATACCATTCTCGCCAACTCTTTTCCAGCATCAGTATTATTTGATTCAGGTGCATCGCATTCATTTATGTCTGCACAATTCGCAATACAGATAGGACTGGAGCCTGAGTCATTTGTGTCTTTACAATTCATTTATGTCTGCACAATTCATAATTCACAATTTGCATTCTTTTATGTCTGCACAATTCACAATTCATAATTCACAAGGCTCAATATACTTACTGGTAACGGTCTTGTGGGGATAGCTAAAGTCTATTCCTCGTGTCGAATCGTAGTTAGCGGTAGAGAGTTTTCCGCTATATTGATAAAATTTTTGATGGCCGACTATGATGTGGTCCTAGGAATGGATTGCTTGAAGGATCAATACGCAAGAATAGACTGCCATATTGGCAGGATTATTTTTGGTATTCCAGGCGAACCAGAGTTTTCATTTTCCAAAGGCGAAGTAGAACCTTCTCCACCAGTCTTGTGAATGGCAATAGCAGTAGCAGTTCAATTTCCCAGAATAGTAGAAGAGTTACCTGATATGTTTCCCGAAGAGCTTCTAGGCATGCCGCCAGAAAGAGAAACAGAGTTCATTATTGATTTGATTCCAGGAACGACACCCGTGTCAGAGAGTCTACAGAATGGCCCCATCAGAGTTGGAGATCCTGTACAAGATGATTGAAGAACTCAGAACCAAGGAATTCATTCATGCTAGTGGATCACCTTGGGGAGCCCCTATGCTTCTTGTGAAAAAGAAGGATGGTACATCAAGATTATATGTTAATTATCGTACCTTGAATTTTGTAACAATCAAGAACAGATATCCCCTACCAAGGATAGATGATTTATTTGATCAACTCAGTAGGACAGTAGTATTCTTTAAGATTGACTTGCGGTCAGGGTACCATCAGATCAGAGTCAGAGAGCAAGACATCCTGAAGATAACATTCAGATTGAGGTATGGTGTAAGCCCCTGATTTTCAAAATTTATTTTTAATTAGTGTTAATTATTTTTTTGTGACAAATTAGCCTTAAAATATTTATTATGATTTTTAGGAATTTTTTCTAGAATTTTTAAATGATTTTAAATAAGTTTTATATATTAAAAATATCAATTTGTAATTTTCAAAATTGTTTTAATATAGTTTTGTAATAATTAGAATTGTTTCAATATTAGTTTGTAATAAACAAATTGT
Source organism: Iris pallida (assembly GCA_029216955.1). Taxonomy (NCBI): domain Eukaryota; kingdom Viridiplantae; phylum Streptophyta; class Magnoliopsida; order Asparagales; family Iridaceae; genus Iris; species Iris pallida. The sequence goes on along the minus strand of JANAVB010013600.1, from coordinate 6,880,343 downwards.
TTTTAATGCGGAATGCAAATTCTAAATTGCATTTATCTACCTTAGGGACCTATTTGCAATTTTCTAAATCCTAGGGACCCTAATGCAAAACCCTAAATCTACCCACCCCCGACGACTGGCCAGCTGTCGACCGCCGACCTACTTTTCCCCGCCATTTTCGGCCAGCTCACTGCCCCCCGACCGACCTAACTAGCCTATAAATGACCCCCTCTCTCCCCTCAGCTCGACCATCACCACCACGACCGCCCACAGCCCCTTTTCCTTCCCCGACGAGCAAAACCCTAACCCTAACTCCGACGACCCCAGGCCGCCTCCACAGCGACCTTTACTGCCAACCACCGCCGTCGACAGCTTCGCCACAGCACGGCGAGTCGATCGCCACCGCTCCGCCACGACCACGACGCCCCCAGCCGCCGTTCGCCCTCTCGAAACCAACTTCGACGACCGGACACGTAGGTATCAGAACTCATACGTGTCGTGCGTATCTCGTATTGTGTCCATATTGTTCGCCTGGACACGACGACCCCAGCCCCGTACTCGGACACGCGTAGATCGTGTCGTGCGTGTCGTGCAAAGCACGGACACGAGAAAATCCTGTGTCCCTAACTGTCAGGACACAGGATGGTTTATATTTTTTTTATTATGTTTAATTATTTCTAACCTAAATAAATCTAAACCTAACCCTAACTCTAACACAAAGCACGGGCCGACCCACTGGCCAGCCCGAACGAATTAAACCCCCCCCCCCCCCCCCCCCCGCGCTGTGCTGGGCTGAGTTCGAGCCCCCCCTTTTCAGTTTCCTTTTTCTTTTCTCTTTCTTTTTCTTTTTTTCAGTTTTATATATATATTTATATATATGTATATATATATATTAGTATATATATATATGTGTGAATACTGTATTTTAACAGTATTTAATATATAGGTATATATTTATTAGTTAGTAATTTTATATATATATATATATATGTTTATATATATATATTTTCCTATGTATATATATATTATATATATATACACTATATTATTAAGTGTATTCTTATATATATATACATATTTGTATATATATATATACTTTATAAATTAAGTATTTTTCCTTATATAACTATATACATCCTTTTAGCATAGGTATGTATATATTCTTTTGTATAAATTTGCCTTATTAAAATAATAATATTATTTTGACTATTTTTAAATTGTATTTTTATTGTATTTAAATTACTGCAACCATTTGGTGTCCAAGCCTAGCATGGGTATTTGGGCTCAAATGTGTTTTCACACATTCAAGACCTGTACAAGTCATATTGGACTTGATTCATGGCCTTGGGTCCTGTATTTTGAACTTTGGTTCAAATTATATACATGGACAAAATACGCAAATAAATTAATTATTGTGTGCATTGCTGTTTTTGATTTTCTAAAAATACTTAAAGTATTGCTAAAATTATGGAAAAATAGTTTTTAGATACTTTGTTAAGTTGGCTAATTTAGTATAATTTTTGTAGTATTTAATTTACTGTTTTGCCACTAGTTTGGCATATGAAACCAAAACTCATTTTCTGTATACTTAGGAAAACTGATTTTTATAAAATATTTGTACTGGTTAATAAATTCCAGAAAAATTATAATTAATTTCTATGATTAACAAGGATTACTTTAGTACTTTACTTTAAGAAAAACTAGGCTTTTTGTCTACTTTAAAAATTGTTAGAGAACAATGATCTTTTGATTTATTTATTGATTAATTACGACTTGTAGCTTTTTGTGTTATTTGGAGTTTTAGTCGTATTGAACCCCATCCCTCACTAGTGTAAAGACCCTAGAAAGTTAGTTAACATAGTGTGTCACCCCACATGGGTCTCATATGCCAAGTCATCATTTTGGCTAGGTGCCCAGTCACAAGTCGTGTCGCACCAATTAGTGTCCTAGTAATTTAGCTTAGTGTAAAACTAAGTTATTATATTTTACTTCTACAGCGACGAGTTACTGGACATCCATAGCACTGTTATCGCAGCTTGTTTTGTTTTGCTTTGCTAGAGACAAGTACTTTCTACGAACTTTACATATTGTCACATAAATGAACTGCAAATCCCACCATGTTAAATGCTGATCCTTGGGGTAGCAAGTTAGATCTTTACATGTTGTACTTTCAGTTACTACCATGCTTAGAACAGTCTTGATGTATCTCTCACATGATTAGAATATGGGTTATGGAGAAACTGATAGTATTGTACGTGATCACGACCCCCCTACAGTAGCGAGCTCGGTCGCATTCTATATGCATTGCCTTGCCGCAGGCCATTACCCCGCATGTCTGTACGGATGTACATTTATGCTTGTTAACTTGTACGTATGTACATTTCATTATGTGCCCTCCAGCATATTGTACATCTATTGACCGATCACGTACTTGCTACAGTTTTAAACATTACATATACATCTGTCTCTATGACATATGTGTCCTTGCCATGATAGACTATGTGATGCCATGCTTTCCAGTTATTTCTCACATGTTCATTCTCATGTTCATTTCCATGTTTCATATGCTAGTTTGCTAGATTTAGTGCTTGCTCCCGTCCTGACAGGATAACGTTGTAGGTGTCCTTACTGAGGAGGAGTCACTCTGCGACTCATACTATGGGATTACCGCCGAGGACCCGGCTCTGCTTTACGAGGATGTTCCTGCAGGGAACCTCGTCTAGTTGTCTTTTTGTTTACTTAGACTTTTGAGAGTAGACATGTATTAGACTACATCATTTTGTAACTGGACATGTATCCAGTTTTACATTTCAGTTCACTTGTACTTGGATATTTTACTATATACGACGACTTTTGTGTTTGGAGCATTTATGATTCTTCTTCACTTATAGAACTGTTAGTACATTTAGTCTTATCCTGTTGTCTTTAGAACAGCTTACTACGTTTTATCTCAACGTAGGCTGGACATGACTCGGCCTGGCCCAACAATTTGGGTAGCGGGTCGTGACATGTTTTTAGTGGTGGCCCATGCAGGTCCTGACTAAACTGTTTGGTTACGTTATTGTACCAAGCATGCCTGCAATTAGGAACTTAAGGCAATTAGACAACATTAGGAAAGACGCTTAGAACACTTAGAGGAATGCTAGGATTGCAACATAGGAAATACATCACATGTTTGCTATTATAATTAGATTTTCTTGCATATGATCACTTGCTTTAAATAAGTCCTTATAAGTCTTTTATGTGTAATTTAGATGGTGCTTACTCGCTCGTCCCAGTATGTTACCCCCGAGAATGGGGCCCTCCATATCCAGTCAGCTGACCGGTTGACTGATACACCTCCACCTACCACATTCCCCCACTCCACAGATCCACAGACCCAGATACCACCTTCCACATCCCAGGCCCGGCAGGACCCAATACTTCCACCACCCCCTATCACTATACCCACCCAGGCTTCCGTCACTCTCGACGGGACCCAGCTGCTCACATTGATCCAGGGGTTCCTAACAACCCATCAGGAGCAGACTACCATACTCCGCCAGAGCATGGAGCGTTCTGAGGGACGTCCCGTGGTCCCACCACATGTAGAGCCACGGCAGAGAGCGGGGACAGTCAAGGACTTCATGGGTCTGAATCCCAAGGAGTTCTCAGGGACTGAGGGCATAGTAGTAGCTGATGACTGGCTAGATTCTGTAGAGAGGAAGCTTCTGGGAGTTAGGATGCCGGATGACCTTCAGGTCGAGGCAGCAGGATTTCTGCTGATAGACTTAGCCGGAGTCTGGTTCAGGAATGAGACGTTGTTCGCGAGAGGTAGAGCCACCTGGGACCAGTTCAAGACCCAGTTCAAGAAGAAATTCTTCTCGACCACTGCTAGAGTAGCCATGGGGCTACGATTCCAGAACATCCAGCAGGGGAACCGTTCTGTTGACGACTATGCGGGAGAGTTCAGTCGCTTGAGCCGTTTTGCTCCTAGTCTGGTTGCTGATCCAGAGGAGATGACCCGTAGGTTTTGCCATGGTCTAGTTCCAGACATTGGCATTCTTATAGTGGCAAACGGTACGACTGACTACTACCAGAGCCTAGAGTTGGCCCAGAGTATTGAGGAGCGTCTTCTGTCATGCAAGAGGCCAGCTTCTGTACATCATGAGGGACCGTCCAAGCGTCAGGCTTTCCAGCAGAAAGCACCAGCGCCACCCCAGCAGACTTACCGTCCCTCTACACCACATCATCAGACCCCGCCAGTTAGAGCCCCGGGACCCCGGCAGCAGCAGCAGCAGCAGAGGGGAGCCATATGTTCTTTCTGCGGAAGACCAGGGCACGACAGCACCATCTGCAGGAAGAGGTTGAAGCAGTGCTTAGCTTGTGGGTCTGCCACCCATCAGATTCGGGACTGCCCAGTAGCGAAGCCTAGAGGACCGCTCCCGACTCAGCAGCAGAGGTTCGGGCAGCATCTGCAGCAGCAGAAGGGACCTCAGGGGAGGGTCTATAGTCTAGCCGTTGAGCCGGAGCCGGAGCAGGTTTCGGAGCCGGATTACTAAGCTGACGTCATCACAGGTCATGTTTATTTGCATACTTTTCTAGCTGTATGTTTGTTTGATTCTGGTGCATCTCATAGCTTCCTATCATTAGAGTTTTTGCATAAACATCATCTAGTAGCTACACCTACTGCGGAGATTAGTAGAGTGATGACGGGAGGAGGACCAGTGCCTATTAGATCTATCTATAGGTGTTTTATTTTTATAGCCGGGAGAGAGTTCAGAGGGCGATTCTTTGTGATGTCGCTCCCCGGTTATGATATCATATTGGGGATGGACTGGCTTAGCTATGCCCATGCATCTATAGATTGCCATGAGGGTAGTATTGTGTTCAGTCCCCCAGGCACAACACCATTCAGTATCAGGAGGACAGGGCCGGAGATCAGTCTAGAGCCGAACTGTTGTGCTACAGTCGAGGACGCAGCACCGCCACACCCTATCATTAGGGAGTTTATGGATGTATTCCCAGAGGATCTTCCAGGACTTCCGCCTGACAGAGATGTGGAGTTCACTATAGATCTAGTGCCGGGTTCATCACCAGTATCCTGGGCTTGCTATAGAGTGAATCCCAAGGAGGCCATAGAGATGAAAGAGCAGATTGATGACCTGTTGAAAAAGGGTTTCATTCGATCCAGTGCTTCTCCATGGGGAGCACCAGTGCTCTTTGTGCCTAAGAAGGATGGTACAGTCTGGTTGTGTATTGATTACCGGGCCTTGAATGCCATCACCATCAAGAACAAATATCCTCTGCCCAGGATAGATGATTTGTTCGACCAATTGAGCGGGGCGAAGGTGTTTTCCAGGATAGACTTGAGATCCGGGTACCACCAGGTGAAGGTTAGGCCAGCAGACATCCAGAAGACGGCGTTCAACACGAAGTACGTGCAGTACAAGTTTCTGGTGATGCCATTTGGTCTCACAAATGCGCCAGCTGTCTTTATGAACTTGATGAATAAGACATTTCACCAGTATCTGGATAAGTTCGTCGTGGTGTTTATCGACGACATCCTGATATACTCGAAGACGCCGGAGGAGCATGCAGAGCACTTGCGGATAGTTTTGGGGATTCTGAGGCAGGAGAGATTGTTTGCCAAATTGCCGAAGTGCGAGTTCTTTTTAGACCGAGTGGAGTTTCTCGGCCATGTAGTCACTGGAGATGGAATCTCGGTGGATCCCAGGAAGATTGCTGCAGTTGAGACGTGGAAGGCTCCGACGTCAGTTTCAGAGATCAGGAGCTTTCTGGGTTTAGCAGGCTATTACAGAAAGTTCGTCCAGGACTTTGCCAGGATAGCTAAACCCATGACGAAGCTGACGCGGAAGGACGCAGAGTACATCTGGTCAGAGGACTGCCAGGCGGCATTTGAGGAGCTGAAGAGGAGGCTGACGACCGCTCCAGTTCTGACTTTACCTTCAGGTTCTGGAGGTTTCACCATATACAGCGATGCTTCTGGGAAGGGGCTAGGATGTGTCCTACAGCAGCATGGGAAAGTGATTGCTTATGCATCTAGGCAATTGCGGACTCATGAGAGGAATTATCCTACCCATGACCTCGAGTTAGCTGCGGTGATCTTTGCACTCAAGTTATGGAAACATTACTTATATGGAGAGCGTGTGGAGATCTTTACTGACCACAAAAGCTTGAAGTATGTGTTCACGCAGAAAGAGCTGAACATGAGGCAAAGACGATGGTTGGAGTTGATGAAGGACTTCGACATCGATTTACAGTATTACCCCGGGAAGGCAAATGTGGTGGCGGATGCGCTGAGCAGGCATCCGATGGCATGGTACTTGATGATTGATCGGCATTTGCGGGAGGATCTGGAGAAGCTCGGTATCGAGCTAGTTCGGCCAGGATCAGTGATACAGATGATGGCACTTGACATTCAGTCAGGTTTGATGGAGCAGATCAGGGAGGCACAGTCTACAGATGAGAGCCTTCGCAGACTTCGACCCCAGGCATTAGCTGGATTGCTGGATGACTTCACTATAGCAGAGGATGGGTCCCTGAGGCATGGCAGCCGATTGTGCGTGCCGAAGGGAGATCTAGTAGAGACAGTATTGCAGGAGGCGCACCGATCGAGATATTCTATTCACCCTGGTGCTAACAAGATGTACCGTGACTTGCGGGAACATCTTTGGTGGCACGGGATGAAGAGGGATGTATCACGTTTCATCTCGAGATGCCTAGTTTGCCAGCAGGTCAAGGCGGAGCGCCAGAGGCCAGCTGGTTTGTTGCAGCCGTTACCCATTTCCGAGTGGAAGTGGGAACATATTACGATGGACTTCGTTTCAGGACTTCCTCGTTCCCAAGGAGGGAAGGATGCCATCTGGGTCATTGTAGAGAGGCTGACGAAGTGTGCGCACTTCATACCCTTCAAGGTGGGGCTTTCCACCGAGAAGTTGGCGGAGCTATACATGCAGCAGATAGTTCGCCTACACGGAGTGCCGGTGAGCATCGTGTCAGACAGAGACAGCAGATTTACATCCCACTACTAGAGGAGCTTACAGGAGGAGTTGGGCAGTAGGCTCAAGTTCAGTACGGCGTACCACCCGCAGACAGATGGGCAGTCCGAGAGGACGATACAGACACTGGAGGATATGCTGAGGACTTGCGTGCTGGACTTCGGAGGATCATGGGAGAGCCATCTGCACTTGGTAGAATTTTCATACAACAACAGCTACCAGGCCAGTATTGGTATGTCTCCTTTCGAGGCGCTATATGGACGACGATGCCGGACACCGCTCTTTTGGGATGATGTCGGAGACAGAGTTATGCTTGGGCCAGAGATGATCACGGATGCAGCAGAGAAAGTCGGAATAATCAGAGACAGGCTCAGAGTAGCTCAGGACAGGCAGAAACACTGGGCTGATGCTAGTCGCAGGCCGATGGAGTTCGCAGACGGTGATATGGTGCTAGTGAAGATATCACCTACTCGAGGGACGATCCGGTTCGGACGAGGAGGGAAGTTGAGCCCCAGATACATCGGGCCGTTCGAGGTGCTTGGCAGGATCGGAGAGGTAGCTTACAGGGTTGCACTTCCACCCAACCTAGCAGGAGTTCACGATGTCTTTCACGTATCTCAGCTGAGGAGATATGTTCCAGACCCCAGTCATGTGCTAGATCATTCAGAGTTGGAGGTCGGACCGAGCCTTACAGTTTCTGAGCAGCCAGTGGAGATATTAGACCGGAGAGAGAAGAGGCTGAGGAACAAGGTTATACCCCTAGTGCGAGTAGCTTGGAGCCGTCACTCCCCAGGTGAATCTACTTGGGAGAGGGAGTCGGACATGAGGGAGAGATTCCTTTACTTGTTCGATCCAACCGCTGCGAGGGAACCATCCGTTCCCGCTTGATACCTTAGAGGTTAGTTTCGATCGCAGCCTTAATCTTTTTGGTTCATTGCTTGCTATGTTAGAATATTGTCGGGTCTTCAATCCTTGTGAATTTCGAGGACGAAATTTTTCAAGGAGGGAAGACTTGTAAGCCCCTGATTTTCAAAATTTATTTTTAATTAGTGTTAATTATTTTTTTGTGACAAATTAGCCTTAAAATATTTATTATGATTTTTAGGAATTTTTTCTAGAATTTTTAAATGATTTTAAATAAGTTTTATATATTAAAAATATCAATTTGTAATTTTCAAAATTATTTTAATATAGTTTTGTAATAATTAGAATTGTTTCAATATTAGTTTGTAATAAACAAATTATTTTTAATGCGGAATGCAAATTCTAAATTGCATTTATCTACCTTAGGGACCTATTTGCAATTTCCTAAATCCCAGGGACCCTAATGCAAAACCCTAAATCTACCCACCCCCGACGACTGGCCAGCTGTCGACCGCCGACCTACTTTTTCCCGCCATTTTCGGCCAGCTCACTGCCCCCCGACCGACCTAACTAGCCTATAAATGACCCCCTCTCTCCCCTCAGCTCGACCATCACCACCACGACCGCCCACAGCCCCTTTTCCTTCCCCGACGAGCAAAACCCTAACCCTAACTCCGACGACCCCCAGGCCGGCCTCCACAGCGACCTTCACTGCCAACCACCGCCGTCGACAGCTTCGCCACAGCACGGCGAGTCGATCGCCACCGCTCTGCCACGACCACGACGCCCCCAGCCGCCGTTCGCCCTCTCGAAACCAACTTCGACGACCGGACACGTAGGTATCAGAACTCATACGTGTCGTGCGTATCTCGTATTGTGTCCATATTGTTCGCCTGGACACGACGACCCCAGCCCCGTACTCGGACACGCGTAGATCGTGTCGTGCGTGTCGTGCAAAGCACGGACACGAGAAAACCCTGTGTCCCTAACTGTCAGGACACAGGATAGTTTATATTTTTTTATTATGTTTAATTATTTCTAACCTAAATAAATCTAAACCTAACCCTAACTCTAACACAAAGCACGGGCCGACCCACTGGCCAGCCCGAACGAATTAACCCCCCCCCCCCCCCCCCCCCCCCCCCCGCGCTGTGCTGGGCTGAGTTCGAGCCCCCCCTTTTCAGTTTCCTTTTTCTTTTCCTCTTTCTTTTTCTTTTTTTCAGTTATATATATATATTTTTATATATGTATATATATATTAGTATATATATATGTGTGTGAATACTGTATTTTAACAGTATTTAATATATAGGTATATATTTATTAGTTAGTAATTATATATATATATATGTTTATATATATATATATTTTCCTATGTATATATATATATTATATATATATACACTATATTATTAAGTGTATTCTTATATATATATACATATTATATACTTTATAAATTAAGTATTTTTCCTTATATAACTATATACATCCTTTTAGCATAGGTATGTATATATTCTTTTGTATAAATTTGCCTTATTAAAATAATAATATTATTTTGACTATTTTTAAATTGTATTTTTATTGTATTTAAATTACTGCAACCATTTGGTGTCCAAGCCTAGCATGGGTATTTGGGCTCAAATGTGTTTTCACACATTCAAGACCTGTACAAGTCATATTGGACTTGATTCATGGCCTTGGGTCCTGTATTTTGAACTTTGGTTCAAATTATATACATGGACAAAATACGCAGATAAATTAATTATTGTGTGCATTGCTGTTTTTGATTTTCTAAAAATACTTAACGTATTGCTAAAATGATGGAAAAATAGTTTTTAGATACTTTGTTAAGTTGGCTAATTTAGTATAATTTTTGTAGTATTTAATTTACTGTTTTGCCACTAGTTTGGCATATGAAACCAAAACTCATTTTCTGTATACTTAGGAAAACTGATTTTTATAAAATATTTGTACTGGTTAATAAATTCCAGAAAAATTATAATTAATTTCTATGATTAACAAGGATTACTTTAGTACTTTACTTTAAGAAAAACTAGGCTTTTTGTCTACTTTAAAAATTGTTAGAGCACAATGATCTTTTGATTTATTTATTGATTAATTACGACTTGTAGCTTTTTGTGTTATTTGGAGTTTTAGTCGTATTGAACCCCATCCCTCACTAGTGTAAAGACCCTAGAAAGTTAGTTAACATAGTGTGTCACCCCACATGGGTCTCATATGCCAAGTCATCATTTTGGCTAGGTGCCCAGTCACAAGTCGTGTCGCACCAATTAGTGTCCTAGTGATTTAGCTTAGTGTAAAACTAAGTTATTATATTTTACTTCTACAGCGACGAGTTACTGGACATCCATAGCACTGTTATCGTAGCTTGTTTTGTTTTGCTTTGCTAGAGGCAAGTACTTTCTACGAACTTTACATATTGTCACATAAATGAACTGCAAACCCCACCATGTTAAATGCTGATCCTTGGGGTAGCAAGTTAGATCTTTACATGTTGTACTTTCAGTTACTACCATGCTTAGAACAGTCTTGATGTATCTCTCACATGATTAGAATATGGGTTATGGGAAAACTGATAGTATTGTACGTGATCACGACCCCCCTACAGTAGCGAGCTCGGTCGCATTCTATATGTATTGCCTTGCCGCAGGCTATTACCCCGCATGTCTGTACGGATGTACATTTATGCTTGTTAACTTGTACGTATGTACATTTTATTATGTGCCCTCCAGCACATTGTACATCTATTGACCGATCACGTACTTGCTACAGTTTTAAACATTACATATACATCTGTCTCTATGACATATGTGTCCTTGCCATGATAGACTATGTGATGCCATGCTTTCCAGTTATTTCTCACATGTTCATTCTCATGTTCATTTCCATGTTTCATATGCTAGTTTGCTAGATTTAGTGCTTGCTTCCGTCCTGACAGGATAACGTTGTAGGTGTCCTTACTGAGGAGGAGTTACTCTGCGACTCATACTATGGGATTACCGTCGAGGACCCGGCTCTGCTTTACGAGGATGTTCCTGCGGGGAACCTCGCCTAGTTGTCTTTTTGTTTACTTAGACTTTTAAGAGTAGACATGTATTAGACTACATCATTTTGTAACTGGACATGTATCCAGTTTTACATTTCAGTTCACTTGTACTTGGATATTTTACTATATACGACGACTTTTGTGTTTGGAGCATTTATGATTCTTCTTCACTTATAGAACTGTTAGTACATTTAGTCTTATCCTGTTGTCTTTAGAACAGCTTACTACGTTTTATCTCAACGTAGGCAGGACATGACTCGGCCTGGCCCAACAATTTGGGTAGTGGGTCGTGACATATGGACATTGAGAGTTTCTCGTTATGCCATTCGGAGCGACCAATGCACCAGCCATATTCATGGATCTCATGAATCGTATCTTCATGTCCTATTTGGACCAGTTCGTGATAGTGTTTATAGACGATATCTTAGTCTATAGCAAAAGTGAAGCAGAGCATGAGTAGCACCTTTGAATAGTCCTTCAGATTTTCAGAGAGCACCAGTTGTACGCACAGTTCAGCAAGTGTGAATTTTAGATTGATCGTATTTCATACTTAGATCACATCATCACCAGAGGTGGAGTGGAAATAGACCCCCAGAAGATAGTGGCTATAGAGTCATGGCCAGTACCTAGTACCGTCGCAGAACTTCGGAGTTTCCTAGGATTGGCCGGCTATTACCAGCGGTTTGTGTCAGACTTTGCTCAAATTTCAGCACCATTGACGCAGTTGACTAGCAATGATGTACAGTTTGCTTGGACAGCAGAGTGTCAGAGTTCATTCAAGAAGTTGAAGCAAAGATTGATGACGGTCACCATTCTCATGCTTCCAGATAGGACGGAAGGATTTTCAGTTTATTGTGACACTTCCGGTAGAGGATTGGGATGCGTCTTAATGCAGCATGACAAGGTAGTAGCTTATGCGTCACGTCAGCTTCGTGATCATGAGAGAAATTACCCAACCCATGACTTGAGTTATCAGTGGTGGTTTTTGCACTTAAGCTTTGGAGGAATTATTTGTATAGAGATCGGGTAGAGATTTTCACCGACCATAAAAGTCTTAAGTATGTGTTTACCCAGAAGGATCTCAATATGCGTCAGAGAAGATGGCTAGTGTTACTGGTGGATTATGACATCAACCTGTATTATCAACCTGGGAAGGCCAACGTAGTTGCAGATGCATTGAGCAGAAGAGCAGGAGCTTATTTTCTAACAGCACAGCCAGAGTTATTAGAAGATCATCAGAAGATGGGAATAGGTAGTTCTTCCTACGAATGTGACATTGATGGCTAGTATACAAGTTTAGTCCAGTATAGTCGAGAGAATCAAGATAGCTCAATCAACATATTCTAAGCTTCAGCGGCTTAGAACAGAATGTGAAGCGGAATGAAGACCAGAGTTATGCATTCACGAAGACGGTACACTCCGACATGGAAGGCATCTTTGTGTATCTAGTGGTGATATCAGGCAAGAGATCATGGCAGAGATTCACAGTTCACAGTATTCGATTCATCCTGGTGGTACGAAAATGTATCGTGATATTCATCAACATTTTTGGTGGAATGTCATAAAGAGGGAGATAGCCCAGTTTGTCTCTCGTTGTTTAGTTTGCCAACAAGTTAAGGCTAAACATCAAAGACCACCTGGACTTTATCAACCTTTACCGATCCCAAAATAGAAGTGGGAGCATATCACTACAGATTTTGTAACTGGGTTACCTAAATCTCCAGTTGGGAGAGATGCAATATGGGTCATAGTTGACCGACTCACGAAGGTAGCTTATTTTCTACCTTTTAGAATTGGTCAGTCGATGGATCAACTTGCGGAGATGTACCACACGCAGATAGTCAGATTGCACGGTGTACCGGTTAGTATTGTATCGGACAGAGATTCAAGATTTACATCACACTTTTGGCGGAGTCTTCAGAAGACTTTGGAGACTCGTCTCAAGTTCAGTTCAGCTTATCATCCGCAGACAGATGGTCAGTCGGAGCGCACGATCCAGACTCTTGAAGTATGTTGCGGTCTTGTACGCTTGACTTTGATGGTTCGTGGGAAGATCACCTTCATCTCGTGGAGTTCTCCTATAACAATAGTTTTCAGGCCAGTATCCAGATGGCACCATTTGGGGCCTTATACGGCAGAAAGTGCAGATCCCTGTTAGCATGGGATGATGTCGGCGAGAGACAGCTGCTTGGTCCAGAGATGATTACGCCAACTATTGAGGTGGTCAGACAAGTCTGAGATCATCTTCGAGTTGCACAAGATCGCCAGCATCGTTGGGCCGATTCTCATCAGCGTCCCCTTGAATTTTCTATCGACGACCACGTATTCCTTAGGATCTCGCCTACCCGTGGCTTCATTCAATTCGGCATACGGAGAAAGCTTAGTCATAGGTATATAAGGCCGTTCGATATTCTTGAGCGAGTAGGTGATGTGTCCTATCGTCTCGCTCTTCTATCGTTGTTACGTGAGGTACATGATATCATCCATATTTCCCAATTATGACGGTACATTCTGGATCCGAGCCATATCCATGATCATTCGGAATTGGTTGTTGGTACCAACCTTTCGTATGAGGAAAGGCCCGTATCCATATTTGACCGAAGGGAGAAGATACTCAAGAATAAGACTATTAAGTTAGTCTGTGTTGCTTGGGGTCATCACTCTTTGGGTGAGTCGACGTAGGAATGTGAGGATGATATCCGATCGCGATACCTCCACCTGTTTGACTCATGAGGTATAATATCTTCCTTATGCCTTATGCTTTTACTTCTTTGCTTGCATGAATGATTGCTTGGTTGACTACTAGTCGTAGATTGCCAGTATTAGTGTAGCTCGCCCTGTCACCTCTAGCCTCTTGATTAAATTTCGAGGACAGAATTCTTTTAAGGTGGGTAGAGTTGTCACTCCCATTTTTTGTTGTACATATTTTCAGTATACGTATACGAATTTCTGATATTTGTCAGGTGGACCGTTATTAGAATTGTCTTGCTTAGCCTAGTCTTGGTTTAATCTTGACTTAGTTTATTTTAATTTGGTTCGGTTCAATTTGACTTAGCTTGGCTTGGTTTGTTTTGGTTTGAGATGGAGAGACTTTGTATAAAAACCAACTCCTCTCTCCTTCATTATTTATATTTACTTCTTTATCTTCTTTATTTACTCCTCCCACCTAGTAAACCCTAGGTAAGTGCAACTTGTTTCATGATGGATCTCAAGTTTTATTGTTTCATTCTCTTCCTTACTTGATTCTAAGCCTTTTTAGAACTTGACATTTTTTGGTTTGATGGATGGATTCTTGTAGATCTAAGTTTGTAATTTTTTTTCGTTTTCTTGGTTTTTATCTCTAAAACTTGGTTATTTTCGAGATCTAATGGTTCCATGTTGCAGGGAATTCAATTCTACCCAATTTTGGCTTTTGAACCGCTTGATTTCGACTTCGTATGAGAAAGTTATGCCATTTTCGTGTTCATGGGTTCCCCACACCTTTTGGTGCTGTCGGGACGATGAACAGTGCCGCGTGCAACTTGCGCACCGTGTGCCTTTGATATTTTTGCACGCGCGTGCAGCGCAACTTGCGCACCGCCTGCCGCGCTGCCGCGCAACATGTGCCATGCTAGCGTGCAACATGCGCCGTGGGCGGTTTTGCTCGCGTGCGCAGCGCAACTTGCGTGTCGCGTGCCTCGCACAATTTTTTGCCGCAAAACGTGTGCCGTTGGCTTTTTCGCTCGTGCGCACATCACAACTTACGCACAATGCACCGCGCTGCCGCGCAACGTACACCGGGGGTGGTTTTGCTCGCGTGTTCAGCACAACTTGCGCACCGCGTACCATCGCGCAACGTGCGCCGTGTGTGGTTTTGCTCACGCGCGCAACACAACTTGCGCAACGCGTGCCGTGAGTAATTTTTTGCAGCACAATGTGCGCCGTGCTTGCACGTATTATACGCCGTAGGCTGTTTTGCTTGCGCACCAGTGCGCAAATCACTCCAAATGACCATTTTTGCCCGTTTGAGCTATTTTGTAGCTAAATTCTTAAAAAACTCAAAACATGAAAGTTGTAGGTCCTTGTCTTAGCTTCAAGAATCTTCATGTCTCACTTTAATCAAAATTCATATGTGACTTATGGTTTTAGTTACACTTGGGTGCTCTCGATCTTCTTTGCATATTTTCTATACTTGGCCTAAATTGCGACGACCCGACTTAACCACTAGTTGGCATTGAACTACTGACTTGGACTTGAGCATGATAATTCTAGGCTATGAATCAAAACTTGACATGAACATGATAATGTGATCTACCTTGACATGATAATTCTTGATAGTGGCGCATCGAGGCACACTCTTGATAAGCAATCTTGACATAAAATTCTTGATAGTAGTCCGTTATGACGCACTCTTGACATGATAAGTAACCTAATATGACATCTAAGTCTTGAACGCTGTTGCGACAGCTACCTAGACTTGCTAAGTAGCTATTGTCTTGACACCGTGGTTGATTCTCTTAGTTGTGCCTGTACAAGCTACATGTCTCGTCTTGAATCATGCCTAGGACATGGATTCCTGATTACCACGGTCAGGAATTCATACTGAATCTGACTAGGGTAATAAATATATTGATCAAGTAGTTCATAAAGAGATTTTCCAGCTACAGGCAGTCCCGTTATCTGGGCGCTTTAATTTGACTTGTAGCCTGCCATCGAGTAGGGCGTATTTCTAGTACACTGTCATGTGTTGCACCCCCAAGTCACCTATTCCAACTCTCTCAACTTACAACTGGATAACCTGGATTAAGTCTGCAGGGCTTGTGGATGTTGGAACATCTCATTGCATCTTGTTAGTAATTAGGCTTGTGATAACCCTAGTTAGTTAAATGTATCAAGTCGTATTTGTTGTTTGGCCGTGATTGATGGATGGAGTCCAGTCTAGTCTTGTCTAGACTGCGCCAGTTCAGAATTACTTTAGCATATTACTGTTATGCTTTACTTTTGTCGATAAATGAGTAGAGACTAAGCTCTGTTCAGGTGAAGGGTTACAACCCCGGTCCTTGTTTGGTTTACGGGTTGTAACTTGGTTACCGGAATAGTTCCTTAGTTATCCTATCGTTTATCATCCTGATTTCTTTAACCCATGTCTTTCATTATCAATTATGTCTTATGTGCTAATATATTGGTTTTAGTTCTTAAGTAAAGCCTCCCTTGTGGCACTTGCTCTTTCTGGGGTCTGACCCAGCTGGTTTTATATGGCCAGATTTTAGAGTAGCTCCCGAGGATCTCCCAACCTTCCAGCCAGATGGTGAACATTAGACATAACCCTGGCAAAGAGTGGGTTTCTTTTGCTCTCCCACTCTATTGTAAATTAATATTTTGAGGCGTTTAGCCACCGAGCAAGTGTTAGCTCGTGTTGAAACTTTATTTCTGTCTTCCTAAGGACTGTAACATGATTGACAAATCCTAGGTTTGATCATGTATGACTTAAACTCTTGCTAGTCTTCGTATTTTATATGACTAGCTTCATGACCATCTGAATATGTAATGTTTGGGATGCCTTACTTTGTATGTCTGATGATCTTACATCTTGTAACAATTACTTGCTTGTTGAGATTGAGACACTAGGCTTGTTCATGACCATAAGAGAATGTTGGCTTGTAGATAAACCCTCATGCATCTAGACAGTCGTGACCGTATATCGAGGTAGATTATACCTCAATGTACGTAGCTGGCTGTGTCTGTCCCCCGCTCTCCAGTATTCTGGTTCTGGAGCGTGACACGGTTTAAGTGGTGGGCTATGCAGGTCTTGTAAATCAAGATGTGTGGGGGTTTTACCGAATATATGCCTCAATTAGCACTTGTCCTTGATCTCTACTCGTGTCTCCTAATCTTTATGAAATCTTGACCTGATCACATGCTTATATCCTCGATCTATCTTAGTCCTTCCCGATTGTTTTTTATGTTATTTCCTTAGTGGCATTGTTCCTGGTCCTGCGAATCAGCCCGACAGAGCACCTCCAGTGAACCAGTAATAACCTTGGGACCAAGCCCAGCACTCAGGGGTAGCCTCCAGAGTCATGCCTTCCGAGGGTCAAGAGCTACCGGTTCAGCCAGTCCAGCCTGCAGAGCCTGACAATGGAGTCCTGGTAGGGCTCATCTGAGAATTGCCTGCGTCAGAAGATCGTCGGGGCGATGCCCTGCACCAGATAGTACAAGATGCTATGGACAGAGTTGGTTATCAAGGGAACAATACATCCAACAACTTCAAGCGCTGGAACCCTCATTTCTTTAATGGAACTGAAGATGCTATTGCTGCTGATCCATGGCTTCAGGACACAGAGGTTATCTTGGAAGCAGCTAGGATTCCTGAGGTTGAGAAGGTGGTCGTTGTGTGCCTGCAATTATTGGACTTAGACCGCACCTGGTGGATGACACTAGCAGTGGGTTTAGCGACGCCTGTCTTATGGGCGGTATTCAGCGACAAGTTCCAAACGAAGTATTTTGATGCAGTAGCTCTCTATGATCTGCAGACAAGATTCACCAGTCTTAAGCAGATAGGAAGGACGGTCGATAGATATACGACCGATTTTTCTAGGCTTAGTCGGTTTGCTCCCACCTTGGTGGCAACCGAATTGGACCGAGCCCAGCGATTCCAGCAGGGACTCCACCTAAAGATCATTATATCTGTGGAGCAGTTTGAGTACCAGACGCTTGATGCCATCTTACGAGCAGCGAAGAGGCATGAATATACTTCGCAGAGGATTATAGATAGAAGCGTAGGACGGAAGAGGTCACATGGATAGATGTCCCAGTCATCAGCACTAGCCTCGGCAGCTAGGACTTTGACTATTGGAGCTCCTAGGTGGGCGACCACAGTTTCGTCGGTTCAGCACTCGACGTCGGCGCATCCTCAGCGACAGAAGCAGTCTTCCGCAATGGGCTACACTCATTATGGAAAGGCAGGATATGTAGTATCAGAGTATCACAGAGCACATAGATTGTGCTTGGCTTGTGGGGCACCGGACCACAAGATAGGGTCATGTCCGAATAGAGCCAGTTCATCGCCATCAAACCTAACCAGTCCATCGGTTAGGGATCCAGCACCAGTACAGCAACAGTACCAGCCTTTGAGGCCATTGCCGCCTCAGGCTCAGCAGTATATCCAAAGAGCTTTCAGACATGCCGCTAGAGAGAGAAATAGAGTTCATCATTGATTCGATTCCAGGAATGGCACCAGTGTCAGAGAGAGTCTACAGAATGGCCCCATCAGAGTTGGAGATCCTGTACAAGATAATTGAAGAACTCAGAACCAAGGGATTCATTCGTGCTAGTAGATTACCTTGGGGAGTCCCGATGCTTCTTGTGAAAAAGAAGGATGGTATGTCAAGATTATGTGTTGATTATCATACCTTGAATTCTATAACAATCAAGAACAGATATCCCCTACCAAGGATAGATAATTTATTTGATCAACTCAGTGGGGCAGTAGTATTCTCGAAGATTGACTTGCGGTCAGGGTGCCATCAGATCAGAGTCAGAGAGCAAGACATCCCGAAGACAACATTCAGATCGAGGAATGGATATTGAGAGTTTCTCGTTATGTCATTCGGAGCGACCAATGCGCTAGTGGTATTCAAGGATCTTATGAATCGTATCTTCATTCCCTATTTAGACCAGTTCGTAATAGTGTTTATAGACGACATCTTAGTCTATAGCAAGAGTAAAGCAGAGCATGAGCAGCACCTTCGAATAGTCCTTCAGATTCTCAGAGAGCATCAGTTGTACGCAAAGTTCAGCAAGTACGAATTTTGGCTTGATCGTATTTCGTACTTAGGTCACATCATCACCAGAGGTAGAGTGAAAGTGGACCCCCAGAAGATAGCGGCTATAGAGACATGGCCAGTACCTAGCACCGTCGCAGAAGTTTGAAGTTTCCTAGGATTGTTCGGCTATTACCGGTGGTTTGTGTCAGACTTTGCTCAAATTTCAACACCATTGACGCAGTTGACCAGCAAGGATGTGCAGTTTGCCTGGACAGCAGAGTGTCAAATTTTATTCAAGAAGTTGAAGCAAAGATTGATGACGGCCCCCATTCTCACGCTTCCAGATGGGACGAGAGGATTTTAAGTTTATTGTGAAACTTCCGGTAGAGGATTTAGATGGGTCTTGATGCAGCATGGCAAGGTAGTAGCTTATGCATCACGTCAGGTTCATGATTATAAGAGGAATTATCCAACCCATAACTTAGAGTTATCAGCGGTGGTTTCCGTACTTAAGCTTTGGAGGCATTATTTGTATGGAGATCGGGTAGAGATTTTTACCGACCACAAAAGTCTTAAGTATTTGTTTACCCAGAAGGATCTCAATATGCGTCAGAGAAGATGACTAGTGTTACTTGTGGATTATGACATCAACCTGCAGTATCATCTTGGGAAGGCCAACGTAGTCGCAGATGCGTTGAGCCAAAGAGTATAAGCTTATTTTCTAACAGCACAGCCAGAGTTATTAGTGTCACGCCCCGCCCGTGGTCACCCGAATCATCGTCCTCGCAGGGGGCGTGATGCCGCACGAGCCTGGATTTGCGCTCGTGCAAGGCAAGATGACAAGTTCTCAAATGGTTATCTTTTAAGTTGATATTCACAACGAAAGGAAAACAGAGTATACGGAATAAATCTCTTTATTGATATTCGAAATCAGATTACAAAGGCTTTCGATAGCCCAAACGAAATTTACCAGATTGGCTACAACACTCAGGTTCTCTCTTGTCCACAAAGGATTTCACTGTTCCATACATCATGCCTTCTATATCTCGGCCGCATCAATCCAGTTGCATAGTACGAGCGTCAATGCGATCGCACGCTTCAATGCGCTTCGGCATTCCAAGCCTCAACACGTTCAAGCTACGTTTCGCCGCGAGCAATCCATTCCCTGCACCCTGCATGAAGCTGGTGGGGGATCAGTACGTTCGTCCTCGCATGTACTGAAGCAAAGATCTCCTTTCCAAACCAATATCTTTAATACTTACGTTGAATCTTGCAACTTAGCTTATGATCTTGCTATGTTCTCCTTAGGGTCAATTTCATGGCATCTTTGAAAGCGTAAAGCATGTCATCGTAGCAAGCATGTTATCGAATTGAATAGGCAAGCAAGCATTCTCGTGTTTGATTCATGGCACAACTTAGCTTATCGATGCACCCGCCCTTGCAACCGACGCAAGGTGAATACGCCTATCTGTTTTCCCTGTCATGTTATAAGTGCCCTCTATTCGGATCCATCCATGCAGGATATATGCATACCTTGCACTTCCAAACCCATTGCCCTTAACTATATAAAGGTCACTAGCTTGTCAAGCTAGAATAGACTTATATTCGAAACATAAGACGATGTTAACTCCGTGCGATTGCTAACCAACATCAGAGGCAATCAAAATAATCGCAGCAAGTTGCTTAACACATTCACCATAAGGTCGCTACCCTGTCCGGTCGAAGTGGCGCCAACAATACTCAAACGAATCCCTCCTAGGCCGAACGGTCCCAGCGCCCTGGCGCGCCGCGTTCGAGGGAAACCATGCACGGGCTTTTATATCTTTAAGTCCATTTGACCATTTGACCATTTGGCCATGCAACGAATCTTATATTTCATACAACCAAGCAAGTTCGCTTATCGCTATTTTAATTGGCACAACGCCCGAATGTCCTCAACGAACGCCCGAAGGCCATGAACATTTCGAAGGGCACCATGCCACATTACCCATCTCGTATTTCCTTCGTTAACTTTCTATGTTCTTACGTTTCTTACTTCGTTTCAATGTTCAATGGCATTATGCCTCAACTCAATGTTCGCCAACCGAACGACCCGAAGGTCCCGAACACCTTTTGAGGCATTATGTCATATCCGACAGTTCTGCCACATTCGTGCCACAACTGTATTCCTTCGCAACGAAGCCATCTTTTGTTATCTCGTGCACGTAAGCACGTTTTGACACATTTATCATTTATCCCTCGCATCGTGCACTTGCTGCACGCGTCGAAGCCGTATTTCCACGTTCAATGTCTGTGGCTTGCGCGCTAGGGCGCTCGCCTATTGTCTTTCAATGTTCTAGCCGTTCTAACTCGTGCACGAAGGCACGGTATGGTTCGTGCACTTAGGCACTCGCCGAGTACAGTTATCCCATGTTATTGCGGCTTGCGTACCGAGGCGCTCGCCTTAGCGATATCCAATGTTCCGTAGCGACTTGTGCATTTGATGCACGTTTTATTTTAATTGTACTAACTTAGTGTTCGACACACGTTATGATTATCTCCGATCGGACCACGCCCGTGGCGTCGATAGGTTAACTTAGCATACAATGATATATTTGACTTATCGAATGAAGGAGTAAAAAGAAGTCAATCCTCCCACCTTGAGTTGATTTGCCTTTGCTGTTTCGCCGAGCCGATGCAGCTCGATTCCCTAACTTTGTTGCACGGCCACTCTCCTGACTTAGCCATTCGAGCACTTCGTGCTTGTTGAATTATACGTCCGGTTTGCCTTAGCATGCCCAAGTCTCCGTCCGTCGCAAGGCGTCAATTTGGTTCCGCGGACCCCTTACTAAATATTGCCGAAGATCGACCTCTAATATTTTCGTGTCAAAGTATAACCTGCACACGAAACCAACTAAAATCAATACTTCATCAATTCGGACTTACGCCTTGGTCGATTCGATTTCTTAGAATCTTCGAGCCGATTCAACGCACTCATCCTTCGGGGCAACGCGGCGCTTCGCATCGATTCACTCGATGCATTCTTCGGGACTAGGCAACTCTTCGCATCGACTTAGTTCGATGCGTTGCTCGGGACAACTTAACACTTGCATCGTTATTACTCGATGCGTTCCTCGGGTCAATACGTTTCTCGGGACAACGTAACTTTTGTATCGATTCGCATCGATACGCAATCGGGTCAACGCTACTTTTCGAGTCAACGACTCAGCATAATGTACCGTGCGGAGCGGGGCATTACAGAATATACCACTCAGAATAAGGTTCGTCCCGAACCGAAACCAATACTAAATTTCTAAGGGTTTCATTAGATCGTTCCATGATCTCGTCTCACTATCGTTTGGATCGTATAACTTAGTTTGGAATCATACACATATTTTAGGCATTCCACCAATATACGCATTTCAGCCAAGCTCAGTTGTAAGATATCGGAACAATGCAAACAGGTAACTCCTTATCCTCAATTACTTGCCATCTCGTATTCTCGATTGGACCTGGCTCTATTACTTGTTCTCAAAATTTTAGCGCACATGCATATTGATACATACACGATCGTCCAACAAAAGTCAAGGCACACGATACGATTCAAAGATCATATTTCTCACTTTGTATGTTTCATCGGGACTATCAATTCTACGCGTCGCGTTAAGCCGTCGCGCATCCGATCGTAACGATCCTTCGCAACGCCTTGCGTTCGAAATTGTTAACCAACTATTTTCGAAGTCTGGCCCTGCAACTTATCTCAATACGATTTCTTTTATCAACATTTGGGACTACGCCCGCTAGGTGACTTACCTAGCACCGTGCTTAACTTCTCCCGACGCAACTTTAAATTGACATTGCACAAAGGCCACAATCTATTCGACACGAAAGTTACATCAAGACGACGGTTTGCTCAAGGCAACGATCGCCTTGATACGAAGGGCTTTCCGATACGCCTTACGTTCGATTCCTAACGAGTAGGAATTCACTGGCCAAATTCCCAAATTTATCCGTCTCGCAACATCGAACATAATTTCGATTCACGCAAGCTAAATTGTAAGGTGAATCCGAATCTATTGACATGACTCATAAGTCATTCCCTTATCGTTCTCTCTCGTGCATAGCACGATTCTCGCAATCGCCTAGACTTATCGTCAACATGCATCGCGTTTATTTGTTATCGATGCAATCCCATATGCGATATCGCATGGGTTATCTTACGGCCTGCAGCATTCAATTTGATTTGGCGGTCAAGTATTCTAGGGTCAGCTGCCCCGAAACTACGCTCGATAATTGTGGATCATCACCGAAGGACAGTGTACTACGAACCATGCTATATCTTATATCGGAGCCAAATCACGTTCCGACGATTCTATGCGACTATCCCAGTTTCCGAACAAAACCATTTCTATCGGCGCAATCTTAGCGCAACTATCCTCCGAGTAAGGTCATGCACTCCGTCGATGATTCTGCTATTCACGACGCGTCTACTCGCATTGAGTTCGAGTCTATCTTATTTCACGGTCGACACACGAGATGCTATACGCATCGAGCAATCGTCGATGAGTTATAGTCTCGCCCTGATCAATCACAAAATTTACGATCAACCAAGTTCGTTCATTCTCGTATCGTTACTTACAAAATTTTATAGCGCGAGGCACACTCTATTTTGTATTCTCACATCGTTTACGTTTCCTTACGTATCGATCTCGATACGCCGTATCCATTTCGATAACGTAAGGGTCAACTTTGAATCCGTTTTCAACGTCAACTTAGCTCGCATCGCATTCATCCAAGTTCGCAACGAACTTTTCCATACGCATCGACTCGTTTTCCGATTTTGCCACATCCCGCTATACTTCAATCGCGTAACTGAGTTACCGATTATCCAACATCGAACCCTCAAGTCATACGATCTCGCCCTCTAAGTTTCGCGTGTTTTCAGTCGTACTCAAATGAGTTTCGCCGTAACGTAACCAACTATTTCTTAGGCACGATTACTTCCATCAACCAACTCTTCACCGAAGTCGCATATCATGTGATTCGATTACAATTCGCATCGCCCCACATTTCTATCGAAATCGCAATTCGTGCGATTCGATTCGCCTAGCCAAACATTCCTATCGAGATCGCAAGTCGTGCGATTCGATTCGCCTCGCCCAACATTTTCATCGAGCTCGTAAGTCGTGCGGTTCGATTTCAACGTTTCGAATTTCCTATCCGTCGATCTGATTATTGCCTCAAGGCATAATCGTTTCGCTAGTTCCCATCATTCGACTGACACATAAAATTTTCAATCGACGTAATCGTTCAATGTTACAAGTCCCGCCTTACCGTTCTAACCGATCATCGAAGAACACTTGCATCAACATGCCGTCATACAAATCCTCAATCGAGTCTCAGTGCTACCCCGTCCGTTGCGGACAAACCTTCTGCGATTCTCACAATACGTCGATGCAATTCATCGCACAAATGGTATTACATATACCACTCGGAATCGAGCCATTCATTGCATCGGTGGTATGCCATATACCACCCAGAATTCAAGTTACTTCCGTCGCAACGTACTCTTTACGAACTAACGATCTCTTCCGACTCACGATTTCCGCAGTGATCGTGCTTGATCACAACCGTAACTTTGATTAATTCAAATCCGATACAACTCAGCCAATGCATTCATTTGCCAACACAAGCTCGGCACGCAACCGAACCAATTTCGTTTCTCGATTTATAACTTTTGTTTTCTTCCGTTGCATCTCGTGCAAAGTTTTACTTTCGATACGTATTGCACCCCGTGCAACAATTTCATTTTTGATACGCATTGCACCTCGTGCAACATTTTATTTCCGACATTCAAAGTCAATGCTCAAATCCGTTCAACACATTCGATATTGACTTATCGCTTTTCCTCGCAATGCACATTCGAAATCGATATGTGAATCCGTTCGACACATTCAATATCAACTTTCATTTTCTTTTCAACGCATCATTTACAATCAACGCGTGGCAATTGCTGCAGCAACATTCCACGACTATCATCGTATTGATGCAACCAACATTTCTCGTATCGTTCGTTGCAACCAACGAATATCTCAAATTACAATTTACGACGTGTTGCATCCCGCGGCAGCAAATCTTTGAATTCACATCTCGCAACTTGTTGCACTTACAGCAACAAACATTTTCCGACTTTCCCACGAATACCATGTAATTTCCAAACAACACGCGGCAAAATTACATGGTTTGTATTAGACTTATTGTATAGAACATCCAGTGCGGCATCGAGTAGAGTCAAGAGTGATTTCGATTGGTGGTGGACAACTTTTAGAACTGAAATGAAGCAAGCGTCCAGAGGAAATTGAGCCTAGAGCTCTGATACCAATTTGTCACGTCCCGCCCGTGGTCACCCGAATCATCGTCCTCGCAGGGGGCGTGATGCCGCACGAGCCTGGATTTGCGCTCGTGCAAGGCAAGATGACAAGTTCTCAAATGGTTATCTTTTAAGTTGATATTCACAACGAAAGGAAAATAGAGTATACGAAATAAATCTCTTTATTGATATTCGAAATCAGATTACAAAGGCTTTCGATAGCCCAAACGGAATTTACCAGATTGGCTACAACACTCAGGTTCTCTCTTGCCCACAAAGGATTTCACCGTTCCATACATCATGCCTTCTATATCTCGGCCGCATCAATCCAGTTGCATAGTCCGAGCGTCAATGCGATCGCACGCTTCAATGCGCTTCGGCATTCCAAGCCTCAACACGTTCAAGCAACGCTTCGCTGTGAGCAATCCATTCCCTGCATCCTGTATGAAGCTGGTGGGGGATCAGTACGTTCGTCCTCGCATGTACTGAAGCAAAGATCTCCTTTCCAAACCAACATCTTTAATACTTACGTTGAATCATGCAACTTAGCTTATGATCTTGCTATGTTCTCCTTAGGGTCAATTTCATGGCATCTTTGAAAGCGTAAAGCATGTCATCATAGCAAGCATGTTATCGAATTGAATAGGCAAGCAAGCATTCTCGTGTTTGATTCGTGGCACAACTTAGCTTATCGACGCACCCGTCCTTGCAACCGACGCAAGGTGAATACGCCTATCTGTTTTCCCTGTCATGTTATAAGTGCCCTCTATTCGGATCCATCCATGCAGGATATATGCATACCTTGCACTTCCAAACCCATCGCCCTTAACTATATGAAGGTTACTAGCTTGTCAAGATAGAATAGACTTATATTCGAAACATAAGACGATGTTAACTCCGTGCGGTTGCTAACCAATATCAGAGGCCATCGAAATAATCGTAGCAAGTTGCTTAACACATTCACCATAAGGTCGCTACCCTGTCCGGTCGAAGTGGCGCCAACAATACTCAAACGAATCCCTCCTAGGCCGAACTGTCCCAGCGCCCTGGCACGCCGCGTTCGAGGGAAACCCATACACGGGCTTTTATATCTTTAAGTCCATTTGACCATTTGACCATTTGGCCATGCAACGAATCTTATATTTCATACAACCAAGCAAGTTCGCTTATCGCTATTTCAATTGGCACAACGCCCGAATGTCCTCAACGAACGCCCGAAGGTCATGAACATTTCGAAGGGCACCATGCCGCATTACCCATCTCGTATTTCCTTCGATAACTTTCTATGTTCTTACGTTTCTTACTTCGTTTTAATGTTCAATGGCATTATGCCTCAACTCAATGTTCGCCAACCGAACGACCCGAAGGTCCCGAACACCTTTCGAGGCATTATGTCATATCCGACAGTTCCGCCATATTCGTGCCACAACTGTATTCCTTCGCAACGAAGCCATCTTTTGTTATCTCGTGCACGTAAGCACGTGTTGACACATTTATCATTTATCCTTCACATCGTGCACTTGCTGCACGCGTCGAAGCCGTATTTTCACGTTCAATGTCCGTGGCTTACGCGCTAGGGCGCTCGCCTATTGTCTTTCAATGTTCTAGCCGTTCTAACTCGTGCACGAAGGCACGGTATGGTTCGTGCACTTAGGCACTCGCCGAGTACAGTTATCCCATGTTATTGCGGCTTGCGTACCGAGGTGCTCGCCTTAGCGATATCTAATGTTCCGTAGCGACTTGTGCATTTGATGCACGTTTCATTTCAATTGTACTAACTTAGTGTTTGACACACGTTATGATTATCTCCGATCGGACCACGCCCGTGGCGTCGATAGGTTAACTTAGCATACAATGATATATTTGACTTATCGAATGAAGGAGTAAAAAGAAGTCAATCCTCCCACCTTGAGTCGATTTGCCTTTGCCGTTTCGCCGAGCTGATGCGGCTCGATTCCCTAACTTTGTTGCACGGCCACTCTCCTGACTTAGCCATTCGAGCACTTCGTGCTTGTTGAATTATACGTCCGGTTTGCCTTAGCGTGCCCAAGTCTCAGTCCGTCGCAAGGCGTCGATTTGGTTCCGCGGACCCCTTACTAAATATTGCCGAAGATCGACCTCTAATATTTTCGTGTCAAAGTATAACCTGCACACGAAACCAACTAAAATCAATACTTTATCGATTCGGACTTGCGCCTTGGTCGATTCAATTTCTTAGAATCTTCGAGCCGATTCAACGCACTCATCCTTCGGGGCAACGCGGCGCTTCGCATCGATTCACTCGATGCTTTCTTCGGGACTAGGCAACTCTTCGCATTGACTTAGTTCGATGCGTTGCTCGGGACAACTTAACACTTGCATCGTTATTACTCGATGCGTTCCTCGGGTCAATACGTTTCTCGGGACAACGTAACTTTCGTATCGATTCGCATCGATACGCAATCGGGTCAACGCTACTCTTCGAGTCAACGACTCAGCATAATGCACCGTGCGGAGCGGGGCATTACAATTAGAAGATCTTCAGAAGATGGAAATAGAAGTAGTTCTTCCTACCAATGTGGCATTGATAGCTAGTATGCAAGTTTAGTCCAGTATAGTCGAGAGAATCAAGATAGCTCAATCAACAGATTCTAAGCCTCAGCGACTTAGGCAGAATGTGAAGCGGGACGAAGACCAGAGTTATGCATTCACGAAGATGGTACACTCTGATATGGAAGGCGTCTTTGTGTACCTAGTGGTAATATCAGGCAAGAGATCATGGCAGAGGTTCACAGTTTACAGTATTCGATTTATCCTGGTGGTACGAAGATGTATCGTGATATTCGTCAACATTTTTGGTGGAATGGCATAAAGAGGGAGATAGCCCAGTTTGTCTCTCGTTGTTTAGTTTGCCAACAAGTTAAGGCTAAACATCAAAGACCACCTGGACTTCATCAACCTTTACCGATCCCAAAATAGAATTGGGAGCATATCACTATAGATTTTGTAACTGGGTTACCTAAATCTCAAGCTGGGAGAGATGCAATATGGGTCATAGTTGACCGACTCACGAAGGTAGCTTATTTTCTACCTTTTAGAATTGGTCAGTCGACGGATCAACTTGCGGAGATGTATCTCACGTAGATAGTCAGATTGTACGGTGTGCCAGTCAGTATTGTATCGGACAGAGATTCAAGATTTACATCCCACTTTTGGCGGAGTCTTCAGAAGAGTTTGGGGACTCGTCTCAAGTTCAGTTCAGCTTATCATCCGCAGACAGATGGTCAGTCGGAGCGCACGATCCAGACTCTTGAAGATATGTTGCGGTCTTGTATGCTTGACTTTGGTAGTTCATGGGAAGATCACCTTCATCTCGTGGAGTTCTCCTATGATAATAGTTTCCAGGACAGTATCCAGATGGCACCCTTTGGGGCCTTGTACGACGAAAGTGCAGATCTCCGTTAGCATGAGATGATGTCGGCAACAGACAGATGTTTGGTCCTGAGATGATTACGCAGACTATTGAGGTGGTCAGACAAGTCAGAGATCATCTTCGAGTTACGCAAGATCGCCAGCGTCATTGGACCGATTCTTATCGACATCCCCTTGAATTTTCTATCGACGACCACGTATTCCTTAGGATCTCATCTACCCGTGGCTTCATTCGATTCGGCGTGCGGAAAAAGCTTAGTCCTAGGTATATAGGGCCGTTCGTTATTCTTGAGCGAGTAGGTGATATATCCTATCATCATGCTCTTCCGTCGTCGTTACATGAGGTACATAATGTCTTCCATATATCCCAATTGTAATGGTAAATTCCGGATCCGAGCCATATCCTTGATCATTTGGAATTGGTTGTTGGTACCAACCTTTCGTATAAAGAAAGGCCCGTATCCATATTTGACCGAAGGGAGAAGATACTCAAGAATAAGACTATTATGTTAGTCTGTGTTGCTTGGGGTCATCACTCTTTGGGTGAGTCAACGTGGAAACGTGAGGATGATATCCGATCGCGATACCTCCACCTGTTTGACTCATAAGGTATAATGTCTTCCTTATGCCTTATGCTTTTACTTCCTTGCTTGCATAAATGATTGCTTGGTTGACTACTAATCGTAGATTGCCAGTATTAGTATAGCTCGCCCTGACACCTCTAGCCTCTTGATTAAATTTTGAGGGCAAAATTCTTTTAAGGTGGGTAGAGTTGTCACTCATGTTTTTCGTTGTACGTATTTTCAGTATACGCATACGGATTTTTGATATTTGTCAGATGGACTGTAATTAGAATTGTCTTACTTAGATTTTAATTTGGTTCGACTCAATTTGACTTGCTTGGCTTGGTTTGTTCTGGTTTGAGATGGAAAGATTTTGTATAAAAACCAACTCCTTCTCTCTCCTCCATTCTTTACATTTACTTCTTCATTTACTCCTCCCACCTACCAAGCCCTAGGCAAGTGCAACTTGCTTCATGATGGATCTCAAGTTTTATTGTTCCATTCTCTTCCTTACTTGATTCTAAGCCTCTTTAGAACTTGACATTTTTGGGTTTGATGGATGGATTCTTGTAGATCTAAGTTTATAACTTTTTCGTTTTTTGACTATTATCTCTAAAACTTAGTTATTTTCAAGATTTAATGGTTCCATGTTGTAGGAAATTCAATTCTACCCAATTTTGGCTTTTGAACCGCTTGATTTCGACTTCGTATGAGAAAGTTATGCCATTTTCGTGTTCCTGGGTTTCCCACACCTTTTGGTGCTGTCGGGACGATGAACAGTGCCGCGCGCAACTTACGTGCCGTGCGTCGTCGGCATTTTTGCTCGTGAGCGCAGCACAATTTGTGTGCCGTGCGCCGCGCTACCGCTCAATGTGTGCCGCACTTGCACGCAACGTGCGCCGTGGGCGGTTTTGCTATCGCGCGCCGCTCAACTTGCGTGTCGCTCACCGTACGCGATTTTCTGTCGTACAACGTGCGTCGTGGGCATTTTTGCTCGCACGCACAATGCAACTTGCGTGCTGTGCGTCGTGCTGCCGCGCAACGTGCGCCATGGGCAGTTTTTCTCGCGCGTTCAGCACAACTTGCGCACCGCATGCCGTTACGCAATGTGCACCGTGGGTGGTTTTACTCGCGCACGCAGCGCAACTTGCGTACCGCATCCCGTGGGTGATTTTTTGCTGCACAATGTGCGCCATGGGCAGTTTTGCTCGCGCACCAGTGTGTAAATCACTCCAAATGACTGTTTTTGCCCATTTGAGCTATTTTGTAGCTAAAATCTTAAAAAACTCAAAACATGAAAGTTGTAGGTCTTTGTCTTAGCTTCAAGAATCTTCATGTCTCACTTTAATCAGAATTCATATGTGTCTTATGGTTTCAGTTACACTTGGGTGCTCTCGTTCTTCTTTGCATGTTTTCTATACTTGGCCTAAATTACGACGACCCGACTTAACCACTAGTTGGCATTGAACTAGTGACTTGGACTTGAGCATAATAATTCTAGGCTATGAATCAGAACTTGACATGAACATGATAATGTGATCTACCTTGACATGATAATTTTTGATAGTGGCTCATCGAGGCGCACTCTTGATAAGCAATCTTGACATGAAATTCTTGATAGTGGTCCGTTATGACGCACTCTTGACATGATAAGTAACCTAACATGACATGTAAGTCTTGAACACCATTGCGATAGCTACCTAGACTTGCTAAGTAACTCTTATCTTGACACCGTAGTTGATTCTCTTGGTTGTGCCTGTACAAGCTACATGTCTCGTCTTACATCCTGCCTAGGACATGGATTCCTTATTACCACGTTCAGAAATTCATACTGAATCTGACTAGGGTAATAACTAGATTGTTCGAGTAGTTCATAAAGAGATTTCCCAGCTACAGGCAGTCCCGTTATCTAGGCACTTTAATTTGACTTGTAGCCTGCCGTCGAGTAGAGCACATTTCCAGCACAATTTTATGTGTTGCACCCCCAAGTCACCTAATCCAACTCTCTTAACATACAACTGGATAACCTGGATTAAGTCTACAGGGCTTGTGGTTGTTGGAACATCTCATTGTATCTTGTTAGTAATTAGGCGTGTGATAATCCTAGTTAGTTAAAAGTATCAAGTCGTACTTGTTGTTTGGCTGTAATTGATGGATGGAGTCCAGTCTAGTCTTGTCCAGACAGTGCCAGTTCAGGATTACTTTAGCATACTACTGTTATGCTTTACTTTTGTTGATAAATGAGTAGAGACTAAGCTTTGTTCAGGTGAAGGGTTACAACCCCGGTCCTTGTTTGGTTTACGGGCTATAACTTGGTTACCAGAATAGTTCCTTAATTATCATATCGTTTATCATCCTGATTTCCTTAACCCATGTCTTTCATTATCAATTATGTCTTATGTGCTAATATGCTGGTTTTAGTTCTTAAGTGAAGCCTCCCTTGTAGCACTTGCTCTTTCTGGGGTCTGACCCAGCTGGTTTTGTATGGCCAGATTTTAGAGTAGCTCCCGAGGATCTCCCAACCTTCCAGCCAGATGGTGAATACTAGATGCAACCCTGGCAACGAGTAGATTTTTTTTGCTCTCCCACTCTATTGTAAATTATTATTTTGAGGCGTTTAGCCGTCGAGCAAGTGTTAGCTCATGTTGAAACTTTATTTCTCTCTTCATAAGGGCTGTAACATGATTGACAAATCCTAGAGTCGATCATTTATGACTTAAACTCTTGCTAGTCTTCGTATTTTATATGACTAGCTTCACGATCATCTGAATATGTAATGTTTGGGATGTCTTACTTTGTATGTATGATGATCTTACATTTTGTAACAATTACTTGCTTGTTGAGATTGAGACACTAGGCTTTTTTATGACCATAAGAGACTGTTAGCTTATAGATAAACCCTCATGTATCTATACAGTCGTGACCATATATCGAGGTAGATTATACCTCAATGTACGTAGCTGGCTGTGTCTATTGTAGACACACACAAAAAAAGAAAAAAAAATGATGTCTTTTCATTTATTGGCACAAGGCACCATAAATCGAGTACGCTTGAGAGATCCTGCACTGAGGATCCCTGAGTACAAAAAAGAATTCTGGAGAATGGAACGATGGAGATCGAGCGACAGTTGCTCCTTTACTCCGTTGGCACTCCGATCACAAAAGTAGGAGAAAACCTAAGAAAATTGCTAACTCTCGGCTCACTGACAAGAAGTGCAGCAATTTGGCTCTTGAAAATGCTCTCCGTTCTGTGTATTTAAAGAGGGACGAGGCCCCCCTTTTATAGTCATTCTCGAGCTGGAAAGGTGTTATACGCCCACATGAAGAAACACGCTGGTTTTTTGGTGGGCGCATAGTCCTGCTTTGGGCGCATAAAACGTAGGCGCATACAGGCTGCGAGATCGTGGGTTGGTCGTGGCGTTGATGTGGCCGTATGCTTCGGTGCACAATTTCTCATGTAGACTGACGTGGCCGTGCGCTTCGTTGCACGTTTTGATCATGGATTTGACTGAGTCAGGCTTGGGCGCATAGCCATTTCTCAAGCTATGCGCCCTCCTTTTAGGGGAGTTTGTCTTGGGCGCATGGAACTTCACTGGCTGGGCGCATGAAGTTGTACTGACTGGGCACATGAAGCTTCGTTGGCTGGGCGCATAGAGCTCCACTGACTGGGCGCATGAAGCTTCGTTGGCTGGACGCATAGAGCTCCACTGACTGGACGCGTGGGGCTTCAATGACTTGGGCGCATGGGGCTTCATTTGCTTAAAAAATTTATGCTTCTACAAGTCCCCCTTCAAAGTTTTCGATACTTGAACAATGTTCGAAATACTTTGAAAGAAGCATGGATCGTCTTCTTGCGAGACAATGAGCGCATAGCACGGCTCTCTCCTTGCGTGCATAGTATTTTGGCCAGCCTGTCAAGAAGATACGACTGTTGAGATTTTCTTCAAAATCTGAACTGACAGATTCATCGGAACAGAATTTGAAGCGGTCCATCCTTCATACGTCGTCCACGTCAGCAAGGGACAATCGCATAGTATGTAGAGAGCTGATTCTTCATGTGGGAGCATAGGTTGCAGTGGACGCATACACTACAATAGGTGCATACAGCAGATGGGCGCACAGTATAGCCCGTGCCTATAAATAGTCCCCTGGAGGAGAGAGAAAGTTCATTATTCCTTTCTCGTTGAATTTTTCAGAAAAACTCTTCGTCTTCTTTCTTTGAGAACCATGTCTCCTAAGGTCGCCAAGAGATCCGCGAAGGGCAAGGGGACTGCGTCGAGTGACTCTCCTCTTGCGGCAGCGTCTTCGGCAGTCCAGGACCCGATTCTGGGTGACACATGCTTCAAAAAACAAAGTCTCGAGCGTTAATTTGCGACGCTCGGACTTTTCTTCTGTCCGAACACTTGTGCCTAAGGCAACATACTTCTGTGAGCATTACTATACGCCCACAGAAGTCATGCGCCAACACTGTGGTGCGCTATGCGCCCAAGTGCTGCCACGTTATGCGCCTTCTAAGCAATGGCATGTTATGCGCCCATGCACTATTAGTGTGTTATGCGCCCGCATGTCTTGTTTTAGGTGCATATCCCTTTGGGCGCATAGCCCTTTGGACGCATAGGAGTTCTTCAGGACTTGGTTTTTTCTGTGGTTTCCTGACTCTGACTTTCTTTCTGACTGTGGCTTCTTGCAGCATCCATGTCGAAGGCTGAGACTGTGGTGAAGGAGGAGATGCTGCCTTATTTCATAAAACAAGAGTCACCGTTTGTCAAGGAGGAGGTGGTGCCAAAAATTAAGGAAGAAGAAGAGACGACGCCCGTCGAGGAAGGAATTACTCCCAAGAGTGAAGCTGCTATAAAGGAGGAGTACCAGCCTGAGACTAGTAGGACTGGGGGCTTTGACCTTCCTGCTCCAGCTGAGGGCTTTGATCAAACGGATCCCTCATATGCGAAATAGTTGAGGGAATGGTATATGCCTCGCCACAGCTAGGAACCGCGGGTTCCCATAAATGTCCATATTTTTTCTTGGTATTTCTGTCTGTTTTTAGCTTTATGTTTCACTTATTCTGGGCATCGGATGTAATCCTCTACTTCTTGTCTGGGCGAAGGGATGAAGAACTTTTTGTTTTGCTCATGAGATGTAGTCATGTGAATGTAACTGATTTTGAATAAACGGAGTACATTCGCTCCATTCTTTGCTTTGTAATATCTGTGGTGATTTTGTTGGAGAGCAACCATTTGTGTAAAGGGTATCCCGCTAGGGGAGTTCCCACCCTTCTTTTTGTTTGCTTGAACCCATCGCCCTTCTGTACGCTGGCGGTGCGGGAAATAAATTTTGAAACGAAAACCCAACGGCGGTAATATGGATGTGATAGGTTTTATGATCTTGACACCATATCTTTTATCCTGGGTTGGGTATAGGTGTCGAGTCGGAAGACTATCGGTATCAGAGGTAGTATATACGTGACACATGATAATCAGGAGTGGTTTTGTGAAATGTCGATGCTAGAGGTAATGTGGACGTAGCAAAGATGTTTCTGGTAGGTATTCCGCTGGAGAATTTTTGTGTCGACCTATTATCCGTTTTATATTCGAATGATTCGAACATAGATAATAAGTTGGATGAAGCTGCTAGTAGAGGTAATATGGACGTAATAGCAGAGGATGTTCTATATCTAACCAGAGGTAATATGGACGTGGAAAGATATATAATATTAGGTAGAGTGGATAGTTCATAGGTAATGTGGACATGACTATCTTTGATGAATGCTTTGCTCAGAGGTTATATGGACGTGGCAAAACATTTGATCATTCCACTGGAGAAATAATTATCAGAAAACAATTCAGAGGTAATAGGGACGTGACCTGTTTTCGCCAAACGAAGTCAAAAACGGAAATGATTTCACTTGGGAAATATTTAGTGGACCTATTATCCAGGGCGTATTCAAGACTCTTGAAATACGAATAATAGTTAGATAGTTTTCTTGAATCATATAAGCATCGCACTGTACATTTACATGACTGAATATATGTGAACAATATGTAAAAAAGGGGTTACACATAGTATTTCTTCAGGAACTTGTCGTTGATAGGCATCATGAGCAAGTCATCGTTGGGCTTGGTCAGCCGGTACGCACCGTTAGAATATACTGATTCTATAATGAAAGGACCTTCCCATTTAGGCTGGAATTTTCCTTTTGTTTCGTGCGTCATGACTATTGGTCTTCTCACTGCTAGGACCAGATCGCCAACCTGGCAGATCCTTTCCTTCACCTTTTTGTTGAAAGTTTTGAAAAGGCGTGCTTGGTATAGCTCAATACGTTGTTGAGCTAATAAGCGTTCTTTGTCTAGCGCTTCGAGCTCTTGGAGTCGCAGACTGTAGCCTTCTTCAGTAGTCAGCTCGCTGGCTAGGGCTACCCGGAGGAAAGGAATCTAGATTTCTAAGGAAAGAATTGCTTCGTTCCCATAAACCAGAGAGAATGACGTACTGCCTGTTGGAGTTCGGACCGTTGTGCGATAGGCCCATAGACATTCACCAAGCTTCTCGTTCCAATCGTACTTGTTTGAAGACACGAACTTCTTGAGAAGTTTTATGATGGTTTTGTTGAAGGCTTCTGCTAGCCGGTTAGTCGCTAGATTGTAGGCAGTAGAGGCTATGTTCTGGATTCGATTCTTATCGCAGAACCGATAGAACGCATAGCTTGCGAACTGTGGACCATTATCATGGATGATCCTGCGAGGTAGGCCGAAGCGGTAGATGACGTGATGCTTGATGAAACTGATCACGTTTGACGTCTTCACTTCGGTGAGCGGTATATCTTCCGCCCTTTTGGAGAAGTAATCGGTTATGGCTAGGATGAACCGATGTCCCAGGCGGTATAGCTTACGTCCATGCCCCAGGCTTCAAATGGCCAAGATGCTGCCGTCGGGTGTAGAAACTCCAAAGGTTGATAAATAAAATCAGCGTGGAACTGACAAGCTCTGCACTTCTTTGCATATTCAACAGCATCCGCTATCATTATGGGCCAGTAATAACCCATTCGTTTGAGGTGATCTTACAATTTGGGGCCTGGTTGAAGTGCCCCACAAACTCCATAGTGCGCCTCCCGGAGTGCGTGTTTAGCTTCTGAGTCTGACATGCATCGTAACAGTAGCCCGTCGTAAGAGCGTCGATACAACATCTTGGTAGCTGTGTCGTAGTAAAATCTGAGGGATCGCCTTTGGATGGATACTGCTTCCTTTGGGTCCTCGGGAAGGATTCCATAGACAGCATAGTTGTTGGCACATTTTATTTTGATATATTAACAGCATTTTCGTAGTTTAGTTTTCTATGTCTTCATATTCATATCTTCTCAGAAGCTCTACTACATAAAGTTTATCCTCTCAAGTACTACCATCCATTGCATTGAAGACTGAAGCATATACCGGCGATCCTTGCATAGACGACTTCCTCACTGCTTAAAGTTTTCGAGTCTGTACAAGGTCTAGGTATATCTGTAAACACTTAAGGTTGGATGACAAACTAAAAGCATAAGTCAAAAATCAATATCTTACAGAGCGGCATACCGGCGGCATGCTCCGGCATACCGGCGATATACCATTTTTATCGTCCACAAACTTTCTGTAAAAAATTGTCGACATACCGACGGTATGCTCCGGCATACCGACGGTATACCGTTTTGTGGATCACAAAATGTTCTGTGACAAAACGTTGGTATACCGACGGTATGCTCCGGCATACCGACGGTATACCGTTTTGTTTGCCTAAAAATGTTCTATGATAAAACGTCGGTATACTGGCGGTATGCCGCGGCATACCGACGGTATACCGGGTTACAAATATTTGATTTTTGAATTGCTTTGACTAGCATTAATGGCAGCATTAAATGCTCCCAACGGATATTAATATGACTGTTACTGGGTGACCGGTATACCGATGGTATGCCCGTGCATACCGACGGTATGCCGTTCAGGCTGTATCCAGGAGCATTAAATGCCACCTACTCTTGGTT
Source organism: Iris pallida (assembly GCA_029216955.1). Lineage (NCBI taxonomy): Eukaryota > Viridiplantae > Streptophyta > Magnoliopsida > Asparagales > Iridaceae > Iris > Iris pallida. The sequence continues at coordinate 6,843,356 of JANAVB010013600.1, read as the reverse complement.
TCTCTATAAATGAAAGCCTTCTCTCTCATGAAGCTTTCACCAACTCTTGCCATAAATTTTCCAAACAACCAAGAGCTCCACCATTAATACTCTACCAAGCTTTTAATTGTCATCCTCTCCCAAAGTGCTAGAGTATTTAAGAGTTGTAATTTTCGATCTTCACGTGTTAGAAGATCAACAAGTTCTCTTCTCATTTGTTTGAAGTTGGCGAGCCTTCGTAAGAAAACTCGTGTGTTGAAGTTGGCGAGTCTTCGGATCCAAACTCATATTGAAGTTGGCAAATTCTTCGGATCCAAACTCGTGTGTACTATTTGATTAAATAGTGGATTTAAGCCGGAGAGAGTTTTGGAACTGGATTGCCTCAAGCGAGGATACCAGGATACATCTTGTGTTTGATCTTCTTACTCTTTTATTTTATTTGTCATATATTGCTTCTTGTGCTCTAGTTATTTTTTATTTCCCTATTCACCCCCTCTAGGGTTCTACAATTGGTATCAGAGCTTTGTTCTCTTGATTTGGATTTACACCCTTTGAGTGATCCATGGCCACTAACCCTAGTATCAACACCTTCCACAATGAGGGACACTCCACAAATAGGCCTCCCCTATTTGATGGAACTAACTATAATTACTGGAAGATTAGAATGAGCATTTATCTGAAGTCCATAGATTTCGATTTATGGGATTGTGTGATAAATGGTCTTCCTACTCCTTCCAGAGTTATTAAGGATATTGCATCTAACACCCTTAGGGACACACTTACTGAAAACACCAAGAAGCTTGCTAGTCGAGATGCCAAGGCTATGAACGCTCTTTATTGTGCTCTCGATAGAAGTGAATTCAACAGAATCTCTACATGCAAGACTTTCAATGAGATTTGGAAGTTACTTGAAGTCACACACGAGGGTACTTCACAAGTGAAGGAATCCAAGATTAGTAGACTCACGCAAGAATATGAGTCATTTACGATGAAGCATGATGAATCTATTACTTGCATGTTTACTCATTTTGGTGATATTATTAATCCTCTCTCTTCTCTTGGTAAGGAATATCCTGCTCATGAAAAGATCAGAAAAATTCTTAGAGGATTGACAAAAGTTTGGAGTCCTAAAGCTACCATAATGATTGAGGGGAACGACCTGACAGTCATGAACCTTGAGACCCTCATGGGTAAGCTAATGACTCATGAACTCGATATGAAGGATCAAGAGGAATCCTCCATACAAGAGAAGGAGAAGGAGAAGACCAAAGAGAAGGAGAAGTCTCATGCTCTCAAAGTTACAAAGTCCTACTCTAAGGATAGCTCCGACGACAATGAGTCGGACGACGATGAAGAAATAGCTCTCACAGCTAAGCACTTCTGGAAGTTCCTCAAATTCAACAAAGCCAACCGCTTCAGACGGGACAATGAGGAAGATCTGGCGTGTTATCAATGCAGAAGACCCGGACACATCAAGAGGGACTGTCCGATGATAAGAAAATACTCAAGCAAGTATGAGAAGCCTAGCAAGGGAAGCTCGTCCTCCAGGAAATTTGCCAAGACAAGCATTTGGTGTGAGAGTGATGCAAGCGACTCCGACAATGACAAAGAGTACAAACACAATGCCAACGTTTATCTCATGGCGACCGATGAGGTACTTGATGATCTCTCCTTAAATACTCTTACTTATGATGATTTGGAGAAAGCTATCCTTGAATTGCATGAAGAGCACAAAGGTGTTAGAAATAAATACAAGAAGTCTCTAAAAGAGGTTGATGCTCTTCAACTTGAAGTAGAAAGACTCTCAAGCTTCATTACTGATGTAAAGGGAAAATCTCCTGCTTCTGACACGGATGAGATAGAGTCTTTGCGACTCAAGTTTCAAGAATCCCTTGTCACCATCAAGAAAAAGGATGATGAGATTCAATCCATGAGAAGAGCTTATGAATTTGCTATACATAAGGTTCAAGATGCTAATAGAAGAGAATATGATACTTCTATTAAGTATAATGATCTTCTTGTACAGAGTAAGAAACTAGGTAATAAGAACACTACTCACATGCATACTCCAAGACACCTCCACACTCATCACAATGCTAGGCATACTTCTTACATGAACACTACACACAAATCCTTTTCTAACACAAGGAAAGGACCATTTGTTAAGAAAAACACTTCGCATCATGCTTTTTATTATCATCATCATAATACTAATGTTAGAACTCCTCGCACTAGAGATTCACATATGCATGATTCTCACACATCTTCTTCTAAATCCTCTATGATTTGCAACTACTGTGGCTTGCTTGGACATACGACCAATTATTGTCATACAAGGAAACTAGTTGATAAGAAAGTATTTAAGTGGGTTCCTAAGACTAACACTCAAGGACTCATACGATCATGGGTACCAAAATGTTCATCTTCAACTTATATTGTAGGTGAAGAGTCCTTCTCATGCTAGAAGCAAGTGGATTCTCGATAGCGGTTGTTCACGTCACATGACTGGGGATGCTTCATTATTTACAACGCTATCGATGAAGAAGGAAGGACACGTCTCTTTTGGTAACAATCTTAAAGGTCACATTGTAGAAAATGGTAATATCGGTTCCCCTCCTTTTCCTTGTATTAAGAATGTGTGTCTTGTTACTAATCTTAAACACAATCTTCTTAGTATTAGTCATCTTACCGATAATGGTTATGATATCAAGTTTGTTAAGCTTAAATGTTTCATTACCGATAGTTCTAGTGGATCTATTGTTTATGAAGGCATTAGATAAAACAATATCTATGTTTTATATCTTGTCGAAGACACTAACAATGACAGGTGCTTAGTTGCTAAGAACGATGAAAGTTGGCTGTGGCACATGAGGCTTGGACATGCCAACATGGATACTATTTCTCGTCTTGCTACCAAGAAGCTCGTAAGAGGACTCCCAAGTATTCCGTTCAAAAAGGATATGGTGTGTGAAGAATGCGAGAAGAGTAAGTTGACCAAGTCATCCTTCAAATCCATCAACTCTGTGAGTACCTCTAGACCTCTTCAACTTATTCATATGGATCTTTTTGGTCCTAGTAGAGTTACTAGTCTTGGAGGCAAGCTTTATGCTTATGTTTTGGTTGATGATTTTTCGAGATTTACTTGGATTATTTTTCTTGCTTGCAAAAGTGATACTTTTCGTAAATTTGTTGCTTTTTGTAAACGTGTTCAAAATGAGAAAGGTTTTTCTATTAACAAGATTAGAAGTGATCATGGAGGAGAATATAACAATGTCGATTTCAAAAGTTTTTGTGAAAAGAATGGTTTTTTTTGGACATGATTTTGCTTGTCCACGAACTCCTCAACAAAATGGTATTGTGGAGAGAAAGAATAGAACCCTTGGCGACATGGCCCGGGTTATGTTAAACCAATATAAGCTCTCCCAATATTTTTAGGCGGAAGCCGTTAATACGGTATGTCATGTTATAAATAGGGTCTTAATTAGACCTATTTCTAAGAAGACTCCTTATGAGCTTTGGTTTGACAAAATTCCCTCTATTGAACATTTTAAAGTTTTTGGTTGTAATTGTTTTATTTTGAATACCAAGGATAACCTAGGCAAGTTTGAAGAAAAAGCCTATGAAGGAATATTTCTTGGATACTCTACGCATAGTAAAGGTTTTCGTGTTTTTAATAAAAGAAGTCTTGTTGTCGAAGAGTCAATTAATGTCTCTTTTAATGAACTTAATTCTTCTACATTCTCTTCTTCCAATGATGTTAATGACATCTCGTTTGGGTTGGAGAACTCCTCTATTAGAGATCGTCCTTCTTCATCTAACAGTGAAGTTGTGACTCCTCCAACGAAAGAGTCTCCACCTCTCGAGCCTTCTCAAAAGGATCTCCCAAAAGAATGGAGATTTGTCACCAACCATCCTAAGGAACTTATCATTGGGGATCCTTCCTCCAGTATTAGCACTTGATCCTCAACTCGTGATCTTTGTGCGAACGTGGCTTTTATCTCTCAAATAGAGCTTAAAAATGTTAATGATGCTTTTTTGATAAATTTTGGATGATAGCAATGCAAGAAGAGCTAAATCAATTTTAGCGAAACAAAGTTTGGGAACTTGTCCCAAAACCTAGCAATCACCCATTATTGGAACTAAATGGGTGTTTCGAAATAAACTTAATGAAGATGGGTTAGTGACTCGTAACAAAGCCCGATTGGTTGCTCAAGGCTATAACAAAGAGGAAGGCATTGACTACGACGAAACGTATGCTCCGGTTGCTCGTCTTGAATCCATTCGCATGCTTTGTGCCTTTGCTTGCTTTAATGATTTTAAACTCTTTCAAATGGATGTTAAGAGTGCTTTTCTTAATGGTATTATTAAAGAGGAAGTTTATGTAAAACAACCTCCTGGCTTTGAAGATTTTCAATTTCCTAATCACGTGTTCAAACTCCACAAAGCCCTTTATGGCCTCAAACAAGCTCCCCGTGCTTGGTATGATCGCCTTAGCTCCTTTCTTGTTTTTCACAATTTTTCTAAGGGCAAGGTTGACACAACACTTTTTATCAAATCTCATAATGGCACTCTTTTGTTGGTTCAAATTTATGTCGATGACATTATTTTTGGTTCTACTAACAATACACTTTGTGTAGAATTTGCTAAAGTTATGCAGGAAGAATTTGAAATGAGTATGATGGGTGAGCTATCATTCTTTTTGGGATTACAAATCAAACAAGGACCCAAAGGAACCTTCATCAATCAAGCAAAATATACAAAGGATCTCCTCAAGCGTTTCGAACTTGACTCATCCAAATCAATGAGGACTCCTATGGCAACAACGACAAAGCTTAACAATGATGAAGATGGCACATCGGTTGACATCCGTAAGTATCGAGGTATGATTGGTAGTTTACTTTATCTAACTGCTAGGCGTCCTGATATCATGTTTAGTGTATGTCTTTGTGCACGTTATCAAGCAAATCCAAAGGAATCGCACTTATGTACCGTAAAGCGTATTTTTCGATATCTCAAAGGCACCGTGAACATGGACCTTTGGTATCCAAAATCTTTATCCTTTGAGCTTCACGGCTTCTCGGATGCAGATTTTGCCGGATGCAAGATTGACCGAAAAATCACTAGCGGTACATGCCAATTCCTTGGAAAATTCTTGGTATCGTGGTTCAGTAAGAAACAAAATTCTGTTGCTCTTTCAACCACTGAGGCCGAGTATATTGCGGCCGGTTGTTGTTGTGCACAAATTCTTTGGATGTCACAAACACTTATAGATTATGGCATTTCTCATACTTGTACCCCTATTAAATGTGATAACACTAGCTCGATCAATCTCACGAAAAACCCGATTTGTTACTCACGCACGAAGCACATTGAAATTAGACACCATTTTCTTCGTGACCATCAACAAAAGGGGATATTCGTCTTGAATTTATTGACACTACATATCAGTTAGCCGATATTTTCACCAAACCGCTCCCGGAAGATCGCTTCGTTTTTCTTTGCCAAGAATTAGGCATTTTAAATTTTGACTCATAGTTCTTCTCGGTCGGCACACCAACGGTATACTACGGTATACCGACGGCATGCCGTTTTTGGCTCAGAATTAGGTTCTGTGCCAAACTTCGGTATACCGTTGGCATACACCGGCATACCGGCGGTATACCGGTGCTCGGCGGACTGCAATGTCATTACCAGCGTGGGCCCACCTCTCTCTTTATTTCTCTCTTTATTCCTTACTATCCTCATTAATAACCATCACATCAAATCACTTCTCCTTCCACTTCCCCATAACTTCTCTTCTCTTCCCCTTATCGCAACTTTCCATCACATTAACTACCCATCCCTTCCACTTCCCCATAACTCCTCCTTTATCTCCATTTATCTCCATCATTTCTAACCCACCCTTTCCCTTTCCAACTCCATAACTGTTGCCCTTCCCTCCTTCCCTTTAAAACCCTATTTATCTTTCTCTTCCTCCTACACTTCTCATAAAACCCTACTTCTTTCTCCACCTGTCTTCTTCTCCAAATGGCTGCCCCCAAGCGTGCTCGTTCCTCCTCCGTCGCTTCAAATCCCTTCACCCCGATGGCTCTTCCCCATGGCTACAATCAGCGGGTCTTCACCTCTCCCCTGGCTGTCGAGTCTTGGTTTCACCACTTCGTGCACCATAACGTGTACAAAGGCCGCACCATTAACTGGAATCTCTTTTTCGGCCATGTTTCTCTCTTCGACGCGGCTGGACTATCCTCTCTTCTTCGACGTCAGGTGCCTGTCTACCCCGCCGCTGGTCGTCTCTTCTACTGCAACATGATCCCGGACATGGAGAACGGAGCCATTGAGACGATGGTCAACGATCGTCATTTTGGCCTGACGGCTCGTGACCTCTCTAGCATTCTTGGTGTCCCGGACAGAGGAGAAGCTCTCCCGAGCTTGGCTGCTCTTCATTCGTCGTCAGCGGTCCCCTTTGACGAATTCTGCGCCATTATTTGCAAGGACCCCAACCCTCCTGCTATCCCTGCTCTTTTCGCTCAACTGGAGCCGTTTTACTACGAGCTCCATAGGATTGTGTGCCACACACTCTATCCTAAGGGCAGAAACTATGACGCCATCACCGGTGATGCCTTGGTATGCATGTACTACTTGTACTCGAGGAAGCCCTTCTCCTTCCCCAAGACTCTTCTCCATGCTTTCTTCGAAGTCCTGCCAGCGGGGAAGCAGAATCTCAATTATGGCTCCTTCATCACTCTCATTTTGGAAGCCAAGCAAGTCGACCTCTCCCAATGCTATTCGGACGGGGTCCCATCTTTCTTCGTTGTTTCTCGCCCTATCGGTGGTGCCTCCACATCCCGTGCCTCCTTCTCCCAAGAGTCGCCAGCTTCCACTCCTGCCGCACCCGTCTCTACTCCTCCTGCCTCTGGCCGCTACATGTCGCTGACTCAGCAGCACTTCGACATGCGTATGGCTCAGGCGGAGGAGCAGATGCGCGCCAACACTCGTGGCCTTGGCACTCTGATTCATTTTCGATTCCATGACCAGGCCTATTTCATTCAGCGCACTCTTAGGACCGAGACGCTTTTCTGGATCTGAATCTTCATGATCCAATGTACCAAGCCTTCCGCTTTTCTGATCCCAATGCCTACGGTTTTATGTACCCGGACGACATTGATCCTTTTGGTGCTTTTCACCTGGCTCAGGATGGTGGGGATGATCCGGCTGATGAGTAGGGGTTGCTTCCTTTTGATGGTGGTGTCGAATAAATGGTTGTCTTAGTGTGTTTGTGTTTGTGTCTTTTTCTGTCTTTTGAGGTCCTTTGGGGACCAATGGTTGGTTGTGACTTGTTATCTGTTTTACTGTTTTGCTAAACTCTCGTAGAGGAGAGTTTTTAATTTGGTCTTTTGAAGTTTGTTATGAATATCCTCCATGTATTCAGTTTCCAACTTATCTATCAATACATGCTTTTATCTATGTTACTGTGCTCCATAATTATGCTATCTTTTTCATTTTTCCCATCTTTGACTAAGTGACAAAGGGGGAGAAAATATATTGAGGGGGAGTTGTCTTCCTATGGGGGAGCTACTCCTTGAAGATGTTATCTCTCTATTTTGTCAATTATCAAAATGGGGAGATTGTTGGCACATTTTATTTTGATATATTAACAGCATCTTCGTAGTTTAGTTTTCTATGTCTTCAGATTCATATCTTCTCAGAAGCTCTACTACATAAAGTCTATCCTCTCAAGTATTACCATCCATTGCATTGAAGACTGAAGCATATACCGGCGATCCTAGCATAGACGGCTTCCTCACTGCTTAAAGTTTTCGAGTCTGTACAAGGTCTAGGTATATCTGTAAACACTTAAGGTTGGATGACAAACTAAAGCATAAGTCAAAAATCAATATCTTACAGAGCGGCATACCGGCGACATGCTCCGGCATACCGGCGGAATACCGTTTTTATCGTCCACAAACTTTCTGTGAAAAATTGTCGACATACCGACGGTATGCTCCGGCATACCGGCGGTATACCATTTTGTGGATCACAAAACGTTCTGTGACAAAATGTCGGTATACCAACGGTATGCTCCGACATACCGACGGTATACCATTTTGTTTGCCTAAAAATGTTCTGTGATAAAACGTCGGTATACCGGCGGTATGCCGCGGCATACCGACGGTATACCAGGTTACAAATATTTGATTTTTGAATTGCTTTGACTAGCATTAATGGCAGCTTTAAATGCTCCCAACGGATATTAATATGACCGTTACTGGGTGACCGGTATACCGACGGTATGCCAGTGCATACCGACGGTATGCCGTTCAGGCTGTATCCAGGAGCATTAAATGCCACCTACTCTTGGTCTCTCTATAAATCAAAGCCTTCTCTCTCATGAAGCTTTCACCAACTCTTGCCATAAATTTTTCAAACAACCAAGAGCTCCACCATTAATACTCTACCAAGATTTGAATTGTCATCCTCTCCCAAAGTGCTAGAGTATTTAAGAGTTGTAATTTTTGATCTTTATGTGTTAGAAGATCAACAAGTTCTCTTCTCATTTGTTTGAAGTTGGCAAGCCTTCGTAAGAAAACTCGTGTGTTGAAGTTAGCGAGTCTTCGGATCCAAACTCGTGTTGAAGTTGGCGAGTTCTTCGGATCCAAACTCGTGTGTACTATTTGATTAAATAGTGGATTTAAGCCGGAGAGAGTTTCGGGACTGGATTGCCTCAAGCGAGGATACCAGAATACATCTTGTGTTTGATCTTCTTACTCTTTTCTTTTATTTGTCATCTATTGCTTCTTGTGTTCTAGTTATTTTTTATTTACCTATTCACCCCCCATCTAGGGTTCTACAGTAGTCTATGAAAGAAAATCTCCAGTCTTTAGTATCGACGTTTGTTTCTGCTGCATAACTGTGATGAATATGCAAGACATTTTTCACACAGAATAGTTCTCAACCAGACACTGTGATCGACTGCTGAGTATTGGTAGGAACGGTCAAGAAAGCAGCGAGACCGGCTAGGGCTTCTGCCTCTATATTCTGTAGTCGAGGTACGTGCTCGATGAAGAATCCAGCAAAAGTAGATGGCAACTCGATTGTTGCTCTGTGGTATGGGATGAGATCTTTGTGGTGAACTTCGTAATCCCCTCAGACCTGACTAACTATTAGCTTGGAATCGCCGTAAGCCTCTAGATAGTCAACTCCCAGTTGCTTTGCCAGTTGTAGGCCGATTATTAGGGCATTACATTTGGCCACATTGTTGGTGCATGGTTCCACGAGAGAATATGCACGATGTATAACCAGATGATCAGGTGACACGAGCACGACACCTACTCCAGCCACGATCTTTCCTTTGGGTCCTGTTCTTGATACGCCATCAAAGAACATTTGCCAAATAGGGATTTCTTCAGTTGCAGTATTAGATGAAGAACAGTTTGGCAACTCTAGAGGGGGGTGAATAGAGTATATATAGAAAAATGACCAATTAAAAATAACTCTTTCACCAATAAAAATAATCAGAGTAAAGTGCGGAAAATAAAAGGAGATTAAAAGAGCATACGCAAACACAGCAATTTTAACCTGGTTTTCCTCGTGGAGGACTAGTCCAGGCCTGAGAACTCTAGCTCAGGATTCAAATCCACTATTTGTGAAATAGTAGTTTACAACCGTGCCTTTACTTCAGAAGAGCACGTCAACTTCTAACAGAGGATCGCAGTGGCGATTTGCTTAGAATTGTCCAAGCGACTTCTTCGACTCTTGCACAAGAATCCTAACTGAGAGATGCTGAGCACTCGAGACTTAGGAGGCTTGTGGCTAGTAAATGGGAAGGGTATGGCTTATTTCAGCTATAAGAGAGAAGAGAAGAGAAGATTGGATGGTTTAGAATGAGAAAATTCATGCCCTATTTATAGTGTTTTTATAGGCAGAATTCGGCCAGAATTCGGGTAGGAAAATTCAAATATTTGGCCGTTGGACAACTAGCAACCAGCTAACCCTAAAATTAGGGTTCCTGATTTCTAGGGAACAGAGTTCGGCCCGAACTTTGTGTGGAGGCAGAGTTCGGCCCGAACTCTGTCTCCAGAGCACAGAGTGGTTCAAAGGGGATTTTTGGGCAGTGTTTGGTTCAGTGGAGCTTGGGATTTTGGGTAGGCTGTAGACTAAGTGTCAAGAGCTCAGCATGACTCAGAGTACACAAGTCTAGACTCAATGAAAATATAAAATACAGACTCGAAAACACACTGAGAACCGGAGACTGAGCTGTCATCTGTCTTGAACGGAATGCAGACGTCGTGTGTCGTATTGAATTAATACAGACATTATTTAGTCAATGTAGTCAATATTTGGTTGACTGTGACTTTGTGTCAACAATCTCCCCCATATTGATAATTGACAAAATAATATATGTATATTTCAATATTCATACCTGGACACAGTTGATTGTAACACAGCTCCCCCATAATCGATGCCGAGCTAGAAAGAAGAGCTCCCCCGTGATCAGTGAACGGTGCCGAGCTGGAAGTAATAGCTCTCCCCCGTAAATAATGCATAGAACCTGTGGCCTGATAAATAATATCTCCCAAAAGCAAAAACAAGCACAGATATACGAAACAGATATACGAAAATATACATAGTTCTCCCCCTTTTGGCAGTTAGCAATATAAACTGTAGTATAGATAATGAAGAGTGATGCAACCACACCAAGCAGAGAAGAAACAGTGTATGACTAAACAAAATGAGTCACTAGCATAAAGTAAAACTATGATAAAATGTCATCCACAAAACCAAGTGTCAAACACACAACCAGAGTTTTGAGTACATAAAACCAAGGACATAAAACCATAATAAACTAAATAACTGAAATAAAAAAGCATCAACTAAGATCATCAGCAGTAGCAGCAGCAGATCGAGCCAATCTCCATCACGGAGCACGAGAAGGTCCTGGAGGGTCTGAAGGACCAGGGAAGGAGCGACGGGGGTCCAGAAATACAGCATCCGGATCCATGTAACGCATGACCCATGGATCATCAATGCGATGGCCCGCGCGCGCAGGATCCCGCTCCATGGGAATGTGCAGATGATGAGATATGGAGTACCGTATATCATGCAGGGAGTTGTCGAGGGCACTCATCTGTAGAGTAGTACGATAATCCAGCTGGGTCCAGCGCTCGTCCTCAAGGTCAAAACGCTCCCGGAGCATAGTCTGAATAGACTCAAGAGTGGCAGGTGGAAGTGGTGCATCCTGACCGAGTGGAGGGGCGTCAGGCTCCTCATCAGCAGACTGCTCAGAAGTCTCAGGAGAGGCGACAACTGCCTGAGAACGTCGTGTCTTGGACAGGAAAGCAGGAGCAGGCAAGAACTGACAGTCATGAATAGGAATAATGAAAGCACGAAAAACCATAGGAAGATATAAAGGATAAACCAATGCTCTTGGTTTCTTCCTACAATTGATCATCCAATCCATCATTGTCCTAGAAAGATTGAAGGGGATACGATAATGAAGGTGATACAAAGCAGATATCTCAAAGTAGGTAACTTCATCAGTGGAGCCAGCTTTTGGCAAGATAGTGTTAAAAATGATTCGATGAAGTTCATAGAAATATGGGTTGAGGTGCTTGGCCATAAGTTTGCGAGGACTTATGTTAGGAGCACATAATTCCTCCTTGAAACCTTCAAGAGAAGTATCGCCAACAAATTGAAGTTGACGAGCTTCCACAAGTTTATCCCAAGCATCGAGATTAAAAAGATCAAGAAAATCCCCCAACTCAGAATCATTGAAAGCAATGTCAATACCGGCAACCCGGGAATAGATGTGGGTTGCATCGAAAGTTAAATTGCAATAAAACATTTGGATTGCGCTACAGTAAATGACAAAGTTTGAGGCAACTAACGCATCCAAACATAGATCACGAAACAATGATTCATATTGAGAAAAGATAGTAAAATTTATCGGATGTCCTCCGAACACCGGACGAGTCCGAAAGTCGCTAAACCATGCATTAGACGCGTCGAGCGACACAAATAATCGCTCGTCATATGTATTCGGATCATGGGGACGAGGCGGGTTGAACAACGGATGAATGGGTTGTTGTTCAACTACTTGCTCAATTGGAGGAGGAGGATTCGAAGAGGAAGCTCCCTCAGTTCGAGTCCTTTTCCCACGATTGGGCAAGCGAGGAGCCATTTGCAAGAAAATAGAGAACTTGAAATGGAGAGAAAGAAAGTGATATACCGGAAATCAACAACAAACAGTGGAAGAGAATGATGATAACCCCCTTTCCCTTGATTTTGAGGAGCAATGGAGCACTCTAGATCAAAAACTAGGGTTAGGGTTTGAAGGAAAGAGTTTGGAGAGGTGAGGAAGGAGGTAATAGTGAAGGAGAGAGATGAAAACCCGAAATATAAGAGAGGGTTTTCGTTGGTCGGAAGAAATTCTGACCGTATGATCTAAACTGATCCAACGGCAGAGGCTGATCCCGACGCTGGACCAATAGGGACCGAACTCGGCCCGAACTCTGTTAGGGGCAGAGTTCGGCCCGAGTTCTGGATTAGTGGTCCAGAACAGAAAACAGGCTGAAAAGATGAAAAATTGGTTAAGTGTTGAAGAAAAAAGAGAGGATAAAAAGTTTGAAGAATTCAATGAAGTACATAGAGAGGTACAAAAGTCAGAATGAACTTTAGAAAAATAAATTTGGCAATATTGAATCGAAACAACCCATATAATAAACAAGGAAATATATTGTAATTCAATATTTCGAATTTGCCATAGGTTAGCTGCAGGGGTCGGATCCCAGCTAGCGGTAGTCCTGAGGACTAGTGCACCGTGTCGCTTAGGCTTTTACGCCTTGTTGTCAGAAGGACCCTTTCGGCTTGTACCCATACCAAATTCGTCGTACAAGAATCAAAATATACTCGATATTTATGCAGGTGAGTCTCAACTTATAACTGCTTCATCCAAAATTCCGAGTTCACGACAAAGGAAATTGAAGCGCTCTTCGGATAATGGCTTAGTAAAGAAATCTGCTAGCTGATGATCTGTGTCAATAAACTCTAAGTTAATCGTGCCATTTTGCTGATGATCACGCAAAAAGTGGTGTCTGATCTCAATGTATTTAGTGCGTGAGTGACAGACAGGGTTCTTAGTCAAATTAATGGCACTAGTGTTGTCACAGAATATAGGAATATGCATGAAAGATAACTTATAATCTTCAAGGGTTTGCTTCATCCACAGAATTTGTGCACAACAACGCCCAGCTGCTATGTATTCAGCTTCTGTTGTGGATAGTGCGACAGAGTTCTGCTTCTTGCTAAACCAGGAGACTAAAGCCTTTCCTAATAAATGACACGTGCCGCTCGTACTTTTACGGTCGACCTTGCATCCAGCGAAGTCAGCATCAGAGTAACCAATAAGGTCAAATGATGTGGACTTGGGATACCATAGGCCCACTGTAACCGTACCCTTAAGGTATCGAAAGATACGCTTAACCGCGGTCATGTGTGATTCCTTAGGATTAGCTTGATATCTAGCACATAGGAAAACACTGAACATGATATCGGGACGACTAGCAGTTAAATAAAGTAAGCTGCCTATCATACCTCGATACTTACGTTGATCAACAGGTTTGCCGCTCTCATCTGGTTCGAGTTTGGTTGAAGTAGCCATTGGAGTGCTGACTGGTTTGACGTTGTCAAGATCGAACTTCTTCAGCATGTCCTTGGTATACTTTGATTGACAGATGAAAGTTCCATTAGCCATTTGTTTCACTTGCAGGCCAAGAAAGTAGTTGAGCTCTCCCATCATGCTCATCTCAAATTCCGTCTGCATACACTTGGCAAATTCTTGACAGAGGGTTTCATCAGTAGACCCAAAAATGATATCATCAACATAGATTTGAATCAACAGAATAGTGTCTTTAAAAGATTTTATAAACAGTGTAGTGTCAATTTTCCCTTTTGAAAAACCTTTCTCAAGTAAGAAGCTACTTAGCCTTTCATACCAAGCTCTGGGGGCTTATTTGAGGCCATAAAGTGCTTTCTTTAGCTTGAACACGTGGTCGGGAAATTTGTGATTTTCAAAGCCAGGAGGTTGTTTTACATAAACTTCCTCCTTAATAAAACCATTCAAGAAAGCACTTTTCACATCCATTTGAAATAATTTAAAGTTTTGAAAATTAGCAAAAGCACAAAGCATCCGAATGGATTCTAGTCTAGCAACAGGAGCGTACGTCTCATCGTAGTCGATACCTTCCTCTTGGTTGTATCCTTGAGCTACTAGACGAGCTTTGTTACGTGTGACTGAACCATCTTCATTTACTTTGTTTCTAAAAACCCATTTAGTACCAATTATTAAGTGATTAACCGGTTTAGGAACGAGTTCCCATACTTGGCTTCTCTCGAATTGGTTGAGTTCTTCTTGCATAGCAGAAATCCAAAATTCATCATTAAAGGCTTCAGAAATGTTTTTAGGCTCTACTTGTGAAATGAAGGCAGTGCTAGCAACGGAGTCTCTTAGTGATGATCTAGTAGTTACTCCATGTGAAACTTCTCCTATTACTAAATTTTCTGGATGAGAAGGTTTGAAAGAGAATTTCTTAGGCAAACCCTCCAGAGAATCAGTTTCGGTTGAAGTATTCATTGGAGTAGAAGTTGATGGCTCAACGTCATCATCAAGAGTACTTACTGCACTGTTATCTTCATCAAAAGTCACATTTGTTGACTCTTCCACAATAAGTGAGCGTTTATTAAAAACTCTATATCCCTTACTCTTGGCGGCATAACCAAGAAAGATACCATCGTCAGCTTTGGCATCAAATTTGCCTAAGTTGTCTTTGGTGTTAAGGATAAAACATTTACAACCAAAAACTTTAAAATAAGAAACATTGGGGGTTCTCCCAAACCAAAGCTCATAGGGTGTTTTCTTCGTAATGGGACGAATCAGCACCCTATTCAAAATGTGGCATGCTGTACTGACAGCTTCTGCCCAAAAGTATTTCGGAAGTGAAAATTTATTCAACATGACTCTGGCCATATCGCCGAGAGTTCTATTCTTCCGCTCCACAACACCATTTTGTTGAGGAGTTCTAGGACAAGAAAATTCATGATCAAAACCATTTGCATTACAAAAATTTTCAAAATCATAATTTACGAATTCGCCTCCATGATCACTTCGGATTCGAGTAATCATGTAGCCTTTTTCGTTTTGAACTTTCTTTACAAAAACTTTGAAAACCGAAATAGCATCGCTCTTATTAGCGAGAAAGAAAATCCAAGTAAATCTCGAAAAATTATCAACAATAACAAATGCATAAAGTTTGCCACCAAGGCTAGCTATTCTACTAGGACCAAATAAATCCATATGAAGTAGTTGCAAGGGTCTAGTAGTACTTACTGTAGGTCCTAAAAAATCAAGTTGCATCAATCAACAAAGTCAAAAAATCAAGAAATCAATCATTTGAATGAATTGCGCAGACAACAGATTGCGCAGCAATCCGATTGCGCAGCAATCCGATTGCGCATACTGCTTTGCGCACACTTCCAACTGCGCAGACTGACGTGGAAGAAGTCATCATTACTAAATCAAATCAAATCTTTTCTGACAACTGACAGCGCGGATAACAAGGAGTCTGTTCGTTTCCTGTGCCGCACAGTGCTCGAGGGCGGCTGACAGCTGGCAGCGCAAACCAATCCTGCGCAGTTTGAGTCTGCGCAAACCATGTATGCGCAATTCAACTCTGCGCACTCCATCAATATAACTGGTAAGTTACACGTGGCATTCATGCCATCGATTGCTCATTACGTGGCAACTGTTTATGCACGATCATGCGCATTTCTATCAAAAGATGCCATGTGTCCATGATAGTTGGCCCACGATCCAGTAACTGTCTGCGCAAATCAATGCTGCGCAAACCAATGCTGCGCAAATCATCCTGCGCAGTCCCAAAATAACTGAAAGTTAGTTATTTCTAGAACTCTATAAATAGAGTTTCAAGTCTTCATTTCAAGGGAGATCAAGATCAGAGATCAGAAATCAGAGAGTTCAGGAGTTCTTGCCAAAGTGCTGCTGCATTCTTCCGAGACTTTTGTCTTCAACTTCAGAGGCTTTTGCCTTCAGTTTCCAGAGTTATTTTCAACTTCAAAGGCTTCGTCTTCACAGTTCACATCGTCCAAGGGATAAAGCAATCGTCATCAAGATTGGATTCCTATAGTTGTAATTTTCCCAGAATTCTTGTAATCTTTATTACAGTTTGTATCAATAAAGTTCTATACTTTTGTTTTTGTAAACAAAATGGCGACTCTGCTGGGGAAAACTTTCTCCTCCGACGAGGAAGTAGCAACTCAATATGACGTAGCGTCTATCGGGAAGACGCAGAAGACGCTGGTTGTTAAGGTCAACCAGACAGCCTACGAGGCGATGCTCAACTCCAAGACCACTCCCCGTACTGTAGCCACTTCTGCCAAGAGCAAAGTGCGCTCAGTTTGGGTCTCCAAGTCTGCACAATCTGGCATTTTTGCCACCAAGGATGCTGTACCAACTGTTGCACAATCTGCTAGTCAGACTGCTGCACAAACTGCTGTGCCAACTGTTGCACAGTCTGTCTCAGCAACTGCTGCACAATCTGTTGCAGTCAAGGCTGTGCAATCTGTTACAACTGTTACACAGGCTACTTCATATGCTGCCTTGTCAAAACAGAAGACTCCTATGACTCTGGCACAATTGGCAGTGGCTTTTCCTGCGCAAAATAGCACTCCAGTAACTAAGGTGCATCCCAAGCACTCTAAGACAAGAACTCCTGATGCACTTCTTACCAAAGCTTCTAATGCACAAATGACTAGTGCACCTTCCACCCATGCGCAAACCAAGTCTGCGCAATCCAAGAAAAACAGCCTTTTGGCTAAATTTTCTTCTTCTCATAATAAAAGAAGAGATTCTACTCCTCTTCCCAAACACCCTATTGCCCCTGCGCAATCCATTGAGGGTAGTCCTTTGACTATTTTTCAAAGCAAAGGAAAAGGTCCATTGGTCTTTTCTCAAACTTCCTTGTCTCATGACTTGGAAGATAACAGAGGGAAACGCTCTTTAGCTAACCCTTCATCTCAAAACAAAGGAAAAGGCCCTTTGGTCTTTTCTCAGTCTTCTTCAGTCTTTACTGAAGAAGATCCATCTCAATGTGTCTCGGCTCCAATCAATTCAAGAACTCTGGCAAACAAGGATTCTTCTTTCCTTTATAACAAGAGTACTTGTACTAATCAAAGAGGTATTCTGCCTACTCCGATAGCAGAATTCCAGGACCTCCCGACTCTCCAAATT
Organism: Iris pallida; assembly: GCA_029216955.1. Lineage (NCBI taxonomy): Eukaryota > Viridiplantae > Streptophyta > Magnoliopsida > Asparagales > Iridaceae > Iris > Iris pallida. The sequence goes on along the minus strand of JANAVB010013600.1, from coordinate 6,826,075 downwards.
TGTCGTTCCAGACAGGGAAAACTGTTAGTGTCTCAAACAGAAACTCCTGGGGGTGAATTTGCTGACCTCAGAACTTATCTTAATCGACCCACTTCGGTAAAACGCAAACAGCCAATGCCGAAGGTCAAACATCATCAGAAACAAATCTCCAAAGTCAGAAATCCCGACACTTATGCCAATGAAGTGAGTACTTCCCTGTATACTCAAGGGACTAAACATTTGAAGAATCGGAATCACGTTCCAAATGTTATCAAAGAACAGATCCCTCGAAACTTTCCTCGTCCTGTTGTAGATCTTCGAGAACATCTAAGACAAAAACAGGATAATGTCTCAATATCTCCATCTCAACCATCTGATCATCACTGTAATCATAAAGTCATCATCCAATGCTGTTGTCAAACGACAAAACGATCTGTCTTCGATCGTTTAACTTTTGCTAAATCTGAACCTATGTCAGAAGAAGACGAAGTTTTGTATGCTTCTGTTAACATGACTTCCCGAGACACTGGGGGTAAAAGATGCTCTAAGCATGGTAGACTCCGTAAGCCAAGCCAACGGTATTTGGAATTACTTCAAGAATCTTCTGAAGGAGTATTTCAACATACCCGTTCCCGAAGCCGAGATACAATCGGTCAAAGAAATCTTCCTCAAAATCCTTTAAGTCATCTCCCTATTTCCCAGTCAGGAGATGATTCATTTTCTGATTATGATGCATATAGTGAAAGTTCTGAACAAACAGTATCTTCCACTGTGCCAAGAGAAGTGACGGCTTATGTTGTCACCGATGATCCAGATGCTTCAACCTCCGCAAATCAAGAACAGCGAATTGCTGCACTCGAAGACAAATTAAAAACCATGGCTGAGATGGTTGCTAGCATGCATTCCATCATTGTAGCACAACATGTTATACCACCAACTGCACCTATTACTAGTCCAGAGATCATAGCATCTTCAATACCTGCCAATACTGGGCTGGGGGTAGTGCCTCCCAAAATGCCTCCTGTACAAGTACAAGTACAAACTACGCCTTGCCATTCAGGAGCTGGGGGTAGTGCTTACAATGCTGTTCCTCCTCCTACCACTACAACTCAACCTGCTCCTTCTTCTTCATCAGAAGACGCCAATGAAGCTGTCAAACTCTTACGAACCCAGTTTGATGCATTTAAAGAGAAAGACAATCTACAAAGGTTGGGGATTAAACAGCCCTATCCGGTTGAATGGAAGGACGTCCCGTTTCCCCCAAAGTACAAAATCCCTACAATCTCTCTGTTCGATGGCAGTACTTCCCCGAGTCAATTCATTAATCATTTTGAGGTAATGACTGTTCAACTTCAGCCAAATGACGCTCTTCTTACCAGAGTGTTCGTCGGTTGTTTAGCCGGCGTAGCATACGACTGGTACAGAAGTTTGCCCGATGGTTGCATTACTTCTTTTTCAGGTCTCAAACAAATCTTTCTGGAACGGTTCTATGAAGGATTTAATGATATGACGATGTCAGCTCTCAACAAAATCAAACAAAAACATAATGAAACTGCTGAGAGCTTTATTGAACGGTTCCGCCGTGAAGCTTTGAAAATGCCTCCAGGGACTCCAGCTGCTGTCACTATTGATACTTGTAAGGCAAATCTTTTACCTATTATCAGTATGTGGACGGGATCTACCCAATTCCAAGATTGGCCCTCATTCATCGTCAACGCCAAAGCCGCTGAAGTAAGTGCTGATAAGTTTAAACAATTGGGGGTACAAATGTCTAACCCTGATCGCGATAAGCATCAGAATTCAGGTGGTGGCAATCGCCAGAACAATCGCAAAGCGAAATAGACTTTAAACATTAACTTGAACAAAAATAAAGAATCTTTGGCTGTCAATGTGGCCCCACCTACATCTACTTCTACTCCTTCTGCACCTCCACCGAGGGAACCTCGTCCGAAGGTAGAATATTCCTTTGACGAAAATGACACGGCAAGTATCTTTGAGTGTTTACTCAAAAGCAACAAAATTCAACTCCCTGATCCAAAGAAACCTGATGAAGTCAATAAGACTGATCATCCCAAGTATTGTGTCTATCACCGATTCATTGGACATCCTACTCGAGCATGCTATGTGCTCAAAGGTAAGATTCAAGAGCTTGTTAATGCAGGTGTAGTCACTTTGCAACAAGATGAGAAGACTGTTACTGCAAATATGGTTTCAGTCCAATTTGGAGATTTCCCTCCGCAGATGATACAGCATGGTGTCATTCCAATTCCTAAAGCAACCCTTGAGATTGAGAATCTCCTGCTTCCATCCAATGAAGGTCTTATTCCCTTGTCTCTTGACAATGGTGAAATTATGTGGATCCATCCTGATCTTGCTCCAGAATTTGAGATATCTTCTAAGAAGAAAACTCGTTCTAAAGGCAAAACCAAAATCTGCAACATGGTATCTTTTGATCCCATTGTTGACGAAGAGATTCTGTTAGGCACAAGATCAGGAAAAGCTTATTTGAAAGATCATTCTGAAGGTCAAAGAGATCCTGCTTCTTCTTCCGAACCTACTCCGGCACAACCTGCATCTGCTGAAGAGGTCCCTTCTACATCTTCACCAGTTGTAGTATCAATTCCTCCTAAGCCAACAACGGCTGACAAAGGCAAGCAACAAGTTCGATTTGACAAACCTCTAAAGAAGTCATCTCCTACTGGGCTTGAAAAGCCTTACAACTTTGATATATTGGCTCAATTAGCCAATACACCAGCTAGGCTGTCAATCTTTGAACTCTTGCGTCTTTCCAAAGAGACGCGAGAAACTCTAAGTGAAGCTCTGATGCAGGCTGAAACTTGCTTAACTCTTCTCAAAAAGCCAGAATCAGAATCAGTCTCTTGTCATCACAGTCATAATGTCTTGGAATTGATCCCAAATATTACCTTCACTCAGGATGATATGCTAATGGAAGATAATAGACATGATCGTCCTCTTTATTATACAGGATATGTAGATTCAATGAAGGTTGATCGTATCCTGATAGATCCAGGGTCTGCACTTAGTATTATGCCAAAGACAATGCTAGATGCATTGAAGATACCAGTGCATAGTCTTTCAACCACGATCACTACTATTCTGGGATTTAATCAAGGAAAGAGTGAACCTTTGGGCAAGATCCGTCTAAAACTCCAAATAGGCAATCTTCGCACAAAGGTGACCTTTTATATCATTGACAATCATGGTTGTTCTTATAATGCTCTCCTGGGAAGGCCATTCCTCCATGAACATAATGTCGTTCCATCAACTCTTCATCAATGCTTTAAATACGTTGATGACAAAGGACAAGTTCATAAGGAAGTTGCGGATCTTTATCCTTTCAAGGGTGTTGAAGCTTATTGCAACGATGCTCGTATGTACAAGGATGAATTTATGAAGGTAGTATTGGCTATGGATACTGAAGAAGATCAAAAAGCAGTACCTCAAGACACTCTTATCATACCTGTTAAGGGGCGAGTTTCTCATCCTCAATCTTCCAAGCCACTGGTTATTCACTTACCAGTTCAAAAGAAATCAGTTGATGCTGATGAAAATCAAAGGGAGCTCACCTCTTCTGAGCCATTTGTTATCGACTTACGTCGTAACAAAGACAAAAAGCAGCTCATTCCTTCTGAGCCACTTGTTGTTGATCTAAATCGCAACAAGGAAAAAAGGGAGCTCACTTCTTCTGAGCCACTTGTTATCGACCTCCGTCGTAACAAGCCTCCTCCACGTTCTTCTTCTCCCCCTCTTGTAATCAATTTGACCAAATCTGCTAAGGTTAAAGGTCCTGTTGTAAATACTGATGTACAAATCAATGAAAAAGCACCTACTTTCCAGTATATTGATGTTATTTATTATACTAAAAGTTATTTGGATATGTTAGATAGCTTCCAATCAATTACACTGGGAGTCGTACAATCTCTTCAGACAGAAGTCTCGCTTGAAGATCCAGATGATTCTTACCGTATTCATCCTTCTTTAAAGAAAGGTGAAAGTTCAGCATTTTTATATAAAAGACCGGAAACAAAGATTAACTATTCGGATGATAGCAAAGTTAACGATACGGGACGTCTCCAGTTCCATCGTTATAGTCAACAATCAAAAGATATCCTCCGAAAGATGGGTTACGACTTTAAGAGCGGCCTTAACTATGGTAAAGGTAGACGAACTCCCATTCGTACAACAGTTCCAAACGGAAAATCACAAATGTATTATGATAGGACCAAGAAAGGTCTCGGATATACTTCTCCTCCACTGTTATCCCCAGCAGCTTCTGAATCAGATAGTGAAGAACGTTCTAACTCTTCTGATTCCAGATCATGGGATTCCGATACCAGCATCGGTGAAGTCCATCATATAATTGTATCTTCTAACATGGTCTCTGTTGAACTACCAGAAGGCTGTGATGAAGATGTTGAAGAAAGTCCGGAAACAGATCCTTGGGCTCAACATATGGATAACCAATGGGTACTTCGATTTGAACAACGTGAACCTCCTACTGAAGATCAACTACTTCAAATTGATGTAGGAGAAAGAGATTCACCTCGGCCAATTTTTATTAGCAAAAATCTTCCAGAAGCAGACAAACAAGAGTTGATTCTTCTTATTAAAGAATATATCGACGTCTTTGCCTGGAGTTATGAAGACATGCCAGGTTTAGATCCTAAGATTGCTACTCACAAACTGAACATTCTTCCTAATGCTAAACCAGTCAAACAGCAACAAAGGCGATTTAAGCCTGAAATGATGGACGCAATTGATGATGAAGTCAAGAAGCTCATTGCTTGTGGCTTTATTCGAGAAGAGCAGCATCCTGATTGGGTAGCCAATGTCGTCCCAGTTCTGAAGAAAACTGGAAAAGTTCGAGTCTGCATCGATTTCCGAGATCTCAATGAAGCATGTCCAAAAGATGAATTTCCTCTTCCTATCACAGACGTCATGATCGACAATACTTGTGGGTTCGAAAGGATATCTTTTATGGATGGATTTTCCGGGTATAATCAGATCAAAATGCATCCTGAAGATGAAAAGCATACATCTTTCCGCACTCCTCGAGGAGTTTATTGTTATACAGTGATGCCATTTGGTCTCAAGAATGCGGGTGCAACCTACCAACGTGCTATGAGTACTATTTTCAAAGATCATCTTCGCAAAACTGTTGAATGCTATGTTGACGATATTGCTGTCAAAAGTCGTCTAAAGGAAGATCACCTTCAAGACCTGAGAACCATCTTCAATCTCATGCGTCAACATCAACTCAAGATGAACCCCACCAAGTCATTCTTGGGTGTCTCTAGTGGCAAATTTCTCGGCTTCGTCATTACCTCTAAGGGTATACACGTGGATCCCGAGAAGATCAAAGCCATCCAAGAGATGCGTCCTCCACGCAACCTAAAAGAGCTACGAGGATTCCAAGGCCGACTTGCGTACATCAGGCGATTCATTTCGAACTTGTCTGGACGCTGCAGACCATCCACTCAACTAATGAAGAAGGGTGTATCTTTTGTTTGGACTGAAGAATGTCAACGAGCATTCGACGATATCAAACAATATCTTATGAACCCACCAGTTTTGGTGCCACCTATCTCTGGCATTCCATTCTTGATGTATGTCCGTGCTATGGACCATTCATTGGGTGCCTTACTTGCCCAAAAGAACAAAGAAGGCCATGAACAAGCTATCTACTATCTTAGCCGAACTATGATTGGTGCTGAACACCGTTATAGTCCTGTCGAGAAAGAATGCTTGGCTCTCATGTTTGCTGTGCAAAAGACGAGGCATTATATCATTGGTCAAACTATTCATGTTATATCTCGAGTTAACCCTCTCCGGGTACTCATGAAGAAACCTAGTACACTTAATTCTCGGTTGGCCACATGGGCAATCTTGCTAGCTCAATATGACATGGTGTATGTTCCACAAAAGTCTGTCAAAGGTCAAGCGCTGGCAGACTTCTTAGCAGCTCATCCTGTGCCTGAAACATCTAAACTCTATGACGAAATTCCTGACGAGACGTTAGAAGTCAACATGATCTCCGAAGAGTTTCCAACCTGGCGTTTATTCTTTGATGGTGCATCAAGAATTGGACCAAATGGTGCTATAGTGGCAGGTGTTGGAGTTGTTCTCGTTTCTCCAGACGGATCAACTATCCAAAGAGCCTACTCTCTTGATGAACCTTGCTCCAACAATGTGGCGGAGTACAATGCTCTACTCATCGGTCTTCAGTTAGCCAAACAACTGAATGTTGAATATCTCGAAGTCTACGGTGATTCTAAGCTGGTTGTTAATCAGGTTAGAGGAACTTATGAAGTTCGTCATCAAGACCTAATGCCTTATCACGAAGCAGCGATCAACATAGCTATATCATTTAAAGCTTTCTTCATAGAATATGTTCGGCGAGCTTGCAATACCGAAGCAGATGCTTTGGCCAATCTTGCAGCTGTCTTAGCCATCCCTATCAAAAGACAGCAGGTCGTGGTTATCTCCAACCGAGAACTGTTCTGCATCGAAAACAATCGTAATATTGAATTCAGTAATTTTGCTGAAGTCAATGTTATTGATGAAGACTGGAGAACTCCTTTCATTGATTTTGTGGTTCATGACATACTCCCCGAAGATCCTAAGGAGGCTACAAGCGTTCGTCGACGATCTCTCCGATTATATTACAATCAAACTACCAAGACCCTCTATCGGCGAACTTATGATGGTCTTCTTCTACGCTGTTTAGCTGGTGATGAAGCCAAACAAGTGTTGCATGAAGCTCATGATGGCGTCTGTGGAGCACATCAACCTGGTCCTAAATTACAGGATCGCATTAGACGTATGGGTTATTATTGGCCCTCTATGGTATCAGATGCCATTGAATATGCAAGGAAATGTCGTGCTTGTCAAATCCATGCAGACTTCATTCATCAACCCTCGGAATTCTTACACCCGACTGCTGCTTCATGGCCTTTTGAAGCTTGGGGTATGGACATCATAGGTCCTATTAATCCTCCTTCTTCTAGAGGACATCGGTTCATATTGGCGATAACCGATTACTTCTCCAAGTGGGCCGAAGCTATACCTCTGGCTGAAGTCAAGACTAGTAGTGTCATCAATTTCGTTAAACACCATGTCATATATAGATTCGGTGTACCTCGCAGAATCATTCATGACAATGGACCTCAATTCATTAGTCAGAAGTTCACTAGATTCTGCGATGATCATCGGATTAACAATGTTGCTTCGACGGCGTACAATCCTGCCGCTAATGGTTTAGCTGAAGCCTTTAACAAAACCATTATTAAGCTCCTTAAGAAGTTTGTATCCACTAACAAACAGAATTGGAGCGAGAAACTTGGCGAATGTCTTTGGGCCTATCGAACTACAGTCCGCAATCCCACAGGCTTTACACCTTTCTCTTTGGTGTATGGCTGTGAAGCTGTCCTTCCTTTGGAGTTACAAATTCCTTCTTTAAGGATTGCTATTTCCAATGAGCTTACTACAGAAAATAATGACCTTCTTCGACTCCAAGAGTTGGAAGCATTGGATGAAAAGCGGTTAATGGCTCAACAGCATATTGAGTTATACCAAGCCCGCATCTCAAAGACATTTAATCGTAAAGTAAAGGTCAGAGCCTTTCAGCAAGGAGAACTTGTTCTAACGGTCAGACGTCCTATGACTATGACTCATATGAGCAAAGGGAAATTCGATACGAAATGGGAAGGTCCCTATGTTGTGAGCAAAGTCTCCTCATACGAAGCATCCGCCATGGGCAAGTATGAGATGTACTTCATCTCGTGGAGTGCAAATCCCATCTCTCCACCCGGGGTGATGAAGGTTCCTGTCCTGTAATTGTATCGCTCAGCCAAGGCCAAAAACATATGAGGGTTAGGAGCAAAGCCGTATACGGTGGCATGCACTGCTTGAAACAGGTTAATCTGTTGGTGTTTGTCTTGGAAGGCTGTCAGAACCCAATTTGCAATATAATTCCATCGCTTGTAATCTGGATTCACTAATCCAGTCATTCTGATATCCTGTTCAGGGTATTTTCCTTCTTCCTTTGCAAATTCATTTGCGAATATAGGGGTTCTGACGGGCATCAGCATAGAGGAGTTCTCCGGTGGAATGCAGCAGGGTCTCAAACCTCTCAACATAACACTGTATCTGTCAGAAGAGCTGTAAAACATATCTTTCCCGTTAACCTTCTTTACAAAGATCTTTCCTGCACGAGCATCCTGGAGAAGGGTGATGTTCCACTCCATCTTCCTTGGGTAACTCGCATGAGCATACCTCGACAAAGGGAGGCAGCGAGAAATATCAGGAATGAAGAATGATCTATCTTCCCGGTGGACTACCATCTCCTCCATCCTTGGTCTAGGCTGGGAGACTTTTTCAAAGGCGTCACCAAACAAAAATAAGGGTTTCTTGTGGATAACAGCATCTGCTGATTCCAGAGGCTGTCCATTCATCAGACACATTAAAGTTTTATTGTCCTGGGAAATCAATATTGCCTGACGAGAAGCCGGCAGATCGTACTGAGGATAATGAACGTGAGACAGATCTTCTTTATATTCAGATTCAGACAAAGTTCCCACAAAATGTTCATAGTTTGGATCTTCATTGGTTTCAACTGCATTAAAAACAGATGAAGATCAGTACAAGTCAAAGACTCTATTTTTCAGACAAACAAAACAGTAGAGTACACAATCCTCAGATTGTGCTGACATAGATTGCGCAATATCAGTTTGCGCATCTCATCAGGGTGCGCAAACCAATCGATTGCGCTGACATCCAGCGCAAATCAATCGATTGCGCTGACTTTCTGTCAGCACAATTCGATAGATTGCGCAGGATTACAGCCTTCATAAAAATGAAGACTGACTGTTTATGCGACCAAAAACCCTAAAAAGGGTGGCGCAATTTGAACTCATCTCTAAAAAGAGATGAGTTTCGAAGATCGGAGGAAGTCGAAACACCCTAAAAAGGGGTTTTCGATCGGTTTAACTACCTATCAGAGCGGGGTGCACGGACTCATGTCGAGATGCTCGCCGTGCAACTCTGTCAGATGACTCGGCCGGAGCTTTTCCCTTCGCGGCGGCGGCGGCGGCGGCATTAGATCGTCGGGGCGCCATGGCAAGTCGTTGGAGTTGGAAGACAGTAAGGGCTCAGAGGAGATTTTTCGAGATTGTAAAGTAAAGATTTGAAAATGAAAGGACGGCTATTTATAGCCTTTGAAATACGAAACGGCTGCCTTGGATTGCGTCTAAAATTTGGGGGCACTTCACTTTGCGCAGACAGCTCATCATCATGCGCAACTTGATTCAAAATTCAAAAATTCAAAGTATTTCGAAACTTTGAATCAAATCAACTTTTGAAAACTTTGAAGGGGGTCTTGTAGGTCCTAAAAAATCAAGTTGCATCAATCAACAAAGGCAAGAAATCAAGAAACCAATCATTTGAATGAATTGCGCAGACAACAGATTGCGCAGCAATCCGATTGCGCATACTGCTTTGCGCACACTTCCAACTGCGCAGACTGACGTGGCAGAAGTCATCATTACTAAATCAAATCAAATCTTTTCTGACAACTGACAGCGCGGATAACAAGGAGTCTGTTCGTTTCCTGTGCCGCACAGTGCTCGAGGGCGGCTGACAGCTGGCAGCGCAAACCAATCCTGCGCAGTTTGAGTCTGCGCAAACCATGTGTGCGCAATTCAACTCTGCGCACTCCATCAATATAACTGATAAGTTACACGTGGCATTCATGCCATCGATTGCTCATTACGTGGCAACTGTTTATGCACGATCATGCGCATTTCTATCAAATGATGACATGTGTCCATGATAGTTGGCCCACGATCCAGTAACTGTCTGCGTAAATCAATGCTGCGCAAACCAATGCTGCGTAAATCATCCTGTGCAGTCCCAAAATAACTGAAAGTTAGTTATTTCTAGAACTCTATAAATAGAGTTTCAAGTCTTCATTTCAAGGGGGATCAAGATCAGAGATCAGAAATCAGAGAGTTCAGGAGTTCTTGCCAAAGTGCTGCTGCATTCTTCCGAGACTTTTGTCTTCAACTTCAGAGGCTTTTGCCTTCAGTTTCCAGAGTTATTTTCAACTTCAAAGGCTTCGTCTTCACAGTTCATATCGTCCAAGGGATAAAGCAATCGTCATCAAGATTGGATTCCTATAGTTGTAATTTTCCCAGAATTCTTGTAATCTTTATTACAGTTTGTATCAATAAAGTTCTATACTTTTGTTTTTGCAAACACTTACAGAGTTGATGGAATGAAATGAGGATTTAGTTGCCTTGTTTAGTTCACATTCGGCACATACCGTGTCCTTTTTGAATGTGATATCAGGCAATCCTCTCACTAGCTTCTTGGTAGACAGCCTGGATATAGCATCCATGTTGGCATGACCAAGACGCTGGTGCCAAAGTAGTCGTTCGTCTTTGTGGGCATATAGACATCTACCTGCATTGTTAGTATTTATAGAAAGATAGAAAATATATATGTTGTCCTCTCTTTTCCCTTCAAAAGCAATGTCTCCTGTTGACCTATCATAGATGTAGCAACTGTTTTGTCCAAAGTTAATATCATATCCATGATCAGCAAGATGACTAATGCTGAGCAGGTTATGCTTTAACTCGGTCACTAGGCAGACATCCTTTATTACAGGAGAAGGAGGATGACCAATGATACCATTACCTATTATGTGCCCTTTGAGATTGTTACCGAAGGATACATATCCTTCTCTCTTCATCGATAGTGATGCAAAAAGATTTGCGTCTCCCGTCATATGTCGTGAGCATCCACTATCGAGAATCCACTTACTTTCAGTTGAAGAGGGAAGGTCCACCTACATCAAGAGTAGATGTGACCTTTGGTACCCGAGTTCTTGAGGGTCCTGAAAAGTTAGTCTTTGGAAACCAAGTATATATCTTTTTATCTACAAGTCTTCTAAATTTGCACTGTGGAGAGATGTGTCCATGTAATCCACAGTAAGTACAGATAGCATTCTTATTTATACTAGGAGCATGAGAATAATATCTATAAGCAACAGGATGAGGATGGTCATGATATGAAGAGTTAGCACGGTGATGATGATTATGCATAGAGTGAGTGGCATGGTGATGGTGTCTATGAGGCATATCATGATGGTATTGTCTATGATGTGTGACATGCTGATATTGTCTATATGGCATGACATGATGATTTTGTCTATATGGCATATGATGATCTTGTCTATATGGCATTGCATGATGATCTTGTCTATATGGCATGGCATGATGATTCCTATGTGTGGAGTGATGTTGATTGTGTCTTTGTGCATGATGATTGTGTACTGAGTGAGAATTATTCTTACGTGCACGTGGTTTGTGAAATTTTGTGTATATAAAAGCTTGGTTATGTGCTGCATGAGAATGACGTGGTTGACTAGCATGAGTGGTGTTGTGCCCATGTGATTGGGTTTGAGGTTGAACAACCTGTTTACCCAATTTGGTTTCTAATCTTTTAGAAACAGCTTGCAGTTCATCAACCTTAATATTTAAGCCATATATCTTAGTCATGGAAATCTTGTGTCTACTCTTTTCTTCAGCAAGCAACGTGTTGAGTGTAGTGATTTCTTGAGTTTGTTGCTCAATATGTGCTTTAGCATCATGTAAGCTTAATTTAAGCTTGGATACTTCATCAGGGTCATTAGTGGGTGTCATGTTTCTAACATTATCAAGAAGTAAGGAAATTCTTTGTATCTCATCTTCAAGACTTTTGATTTTGTCCTTGGCATGTTTGTATTTACCGATGACCTTTTTGTGATCATCGAGTAAATCAGTGAAAGCATTGCCAAGTTTATCAAAAGAGAAGTCATCTAGAGTTTCGTTAGATACCTTGTTGGAAGTTGCCATTAGGCACACATTTGCTGTATCTTGAGGAGAGCCTTTTTCTTCCTCGGAATCACTCGCTTCACTTTCATGCCAAATTCCTGTGTTGGCATATTTCTTTGATGAGTTCTTTTTGTATGGCTTCTCATAGCGGTTGCTCTTCTTCAAGAATGGGCAGTCTTTTCGGACATGTCCAGTCTTCTTGCAACCGTAACAGGTTGGCTCTTCTTCATCATCTTCTTGTGAATCCTTCTTCCTTCGATTGAAGCGAAGGAATTTTCTAAAGTTGCGAACCATGAGAGCTTGGTCTTCATCATCTGAGTTATCGTCTTCGGTCTCATCGTGATCAGCCCTTCGTCGATGAGCTTTGAGTGCGATCTCCCTGGTCTTCGGAGCAGGCTCTTCGAAGTCCTTGAGGTCAAGCTCGTGAGTCATGAGCTTACCCATCAAGGTCTCCATTGACATTGATGTGAGATCGTTTCCTTCTATGATGGCCGTCACCTTAGGGTTCCAAATCTTTGGCAACCCTCTGAGTAACTTACGAATCTTCTCGTGGTTTGAGTACTGCTTACCAAGCGAGGATAGAGGATTGATGATGTCGAGGAATCTTGTAAACATTTGAGTGATCGTCTCATTTGGCTTCATCTTGAAGGCTTCGTATTCTTGAGTGAGACGGCTTATTTTAGATTCCTTGACTTGTGTGGTTCCCTCATACGTCACTTCTAGAAGTCTCCATACTTCATGAGCAGTGGTGCATATGGAGACCCTGTTGAATTCATTCCTGTCTATAGCACAGAATAAAGCATTAATAGCCCTAGCATCTAGATTTGCCTGTTTCTTCTCCTCGACAGAATATTTGTCGTGTGGTTTCTCAATGAGGTCACCATCGACAACTATCTTGACGGGCTTTTTGTAACCGTCAGTGACGACAGTCCACAGGTCAAAGTCTAGAGACTTAAGATAGAAGCTCATCCTTGTTTTCCAATATGTATAGTTAGTTCCATCAAATAGGGAAGGCCTATGAGTGGACTGACCTTCACCATGATTGGAAATCAAGGATTATGTGGTTGCCATGGATCAGCTCTTAGGATGTTAGTCCTTAAAAAAAGAGAATAGAGCTCTGATACCAATTGAAGAACAGTTTGGCAACTCTAGAGGGGGGTGAATAGAGTATATATAGAAAAATGACCAATTAAAAATAACTCTTTCACCAATAAAAATAATCAGAGTAAAGTGCGGAAAATAAAAGGAGATTAAAAGAGCATACGCAAACACAGCAATTTTAACCTGGTTTTCCTCGTGGAGGACTAGTCCAGGCCTGAGAACTCTAGCTCAGGATTCAAATCCACTATTTGTGAAATAGTAGTTTACAACCGTGCCTTTACTTCAGAAGAGCACGTCAACTTCTAACAGAGGATCGCAGTGGCGATTTGCTTGAAATTGTCCAAGCGACTTCTTCGACTCTTGCACAAGAATCCTAACTGAGAGATGCTGAGCACTCGAGACTTAGGAGGCTTGTGGCTAGTAAATGGGAAGGGTATGGCTTATTTCAGCTATAAGAGAGAAGAGAAGAGAAGATTGGATGGTTTAGAATGAGAAAATTCATGCCCTATTTATAGTGTTTTTATAGGCAGAATTCGGCCAGAATTCGGGTAGGAAAATTCAAATATTTGGCCGTTGGACAACTAGCAACCAGCTAACCCTAAAATTAGGGTTCCTGATTTCTAGGGGACAGAGTTCGGCCCGAACTCTGTGTGGAGGAAGAGTTCGGCCCGAACTCTGTCTCCAGAGCACAGAGTGGTTCAAAGGGGATTTTTGGGTAGTGTTTGGTTCAGTGGAGCTTGGGATTTTGGGTAGGCTGTAGACTAAGTGTCAAGAGCTCAGCATGACTCAGAGTACACAAGTCTAGACTCAATGAAAATATAAATTACAGACTCGAAAACACACTGAGAACCGGAGACTGAGCTGTCGTCTGTCTTGAACGGAATGCAGACGTCGTGTGTCGTATTGAATTAATACAGACATTATTTAGTCAATGTAGTCAATATTTGGTTGACTGTGACTTTGTGTCAATATTAGACTCCACCACTTCGTTGGAGATTTTATCGTTGAGTTTGGACGACTCCGGTACCGGATGAGCTGCTAGAAAATCAGCTAATGTTTGGCCTTTTACTGCCTTCTGAGGAACAAAAAGCATATCGTATGGAGTCAATAGCATTGTCCATGTAGCTAAATGGGAATTGAAAGAACCCGATTTAGTCATGAGTATTCTGAGAGGATTGACTTTATATATGTTGTGGATAGTCTGCCCAAACACGTAGTGGCGTGTCTTTTGGATGGCAAATACTAGTACAAGGTATTCCTTCTCCACCGGTGTGTATTGTAGGCCTTCAAAAATGATAGTCACGCTGAGTTGATCAGGACAGAGTCAAAAGTCACGCTCAGTTGATCCAGACAATATTTACAAATCACGCTGGGGAACAGCTCATCATTTGTCAGAGAGTAATTATGACTGACAGCACGACAGTCGAAGAATGTCTCTTCGTATGCCACGTAAGCACAGAATTCGAGAGATCACAGTCGTCTATTGCGTGATTTTCAAAATCTTCTTCAGCAAGACTCAACCTTCGTCAAGTTGGCGTGCCAAAAAGACCTTCTTGTCATTTAATGCGACTGACAAAAGCAATCACTGTCAGAGATTTTGTGTCAGTTGAGGCACGCCAAATCAAGACAGCTGGTAGTTCTATCTCAAGTCTGCGTGTATTTTTGAGATCTTCATCTCAAACGTGCGTGGATTCTGAGGTTTTCTTCCTCAAGTCTGCGTGGATTTTGAAGCATTTTTTGCCTCGAGACTGCGTGGATCCTGAAGCTTCTTGCCCCAAGTTTGCGTGGATTTTGAAACTTTTTACACCGAGTTTGCGTGGATTTCGTCTTCAACAAGTCTGCGTGGATTTCATCAAATTGGAGTACGTGGCAGCCATGCCACTGATCTCTCGTCTGCGTGTCCTGTAACTTGCACACGACTCATGCATGATCGCCATGTGTCCAACAGTTACAGGCCACGTCCAGTAACTTCTCACAACCTTGCGTATGTTAAATCCTGCGTGATTTTCAACTAAGCACAGGCTGTGAAGACAGTTATCTTTTCAGTTTTATTTTTGACTCTATAAATAGAGTTCTTTTTCTCATTCATTGTACAGATACATAGTTATCTACTATCAAAATTTTGAGAGCTTTTCTTCTTCGCATAGTCCAAGGGATAAAGTGATCGTCTTCTAGATCAGATTCCCACAGTTGTAATTTTCCCAGATACACAATAAATAAAGGAATTTATTTATGGAAAACAAATTGGCGACTCTGCTGGGGAAAACCATCTCCTCTTCTGAGATGGCAACAACTCAATACGACACTTCGTCAATCGGCTCGACGAAGAAGGTGATGACGATCCAATTCGATCAACTCGCCTATGAAGAAATGCAGCGGGCTAAGAGTGGCAAGCCCACTCCAGCCTCCATTACCACTGCCAAATCGAAGGGATACTCTGTCTATGTCCCTAAGAATCAGTTGGCAGTCAATGGTGAAGTCTCTGCCACAGTATCTACTCCTAACACTGGCAAGAACTCTACTGCAAGCACGCACACTCTTGTGCGCTCGAAGATGACAGCAATCAAAAGTTACGTTGACAGTACTGGCTCCTTAGCCAAATCTGTTCCAGCGTGCAAATTCAATTCTAAAAGTCACGCTGACAGTACTGGCTCCTTAGCCAAATCTGTTCCAGCGTGCAAATTCAATTCTAAAAGTCACGCTGACAGTACTGGATTCTTAGCCAAATCTGTTCCAGCGTGCAAATTCAATTCTAAAAGTCACGCTGACAGTACTGGCTTCTTAGCCAAATCTGTTCCAGCGTGTAAATTCAATTCCAAAAGTCACGCTGACAGTACTGGCTTCTTAGCCAAATCTGTTCCAGCGTGTATTTCCAAAATCAAAAGTCACGCTGATAGTACTGGCTCCTTAGCCAAATCTGTTCCAGCGTGTAATCTTAAATCTAAAAGTCACGCTAACAGTACTGGTTCTTTAACCGAGTCTGTTTCAGCGTGTATTTCATCCAATAAGAATAGCTCCTTAGCTATATCTTCTTCTTTACCAAGTTCTACTAGAACTGGGTGTGGTCTTCCACACAAAATCCCTTCGAAAAGGAATAACTCTTTAGTTGTTCCTTCTGCTCCTGTAGTTTTTACTTCTGGAACAGCTTTGACTGACAATTTTGTTAGTCAAAGGAAAGGAGATAGTCTTTTGACTACTCTTCCTTCTGGACATTCTATGTCTCAAAACTTGAATGAGTCTAAGAAGAAACATTCCTTAATGTCTTCTTCTATGACTTCTTCAAATTGGGCACAGAATCTGTCTATAAAAGAAGGTCTGTTACCAACTCCTAATCAAAGGGATGGTTCAACTCTTCCTTCTCTGCAAATATCCAGATCAATGGAAGGAAAACTCCATGTTTTCAAAACTAATGTGTTACCTTTAACTGATCTAAGAACAAAACTTAGCACTTCTGGTTGTAAGAAACCATATCAGTTGGAAACAAGGATAAAAGATCCAGATGCAGAGTATGCAAGAAACTATGTGGCTCATGTTAATTCTCTATATAATCAAGAGCCATCGAGACCCAAGAACAAGAAATATGCTCCTCAATCTTCACAAACAGATTTACGAGAATATCTTCAACAGAAGAGAAGGAGTGATCCTGTGTCAAAAGATCATGCTGAGTGTGACTTCTATCCAAGAGTCATAATTCAATGCAGATGTCAATCAATGGTTCAGGACCATACTGATCATGAATGTGACTTCCAGCGGAGAGTTACAATGCAATACAGATGTCAAACTAAACGACAATCTGTCTTCAATCGGATTCAGTGTGAACCTATGCCTGATGAAGATGAGCCTTTGTTTGCTTCTGTCAACATGACCTCTCGAGATACCGGGGGTAGAGCTGATAGTCCAGATGGAGTATATAGAAACACCAGAGCAAGAGTCCTGGCCTCTAGTCAAAGAAACTTGATCTCTGAAGATGATTCTGAATTTCTAGGAGAATCTAACTTCCCACCTCTTCCTACTGGGGGTAGTTCTCCTCTAAATGACTTTGATGCACGAAGTAGTGATTCAGAGCATACAACATCCACTAATTCATTAATAATCCCTCGTACAGTCACTACATATATGGTGGATGGGAATACTGAATTGAACAATGAACCTTCCTCTTCGGTGACTCCTCAGGACCAAAGAATTGCTTCTTTGGAACAGCAAATGAAGTCTATGGCTGATACTATGAAGTCGATGTATGAACTCATGACAGCTCAGTTGCAGAATCGACAGACTATACCAGATGCCATACCAACTGACACTGATATAAGTCCAATACAAGTTCCTCCCGCAGTACAATCCAATACTCCTGGACCAGCTCAACCAAATCCTAGTCTATATGGAGCTGGGGGTAGTGCTTACAATGCTGTTCCTCCTCCTAACTATTCTCTACAAGCTACAACTCCACAATCCTCCGGAGTTGTTAATGAAGAATTGAGAAATCTTAAAACTCAATTCGAGGCATTCAAACAGAAAGATGGTTTACAAAGGTTAGGCATCAAGCAACCTTACCCGATAGAATGGAAGCAAGCATCATATCCTCCTAAATACAAGCCTCCTACTATCTCTTTCTATGATGGAACCTCTTCTCCAAGTCAGTTTATTAATCACTTTGAAGTGATGACTGATCAATTGCAACCAAGTGACGCCCTCCTTACTCGGGTGTTTATTGGATGTCTCAAGGGAACTGCTTATGAATGGTATAGAAGTCTCCCAGATGGGTGCATTACCTCATTTGCCGGTTTCAAACAGATGTTTCTTGAACGGTTCTATGAAGGGCTCAATGACATGACTATGTCTGCTCTTATTAGAATCAAGCAGAAAAATAATGAAACTACAGAGGATTACATTGAACGGTTTCGAAGAGAAGCTCTGAAGATGCCTCTTGGAACTCCTGATGCTGTCACTATCGACACATGCAAATCAAACTTGTTGCCAATCATCAGCATGTGGACAGGATCTACCCAATTCCAAGACTGGCCTTCTTTCATAGTTAGTGCCAAGGCTGCAGAAATTAGTACTGAAACCTTCAAAGGTTTAAGAGTGCAGATGACTCCCAAAGAAACAGGTCAAGGTACTAACAATAAAAACAATGCTCGCAAAGGAAAAGAAACTCTTGAAGTTAATCTTCAGAGCAAAGATGCATCAACTGTTCAAACTTCTTCTACCTCTACAACTCAACAACCAAGAACACCTCGCCTCAAAGAAGAATATTCTTTCGATGATGATGATGTCCTTAGTATCTTTGAATGTCTGCTGAAAGGTAATAAAATACAATTACCTGAGATCAAGAAACCTGATGAAGCTGGTAAGACAGATCATCCCAAATACTGTCCATACCACAGAATGCTGGGTCATACAATTTGTACATGTTATGTACTGAAAGGAAAGATCCAAGAAATGATTAAGTCTGGAGCTATCTCTCTTACTCCAAAAGAGAAGACTGTCACTTCTAATGTCGTCTCTATGCAATTTGGAGACTTCCCTCCTCAACTCCTGGAAAGTGGGATTGTTCCTATTCCCAAGGCAACTCTTGAAATAGTGAATATTCCTCCTCCACATTCTGAAGGATTAGTGCCAATCACTTTAAAAACTGGAGAAATTATGTGGATTCATCCTGATCTAGTGGCAGATTTTGAATCACCTTCTCCTCAAAAGACTACTTCTCAAAAGTCCAAGAAAGCTGGAAAGATTAAGTCATGTCATATGACGTCTCTTGGATCTACCTCTGACACAGAGCCAAAAGATAAAGAAGAAGCACTTGTTAGTGCTACTCGAACGGGGAAACCTTATCTAAAGGATTATTCCAAGAATCCTGAGGATACTCCTGATATCCCTCCAACTGATAAAGATGCTCCTAATGCTCCTCCTGAAGAAGAATCATCTACTGCACCTGTTCCTTCAACTACACCGGTTGAACCTGTTCCTCCCAAGCCTACAGCTCTGGAGAAAGGCAAACAACAGGCTCGATTTGATAAACCAATCAAGAAGTCTCCTCCTCTTGGACTTCAGAAACCTTACAATTTTGACATTCTAGCTCAACTTGCTAATACTCCAGCTAGAATGTCCCTCTTTGAACTTTTACGTCTTTCCAAAGAGACTCGGAAGACGTTAAGTGAGGCACTTCTTCAGGCAGACTCTTGTCTTGCTCAATTAAAGAAGCCAGATGCAGAACCTGCCACTTGCTTACATTGCAACAGTGTATTGGAGATTATCCCAAATATTACCTTTATACAAGACGACATGCTACTGGAGGATAATCGACATGACCGGCCTCTCTACTACACTGGTTATATCGATACAATGAAGATAGATCGTATCCTCATTGACCCAGGGTCTGCTATAAGCATAATGCCAAAGAGTCTATTGGATGAATTAAAAATCCCTCTTCACAAGCTCTCCAAGATGGTTACTACTATCTTGGGATTCAATCAAAGCCGAAGTGAGCCTTTGGGAAAGATTCATCTGAAGCTTCAGATAGGTGATTTCAGATCTAAAGTCACTTTCTATGTGATTGAGATCGTGGGATCCTATAATCTTCTTCTGGGGAGGCCCTTTCTTCATGAAAATAATGTGGTGCCCTCTACTCTTCATCAGTGCTTTAAATACATTGACAGCAATGGAAGAGTACAAAAAGAAGTTGCTGATATAAATCCCTTCCATGGGGTTGAAGCTTATTTCAATGATTCTCGGATGTACAAAGAAGAGTATACAAGGATCATACAAGCTATGGAGAAAGAGGATGCACAAAGTGAGACTTTAATAATCCCTGTTAAAGGTCGAACTACTCAGCAACAATCTCCCAAACTCTCTGGAGAAGGTTCTTTCATCATTCCAGTGAGTAGACGGATCTCTCCGTTACCTCAGTCGTCTACTCAAGACACAATGATTATTCCTGTTAGTGGACGTACTACAGTTCCTGTATCTTCACAGGATACTCTGCTAATTCCAGTTGGAGGGCGGACCATTCTTCCATCTCAAGCTTCAAGGGAGCTCACCTCTTCTGAGCCATTTATTATCGATCTTAATCGAAACAAAGCTTCTTCTCATTCTTCTTCATCCCCTTTAGTCATTGACTTGGCTAAAATCTCTAAGGCTCAGCCTTCTCCCAATGTAAATATTGCTGCTTTTACATTTAATAAAAAGTCTCCACCTTTGCAGTACGCTGATGTATGCAATTATGTTCATAGTTATTTACATCTGTTAGATGACTTGAGCACAATAACCATAGGAGTTGTACAGACTGTTCATACAGATATATCTCTAGAACCTGTACAATCTTCATACTTCCTAGTTCCCAGCAGAAAGCCAGGAGATATTCCAATATTCTTCTACAAAGGACCCCAAAGTCCTTCTGATTTAGAAGATGATGACAGAAATGATGATACTGGAAGATTACAACTACGTCGCTATAGTCAGCAATCTAAAGACATCATCAAAAATATGGGCTATGACTTCAGGACTGGCCTCAATGATGGAAAGGGAAGAAAATGCCTGTTCGTATTCCTCCTCTGAAATATGGGAGGACGAAATGCGGATTGGGCTATATTGCTCCTACTCCTTTTATCAATATTATCCATGAAGATCCTGAGTCTGACGAAGATAAAATATCTGATTCTTCTAGTACCACTTCTTGGGATTCCGATACGAGTATCGGGGACTTCTACTGCAACATTCTGTCTTCCAACATGGTTTCTATTGACCATTCTGAAGAAAGTGATGAAGACGAAGACGAACTTGAAATCTCACCTGAATCAGAACAATGGGCCCAAAGATTAGATAATCAATGGGAGTTCCGTTTTGAGCAAAAAGAACCTCCGACTGAAGATAAGCTTGTTCAAATAGATGTTGGTGAAGAGGGATCTCCCAAACCAATATTCGTCAGTGAAAGTCTTTCAGAAACTGATAAGCAAGATATGATCAAACTCATTCGTGATTATATCGACGTCTTCGCTTGGAGTTATGAAGATATGCCAGGGCTTGATCCACAAATTGTAACTCACAAGCTCAATATCTTGCCGAATGCTAAACCGGTCAAACAACAACAGCGACGATTTCGTCCAGACATTATGGATGCAATTGAAGCTGAAGTCAATAAACTCATGACCTCTGGGTTTATTAGAGAGGAACAACATCCCGATTGGGTGGCTAACATAGTTTCTGTCCTTAAAAAGACTGGCAAAATCAGAGTATGCATAGACTTCCGCGATCTCAATACGGCATGTCCTAAAGACGAATTCCCTCTACCAATCACTGATGTCATGATCGATAATACCTGTGGATTTGAATGGATGTCATTCATGGACGGGTATTCTGGGTACAATCAGATTAAAATGTTTCTAGATGACGAGAAGCACACTTCCTTCAGAACGCCGATTGGTACATACTGTTATACAATTATGCCATTTGGTCTCAAGAATGCAGAAGCAACTTATCAACGAGCTATGAGCACTATATTCCGTGAACATCTGCGAAAAATAGTCGAATGCTACGTTGATGATATTGCAGTCAAAAGTCGACAAAAGGAGGATCATATCAAAGATTTGAAGACTTTTTTGATCTAATGCGTAAGCATCAATTAAAGATGAACCCTACTAAGTCCTTCTTAGGCGTCTCTAGTGGTAAATTTCTCGGCTTCGTTATTACCTCTAAAGGTATACACGTGGATCCCGAGAAGATCAAAGCCATCCAAGAGATGTGTCCTCCACGCACCTTAAAAGAGTTACGAGGATTTCAAGGAAGGATCGCTTATATCAGGAGATTCATCTCTAATTTATCAGGACGCTGCAGACCATTCAACAAACTTATGAAGAAAGGTGTCTCTTTTGTCTGGAATGATGAATGTCAGAAAGCATTCGATGATATAAAACAATATCTGATGAGCCCACCAGTATTGGTACCTCCCATCTCAGGAATACCGTTCCTTCTGTATACCCGAGCAATGAGTCATTCATTGGGTGCATTACTTGCTCAAAAGAATCAAAATGGTCATGAACAAGCCATCTATTATCTCAGTCGCACTATGACCGGAGCTGAACCTCGATATTCACCGGTCGAAAAAGAATGTCTAGCCTTGATGTTCGCTGTTCAAAAGACACGACATTATATCATTGGCCAGACTATTCATGTCATCTCCAGGATCAATCCTATACGGATCATGATGAAGAAACCCAGTGTTTTGAATTCTCGACTGGCTAATTGGGGAATCCTACTTGCTCAGTATGACATGCACTATATTCCTCAGAAGTCAGTCAAAGGACAAGCTTTAGCTGATTTTCTGGCTGCTCACTCAATTCCAGAGAATTCAAAACTCTATGACGAAATCCCAGATGAAGTCCTAGATTTAAATCAAATTGCTGAAGAAGATCCTACCTGGCGTCTATTCTTTGATGGAGCTTCAAGGATAGGTCCTAATGGTGATAGTCGCTGGAGTTGGAATCGTTCTTGTATCGCCGGAAGGTCTTGCTATCCAAAGAGTTTATTCTCTCGATCAGCCATGTTCGAACAATGTAGCTGAGTACAATGCATTACTTATTGGTCTTCAACTTGCTAAGCATCTGAATATTCGACATTTGGAGGCATACGGAGACTCTAAACTCATTGTCAATCAGATAAGGGGTACTTATGAAGTTCGCCATCAAGATCTGGTTCCTTATCATAGATCAGCTATATCTATGGCTTCTTTGTTTGAAGAATTCTTCATTGAACATGTTAGGCGAGCATGTAACACAGAAGCTGATGCTCTTGCCAATCTTGCGGCGGTGTTGGCTATTCCGGTTAGACGGCAACAAATGATTGTTTGTTGTTCGTAATCGAGAATTATTTCATCTAGAAAACAATCTGACTCTAGGACTTCCTATTGACATTGAAGAATCAACATCTCATGATGTCAATACAACAAGAGGATTTGGATTCAGTCGTAAATCTTTATCATCTTCATCTGATTCTAGCATAGAATTTATCTTCAGTAACTCGGCCAAAAATCAAAATATAGATAAAGATTGGAGACTTCCTTTCTTAGATTTCGTATTGTATGATATTCTTCCGGATGATCCGAGTGAAGCAGCATCTATCAGACGACGATCACTCAGATTCTATTACAATCATACAACAAAAACCTTATATCGTCGAGCTTATGATGGTTTACTTCTTCGATGTGTTGCCGGTGACGAGGCTCAACAAATCATTCGCGAAGCACATGATGGAATTTGTGGTGCATATCAGCCTGGACCAAAACTTCAAGACCGTATTCGACGTATGGGTTATTATTGGCCCACTATGGTATCTGATGCCATCGAATACGCAAAGAAGTGTAAAGCCTGTCAAATCTATGCGGATTTTATTCATCAACCTTCGGAATTTCTACATCCGTCGGCAGCATCATGGCCCTTCGAAGCTTGGGGCATGGACATTATCGGCCCGATCAATCCGCCGTCATCCAAAGGTCATCGGTTTATTCTTACAATAACCGATTACTTCTCCAAATGGGCCGAAGCCATTCCTTTATCTGAAGTTAAGACGTCCAATGTCATCAGCTTTATTAAGCATCATGTCATCTACAGAATTGGTGTTCCTCGACGCATTATTCATGATAACGGACCACAGTTCGTCAGTCAGAAGTTTACTCGATTCTGTGATGATCACCGGATCAATAATGTGGCTTCTACCGCGTATAATCCGGCAACTAACGGATTAGCAGAAGCTTTCAACAAAACTATCATCAAACTCCTAAAGAAGTTTGTCTCTACTAACAAACGTAATTGGAGTGAGAAGCTCGGTGAATGTTTGTGGACTTATCGCACTACAGTTCGTAATGCTACTAAATGTACACCCTTCTCTCTGGTGTATGGTTGCGAAGCTGTTCTTCCATTAGAGATTCAAATTCCTTCTTTAAGGATAGCAATCGCTAATGAACTCGCTGCTGAAAATAATGATCGTCTTCGACTTCAGGAACTAGAAACTCTGGATGAAAAGCGATTATCTGCTCAACAGAATATTGAATTCTATCAAGCTAGAATCTCAAGAGCTTTTAATAAAAAAGTCAGAGTTCGATCGTATCAAAAGGAGAACTTGTTCTAACAGTCAGACGTCCTATGACTATGACTCATATGAGCAAGGGCAAATTTGACGCAAAGTGGGAAGGACCCTATATTGTGAGCAAAGTTTTCTCAAATGGAGCTTATCAACTCTCAGAATTGGATGGTCGAAAAGTTTTGATGCCTATTAATGGCAAATTTCTTACCATGTATAAATGTAAATGCTTGTAATCATCAGACAAATTCATGTTTAGAAATAAAATTTTTATTTTATTTTAATCATGAATGATGGTACATGATATTAAGGAAGATCATTATCATCATTTTCTACATTTGGACGTGGTCCACTGCCGTCCTTCTCGAAGACGTGATCAGCAAAAGAGCCGAGGATCTCCTTGCTAGAACCTACAAGGAACTTACAAGCGGCCATTCTCATGGCTTCTTCTTCTTCAGTCTTTTCTGGTTCGAGCAGGAAGTCCAGAATGTCCCTTGGTGGCTTGGGTGCAGACGAACCTTCGCCTGCTTCCGCTTTCTTCGATTGAACTAGATCAGCAGGGTGTTCTTCAGTGCCTTTCTGAACCTTCATGGCAATTTCAGCCTTCTTGGATGCTTCTTCAGACGACATTTTTATGTTTAAAAGAAGGAGTATTAGTTCTTGTCAGATTTCTGCTATATTTATAGCCAGAAGTTCCTCAAATAATGAAGCGTCACATTCATCCGACAAATCACATATTCATTAATGCTTGACGGTTCATCCGTTCATTTCTCACATTCATCAGACGGTTCGCCCGTTCATTAATACTTGACGGTTCATCCGTTCATTTATTACTTTCATTCGACGGTTCATCTGTTCATCATTCCCTAAATGGTTCGTCCGTTTATAACCTTCTATCAATTTATTAAGTGGGGATTCGTTATTGATCATGTTTTCATAACCTCTGAATCAATTCCTAATCTACTTGCTCATTTGTCATTTTTGACCTCTGCATAGAAATTAATCTATTTTCTTTTGAGTTCCTACATATTATCACGTCCATAATACCTCTGATAATATCATATACACTAAAACAGAAAAGAAGATTTCATTATCTATCATGTCCACAATTTATCCACAAATACAAATTTTTGAGCATAGAAGAATTGTCATTTCTATTCTCATTTTACCACAAAATGTCTATTACATTTTCTTAGACTTTCTTACAAATCATAATGGAAATCTATTACAAATCTTGGATTTTCATTCTACACCACAACAATAACCTAATAGAGATCTATCTTCTTCTTTGGATCTTCTCCGTCGGACCTTCTCCGTCAGGTTCGTTATTGGTGGCAGTTCCTGACTGTCTGGGTCCCAGTCACGACTAGATCAGCAGGAATCAAACTCTGGTCTTCTCTCTCAGACGAGAGGAGAACCACAGAGTATGGCAGCCCGAAGTCGTGGTGCTGCCAATACAATTGGTGGATTGGGGGTAATCTCTCAAGGAAGACAGGAATGTATCCAAACCTTGGGATATAATTCCTGGCTCTGCCTTGAAAGAAACTCTACTACCCGATTTCTCGGGGTAGAGTTGACTCCACCATCCAACTCTCGTATATAAAGGCTTTTCCTACCATCTGAGGAAGACCCTTCTTTCCCACGAAGAGTTCTGAGTTGTCTGATGTACGCATTAAAAGTGTATGAGCTCCCTGATGTAGGTGTCAGCAGGATATTCTCTACATCATCTACATCACCAATGTCAGTTCTGAAGAAAATTTTCAACCGAGCTTCTGCAGAGAACAGTAAGGAAGAAGAGAATTAATTAACAGAAATGTCATTTAGCACACACTGGCTAGTCAAGCGTGCATTATTCAGTCAGAAACAAAAAGCCTATCTTCAACAGACTTACCTTCGAGTTTGGTGCTAAGAATTGGCAAACCCATGTTTGATACAGTGTGCAGAAATCGAACATTAGAAAATATTGCTTTCCTGTTTGAGAATAAAATCTCCCAAAAATTTCATGCTCAGAGAAGAAGAAGAAAAATGAAAGATGAGTATCTTTGAAATTCAGCTACCTATTTAAAGGACAAAGTACAAGCCTATTCTTGGAAAAGATCCGCGTGAATAGCGCTCGTAAACCATGGAATGGATGACACATGTGCTTTGGAAGACAGCGAAACATCGGAAACAGTCAAAGAGTGCTAATTAACATTCTTCATTAATGCACGCTGTTCAATGCAAAAGTTGTACTACATTCTTCAAGACAGGCACTGATGGCCTTACAAAAGACAAAACAAAAAGAGTGCAACATTTTCAAAAGCATAAAAGACACGCTCTATTTAGCAGAGCGGCTGAGCTTAGTGCCCAGTTCTTCTACGCTCTTAACCCCCATGTGGTGTAACAGAGCCTTCAATATTTCATGCTGCTCTACAAGGCTGCGTCCATCAGAAGAAGACGAGCCATCCAGACCAAAATAGCTCAGGAAATTCTTGGCTAAATGTATGGGATCGTCTTTGAACTCGAAAACCAGAGGCTCCAGTTCTTTACCCTCAAAAGTGGGATCACCATGGGAACAAAAGCCCAACTTGCGTGCTTCTTCCTCAGCTTTGTCCTTTGGTGTCATGTTGACGTAAGATGAAGATTAAAAATGAATCATCTCCCTGTTTATATAACAGAGCTTGCCGGCGGTTCATATTCCACCATAAACTGGATGCAATCAGTCTCGAAAAATGAAGAGTCATCATGACATTTAATAAGTTCATTTGGATGTTTTCAAAGAACTTTGAAGTCTTTCCGACTTCCGAAAAATTTGAAGTCATCTCAGCGTGACTGAATCCATTTTATCATCTTGTTTTCAAAGTATTTCGAAATAATTTTTCCATTTTTCGAAAACTTTGAAGGAGGTTTTGTAGGCCTTCAAAAATGATAGTCACGCTGAGTTGATCAGGACAGAGTCAAAAGTCACGCTCAGTTGATCCAGACAATATTTACAAATCACGCTAGGGAACAGCTCATCATTTGTCAGAGAGTAATTATGACTGACAGCACGACAGTCGAAGAATGTCTCTTCGTATGCCACGTAAGCACAGAATTCGAGAGATCACAGCCGTCTATTGTATGATTTTCGAAATCTTCTTCAGCAAGACTCAACCTTTGTCAAGTTGGCGTGCCAAAAAGTCCTTCTTGTCATTTAATGCGACTGACAAAAGCAATCACTGTCAGAGATTTTGTGTCAGTTGAGGCACGCCAAATCAAGACAGCTGGCAGTTCTATCTCAAGTCTGCGTGTATTTGTGAGATCTTTATCTCAAACGTGCGTGGATTCTGAGGTTTTCTTCCTCAAGTCTGCGTGGATTTTGAAGCATTTTTTGCCTCGAGACTGCGTGGATCCTGAAGCTTCTTGCCCCAAGTTTGCGTGGATTTTGAAGCTTTTTACACCGAGTTTGCGTGGATTTCGTCTTCAACAAGTCTGCGTGGATTTCATCAAATTGGAGTATGTGGCAGCCATGCCACTGATCTCTCGCCTGCGTGTCCTGTAACTTGCACACGACTCATGCATGATCGCCATGTGTCCAACAGTTACAGGCCACGTCCAGTAACTTCTCACAACCTTGCGTATGTTAAATCCTGCATGATTTTCAACTAAGCACAGGCTGTGAAGACAGTTATCTTTTCAGTTTTATTTTTGACTCTATAAATAGAGTTCTTTTTTTCATTCATTGTACAGATACATAGTTATCTACTATCAAAATTTTGAGAGCTTTTCTTCTTCGCATAGTCCAAGGGATAAAGTGATCGTCTTCTAGATCAGATTCCCACAGTTGTAATTTTCCCAGATACACAATAAATAAAGGAATTTATTTATGAAAAACATGTATCTGTGTTCGGTACCCACCATTGTGCGGTTGAGATAGTAGATTGCCTGCTCATGGCCGCCTTCATTCTTCTGAGCTAAGAGGGCACCAAGAGAATGGTCCATAGCACGAACATATAGTAAGAAAGGCTTTCCCATTATTGGAGCTACCAATACTGGTGGGCTTATGAGATACGTCTTGATGTTGTCGAACGCACGTTGACATTGTTCAGTCCAGACGAAAGATACGCCTTTCTTCATGAGCTGGGTGAATGGTTGACACCTTCCAAAGAGGTTTGAAATGAATCGTCTGATGTAGGCTAGCCTTTCTTGTAGTCCGCGTAGCTCTTTGAGGTTTCTTGGAGGATGCATGTCGAGAATAGCCTTCACTTTCTCCAGGTCCAGATGTATACCCTTTGAAGTGATGACGAAACCAAGGAACTTGTCGCTGGAGACTCACAGGAAAGACTTGGTTGGGTTTAACTTGAGTTGGTGTACACGTATTAGTTCGAACACCGTTCTCAAGTCTTGGAGGTGGTTGCCCTTGAGACGACTTTTGACTGCAATATCGTCTACGTAGCACTCCACAGTTTTGCACAAATGATCACAAAAAATTGTGTTCATGGCACGCTGGTATGTCGCCCCTGCATTCTTCAATCCGAAAGGCATCACCGTATAGCAATATACCCCCAACGGTGTTCAAAAAGATGTGTGCTTCTCGTCGTCGGGGAACATCTTGATTTGGTTGTAGCCTGAGAACCCATCCATGAAGGACATCCGTTCGAAGCTGCATGTGTTATGGATAATTACGTCAGTGATCGATAAAGGGAACTCGTCTTTCGGACATACAGAGTTCAAATCATGGTAGTCAATACAGACTTGAACTCTACCGTTCTTTTTCATGATTGGGACGATGTTAGCAACCCAGTCTGGATGTTGTTCCTCGTGAATGAATCCACTGGCGATGTGCTTCTTGACTTCATTCTTGATGGCTTCCATGACGTCTGGTCGAAATCGTCGTTGTTGCTGTTTTACTGGTTTAGCTTTAGATAAAATGTTCAGGCGGTGCATGGCAACTTTAGGGTCTAAGCCTGGCATGTCTTCATAGCTCCATTCGAAGACGTCGATGTATTCTCTTATAAGCTGTAAAAGAGATTGGCGTTCATCGTCAGATAAGCTTTTGCTGATGAAGATTGGTTTGAAGGATGCTTCATCTCCTAGATTGACTTGGATGACTTCGTCTTCGGTAGGTGGTTCACGTTGTTCGAAACGCAGCTCCCACCTGGTGTCCATCTTTTGAGTCCATTGTTCGAGTTCGATTGATTGGACATCGTCTGTAATTTGGTCGGCGGAAACCATGTTGGTGGACAGAGTTGCTTTGAACATGTCGCCGATGCTGGAGTCTGAGTCCCAGAGGGAGGAATCAGAAGAATAAGAACAACGATCTGCTTCATCATCTGATCTTTCGAGAGTTGTTGAAGGAGAAACATAGCCCAAACCAACACCGCTTCGTTGATAGTAATTCTCGAGTTTGCCGGAAGGAGCAAAGTGTCGTATTGGCAACCGTCATCCTCGGCCGTAATTTAGCCCTTCGTCACTTTTGATGTCATATCCTATATTCTGGATGATATTCTTGGCCTGCCAGCTATACCGGAAAACTTGCATTTTCCCAGAGTCATAGTCAGCTTCTGTGTTGTGCTTGGAAGAAGTAGAGTCTGGAACGAACTTTCTCTCGCCAATTATATGACCGAAGATGATTAGCTCTTCATCTTTCTTTCTGGCTGGAATGATGAAGTAGAGGATATCTTCAGGTTAAACTTTTTCTCGCAGGTGAGGTGTTGTGACCGGCATACAAAGATGTGGTCCTATGTCGTTCTCTAGGGCGTATATCGTATCTATGTAATGGTTTACAGATTTATAGACATCGGAGTAATTCAAAGATAAACCTTTACTAAGGAAATACGCAAGTTCTTCTTCAGGGATAACATCATCCGCTGAAGATACATTATTCTGAGTATTGATATACTCATTGAGAGGATCATCATCTGGAAGAGGAGCCACAGTCTTGGCCGAGTTCACCACGTAGGGTAATTCTTCAGGATTGGGAGGACGGGCATCAGTAGCTCCCCCCTGGGTGTTTTGCTGAGAGTGATGGTCAATAGTTTGACCTTGTCGGGTTTCTTCTTTTTTACCCAGATTGTGAGAGGCTTCGGGGTACTTTTTGGAGTAGTACGTCCTTTGACTCGGATAATCAGGGGACCATCGTTGGGGGATAGAGTTGCTTCAGCTTCATTGTCAGTTTCATTGCCATCATCCTTAGGGGGTTGAGATTGGTAAAGTACCGAATCTCCATAGTAAGCTTCGATGCCTTTGAAAGGATTGACATCGGCAAACTCTGTCTTCACAATACCGTCGTTGTTGACGTACTTGAAGCACTGGTGAAGTATGGAAGGGACAATCGTGTTCTCATGTAACCATGGACGTCCCAATAAGACGTTGTAGGATGCATTGGCATCGATCACATAGCAGGAAACCTCCGTTCGGAGATCACCGATCTAGCATTTGAGACGAATCTTGCCCAGTGGATGGCTTCGACCAGCATTGAAAGCCATGATAGTTGTGTTGGTTGCGGATAGCTTGTGCAGAAGGATCCCCAGGATTTGAAGCAAACTTCTAGGAATGATGCTGAGGGAGGATCCTGGAGCGATATGCATATAGTCCACCTTGATCGCCCCGATATACCCTGTATAGTATAGGGGTCTATTATGACGATTATTTTTGAGTAGCATGTTCCCCTGTGAGAAGGTGATGTTGGATACCACTTCCATAGTACTGTGGTAGTGGGGGCAGGAGACAGGATCTTCAGCGGGAGCTTTGACTTCAGCGAGGTAAGAGTCGGCATATAGCAATGCCTCACTTAAGGCCTTCCGTGTTTCTTTGGAGAGTCGCAATAGATCGAACAGAGACAACCTGGCAGGTGTATTGGCTAACTGAGCCAGTATGTCAAAGTTGTAGGGTCGATCCATGCCTTCAGGAGTTGGCACCTTTAGGGATTTGTCAAACCGCGTCTTCTTCTGCTTGGCTTTGTCCGTAGTTGGAGGCTTAGACGGGCCGACTTATGAGCCTGTGGGAGCAGCAGGAGCTTGAGGAGGTATTGCTTCTTCTTGTGCGGGATCATACGTCCGAAGATAAGTCTTCCCCGATCGTGTCTTGCCAGATAGAACCTCGTAGATGTGGGAGGATACCATATGGCATGGCTTGAATTTCTTGCCTCTTCTTGCTTTGGGAGGTGCTACCCCCTGCATCACTTCTTGGACAAGGTCTGGGTGGACCCACATGATCTTACCACGTTCGGTTGTGAGTGGGACCAAGGTCGAGTTGCGAGTTGGTGGTAGGTTGATGACTTCCATCATCGCCTTGGGGATCGGGACCATGCCGTCTGGGACTTCTGTAGGAGAAAAGTAGCCAAACTAAAGAGAGATCATGTTAGCAGATACGACCTTGTCTTCAGCTTCGAGGTTGATCACTTAGCTGTCGATAAGCTGTTGTATCTTCTTTTTCAGGACGATGCAGTCCTTGGTGGAGTGATGCACGTACTGATGATAGAGACAGTACTTGGGATCATTGAGTTGGCTCGCCTCTGCAGGACGTCGTGGTGGAGGCAATGTCAGCTTATTACCCTTCGTCAATGTATGGAAGATGGTAATGACATCGTCTTCGTCGAAGGAGAAGGTCTCCTTAGGCTTGTCGGAGGAGCCCTGAGAATTGGAAGCTCCTTTGGATGTGTCTACTTTCAGGACTTCTTTTCCTTTACCCCCACGAACAGGGATAGTTTGAGGA
Source organism: Iris pallida (assembly GCA_029216955.1). Lineage (NCBI taxonomy): Eukaryota > Viridiplantae > Streptophyta > Magnoliopsida > Asparagales > Iridaceae > Iris > Iris pallida. The sequence goes on along the minus strand of JANAVB010013600.1, from coordinate 6,794,357 downwards.
TGCTTGCCTTTGTCTTCAGATTTGGGTGTCTTCAACCCCAGTAGTTCCAAGTTAGGAACGTTATTTTCAGCAGCATCAACAGCCCCAATAAAAGTGGGCCATGTATCATACTTATGTATACCTAGACAAAACTTTACTGTAGGAAGGAAGTTATGTCGACAAGTATCCATAAGTTCTGAGTCTGGTATGCCGAAGGGCAAATTCAGTGCTAACCGCCAGAAGCATTCTATGATGGCGATGACAGACTCAGTCCTCCTTTGCTTGGTCTCGATGAGAGTGGACATAATAACATGCATGCCACTCTCCTAAAACCTGTTGAGGAACAGCCTCTCCAAGTCTTTGAATGAATTGATACACCCGTCAGGCAGACTGCAGAACCATTCGAAGGCTACCCCCTGCAAGGTGCAAATAAACAGCTTCGACATGAACGGATCGTCTCGGGGCAAGTGCAGAGTCTGCGTGTTGAAGTACGTCATGTGCTGACGAGGAGAAGTCAAACCATCGAATGAGTTTAGCGTCAGCGGTTTGTAGTTAGAAGGACAAGTAGCGTTCTCCCACACCGGGAGATACGGTTGAGATATCCCCATCTTCTGTAGCTCGTCTTTGTGTGAGATGGTGTCGAGGCGAGCGACCAGGGAATCAATTTCATCCTGTTGATTGAGCAGGTGTTGGGAAACGGTTGCTGAACGGTTGTCAGGTGTTGTTGGCGAAGGACCACCCCCAGCATTTACAATATTTGAAGGAGGCGCAAAGTAATGATACTCCTTTTGTAGGAAAGGAGGGTTGTTGCTGTGAGCCGAACTAGCGTGGGCTAAGACATTTTGTTGAGGTGGAGGAACAGCCCCAGCAGCTTGAACTGCCATGATACTGGTAAGCATATCAATGATCTTGGCGAATGCTGTTTCGAGATGCTCTAGCCGTTTACTAGTCTGATCACTGGCTTCTTCAGGTCTTTCTCCGTCCGTCATTTATGTAGATAGCATGCGAGGATGAACAGAGGAAGCAGTGCAACTGGTGCTGATACTGTTGTTGGCACAATTTATTTTAATAACATTAACAGAATTTTCGTAGTCTAGTTTTCTCTGTTTTCAGATTGATATTATTTCAGAAGCTCTACTACATAAAGTCTGTCCAATCAAGACAAGTCATCACAGCCTTGAAGACTGAAGAAAAGACCGGCAATACTTAAAAGACGGCTCTCAACTTTCCAAGATTTTGAGTCTGTACAAGGTCTAGGTCCTTCTGTAAACACTTAAGGTTGGATGACAAAACTAAAAGATTTCTATTCTTTCAGTCAAAAATCAATGTCTTAAAGAACGGTATACCGACGGTATACTACGTCATACCGACGGTATACCGTTTTCATTGGCCACAAAACGTTCTATGACAAATGTCGGCATACCGACGGTATACTCCGACATACCGACGGTATACCGTTTTACTTGACACAAAAACGTTCTGTGAGAAATATCGGAATACCGACGGTATACTACGACGTACCGACGGTATACCATTTTGTGAGCCATAAAACGTTCTGTGACAAAACATCGGCATACCGACGGTATACTACGGCATACAGAAGGTATATCGTTTTGTTCAGCTACAAAATGTTCTGTGACAAACATCGGTATACCGATGGCATACCGCGACATACCGACGGTATACCGGTTTATGAAATTTAATTTTTGAATGGACGAATACTAGCATTAATTGCTAGCATTAAATGCTCCCAACGGATATAATTATGACTGTTACTGTTCAGAACGGCATACCGACGGCATGCCGGTGCATACCGACGGCATGCCGGTGCATACTGACGGTATGCCGGTGCATACCAACGGTATGCCGTCTAGGCTGTATCCAGGAGCATTAAATGCTACCTACTATTAGTTTTTTTATAAATGGATGCCTTCTCTCTCATGAAGGCTTATCCACTTTAGCCATAAATTTTCCAACAACCAAGAGCTCCACCATTTCTCTTTACACAAGCTTTTAATTGTCATCCATTCCCAAAGTGCTAGAGTATTCAAGAGTTGTACCTTTCGATCTTCAAGTGTTAGAAGATCAATAAGTTCTCTTCCTTTCTTTTTGAAGTTGGCGAGCCTTCGTAAGAAAACTCGTGTGTAAGAAGTTGGCGAATTCTTCGGATCCAAACTCGTGTTGAAGTTGGCGAGTTCTTCGGATCCAAACTCGTGTGTACTATTTTACTAAAATAGTGGATTTAAGTCGGAGAGAGTTCCGGGACTGGATTGCCTCTAGGGAGGATACTAGGATACATCGCGTGTTTGATTTTCCTACTCTCTCTTTTTTTAATTGAAGTATATAGCTTCTTGTATTTAAATTATTGTATTTCCCTATTCACCCCCCGTATAGGGTTCTACAATTGGTATCAAAGCTTTGTTCTCTTGATTTGGATTTATACCCTTAGAGTGATCTATGGCCACTAACCCTAGTATCAACACATTCCACAATGAGGGACACTCCAGAAATAGGCCTCCTCTAATTAATGGAACCAACTATAACTACTGGAAGATTAGGATGAGCATTTATCTGAAGTCCATAGATTTCGATTTATGGGATTATGTGATAAATGGTCTCCCTACTCCTTCGGAGTTATTGAGGATGTTGTATCTGACACCCTTAGGGACAAGCTCACTGAGAATGTCAAGAAGCTTGCTAGTCGAGATGCCAAGGCTATGAATGCTCTTTACTGTGCTCTCGATAGCAGTGAATTCAATAGAATCTCTACTTGCAAGACTTCTAATAAGATTTGGAAGTTGCTTGAAGTCACATACGAGGTTACATCACAAGTAAAAGAATCAAAGATTAGTAGACTCACACAAGAGTATGAGTCTTTTAAAATAAAACAAGATGCGTCTATTACTTGCATGTTTACTTGTTTTGGTGATATCATTAATCCTCTTTCTTCTCTTGGTAAGGAATATCCTGCTCATGAAAAGATTAGAAAAATTCTCAGAGGATTGACCAAAGGATGGAGTCCTAAAGCTACCGCCATCATTGACGGGAACGACCTGACAGTCATGAACCTTGAGACCCTCATGGGAAAGCTTATGACTCATGAACTTGACATGGAAGATCAAGAAGAATCTTCCAAGCAAGAGAAAGAGAAGGAGAAGGCCAAAGAAAAGGAGAAGTCTATGGCTCTCAAAGTTACAAAATCCTACTTAAAGGATAGCTCCGACGACAACTAGTCGGATGATGATGAAGAAATAGCTCTTACAGCTAAGCACTTCCGAAAGTTCCTCAAATTCAACAAAGCCAACCGCTTTAGATGGGAACGATGAAGATCCGACATGCTACCAATACAGAAGAACCGGTCACATCAAGAGAGATTGTCCTATGACAAGAAAAGACTCAAGAAAGTACGAGAAGCCTAGCAAAGGAAGCTCGTCCTCCAGAAAATTCGCCAACACAAGCATTTGGTGTGAGAGCGATGCTAGCGATTCAGACAACGACAAAGAGTGCAAACATAATGCAAACGTTTGTCTCATGGCAACCGATGAGGTACTCGATGATCTCTTTTTAAATACTCTTACCTATGATGACTTGGAAAATGCTATTCTTGAACTACACGAAGAACACAAAGGTGTTAGAAATATGTGCAAGAAATCTCTAAAAGAGGTTGATGCACATCAAATTGAAGTAGAAAGACTCTCTAATATCATTATTGATGTAAAAGGGAAATCTCCAGCTTCCGACATGGATGAGATAGAGTCTTTGCGACTCAAGTTACAAGAATCTCAATCTATCATTAAGAAAAAGGATGATGAGATTCAATCCCTCAGAAGGGCTTATGATTTTGCAATGCATAAAGTTCATGATACAAATAGAAGAGAATATGACACTTATATTAAATACAATAATCTTCTTATACAGAGTAAGAAACTAGGTAATAAGAATACTACTCACACACATGCTCCAAGACACCCCCACACTCATCACAATACTAGTCATATTCCTTACATGAACAAGAACACTACACACAAGTCCCATCCTAACACAAAAAAGGACCGGTTGTTAAGAAGAACACCTCGCATTATGTTTTCTATTATCATCACCATAACACTCATAATAGAACTTCACGCACTAAAGCTTCATGTGCATAACACTCACACGTTTTCTTCAAAATCTTCTATGATGTGCAACTATTGTGGCGTGCTTGGACATACTTCTAATTATTGTCTGACAAGGAAACAAGTTGATATGAAAGTTTATAAATGGGTTCCTAAGACTAGCAATCAAGGACCCAAACAATCATGGTTACCAAAATGTTCATCTCCAACTTATGTTGTAGGTGAACAATCATTCTCATGCTAGAAGCAAGAGGATCCTCGATAGCGGTTGTTCACGGCATATGACCGGTGATGCTTCACTTTTTACAACGCTATCGATGAAGAAGGAAGAAAACGTTTCTTTTGGTAACAATCTAAGAGGTCACATTATAGGAAATGGTAATATCGGTTCCCCTCCTTATCCTTGTATTAAGAATGTTTGTCTTATTACAAATCTCAAACGCAATCTTCTTAGCATTAGTCATCTTACCGATAATGGTTATGACATTAAGTTTGTTAAACTCAAATGCTTCATTACCGATAGCTCTAGTGGATCTACAGTATATGAAGGCATTAGAGAAAATAATATCTATGTTCTATATCTTGTTGAAGGTACTAATAATGACAGGTGCCTAGTTGCAAAGAACGATGAAAGATGACTTTGGCACATGAGGCTTGGACACGCCAACATGGACACCATTTCTCGTCTTGCTACCAAGAAGCTTGTACAAGGACTTCCAAGTATCCCTTTCAAAAAGGATATGGTGTGTGAAGAATACGAGAAAAATAAGTTGACCAAGTCATCCTTTAAATCCATCAACTCTGTGAGTACCACTAGACCACTTCAACTTATTCATATGGATATTTTTGGTCCTAGTAGAGTAGCTAGTCTTGGAGGCAAGCTTTATGCTTTTGTTTTGGTTGATGATTTTTCAAAATTTACTTGGGTTATTTTTCTTGCTTGTAAAAGTGATACTTTTCGTGAATTTGTTGCTTTTTGTAAACTTGTTCAAAATGAGAAAGGCTTTTCTATTAACAAGATTAGAAGTGATCATGGAGGAGAATTTGACAATGCTGATTTTAAAAGATTTTGTGAAAAGAATGGTTTTGGTCATGATTTTGCTTGCCCTCGAACTCCTCAACAAAATGGTGTTGTGGAGAGAAAGAATAGAACCCTTGGCGATATGGCCCGGGTTATGTTAAACCAATATAAGCTCCCCCAATACTTTTAGGCGGAAGCCGTTAACACGGCATGTCATGTTATAAATAGGATCTTGATTAGACCTATTTTTAAAAAGACTCCTTATGAGCTTTGGTTTGACAAAATTCCCTCTATTGAGTATTTTAAAGTTTTTGGATGCAAATGTTTTATTTTGAATACCAAGAACAACCTAGACAAATTTGAAGAAAAAGCCAATGAAGGAATTTTCCTTAGCTACTCAATACATAGCAATGGTTTTCGTGTTTTTTTAATAAAAGAAGTCTTATTGTCGAAGAGTCAATTAATGTCTCTTTTGATGAACTTAACTCTTCTACATCCTCCTCATCCGATGATGTGATAACATCTCGTTTGGTTTGGAGAACTCTTTTATTGGAGATCCTCGTCCTTCTTCATCTAACAATAAAATTGTGACTCCTCCAACAAAAGATTCTCCGCCACTCGAGCCTCCTCAAGAGGATCTTCCAAAGAAATGGATATTTGTCCCTAATCATCCTAAGGAGCTTATCATTGGGGATCCTTCTTCCCGTGTTAGTACTAGATCCTCCACTCGTGATCTTTGTGCAAACGTGGCCTTTATTTCTCAAATAGAGCCTAAAAATATTAATGATGCTTTTCATGATGAATTTTGGATGATAGCGATGCAAGAAGAGCTAAATCAATTTGAGCGAAACAAGGTTTGGGAACTTGTCCCTAAACCTAACAACTACCCCATTATTGGAACTAAATGGGTGTTTCGAAATAAACTTAATGAAGATGGGTTAGTGACTCGTAACAAAGCCCGATTGGTTGCTCAAGGCTATAACCAAGAGGAAGGCATTGACTACGATGAAACCTATGCTCCGATTGCTCGTCTTGAATCCATTCGTATGCTATGTGCTTTTGCTTGCGTTAATGATTTCAAACTCTTTCAAATGGATGTTAAAAGTGCTTTTCTAAATGGTATTATTAAAGAGGAAGTTTATGTTAAACAACCTCCTGGTTTTAAAGATTTTCAATTTCCTTATCACGTTTTCAAACTACACAAAGTCCTTTATGGCCTCAAACAAGCTCCTCGTGCTTGGTATGAGCGCCTTAGTTCCTTCCTTATTTCACATAATTTTTCTAAGGGCAAAGTCGACACGACACTTTTTATCAAATCCCTTAATGGCACTCTTTTATTAGTTCAAATTTATGTCGATGACATTATTTTTGGTTCTACTAACAATACACTTTGTGTAGAATTTGCTAAAGTAATGCAGGATGAATTTGAAATGAGCATGATGGGTGAACTATCATTCTTTTTGGGCTTGCAAATCAAACAAGGACCCAAAGGAACCTTCATCAATTAAGCAAAATATACAAAGGATCTCCTCAAGCGTTTCGAACTTGACTCATCCAAATCAATGAGGACTCATATGGCAACAACGACAAAGCTTGACAATGATGAAGATGGCATTTCGGTCGACATTCGTAAGTATCGAGGTATGATCGGTAGCTTATTATATCTAACTGCTAGCCGACCTAATATCATGTTTAGTGTATGTCTGTGTGCACGATACCAAGCAAATCCAAAGGAATCACACTTATGTGCTATAAAGCGTATTTTTCGATATCTCAAAGGCACCATTAATATAGGTCTTTGGTATCCAAAATCTTCATCCCTTGAGCTTCACGGCTACTCGGATGCAGATTTTTTCGGATGCAAAATTGACCGAAAAAGCACTAGCAACACATATCAATTCCTTAAGAAATCCTTGGTATCGTGGTTTAGTAAAAAACAAAACTCTGTTGCTCTTTTAACCACTGAGGTCGAGTATATCGCAGCCGGTTGCTGTTGTGCACAAATTCTTTGGATGTCACAAACACTTGTAGACTATGGCATTTCTAATACTTGTACACCTATTAAATGTGATAACACTAGCTCGATAAATCCAATGAAAAACCCGATTTGTCACTCACGTACGAAGCACATTGAAATTAGACACCATTTTTTTCGTGACCATCAACAAAAGGAGGATATCCTCCTTGACTTTATTGACACTACTTATCAGTTAGACGATATTTTTACCAAACTACCCCCGGAGGATCGTTTCGTTTTTCTTTGCCAAGAATTGGGCATCATTAATTTCGACCGCTCATCTCCACCGGCACACCGACGATATACGACGGTATACCAACGGCATACCGATTTTGATTCAGAATTATGTTCTGTGCCAAAAATCGGTATACCGTCGGCAAATGTCGGCATACCGACGGTATGCCATTTGGAGGCGGACTGCAGTTGTCACATCTGCTACGGGGCCCACCAACTCTTCTACTTCTCCTTCTTTCCCTCTTTCCTCTTAACTACCCATCAAATCACCCCTATCTTCATTAACTACCTATCCTTTCTACTCCTCTTCCCCATAACCTCCCATCCCATCCCACCCCTTCCACTCCTCCCATCAACTCCTCTCATAATTACTTTTTTAAAACTCCTCCCATTTATTCCTCCTATACTTTCAAAATCTTTCATCTTTCCCACACTCCTTTATAACCCCCATCTTCTTCTTCCTCCTTTTCACCATTCATCTATTCTCCTTCAAACTCCTTTCATTCTTCTATGGCCACCCACAAGCGTCCTCGTTCTTCCACCGCTGCCAATCCCTTCACTCCCGTGCCTCTCCCCTATGGCTATGACCAGAAAATCTTCACCTCCGCCTTGGCTGCCGACGTGTGGTTCCAGTATTTCGTGATCCACAATGTCTATAAGGGCTGCGCCATCAACTGGAATATTTTCTCTGGCCATCTCTCCCTCTTCGAGTCGGCTGGTCTCTCTTCTCTCCTTCGGCGTCAGGTGCTTGTCTACCCCACCGCGGTGCGCTTGTTCTACTGAAACATGGTTCCTGACATCCAGAACAATGCCATCGAGACCTTGGTGAACGATCGGCACTTTCGTCTGACGGCTCGTAATATTGCTGAAATTCTTGAAGTCCCAAACAAAGGAGATGCTCTGCCGGCCTTGGCTGCTCTCTATCCCTCTGTCGAGGTCTCTTTTGACGAGTTCTGCGTAATCATCTGCAAGGGACCCAATCTTCTGGCCATTTTGTCCCTTTCCTCGCAGTTTTAGCCGTTCTACTACGAGCTCCATAGGATCGTCTGCCACACCATCTACCCCAAGGGCGGCAACTATGATTCCATCACCGTTGATGCCCTCGTATGCATGTATTATCTTTATTCTAAGAAGACTTGGTCTTTTTCCAAGACTCTTCTCAATGTATTTTTCAGTATCCTGCCCGCGGGGAAGCAGTCTCTCTACTATGGCTCCTTCATCACCCTCATCTTGGAGGCGAAGAACATCGATCTCTCCCTTTGCCAGTCGGATGACGTCCCATCCTACCTTGCTGTTTCTCGTTCCATCCTTGGTGGCTCCATGTCTCGTGCCTCCTCCTCCCAAGAGCCGCCGGCCACTGCTCTTGCTGCGCCCTCATCTACTCCTCCTGCATCCGGGCGTTTCATGCCGCTGACCCAGCAGTATTTTGACATGCGCATGGCTCAGGCGGAGGACCAGATGCGGGCCAACACTCGCGGCCTTAGGACCCTTATCCAGAGCCGCTTCCATGACCAGGCCTATTTCATTCAGCACCCTCTCTAGGATCGGAATGCCTATATGGATCTTAACCTTCAGGATCCTATGTACCAAGGCTCCCGCTTCTCTGACACCAACGCCTACGGCTTTATGTATCCGGACGGCGTGGATCCTTTTGGCGCTTTTCATCGGGCTCAGGGTGGGGACGATGATGATCCGGCGGATGAGTAGCTTGCGGCCTCCGGTTGTTGATGGTAGTGGAATAAAATGGTAGTCGTTCTAGTGGTTGTCCTTTGAGGTCCTTCGGGGACCAGTAGTTTGTTTGTTTGTTGTGTGCAGTCCTACGGGGACTAGTTATTTGTTTTCATCTTGTCTTGTTAAACTCTCATGGAGGAGAGTTTTTATCGTGTCTTATGTAGTGTCTTTTGTGATGTCAAGCATGTACCCAAATTTCCTGCTTCTAATATATATGCATGCTTTTGTCTATATTACTGTTTTCCCTATTAAATGCTATATTTGTTTTATTTTCCATCTTTGACTAAGTGACAAAGGGGGAGAAAACGTATTGAGGGGGAGTTGTCTACCTACGGGGAAGCCACTCCCTGAAGATGTTATCTCTCTATTTTGTCAATTATCAAAAGGGAGGAGATTGTTGGCACAGTTTATTTTGATAACATTAACAGCATCTTCGCAGTCTAGTTTTCTCTGTTTTTAGATTGATATTATTTCAGAAGCTCTACTACATAAAGTATGTCCATTCAAGACAAGTCATCACAGCCTTGAAGACTGAAGAAAAGACAGGCGATCCTTAAAAGACGGATCTCAACTTTCCAAGATTTCGAGTCTGTACAAGGTCTAGGTCCTTCTGTAAACACTTAAGGTTGGATGACAAAACTAAAAGCTTTCTATTATTTCAGTCAAAAATCAATGTCTTAAAGAACGACATACCGACAGTATATTACGGCATACCGACAGTATACCGTTATCATTGGCCACAAAACATTCTGTAACAAATATCGGCATACCGACGGTATACTCCGGCATACCGACGGTATACCGTTTTACTTGACACAAAAAAGTTATGTGAGAAATATCGGAATACCAACGTTATACTACGGCATACCGACGGTATACCGTTTTGTGAGCCATAAAACGTTCTGTGACAAAACATCGGTATACCGACGGTATACCGTTTTGTTCAACCACAAAATGTTCTGTGACGAACATCGGTATACTGACGACATACCGCGACATACCGACGGTATACCGGTTTACAAAATTTGATTTTTTTAATGGACGAATACTAGCATTAATTGCTAACATTAAATGCTCCCAACAGATATAATTATGACCATTACTGTTCAGAACGGCATACCGACGGCATGCCGGGGCATACCGACGGCATGCCTGTGCATACCGACGGTATGCCGTTTGGGCTGTATCCAGGAGCATTAAATGCTATCTACTCTTGGTTTCTTTATAAATGGATGCCTTCTCTCTCATGAAGGCTTATCCACTTTAGCCATAAATTTTCCAACAACCAAGAGCTCCACCATTACTCTCTACACAAGCTTTTAATTGTCATCCATTCCTAAAGTGCTAGAGTATTCAAGAGTTGTACCTTTCGATCTTCAAGTGTAGAAGATCAACAAGTTCTCTTCCTTTTCTTTTGAAATTGGCGAGCCTTTGTAAGAAAACTCGTATGCAAGAAGTTGGCGAGTTCTTCGGATCCAAACTCGTGTTGAAGTTGGCGAGTTCTTCGGATCCAAACTCGTGTGTACTATTTTACTAAAATAGTGGATTTAAGCCGGAGAGAGTTCTGGGACTGGATTGCCTCTAGGGAGGATACCATGATACATCGCGTGTTTGATTTTCCTACTCTCTCTCTTTTTAATTGAAGTATATAGCTTCATGTGTTTAAATTATTTTATTTCCCTATTCACCCACCTCTAGGGTTCTACAACTGTCTGTCTCCGAGTGGATAAGTCCTTCATCTTCAGGTAGAGGAGGTAGATAGTCGCCATCGGATTCGGAGGGATCATCGTCCTATGGAAGGCTACCCCCAGTATGGGGGTCATCTGCTTCAGATTCTGAGGAAATGCTACCCCCGGCTTGGGAATCTTCATCATCCATACGAAATCTTGCCTTTGATCGAGTGCCCATATAGACTCCTTCAGATGTGACAGCCTATTGGCCATCTGTTGATAGACCTCGTCTTCTCCTTCTCGTGGAACTGAGAGAGAAGGTTGGGTTGGTGGTCCACCGTCTTTGATTGGGGCTTCCGTAAGGGAGAACCCATGAAGCCATGTTGGATGAAACACGTAGTGGCTTCTCGTCGTCAGAGAAGTGCAGCCATCGAAACACGAACTTTCTCTGAGACACTCTTGTCACTTTGGAGCAACAACAGTTGATAACAATATTGGTGCACCAAAGTGCACTATGAATTGTTATGTTCTTCCTCGCTTTACGCTTATGATTTATCATGTCGTACAATTCAGCGAAAGGGAGTTATGTCTTACAACCCATGTTGCATGCATCGTCCAGCTTTGCATGCGGGTTCGTAAGGAGAGTAGGCGCATCCAGACTTAATTCATGTGCAGGAGAAACCTCCACACCTAAGTTCTGTGATGTCCTTGAAGACAGTCCCGTGCTATACGCGTTGGGGTCTATCTTTTTGCTGTGGACGCATAGGCCTTGGAGACTGGGGTTGGACGTATGCTTTTTGACAGCATGTTTGAGTCGCCTTAATGTGGGCGCATAGTATGGATCCAGAGAGCCTGGGCGCATAGCCTTGGGCGTATGACTTTGAATGCCCAGCCTGTTGAAGACAGAAGTATTCTGGTTGGGGCTATGCGCCTAAGCACTCCCTTGGGCGTATGGCTTTGGGCGCATGCTTGGTGGTGTAGCACTGTTTTCTTCCAGTTCTACCTCCTTCGTTCGTGAGCCTCGCCGGGTCTGGCCAGAGTGCCACACACCCCGATTCTTGGCATCGTAGTGTTTTTCTCTGCCAAGTCTCAAGTGTTGAACACTCTGTTGTTGGTTGTTGAGGAAAGAAGTCACTGGACTAGTAGAGCCCGGAACGATGTGAGCCTTCTCCATTTGGGGGACTTCTGTGGCAGAGTCCTGCACCCAGGTAATAGAGTCCTCCAGCTGTATATCCGCTATGACACTAGCAGGATATACGCAGCGAGCCTTCGGAAGCTAAGTCTTGTGAGACTTGTTTGGCTTCGCTGATTTTGAAGGAGAAGAGCCGTCCCTCGAGAGCATCTCTTCGAACGCCTACTGATTGAACTTTACGATCAACATCTTTTGAGTACTCCCCACTTTGTCGGTATCGGATTGCGTCACCACCTTCTCGTCAGAAAAAAAAAGGTAGTCCCCAGCAGAGTTGCCATTTTTGTAGACACACAAAAAAAAGAAAAAAATACTGTCTTTTTTTATTGGTACAAGGCACTACAAATCGAGTACGCCTGAGAGATCTTGTGCTGAGGATCCCCGAGTACAAAAAAGAATTTTGGGGAATGGGACGATGGAGATCGAGCGGCAGTTGCTCCTTTACTCCTTTGACACTCCGATGACAAAAGTGGGAGAAAACCTAAAAAAATTGCTAACTCTCGGCTCACTGGCAAGAAGTGCAGCAATTTGGCTCTTAAAAATGCTTTTCGTTCTGTGTGTTTGAAGAGGGATAAGGCCCCCCTTTTATAGTCGTTCTCGAGCTGGAATGGTGTTATGCACCCACATGAAGAAACACGCTGGTTTTTATGTAGGGGCATAGTCCTGCTTTGGGCGCATAGGACGTAGACGCATACAGGCTACGAGATCGTGGGTTGGTCGTAGCGTTGACGTGGCCGCATGCTTCGGTGCACGACTGCTCGTGGAGACTAACGTGGCCGTGCACTTCGGTGCACATTTTGATCATGGCTTTGACTGAGTCAGGCTTGGGCGCATAGCCATGTCTCAGGCTATGCGCCCTCCTTTCGGGGGAGTTAGTCTTGGGCGCATGTAACTTCACTGGCAGGGAGCATGAAGTTGTACTGACTGGGCGTAAGCTTCGTTGGCTGGGCGCATAGAGCTCCACTGACTGGACGCATGAAGCTTCGTTGGCTAGGCGCATAGAGCTCCACTGACTGGGCGCATGGGGCTTCACTGACTTGGGCGCATGGGTCTTCATTTGCTTAAAAAAATTTATGCTTTTACATCTGTCCCCCGCTCTCTAGTATTCTGGTTCCGGGGTGTGACACGGTTTAAGAGGTGGCCTATGCAGGCCTTGTAAATCAAGATGTGTAGGGGTTTTACCGAATAGATGTCTCAATCAGTACTTGTCCTTGATCTCTACTCGTGTCTCCTAATCTTTCTGAAATCTTGACCTGATCACATGCTTATATTCTCGATCTATCTTGGTCCTTCCTTATTGTTTTCCATGTCATTTCTTCAGTGGCACTGTTCCTGGTCATGCCGATCAGCCCGGCGGAGCACCTCCTGTGAACCAGCAACAACCATGGGACCAAGGCCAGCACTCAGGGGTAGCCTCCAGAGTCATGCCTTCCTGGGGTCAAGAGCCACTGGTTCAGCCAGTCCAGCCTGCAGAGCCTGACAATGGAGTCCTGGTAGGGCTCATCCGATAATTGCTTGCGTCATAAGATCGTCGGGGCGATGCCCTGCACCAGATAGTATAAGATGCTATGGATAGAGTTGGTTATCAAGGGAACAATGCAATCAACAACTTCAAGTGCCTAAACCCTCTTTTCTTTAACGGAACTAAAGATGCTATTGCTGCTCATGCATGGCTTCAGGATATAGAGGTTATCCTGGAAGCAGCTAGGATTCCTGAGGATGAGAAGGTAGCCATTGTGCGCCTGCAATTATTGGACTTAGCCCACACCTGGTAGACGACGCTAGCAGTGGGTTTAGCGACGCCTGTCTTATGGGCGGTATTCAGCAACAAGTTCCAGACAAAGTATTTTGACGCAGTAGCTCGCTATGATCTGCAGACGAGATTCACCAATCTTAAGCAGATGGGAAGGACGGCCGATGGATATGCGACCGATTTTTTTAGGCTTATTCGGTTTGCTCCCACCTTGGTGGCAACCGAATTGGACCGAGCCCAGCGATTCCAGTAGAGACTCCACCTAGAGATCATTATATCAGTGGAGAAGTTTGAGTACCAGACGTTTGATGCCGTCGTGCAACGTGCGTCGTGGGCTGTTTAGATCGCGCGTGCAGCGCAACTTGCGTACTGCGTGCCATTGATGATTTTCTGCAGCGCAATATGCGCCGTGCTTGCGCACTTCATGCGTCGTGGGCAGTTTTGCTCGTGCACCAGTGCGCAAATTACTCCAAATGACCGTTTTTGTCCGTTTGAGCTATTTTGTAGCTAAAATCTTGAAAAACTCAAAACATAAAAGTTGTAGGTCTTTGTCTTAGCTTTAAGAATCTTCCTGTCTCACTTTAATCAGAATTTATATGTGACTTATGGTTTTAGTTACACTTGGGTGCTCTCGATCTTCTTTGCATGTTTTCTATACTTGGCCTAAATTGCGACGACCGACTTAACCACTAGTTCGTATTGAACTAGTGACTTGGACTTGAGCATGATAATTCTAGGCTATGAATCAAAACTTGACATGAACATAATAATATGATCTACCTTGACATGATAATTATTGATAGTGGCCCATCGAGGCGCACTCTTGATAAGCAACCTTGACATGAAATTCTTGATAGTGGTCTGTTATGATGCACTCTTGACATGATAAGTAACCTAACATGACATCTAAGTCTTGAACTTTGTTACGACAGCTACCTAGACTTGCTAAGTTACTCTTGTCTTGACACCGTGGTTGATTCTCTTGGTTGTGCCTGTACAAGCTACATGTCTTGTCTTGCATCATGCCTAGTACATGGATTCCTGATTACCACGGTCAGGAATTCATACTGAATCTGACTAGGGTAATAAATAGATTAATCGAGTAGTTCATAAAGAGATTTCCCAGCTACAGGCAGTTATCTGGGTGCTTTAATTTAACTTATAGCCTGCCGTCGAGTAGGGCACATTTCCAGCACACTGTCATTGTTGCACCCCCAAGTCACCTAATCCAACTCTCTCAACTTGCAACTGGATAACCTGGATTAAGTCTGCAGGGCTTGTGACCGTTGGAACATCTTATTGCATCTTGTTAGTAATTAGGCTTGTGATAACCCTAGTTAGTTAAAAGTATCAAGTTGTATTTGTTGTTTGGCCGTGATTGATGGATGGAGTCCAGTCTAGTCTTGTCTAGACAGTGCCAGTTCAGGATTACTTTATCATTTTACTGTTATGCTTTACTTTTGTCGATAAATGAGTAGAGACTAAGCTCTGTCAGGTGAAGGGTTACAACCCCGGTCCTTGTTTGGTTTACGGGTTGTAACTTGGTTACCGGAATTGTGTAGGAACCCTAGAGGGGGGTGAATAGGGTCAAGCTAATGGGTAATTTAAGCGAACCGGTATACCTTCGGTATGGACCGACATGCCGTTGGTATACCGATCTGTAATGTGACGGCTAGAAATATAGCCGTTAGGATCATTAAACGCTCGAAATTCGACCGTTGGAATTTCAAACGTTACTGAATCGGCATACCGTCGGTATGGACCGGCATGCCGTCGGTATGCCGATTTTGTAGACAGAAACTTTCTGTGAACAAAATCGGTATGCCGTCGGTATAGACCAGTATACCGTCGGTATGTCGGTTTTAATCCGAAAATGATCCTGGGCTAATTTCTACCCTAGCTTTCGATTTTGCCATCCATTTTGTGTGTTTACAATTATTCCTAAGACTCATTACAGACTCCAGAAATACTGTAGCAGGTGCAGGCTTCTTCAGAGTCTTAAAATGATGATGGCATGGCTTGGCTTCTTCCTTTGATAGGTGCTGGCTTTTTTCTTTGGCGGCAGCAGTCCAAAAAAATCTTATGGGATCCGTCGTCTTTGGCCAACCATGATTTTTTCATTGCATATGTCCACATTGATCTTGCTTATGCTTTTCTGCATGTACATGTTAGACGAGTAAAGCAATATACATAGTAGCAATTATGATAAGTTTAATGCACATTAGGACAATGCTGAGTTTAAGTAAGTGATATCATAATGATTAAACTTAATTGAATGACCACAATCAAAAACATAGTTTTGATTTTGGCAACCCGATTAAATTTAAGATAGATAAGCTCATATCACTAATATGTAAACCCATAGGCACATATCACCAAAGGTATAAGTAGAAATGCTATAGCGATAGTATGAAGATTAGTGATAATGAAATGCTAAACTTAACATATTAACCATATTCAAAAACATGATACAATCATTGGGCCAACAAATAGTTCCTTAGTTATCCTATCGTTTATCATCCTGATTTCCTTAACCCATGTCTTTCATTATCAATTATGTCTTATGTGCTAATATGCTGGTTTTAGTTCTTAAGTGAAGCCTCCCTTGTGGAACTTGCTCTTTCTGGGGTCTGACCCAGCTGGTTTTGTACGGCCAGATTTTAGAGTAGATCCCGAGGATCTCCCAACCTTCCAGCCAGATAGTGAACACTAGACGCAACCCTGACAATGAGTGGATTTCTTTTGCTCTTCCACTCTATTATAAATTATCATTTTGAGGAGTTTAGACGCCGAGCAAGTGTTAGCTCGTGTTGAAATTTTATTTCTGTCTACCTAAAGGCTGTAACATGATTGACAAACCTAGGGTTGATCATGTACGACTTAAACTCTTGCTAGAATTCATATTTTATATGACTAGCTTCATGATCATCTGAATATGTAATGTTTGGGATGCCTTACTTTTTATGTCTGGTGAACTTACATCTTGTAACAATTACTTGCTTGTTGAGATTGAGACACTAGGCTTGTTCATGACCATAAGATACTGTTGGCTTGTAGATAAACCCTCATGTATCTAGACAGTCATGACCGTATATCGAGGTGGATTATACCTTAATGTACGTAGCTAGCTGTGTCTGTCCCCCCTTTCCAGTATTCTGGTTCTGGGGCGTTACACGGTTTAAGTGGTACCTATGCAGGTCTTGTAAATCAAGATGTATGGGGATTTTACCGAATAAATGTCGCAATCAGCACTGGTCCTTGATCTCTATTCGTGTCTCATAATCTTTCTGAAATATTGACCTGATCACATGCTTATATCCTCAATCTATCTTGGTCCTTCCTCATTGTTTCCCATGTCATTTCTTCAGTAGCATTATTTCTGGTCCTGCCGATCAGCCCGGCGGAGCACCTCATATGAACCAGCAACAACCTTGGTACCAAGCCCAGCACTCAGGGGTAGCCTCCAGAGTCATGCCTTCCGGGGGTTAAGAGCTACCGGTTCAGCCAGTCCAGCCTGCAGAGCCTGACAATGGAGTCCTGGTAGGGCTCATCCGAGAATTGCTTGCGTCACTAGATCGTCGGGGCGATGCCCTGCACCAGATAGTACAAGATGGTATGGACAGAGTTGGTTATCAAGGAAACAATGCAGCCAACAACCTCAAGCGCCTGAACCCTCCTTTCTTTAACAGAACTGAAGATGCTATTGCTGCTGATGCATGGCTTCAGGATACAAAGGTTATCCTAGAAGCAGCTAGGATTCCTGAGGATGAGAAGGTGGCCGTTGTGTGCCTGCAACTATTGGACTTAGCCCGCACCTGGTGGACGACGCTAGCAGTGGGTTTAGCGACGCCTATCTTATGGGCGGTATTCAGCGACAAGTTCCAGACGAAGTATTTTGACGCAGTAGCTCGCTATGATCTTCAGACGAGATTCACCAGTCTTAAGCAGATGGGAAGGATGGTCGATGGATATACAGTCGATTTTTTTAGGCTTAGTCGGTTTGCTCCCACCTTGGTGGCAACCGAATTGGACCGAGCCCAGCGATTCCAGTAGGGACTCCACCTGGAGATCATTATATCAGTGGAGCAGTTTGAGTAGCAGACGTTTGATACCGTCTTGCGATCAGCGAAGAGGCAATAATATACTTCGCAGAGGATTGTAGATAGAAGCAGAGGACGGAAGAGGTCACATGGATAGATGTCCCAGTCATCAGCACCAGCCCCGGCAGCTAGGGTTTTGACTATTGGAGCTCCTAGGAGGACGACCACAATTTCGTCGGTTCAGCACTCCACGCCGGCGTATCCTCAGCAACAGAAGCAGAAGCAGTCTTCAGTCTTCCACAATGGGCTGCACTCATTGTGGAAAGCTAGGACATGTAGTATCAGAGTGTCGTAGAGGATAGGGATTATGCTTGGCTTATGGGGCACCGGACCACAAGATAGGGTCATATCCGAATAGAGCTAGTTCATCGTCATCAAACCTAACCAGTCCATCGGTTAGGGGTCTAGTACCAGTATAGCAGCAGTACCAACCTCTGAGGCCATTGCCGCCTCAGGCTCAGCAGTATATCCAAGCTCAGATTAAGAACATGCACAGAGGTCACCAGTAGAGGGGACCAGCACCAAGAGGACCAGGTCAGGCTATGGCTCTGACGATAGAAGAAGAATTGGCATTATGTGAGGTGGTGGCAGGTACCATTCTTGCCAACTCTTTTCCAGCATCAGTATTATTTGATTCAGGTGCATCACATTCATTTATGTCTGCACAATTTGTAATACAGATAGGATTGGAGCCTGAGTCATTATCAATAAGGCTCAATATACTTACTAGTAACGGTCTTGTGGGGGTAGATAGAGTCTATTCCTCGTGTCGAATCGTAGTTAATGGTATAGAATTTCTCGCTAGATTGATAGAATTTTCGATGGCCGACTATGATGTGGTCCTTGAAATGGATTGCTTGAAGGATCAATACGCAATAATAGACTGCCATATTGGCAGGATTATTTTTGGTATTCCAGGCGAACCAGAGTTTTTATTTTCTACAGGTGAAGTAGAACCTTCTCCACCAGTCTTACGGATGGCAGTAGCAGTAGCAGTTCAATTTCCTAAAATAGTAGAAGAGTTACCTGATGTGTTTTCCGAAGAGCTTCCAGGCATGCCGCCAGAGAGAGAAATAGAGTTCATCATTGATTTGATTCCAGGAACGGCACCAGTATCAGAGAGAGTCTACAAAATGGCCCCATCAGAGTTGGTGATCCTGTACAAGATGATTAAAGAACTCAGAACCAAGGGATTCATTCGTGCTAGTGGATCACCTTGGGGAGCCCTGATGCTTCTTGTGAAAAAAAAGGATGGTACATCAAGATTATGTGTTGATTATCGTACCTTGAATTCTGTAACAATCAAGAACAGATATCCCCGACCAAGGATAGATAATTTATTTGATCAACTCAGTGGGGCAGTAGTATTCTCGAAGATTGATTTACGGTCAGGGTACCATCAGATCAAAGTCAGAGAGCAAGACATCTCGAAGACAGCATTCAGATCGAGGTATGGACATTGAGAGTTCCTCGTTATGCCATTCGGAGCGACCAATGCGCCAGCGGTATTCATGGATCTCATGAATCGTATCTTCATGCCTTATTTAGACCAGTTCGTGATAGTATTTATGGACGACATCTTAGTCTATAGCAAAAGTGAAGCAGAGCATGAGCAACACCTTCGAATAGTCCTTCAGATTCTCAGAGAGCATCAGTTATATGCAAAGTTCAGCAAGTGCAAATTTTGGCTTGATCGTATTTTGTACTTAGGTCACATTATCACCAGATGTGGAGTGGAAGTGGACCCCCATAAGATAATGGCTATAGAGACATGGTTAGTACCTAAAACCGTCACAATCGTTTAGAGTTTCCTAGGATTGGCCGGCTATTACCGGCAGTTTTTATCAGAATTTGCTCGAATTTCAGCACCAATATTGGCGCAGTTGACCAGCAAGGATGTACAGTTTGCCTGGAAAGCAGAGTGTCAGATTTCATTCAAGAAGTTGAAGCAAAGATTGATGACGACCCCCATTCTCATGCTTCCAGATAGGACGGAAGGATTTTCACTTTATTGTGACGCTTCCGGTAGAGGATTTAGATGGGTCTTAATACAACATGGCAAGGTAGTAGCTTATGTGTCACGTCAGCTTCGTGATCATGAGAGGAATTACCCAATCCATGACTTCAAGTTATCAGTGGTGGTTTTCGTACTTAAGCTTTGGAGACATTATTTGTATGGAGATCGGGTAGAGATTTTCACCGACCACAAAAGTCTTAAGTATGTGTTTACCCAGAAGGATCTCAATATGCGTCAGATAAGATGACTAGTGTTACTTATGGATTATGACATCAACCTGCAGTATCATCTGGGGAAGGCCAACGTAGTTGCAGATGCGTTGAGCCGGAGAGCATGAGCTTATTTTCTAACAGCACAGCCAGAGTTATTAGAAGATCTTCAGAAGATGGGAATAGAAGTAGTTCTTCCTACCAATATGGCAGAGGTTCACAGATTCTAAGCTTCAGCGGCTTAGGACAGAATGTGAAGCGTAACAAAGACCGGAGTTATGCATTCACGAAGACGGTACACTCCGACATGAAAGGCGTCTTTGTGTACCAAGTGGTAATATCAGGCAAGAGATTATGGCAGAGGTTCACAGTTCACAGTATTCGATTCATCCTGGTGGTACGAAGATGTATCGTGATATTCGTCAATATTTTAGGTGGAGTGGCATGGAGAGGGAGATAGCCCAATTTGTCTCTCGTTGTTTAGTTTGCCAACAAGTTAAGGCTAAACATCAAAGACCAGCTGGACTTCTTCAACCTTTACCGATCCCAGAAAGGAAGTGGGAGCATATCACTATGGATTTTGTAACTAGTTTAACTAAATCTCCAGCTGGAAGAGATGTAATATGGTTCATAGTTGACCGACTCACGAAGGTAGCTCATTTTCTACCTTTCAGAATTGGTCAGTCGACAGATCAGCTTGCGGAGATGTACCTCACACAGATAGTCAGATTGCACGGAGTGCCAGTCAGTATTATATCGGACAGAGATTCAAAATTTATATCGCACTTTTGGCGGAGTCTTCAGAAGAGTTTGGGGACTCGTCTCAAGTTCAGTTCAGCTTATCATCCGCAGACAGATGGTCAGTCGGAGCGCACGATCCAGACTCTTGAAGATATGTTGCGGTATTGTACGCTTGACTTTGGTGGTTCATGGGAAGATCACATTCATCTCATGGAGTTCTCCTATAACAACAGTTTCTAGGACAGTATCCAGATGGCACCCTTTGGGGCCTTATACGGCAGAAAGTGAAGATCCACGTTAACATGGGATGATATCGGCGAGAGACAGATACTTGGTCCAGAGATAATTACGCAGACTATTGAGGTGGTCAGACAAGTCAGAGATCATCTTTGAGTTGCGCAAGATCGCCAGCGTCATTGGGTCGATTCTCATCGGCGTCCCCTTGAATTTTCTATCGGCGACCAAGTATTGCTTAGGATCTCGCCTACCCGTGGCTTCATTCGATTCGGCGTACGGGGAAAGCTTAGTTGAAACGCCCCAGTCCCAAAATAGAAGGACTAGAACGTAATCATGCCAGCTGTATACATACGAAGTATATGGACCATCGTATGTATACATAAGCTGTAAAATGCAGTAATCAAGGCACTAAATCTCATCCACAAAGATAAATAATGATATAAAAGCAACTTTGAATTTGTCATGTATACAATCGTTGGGCGGAGACAAATCCACTACCAACAAGTAAGGAAAAATACATAGAAAATAAAATAAGTTTGGCAGGCGAAGCGAAGACGATCAAGCGCAATCATCTTCGAAGAAATAGTGACAACCATGGCCACGGCTAGAACACCTGCGAAAGACAAGAACACACACCTGGCGAGATAACCAGGTCCTCAGAGAGACGTAACAAGATACAATAAACATGCCATATAAATACTGAATATAAAATATGCCACAATCAAAGAAAGTGACAAGACACAAATAAGGTAAACTAACCATACTAAAGTGATCATGTAGTTGAGAAACAATCATTCGACGCATGAGCCCTGGCTATAAATGGGATCGCATAGTCCCCATATAGGGCACCAGGGGCCTACGTCCATAACGTCCGAAGATCGTCAGAGGGCATCATGTGCAAGGGACTACGTCCATAACGCTCTGGAAAACGTCAGAGGGCACCTGGAGCCTGCGTCTCCGGCGGAGCGCACATGTAATAAGGGAAGTGCAAGAAGCCCATACGTCAGGTAATGTTCTCCCCACCCAATGTACCTGTCAAGTCGCATCCACGACCATGTACCTCTACTAACTGCTAAGTCTCCTAACACTCCTCTATTAGCAGTTAGCCCTAACGCATGCGCATGGGGGATCAGCCCACACGTAAGAACCTCTACTTGCTACTCATCTCATACATCCTCGTGGTACAACTGTGTCAAGGTATATACGATACACTACAGACGGTAGTCCCTTAACTCTAGGTCTATATGCAATCAAAGGATAAATAATAATGTACAGCTAATATCACTGAACAGGCAGTAAATCAAGAACTGGAAATAAATGAACAGTGATATATAATAAAATGCAAACTGAATATAAACAGTATAATGGCAAGGTATCTTACCTGGTATGTCTCCTGGTGTGGTGCGATTATCTGACTAGTCATATTTTGTCCCATAGCTGAGGTCCATGCAAACATGGTCTGAATTCGCGAGGAAACAAGGACATGTGATCAGTGGTGGTCAACGACAATAAGTGAAGGGAGTTTGTGGGGAAATATACTTTTTAGGAAACTTTATATATACTATTTTCGAAACTAGTTTTTATTAGCCTAAAATTATACCTTCGCAATCATTTGTAACTACTAGAAATCCTTATATAAATTTAGTAACTACTTTCTGTTAGTAAAAATATTTCTTCAATACTTTAGATATAAATATAATTTTAAAAAATATACATTTTTATTAGTACGATTTAGGTCTAGAAAACAAATTGAAGAATATAAATCATTTTTAGACTAGTTTCTAAGTTCGTAAAAATATACAAAAGTTTGTAGGAAACTAACTTTTCATTTGTCTAAAAAATATATTTTTAGAAAGTACATATAATCTAGGAAAATATTTTATTGTGTAAAAATTTAACCTGAATTTAGCTATAAATAGTTGTAAAATTCCTAAAACAAAAAAAATAATAAGGCAAATGATAATATATCAGAACAAATTTAATAATAATAATAATAATAAGAGTAATTATAATAATACCAACAACAATGATACTGCATTATGCCTAATATACCAATACTTATAATAATAATAATAATAATAATAATAATAATAATAATAATAATATAATAATAATAATAATAATAATAATAATAATAATAATAATAATAACTATCATAATAATAGTAATAGCAGCAGTGGTGCTCTGCTGTTAACACCAAAAGCCCCAAACTCATAATAAAACCAAAAAAAAGTGAGAGAGAGAAACTGAGAAAGAGGAAAGAGAAATTCGAGAGGGTGAGAGTAGGGATTCTCACCTGAGGCTCGGCCAGCTCCGCGGGACAACGACGGTGGCACTATGGCTCCGCGAGGGAGAAAGGAGGTACGGGCTCACCAGCGGTCGGTGGCACGACAGCGGGATAGGTCTCCGACACGATCGGCAGAGATGCGGCGATGGGGGTTTCGGCGGTCGAAGAGGAGAGAGGGGGCGGCACGATCGGCGGTCCTCGCCGGAGTGAATAGGCGCTGGAGGCGGCACGGGACGCGGTCGCCGACAAGGAGAGGGAGCAGCGAGGAGGCGCTCACCGGATCCAACGAAGAGGGTTCGGCAGGAGGCGGTCGTTCGGATGGCGACGGCTGTGCCAGGCTGGTGCGGGCGGAGCACGGGGGTTGACGTCGGCGGCTTCGTGGCAGGGCGGTCGGGTACGACTCCCATGGAGGTCGGCGACTGGTGTGACGGCGGACACTCAGACCGGCGGGCGCACGCTGTGGTGGCAGATGGCGACCCGTGAACGGGACGAGACATGGTGGCGGAAAGGAGATGGGGCAGCGGCAAGGCTCGGGTCATCGACGAGGTAAGTTAGTCGGGTTTTGATTTCGTTGCCTTTTTACTTGGTGGTGGTGCCGGTGGTGGTTGATGGCGGTGGTGGTGATGGTGACAGGGAAAAGGACTCTGGGTGTTGGTGGAGGCCGTGGATGTCGGATCGGCTACGGTGGTGGTGTCGACGGGGATTCGGTATAGGTGGCGGTGGTGGCTGTGAAATTTTGTGGGGGGTTTCGATGGTGGCGCGGTGGTTCCCCGGTGGCCGGCGGTAGAGACTAGTACAGAGTTGATGGCAGTGTCTGACAGCGACGAGCAGGGTCGGGGTGCTGATTTGCTGTAGTTAGGTTAGGGTGTCGTCGCGTCGGGTTGTTCGATATGACGGGGATGGCGTGGTGGTATCCTGCGTGACACGGAGTGGGTGTCGAGTCCGGGATTGTCGAACTCTGGAGGAATATTGTACTTGTGAGGGTAAAAGATATAGTGGATGGGGAAGGGCACCGACACGATGCACGTTGTGGTTGTGGTAGGGAATTATGGAGGAGTACCTGCCTATATATAGGATGTGGGAATACCCAGTTGGATAAGGATTAGAATTAATTTAAACCCAATGTGATAGATTCTATATTAATTCACATCGATTTAAAATCCAATTCAATATAGATAAAAACTGTTCTTCAATTTAAAATAAGGTCAATAAAATCTTTTCCAATTTAAATCATAATAATTAATTAAATATTAAACCAAACAATATTTCAAATATGATTTTCATAAATAATAAAATATATTAATAATAATTTCGAAAATACAGTTATATACATGAATCAAACTTCATTTACCTCGTTTACAAAAGAATATTTTCTTGAAATATAGTAAATAAAATTACTATTTATTTTGTACCATAATTTAAATTAGCTTTTTTTTATAATAACAAAAAAAAATGAAGTGATGCATTTATCATGTTAAGCAATATAAGATATTTATCATATATTATTTTTAAAACCTTTATTCCTCCTATTTAAATAAAATCTATGATCAAAATATCTTTCTAAAATATGTACCTCGTACATATTCATACTCAACGAGCAAATATGAAAATATGAATTGTACGCGACGTATAAATACGAAGTTCAAAAATCAACACTCAAATTGTTATATAAAAAAATTATAGAAAATTTAGGGGGTTTACATCCTACCCAACTTACAAGAATTTCGTCCTCGAAATTTAGGAATAGGTAGGGTTCAAGAGTTTAACGATAAGAAAGTACGAACAATTTATGTGGCGAGGCGAGAAAACGGTGTTTAACATAAATGTTAAATAGGAAAATAATTCACGAATATGGTAATGGACGAGGGTCGCTAGCTAAGATAATCATGATAACACAATTCAAGAAATAATAAGGCATTGGGTGGATCAAAAAGAATAACTTAGGGACTTGGAGTTATGGTTCCTTGAGAAGATATGCTCGTCTGGTTTTAGGTTTGATTAAGGAATTGGTTTGATTCATTCTTAAGTCTCATGAATGATTAGAAAGTCGTGATAATGAATCTAGTGTCACGAGGAGGATGATTAATTCAAGATGGGGTTACAGTCAAATCGGTTGGTAACTGGCTAACTATCTTGGCAATAGACAGTGGACAAATAAGATAATATCAAGTACGGGTGTTTGTCTTTCTAAAACAGGCGAAAGGCAAACATAAAGAGTTCGAAGAAGGCATTATCGAATTCAAATGAGTGGTTCAAAGACGACTGAATAAGTTCCAAAAAGAATTGCCAAAACAGTCGCGGATGAGACTCCAGGGCCAAGTTTAACTATGTCTCTATCCACGTTGAACAATATACAAAAAGCGAACCAAGTGCACTATGGTTGATCAGACCATAATACGTCGGTTCTGATTAGACAATGTATTAGTGGGCGTCCATATTAAACATATGTCATGATCAAGCTTGATAAGGAATAAGCTTGCCAAATTAAGCTATTTTAGCATCATAGGTAGATAAAATTATAAGTAAGGGTAATGATGAAAAGAAATCAAATAGTCCAAGATCTTATAAAATCTAAGTTCCGCCCAAAATTTGGGCCTATGCAGTCGGCTTAGTTGACTAGATAAGTTAGGATCCTCTAAGTGTTATAGTCCAAATGAACTTATCGATATGGTTCACTAGGGAAAAAAAAAGGGTTTGTTAGGTAGTGAGATATTCTACCCAACTTACAAGAATTAAACTAATGGTGTCATTAGACGATAGGTCCAGCAGTCAAGATGAATTGCAAGGTTAAGCATGTAAGGAATTAAGTAGAACAAAATCATATATCGGGTCGAAAGAATTGAGTCGAGGTCGAGTCTCATCTATAGTTAAAAAGTATATTGGTTTCACGGTAGGGAATAGAGTCCAGTCTTTTGACCCGAAAGTCGTATCAAGAAATAGAGTACAAGGAGGCGGATTTTAGTGGGACACGATATATCTACATGAAGGTGGGCTCGTCTAGGTCTTGCATATACAACTTGTTGGAAGAAAAAAATCTAGTGTTGTGCTCCAAATATTGAAGTCACGATAGGGAACGCCAAATGATCAAAATAGAAAGTGGGTTTTCATAAGGTACTAATTAATGCACAAAAATAAAAGGTTAAAGCACGAAATAAAGATAATTAATGAAATCTCGTAGATCGAGGTAAAAATAAGTTAGTGACACGGTTTCTAGAGAGAAAATAGTCTTATAGGTAAGGGTATGGTCAAGGGGATGATTCTAATCATTTCTAAGTTTCAAACAATTAGATGGTCACAAATAATGATATAGATTTGAGGGAAGGTCGAGTAAGTCAAAGTTTATGTTCATCGGTTTGGTCGATGACTAACTTGAGCATATGCAATATCATAATCATAGGTGGTAGGGCAATCTAATGTGGAATACTTCTATCTCACTAGGGGACCTTGCTTGATTCTTGGTCCTTTACCAATATATGATCTAATCTAAAATTTCAAGTTCCATGAAAGTTTCTCAATAAAATTTTCAAGATACTTCGCCAAAATTTTAATTATCTTAGACTGTCAACTTTAATAAAAAAAAATTTTTATCTCTAGTCAATCTCGAAACAACCCTTGTATATCGCAAATAATTATTATCATTTTTTTCTCCAAACCTTAAACTCATCATTTAATAAGTTTATCAACCGAATTTCATACTACAAAATGGAACATTTAGATAACTCCCGAATTTAATTCTATATCCTTCAAATGTGCATATCTAGCTTCCAATAAGTCACAACTACACTCAAAAGTTAAAAAAAATTCAAAATTTAAATATCCATAATCAAGGCCTTAACTCAAAATCTAAATAACTTTATAAATCTTAGATCATATGACGTAATTTAATTCAAAACTTTTTTTTTTACAAAAATTATCAATCATCCTCAAATTTTGGTCAATCGTAAATCATACTTCCACATTTAAAATTTTATGATCATTTTGAAATCAAATCTATATCCCTCCAAAGATGTATAGTTGTAACTCAATAAATCATAAACGTTCAAAGACCTTCAAAAATCAAAACGCAAAATCAAATCAATTTATTTTCTCGATCTAGCTATCCTCTTGTGTATACCACCTTGTGATATCAAAATAAAATTCCAATCATCATTTGAAAGTGGTAATATGCTACTACCCAATCTTGAAATTTACTAATCCTTAAGATCATATTTCTAGAAAAATAAATGCCTTTATAACACAAATAGAACCCCAATGCATATAATTGTCAATGCAATCCATCTAGCCATGTGTTTAACCTATGGGCATATACTAGTGTAGTCGTCTTACTAAACACGAACTAAGAATTTACGATAGAAAGAGTCAAGCAAGATGCAAATCAAGGAGGTTGAACGAGAGTTCAGAATTTGAAGTCAAGAAAGGATGTCAAGTAGGTGGATGAGATTCTAAACTCTAATCCTATACTGCAGGCCCATTCGGTACAGTTATGTAACCGAAACGGCAAACTAGACCTGCATGGGCCACCACAAAAACATGTAACGCCCCAGTCCCAAAATAGAAGGACTAGAACGTAATCATGCCAGCTGTATACATACGAAGTATATGGACCATCATATGTATACATAAGCTATAAAATACAGTAACCAAGGCACTAAATCTCATCCACAAATATAAATAATGATATAAAAGCAACTTTGAATTTTTCATGTATACAATCGTTGGACGGAGACAAATCCACTACCAACAAGGAAAAATACATGGAAAATAAAATAAGTTTGGCAGGCGTAGAAAAGACGATCAAGCGCAATCATCCTCGAAGAAATAGTGACAACCATGGCCACGGCTAGAACACCTGCGAAAGACAAGAACACACACCTGGCAAGATAACCAGGTCCTCAGAGGGACGTAACAAGATACAATAAACATGCCATATAAATACTGAATATAAAATATGCCACAATCAAAGAAAGTGACAAGACACAAATAAGGTAAACTAACCATACTAAAGTGATCATGTAGTTGAGAAACAATCCTTCCAGGCATGAGTCCTGGCTGTAAATGGGATCGACATAGTCCCCATATAGGGCACCAGGGACCTACATCCGTAACGTCTGAAGATCGTCAGAGGGCATCATGTGCAAGGGGCTATGTCCATAACGCTCTGGAAAACGTCAGAGGGCACCTGGAGCCTGCATCTCCGGCGGAGCGCACAGGTAATAAGAGAAGTGCATAGAAGCCCATACGTCAGGTAATGTTCTTCCCACCCAATGTACCTGTCAAGTCGCATCCACGACCATGTACCTCTACTAACTGCTAAGTCTCCTAACATGCCTCTATTAGCAGTTAGCCCTAACGCATGCGCATGGGGAATCAGCCCACTCGTAAGAACCTCTACATGCTACTCATCTCACACATCCTCGTGGTACAACTGTGTCAAGGTATATCCGATACACTACAGACGATAGTCCCTTAACTCTAGGTCCATATGCAATCAAAGGATAAATAACAATGTATAGCTAATATCACTGAACAGGCAGTAAATCAAGAACTGGAAATAAATGAACAGTGATATGTAATAAAATACAAACTGAATATAAACAGTATAATGGCAAGGTATCTTGCCTGGTATGTCTCCTGGTGTGGTGTGATTATCTGACTAGTCATGTTTTGTCCCATAGCTGAGGTCCATGCAAACATGGTCTGAATTCGCGAGGAAACAAGGACATGTGATCAGTGGTGGTCAACGACAATAAGTGAAGGGAGTTTGTGGGAAAACATACTTTTTAGGAAACTTTATATATACTATTTTCGAAACTAGTTTTTATTAGCCTAAAATTATACCTTCGTAATCATTTGTAACTACTAAAAATCCTTATATAAATTTAGTAACTACTTTCTGTTAGTAAAAATATTTCTTCAATACTTTAGATATAAATATAATTTTAAAAAATATACATTTTTATTAGTACGATTTAGGTCTAGAAAACAAATTGAAGAATTTGAATCATTTTTAGACTAGTTTCTAAGTTCGTAAAAATATACGAAAGTTTGTAGGAAACTAACTTTTCATTTGTCTAAAAAATATATTTTTTAGATAGTACATATAATCTAGGGAAATATTTTAGTGTGTAAAAATTTAACCTGAATTTAGCTATAAATAGTTGTAAAATTCCTAAAACAAAAAAAATAATAAGGCTAATGATAATATACCAGAACAAATTTATTAATAATAATAATAATAATAAGAGTAATTATAATAATACCAACAACAATGATACTGCATTATGCCTAATATTCTAATACTTATAATAATAATAATAATAATAATATTATTATAATAATAATAATAATAATAATAATAATAATAATAATAATAATAATAATAATAGTAATAGCAGCAGTGGTGCTTTGCTGTTAACACCAAAAGCCCCAAACACATAATAAAACCAAACAAAAGTGAGAGAGAGAAACTGAGAAAGAGGAAAGAGAAATTCGAGAGGGTGAGAGCAGGGATTCTCACCTGAGGCTCGGCCGGCTCCGCGGGGCGGCGACGGTGGCACTGTGGCTCCGCGAGGGAGGAAGGAGGTACGGGCTCACCAACGGTCGGTGGCACGGCAGCGGGATAGGTCTCCGGCGCGATCGGCGGAGATGCAGCGATGGGGGTTTCGGCGGTCGGAGAGGAGAGAGGGGGCGGCGCGTTCGGCGGTCCTCGCCGGAGTGGATGGGTGCTGGAGGCGGCGCGGGACGCGGTCGCCAACAAGGAGAGGGAGCGGCGAGGAGGCGCTCACCGGATCTGGCGGAGAGGGTTCGGCAGGAGGCGGTCGTTCGGATGGCGACGGCTGTGCCAAGCTGGTGCGGGCGGAGCACGGGGGTTGGCGCCGGCGACTTCGTGGCGGGGCGGTCGGGTACGACTCCCGCGGTGGTCGGCGACTGGTGTGACGGCGGACACTCAGACCGGCGGGCGCACGCTGTGGTGGCAAACGGCCACCCGTGAACGGGACGAGGCATAGAGACGGAAAGGAGATGGGGGCAGCGGCAAGGCTCGGGTCGTCGACGAGGTAAGTTAGTCGAGTTTTGATTTCATTACCTTTTTACTTGGTGGTGGTGCCGGTGGTGGTTGATGGCGGTGGTGGTGATGGTGACAGGGAAAAGGACTCTGGGTGTTGGTGGAGGCCGTGGATGTCGG
The DNA here is from genome assembly GCA_029216955.1 of Iris pallida. Lineage (NCBI taxonomy): Eukaryota > Viridiplantae > Streptophyta > Magnoliopsida > Asparagales > Iridaceae > Iris > Iris pallida. The sequence continues at coordinate 6,763,874 of JANAVB010013600.1, read as the reverse complement.
GTCGGCCACGCTGGTGGTGTCGACGGGGATTTGGTATAGGTGGCAGTGGTGGCTGTGAAATTTTGTGGGGGGTTTCGATGGTGGCACGGTGGTTCCCCGGTGGCCGGCGGGGGAGACTAGTGCAGAGTTGGTGATGGCAGTGTCTGACAGCGGCGAGCAGGGTCGGGGTGCTGATTTGCTGTAGTTAGGTTAGAGTATCGTCGCGTCGGGTTGTTTGACATGACGGGGATGGCGTGGTGGTGTCCTGCGTGACACGGAGTGGGTGTCGAGTCCGGGATTGTCGGACTCTGGAGGAATATTGTACTTGTAAGGGTAAAAGATATAGTGGATGGGGAAGGGCACCGACACGATGCACGTTGTGGTTGTGGTAGGGAATTATGGAGGAGTACCTGCCTATATATAGGATGTGGGAATACCCAGTTGGATAAGGATTAGAATTAATTTAAGGCTTAATTGCTACTTGATACCCTCAACTATTACAGTTTTTCAACTTTGTACCCAAAACTTTTTTTCGTAACAACTTGATACCTCAACTTTTTTTTTTCAACTTAGTACCTAACATTTTAAAAAACCCCAAAATGTCCTTATCCCTTCCCTCCCACCCCCTCCCCTACTCCAACCACCCCTCCTGCTAGCTCCGGCCGAAACCCCCCCTCTCCTCGCTTTCGACCAACCTCTCCCCCTCATCGCTTTCGGCCAACCTCCCTCCCCCCCCCTCTTCGCTTCCGGGCCACCCCCTACCCCGCCTCCCGTCCCGTACCCCCCTTCCCAGCCCCCCATCCTCCCGCTGTCGAGCCCTAGGGGAGAGGCGGGAGCGGGTGGACGGTCGGAGCGAGAGGGGATGGCCTGAAGCGAGCAGGGGGGTGGGGGGGAGCTGCGGCCGGAGCTAGCAGGGGGGCGAAGCGAGCAGGGGGGAGGGGGGTTAGGGGTAGGGGCATTTGTGTCCAAAATAATATCAGGGTATCAAGTTGTTACAAAAAAAGTTTAGGGTACAAAGTTGAAAAAGGGTAATAGTTGAGGGTATCAAGTAGCAATTAAGCCTTAATTTAAACCCAATGTGATAGATTCTATATTAATTCACATCGATTTAAAATCCAATTCAATATAGATAAAAACTGTTCTTCAATTTAAAATAAGGTCAATAAAATCTTTTCCAATTTAAATCATAATAATTAATTAAATATTAAACCAAACAATATTTCAAATATGATTTTCATAAATAATAAAATATATTAATAATAATTTCAAAAATACAATTATATACATGAATCAAACTTCATTTACCTCGTATACAAAAGAATATTTGCTTGAAATATAGTAAATAAAATTACTATTTATTTTGTACCATAATTTAAATTAGCTTTTTTTATAATAACAAAAAAAAAATGAAGTGATGCATTTATCATGTTAAGCAATATAAGATATTTATCATATATTATTTTTAAAACCTTTATTCCTCCTATTTAAATAAAATCTGTGATCAAAATATCTTTCTAAAATATGTGCCTCGTACATATTCATACTCAATGAGCAAATATGAAAAGTATCAAGTGGATAATCTGGATTAAGTCTACAGGGCTTGTGGCTGTTGGAACATCTCATTGCATCTTGTTAGTAATTAGGCTTGTGATAATCCTAGTTAGTTAAAAGTATCAAGTCGTACGTGTTGTTTGGTCGTGATTGATGGATAAAGTCCAGTCTAGTCTTGTCTAGACAGTGCCAGTTTAAGATTACTTTAGCATATTACTGTTATGCTTTACTTTTGTCGATAAATGAGTAGAGACTAAGCTTTGTTCAGGTGAAGGGTTACAACTCCGGTCCTTGTTTGGTTTACGGGTTGTAACTTGGTTATCAGAATAGTTTGTTAGTTATCCTATCGTTTATCATCCTGATTTTCTTAACCCATGTCTTTCATTATCAATTATGTCTTATGTGCTAATATGTTGGTTTTTGTTCTTAAGTGAAGCCTCCCTTGTGGCACTTGCTCTTTCTGGGGTCTGACCCAGCTGGTTTTGTATGGTCAGATTTCAGAGTAGCTCCCGAGGATCTTCCAACCTTCCAGCCAGATGCAACCCTAGCAACGAGTAGGTTTCTTTCGCTCTCCCACTCTATTGAAAATTATCATTTTGAGGCGTTTAGCCGCAGAGCAAGTGTTAGCTCGTGTTGAAACTTTATTTCTGTCTGCTTAAGGGCTGTAACATGATTGACAAATCCTAGGGTCGATCATGTATGACTTAAACTCTTGCTAGTCATCGTATTTTACATGACTAGCTTCATGATCATCTGAATATGTAATGTTTGGGATGCCTTACTTTGTATATCTGATGATCTTACATCTTGTAACAATTACTTGCTTGTTGAGATTGAGACACTAGGCTTGTTCATGACCATAAGAGACTGTTGGCTTATAGATAAACCCTCATGCATCTACACAGTCATGACCGTATATTGAGGTGGATTATACCTCAATGTACGTAGCTGGCTGTGTCTGTCCCCCGTTCTCCAGTATTTTGGTTCTGGGGCGTAACACGGTTTAAGTGGTGGCCTATGCAGGTCTTGTAAATCAAGATGTGTGGAGGTTTTATCGAATAGATGTCTCAATCAGCACTTGTCCTTGATCTCTACTCGTGTCTCCTAATCTTTCTGAAATCTTGACCTGATCACATGCTTATATCTTCGATCTATCTTGGCCCTTCCTTATTGTTTCCCATGTCATTTATTCAGTGGCATTGTTCCTGGTCCTGCCGATCAACCCGGTGGAGCACCTCCAGTGAACCAACAACAACCTTGGGACCAAAACCAGCACTCAGGGGTAGCCTCCAAAGTCATGCCTTCCTGGGGTCAAGAGCCGTCGGTTCAGACACTCCAGCCTGCAGAGCCTTACAATGGAGTCCTGGTAGGGCTCATCCGAGAATTGCTTGAGTCACAAGATCGTCGGGGCGATGCCCTGCACCAGATAGTATAAGATGCTATGGACAGAGTTGGTTATCAAGGGAACAATGCAGCCAACAACTTCAAGCGCCAGAACCCTCCTTTCTTTAACGGAACTGAAGATGCTATTGCTGCTGATGCATGGCTTCAGGACACAGAGGTTATCCTGAAAGCAGCTAGGATTTTTGAGGATGAGAAGGTGGCCGTTGTGCGCCTGTAAATATTGGACTTAGCCTGCACCTGGTGGACGACGCTAGCAGTGGGTTTAGCGACGCCTGTCTTATGGGCGGTATTCAGCGACAAGTTCCAGACGAAGTATTTTGACGCAATATCTCGCTATGATCTGCAGACGAGATTCACCAATCTTAAACAGATGGGAAGGACGGTCGATGGATATGCAACAGATTTTTTTAGGCTTAGTCGCTTTGCTTCCACCTTGGTGGCAACCGAATTGGACCGAGCCTACCGATTCCAGTAGGGACTCCACCTAGAGATAATTATATCAGTGGAGCAGTTTGAGTACAAGATGTTTGATGCTGTCTTGTGAGCAGTGAAGAGGCATGAATATACTTCACAGAGGATTGTAAATAGAAGCGGAGGACGGAAGAGGTCACATGGATAGATGTCCTAGTCATCAGCACCATCCCCGACAGCTAAGGCTTTGACTATTGGAGCTCCTAGGATGGTGACCCCAGTTTCGTCGGTTCAGCACTCGACATCGGCGTATCCTCAGTAACAGAAGAAGAAGCAGTCTTTTGTCTTCCACAATGGGCTACACTCATTGTGGAAAGCCCGGACATGTAGTATCAGAGTGTCGCAGAGCACAGGGATTGTGCTTGGCTTATGGGGCACCGGACCACAAGATAGGTTCATGTCCGAATAGAGCCAGTTCATCGTCATCAAACCTAACCAGTCCGTCGGTTAGGGGTCCAGCACCAGTGCAGTAGCAGTACCAGCCTTCGAGGCCACTACCGCCTCAGGCTCAGTAGTATATCCAAGCTCAGATTCAGAATATGCAGAGAGGTCACCAGCAGAGGGGACCAGCACTAAGAGGACAAGGTCAGGCTATGGCTCTGACAATAGAAGAAGAATTGGCATTAGGTGAGGTGGTGGCAGGTACCATTCTCGCCAACTCTTTTCTAGCATCAGTATTATTTGATTCAGGTGCATCACATTCATTTATATCTGCACAATTCGTAATACAGATAAGACTGGAGCCTGACTCATTATCAGTAAGGCTTAATATACTTACTGGTAACGGTCTTGTAGGGGTAGATAGAGTCTATTTTTCATGTCGAATCGTAGATAGAGGTAGAGAGTTTTCCGCTAGATTGATAGAATTTCCGATGGCCGACTATGATGTGGTCCTTGGAATGGATTGCTTGAAGGATCTATACGCAAGAATAGACTGCCATATTGGCAGGATTATTTTTGGTATTCCAGGCGAACCAGAGTTTTTATTTTCCAGAGGTGAAGTAGAACCTTCTCCACCAGTCTTACGGATGGCAGTAGCAGTAGCAGTTCAATTTTCCAAAATAGTAGAAGAGTTACCTGATGTGTTTCCCGAAGATCTTCCAGGTATGCTGCCAGAGAGAGAAATAGAGTTTATCATTGATTTGATTCCAGGAACGACACCAGTGTCAGAGAGAGTCTACCGAATGGACCCATCAGAGTTGGAGATCCTGTACAAGATGATTGAAGAACCCAGAACCAGGGGATTCTTTCATGCTAGTGGATCACCTTGGGGAGCCTCGATGCTTCTTGTGAAAAAGAAGGATGGTATGTCAAGATTATGTGTTGATTATCGTACATTGAATTCTTTAACAATCAAGAACAGATATTCCCTACCAAAGATAGATAATTTATTTGATCAACTCAATAGGGCAGTAGTATTCTCGAAGATTGACTTCCGGTCAGGATACCATCAGATCAGAGTCAAAGAGTAAGACATCTCGAAGACAGCATTCAGATCGAGGTATGGACATTGAGAGTTCCTCATTATGCCATTCAGAGCGACCAATGCGCCAGCGGTATTCATGGATCTCATGAATCATATCTTCATGCCCTATTTGGACCAGTTCGTGATGGTGTTTATAGACGACATCTTATTCTATAGCAAGAGTGAAGCAGAGCATGAGCAGCACCTTCGAATAGTCCTTCAGATTTTTAAAGAACATCGGTTGTACGCAAAGTTCAGCAAGTGCAAATTTTGGCTTAATCGCATTTCGTACTTAGGTCACATCATCACCAGAGGTGGAGTAGAAGTGGACCCCCAGAAGATAGTGGCTATAGAGACATGGCCAATACCTAGCACCGTCGCAGAAGTTCAGAATTTCCTAGGATTGGTCGGCTATTACCGACGGTTTGTGTGAGACTTTGCTCGAATTTCAGCACCATTGACGCAGTTGACCAGCAGGGATGTACAGTTTGCCTGGATAGCAGAGTGTCAGAGTTCATTCAAGAAGTTGAAACAAAGATTGATGACGGCCCCCATTCTCACGCTTCCAGATGGGACAAAAGGATTTTCAATTTATTGTGACGCTTCTGGTAGAGGATTAGGATGCGTCTTGATGCAACATGACAAGGTAGTAGCTTATGCGTCACGTCAGCTTCGTGATCATGAGAGAAATTATCCAACCCATGACTTGGAGTTATCAGCGGTGGTTTTCGCACTTAAGCTTTAGAGGCATTATTTGTATGGAGATCGGGTAGAGATTTTTACCGACCACAAAAGTCTTAAGTATGTGTTTACCCAGAAGGATCTTAATGTGCGTCAGAAAAGATTTCTAGTGTTACTGGTGGATTATGACATCAACCTGCAGTATCATCATGGGAAGGCCAACGTAGTTGCAGATGCGTTGATCAGAAGGGCAGGAGCTTATTTTCTAACAGCACAGCCAGAGTTATTAGAACATCTTCAGAAGATGGAAATAGAAGTAGTTCTTCCTACCAATATGGCATTGATGGCTAGTATGCAAGTTTAGTCCAGTATAGTCGAGAGAATCAAGATAGCTCAATTAACAGATTCTAAGCTTCAGCGGCTTAGGGCAAAATGTGAAGCGTAACAAAGACCAGAGTTATGCATTCACGAAGATGGTACACTCCGACATGGAAGGCGTCTTTGTGTACCTAGTGGTGATATCAGGCAAGAGATCATGGCAGAGGTTCACAGTTCACAGTATTTGATTCATCCTAGTGGTACGAAGATGTATCGTGATATTCATCAATATTTCTGGTGGAATGGCATGAAGAGAGAGATAGTCCAGTTTGTCTCTCGTTGTTTAGTTTGCCAACAAGTTAAGGCTAAACATCAAAGACCACCTGGACTTCTTCAACCTTTACCGATCCCAGAATGGAAGTGGGAGCATATCACTATGGACTTTGTAACTGGGTTACCTAAATCTCCAGCTGGAATAGATACAATATGGGTCATAGTTGACTGACTCATGAAGGTAGCTCATTTTCTACCTTTTAAAATTGGTCAGTCGACGGATCAGCTTGCGGAGATGTACCTCACAAAGATAGTCAGATTGCACAGAGTTCTATTCAGTATTGTATCAGACAGAGATTCAAGATTTATATCGCACTTTTGGCGGAGTATTCAGAAGAGCTTGGGAACTCGTCTCAAGTTCAGTTCAGCTTATCATTCGCAGACAGATGGTTAGTCGGAGCGCATGATCCAGACTCTTGATGATATGTTGTGGTCTTGTACGCTTGACTTTGGTGGTTCGTGGAAAGATCACCTTCATCTCATGGAGTTCTCCTATAACAACAATTTCCAGGACAGTATCCAGATGGCACCCTTTGGGGTCTTGTACGGCAGAAAGTGCAGATCCCCGTTAGCATGGGATGATGTCGGCGAGAGACAGATGCTTGGTCCAGAGATGATTATGCAGACTATTGAGGTGGTTAGACAAGTCAGAGATCCTCTTCGTGTTGCACAAGATCGACAGCGTCATTGGGCCGATTCTCATCGTCGTCCCCTTGAATTTTCTATCGACAACCACGTATTCCTTAGGATCTCGCCTACCCGTGGCTTCATGATTCGATTCGGCGTGCGAAAAAACTTAGTCCTAGGTATATAGTGCCGTTCGATATTCTTGAGCGAGTTGGTGATGTGTTCTATCATCTCGCTCTTCCATCGTCATTACATGAGGTACATGATGTCTTTCATGTATCCCAATTACGATGGTACATTTCAAATCTGAGCCATATCCTTGATCATTCAGAATTGGTTGTTGGTACCAACCTTTCGTATGAGGAAAGGCCCGTATCCATATTTGACCGAAGGGAGAAGATACTCAAGAACAAGACTATTAAGTTAGTCCGTGTTGCTTGGGGTCATCACTCTTTGGGTGAGTCAACGTGGGAATGTGAGGATGATATCCGGTCGTGATACCTCCACCTGTTTGACTCATAAGGTATAATGTCTTCCTTATGCCTTATGCTTTTACTTCCTTGCTTGTATGAATGATTGCTTGGTTGACTACTAGTCGTAGATTGCCAGTATTAGTGTAGCTCGCCCTGACACCTCTGGCCTCTTGATTAAATTTCGAGGAAGAAATTCTTTTAAGGTGGGTAGAGTTGTCACTCCCGTTTTTCGTTGTACGTATTTTCAATATACGTATACGGATTTCTGATATTTGTCAGGTGGACCGTAATTAGAATTGTCTTGCTTAGCCTAGTCTTTGTTTAATCTTGACTTAGTTTATTTTAATTTGGTTCGATTCAATTTAACTTTGCATGGCTTGGTTTGTTTTGGTTTTAGATGGAGAGATTTTGTATAAAAACCAACTCCTTCTCTCTTCTCCATTATTTATATTTACTTCTTCATCTTCTTCATTTACTCCTCCTACCTACCAAGTCCTAGGTAAGTGCAACTTGCTTTATGATGGATTTCAAGTTTTATTGTTCCATTCTCTTCCTTACTTGATTCTAAGCCTCTTTAGAACTTAACATTTTTGGGTTTGATGGATGGATTCTTGTAGATCTAAATTTATAACTTTTCAGTTTTTCTTTATTTTTATCCCTAAAACTTGGTTATTTTCGAGATCTAATGGTTCTATGTTGTAGGGAATTTAATTATACCCTATTTTGGCTTTTGAACCGCTTGACTTCGACTTCGTATGAGAAAGTTATGCAATTTTTGTGTTCATGGGTTCCTCACACCTTTTGGTACTGTCGGGACGATGAACAGTGTCGCGTGCAACTTGCGCTGCCATGCAATGTGCGTGTGCTTGCGCATAACGTGCGCCGTGGGAAATTTTGCTCGCGTGTACAGCGCAACTTGTGCGCGGCGCAACGTGTGCCGTGGGCATTTTTGCCCGTGCGCGCAGCGCAACCTGCAAGCCATGCGCCGTGCTGCCTCGCAACTTGCGCCGTGCTTGCGCGTAACGTGCGCCGTGGGCAGTTTTGCTCACGCACACAGTGCGACTTGTGCACCGCGTACCGTGGGTGATTTTCTGCCATGCAACGTGCGTCGTGCTTGCGCACTTCGTGCGCCGTGGGCAGTTTTGCTCACGCACCAGTGCGCAAATCACTCCAAATGACTATTTTTGCCCGTTTGAGCTATTTTGTAGCTAAAATCTTAAAAAACTCAATACAGGAAAGTTGTAGGTCTTTGTTTTAGCTTCAAGAATCTTCATGTCTTACTTTAATCAGAATTCATATGTGACTTATGGTTTCAGTTACACTTGGGTGCTCTCGATCTTCTTTGCATGTTTTCTATACTTGGCCTAAATTGCGAGACCTGACTTAACCACTTGTTGGCATTGAACTAGTGACTTGGACTTGGGCATGATAATTCTAGGCTATGAATCAGAACTTGATATGAACATGATAATGTGATCTACCTTGACATGATAATTCTTGATAGTGGCCCGTCGAGGCGCACTCTTGATAAGCAACCCTGACATAAAATTTTTGATAGTGGTCCGTTATGACGCACTCTTGACATGATAAGTAACCTAACATGATATGTAAGTCTTGAACACTATTGCGATAACTACCTAGACTTACAAAGTAACTCTTGTCTTGACACCGTGGTTGATTCTCTTGGTTGTGCCTCGTCTTGCTTCATGCCTAGGACATGGATTCCTGATTACCACGGTCAGGGATTCATACTGAATCTGACTAGAGTAATAACTAGATTGATCAAGTAGTTCATAAAGAGATTTCTCAGCTACATGCAGTCCCGTTACCTGGGCGCTTTAATTAGACTTGTAGCCTGCCGCCGAGTAGGGCACATTTCCAGCATACTGTCATGTGTTGCACCCCCAAGTCACCTAATCCAACTCTCTCAACTTGCAACTGGATAACCTGGATTAAGTCTGCAGGACTTGTGGCTGTTGGAACATCTCATTGTATCTCGTTAGTAATTAGGCTTGTGATAATCCTAGTTAGTTAAAAGTATCAAGCCTTACTTGTTGTTTGGCCGTAATTGATGAATGGAGTCCAGTCTAGTCTTGTCTAGACAGTGCCAGTTCAGGTTTACTTTAGCACATTACTGTTATGCTTTACTTTTGTCGATAAATGAGTGGAGACTAAGCTCTGTTCAGGTGAAGGGTTACAACCCTGGTCCTTGTTTGGTTTATAGGTTGTAACTTGGTTACCGAAATAGTTCCTTAGTTATCCTATCGTTTATCATCCTGATTTTCTTAACCTATGTCTTTCATTATCAATTATGTCTTATGTGATAATACGCTGGTTTTAGTTCTTATGTGAAGCCTACCTTGTGGCACTTGCTATTTCTGGGGTCTGATCCAGCTGGTTTTTTATGCCCAGATTTTGGAGTAGCTTTCGAGGTTCTCCCAGCCTTCCAGCCAAATGGTGAACACTAGACGCAACCCTGACAACAAGTGGGTTTCTTTTGCTCTCTCACTCTATTGTAAATTATCCTTTTGAGGCGTTTAGCCGCCGAGCAAGTGTTAGCTCATGTTGAAACTTTATTTCTGTATGCCTAAGGGCTGTAACATGATTGACAAATCCTAGGGTTGATCATGTATGACTTAAACTCTTACAAGTCTTCATATTTTATATGACTAGTTTCATGATCATCTGAATATATGTAATGTTTGGGACACCTTACTTTGTATGTCTGATGATTTTACATCTTGTAACAATTACTTGCTTGTTAAGATCGAGACACTAGGCTTGTTTATGACCATAAGAGACTGTTGGCTTGTAGATAAACCCTCATACATCTAGACAGTCGTGACTGTATATCGAGGTGGATTATATCTCAATATGCTTAGCTGGCTGTGTATGTCCCCCGCTCTCCAGTATTCTGGTTCTGGGGCGTGACACTCCCCCCTCCTCCTCGTCCCCCTCTTCCTCTCTGTCGGCTAGCCCCCTTCCTTCCCGCGTCTCCTTCCCACCCCCTCCTCATCCTTCCCTTACCACCGGAGAAAGAGAGAGGGGTAAAATGGTCATTACATACCCTACTTAACACCAGTTAACGAAAAGGGGGCAAAATGAGCATATTTTATACTTTTAGGAATGTTAAGAGCATGGAATCTTTTAGTGCAAAAAGCAAAAATTTAACGAGAGGTTTTTTGGACTTTACCCAAATTTAATAGAATTCACACTTTCCACCTCCACTTTCTGATTATCAAACAACCATTAAAGGAAATTTAGAATTTCTTGGAAGTGTGTCCCAAGAAACAAAAATGATATATCAAAAAATCACTATCGGTGTTCCAATTATGGATCAAGAAGACTGGTGATGGCGACAAAGTCTACCATATACTTGGATGGTTCGAGATAGAAGTTCAATGAACAAAGTAACTTATGGTTGTCATGCAAGGAAGTCAAAGATTTATGATACAACAACGCCTTCACAAAATGTTTGTTGTGAAAATTCAAAAATTCAGAGTCGACCAAGGAACTGTTACTTAGTATCATGATCTATGGGGCAGAGAAGTTTGAATTGTCATAACTTACACTAACCATTAGAAAAACGTTTATTGAAGCATGAATTGTTTAGCGAGAAGATGAAGGAAACAAACAAACAAAAAATGCAAATATGTTCAACAAAATCTTGATCAAACTCAAAATGAATGACAAAGCAATGTAATATTTTCATAAAATGAACATGTGTTGTAAAAGAAAACAAAGAAAAAATGAACCTAATTTTTTAAAATCAACCTGTTAACTTTTCTTAATAATTGACACCGAAAGTTATACTCTCTATGTTCTAAAACATGCGTGGATTTACAAGCTTACGATTTTTTTCCAATCCATAAATCAAACTCTTCTCAGCCCTGAAGAAAAAACATTAATACATTATTGGTTCTCGTATAGATCCACAGTGTAATGATTTTTTTTTTCCGCCATTACATGACAACAACCAATGTTATAAAAATTGGTAATTTTCATAGGGATATTTAGTAATAGGGGCTCACATAATAGTTGAAATTAGGATTTGGATGTCCAAAATGTTTGATGTTAGTGTTTGGATCTTAAAATTATTGTTTATTTACCTACGTGAACAATGATTTTACTAACTAGTAGATTCAAAAGTTTCTCTTTCCTTTGGTAAGCCAGAAAAGCAAAGCAGTCTCATAGCCACACAAAAAATGTTGGGTTTTGGGTTTTGGCCTTTGTGTTTAGAAACTTTAGTCCCACATCGGCTAGGCCAAAGGAGTTGTATCTCTATATATTAGCTATGTTAGTTTAGAGATACACATGTGGTGTGAAGGTGCACATGGGTGTGCCATGTGGGGTTATTTTTCTAATGGAAAAAAAAGGCTAAATCAACAATTAAAAGCATTCATGCTTTTTGCTCTTGGAAAATTTATTTCCATGCGAGCTAAGCCCTGAAGGGGCTTAGCGACTCGGACTCGGGCTCGGGCTCATGGGCTCATGCGACGTAATGTGGCATTTTGTTGGCGTATTTTGCACTTACTTAAGTTGTGCTCGTTGTGCGAGCCACTTGCGCGGCCAGGCGAGCCCGTCAGAGAGAAGAGACGCTTTGCACCAGCGTTGCTTTTGCACAGGAGTCCGTGTACAATCCGAGGAGTCAGAAGAGCAGAAGTGTTCCAAAGTTCTCCGACGAACTTGTTGGTTCCTGGAAGATATTCGTGTGGGGCGAATATAGCTTTGAGCAACGGTGATCATTCACCCCAGCAGGCCATTCTTTCATCTTTCGCCTGTCATCTTCTTCACTGCTGTGGATTACGAAATCTTTTTAGATTCTCGTAATATCATAACGAGATCTTCTTAGATCTTCGTTATACTTGCGCAACCTTTCTAGAAGTGTTGCGTTGAAACATTGTTCTTACAGTTGTTCATCTTCTCAGTTTTCTATCGAAAAATTGTGCCCTAGTACTAACAATCTCAAAGCTATATTACTACGATGGAAAACTTTAATGCTTCACTCCTCAATAATGACTTCTGTAAGTTAGAAAAGTTTGATGGAGAGCATTATCAAGTCTGAAAGACGAAGGTTTATCTCACTCATCAACTCAGAGACGTTGATCACGTGCTTATTGAAGAGGAACCTACTGTTCCAGATGCTGGGTCTGCTGCCGCAATCACTGCGGCTACTAAACTTCAGACCAAGTGGAGAAGGGAGAATAGCATTTACAGGCTGCTTATCCTGAATGCTATGGAGGATTCCCTAGAAGAATCCTACAGTAAAAAACCTATTGCCAGAGACATATGGGAGTCTCTGGAGAAACTGTACGAAGAAGACAAAAACAGAAACAAGATATTTGTGGTTGAAAATATCACAAATGGCTCTTTGAGGACGAGAAGTCCATGTTGTCGTAGGTAAAGAAATTTCTGAAGCTGCGACAGAAGTTGGAAGACGAGGCGATGTCCCTCCCTGACAAGTTTGTTGTTGGAGGGATTGTCTCAAAGCTCCCCGCTGGGTGGAGTAAGTTCTATGCAAACATGCATAGGAAGAAGCTTGAGATCAGCCTTGAAGATCTATTGCAGGAAATCTATATTGAGGACCAGATGCGGGCTCAACTTAAGGTGGACACACTGTCCAAGCAATTGGCTAAAGCCAATATGGTTCAAACCAAGGAACCAAAGGGAAAGCAGGCGGCTTTCCTGTCACGACCCGCTACCCAAATTTTTGGGCCAGGCCGAGTCATGCCCAGCGTACGTTTGAGATAAAACGTAGTAAGCTGTTCTAAAGACAACATGATAAGACTAAATGTGCTAACAGTTCTATAAGTGAATAAAAGTCATGAAATGCTCCAAACACAAAAGTCGTCTCATATAGTAAAATGTCCAAGTACAAGTCTGAAATGTAAAACTGGATACATGTCCAGTTACAAAACACGTAGTCTAATACATGACTACTCTCAAAAGTCTAAAGCAAAAAGATAACTAGGCGAGGTTTCCCGCAGGAACATCCTCGTAAAGCAAAGCCGGGTCCTCGGCAGTATCTCTATAGTATGTGTCGCAGAGTAACTCCTCCTCAGTAAGGACACCTACAACGTTATCCTATCAGGACGGGAGCAAGTACTGATTCTAGCAAACTAAATATACGAAGCATGAACAGGAATGTAATAAACTGGAATTATGGCATATCATGGGTTAATTAGTTCTTTTTAGGAATAACAACATGTAGTTTAAAAGTTTAAAACTGTAGCATGTATAGGATGTACAGCGGCACATATCAAGTTTTTCTGGCATGCACATACGTGCACGAATGGCATCGGTGTATATCCATACACAAACGCGGGATCAGAACATACGGAAAGGTCACATATAGAATGTCACCGAGTGCGGTAAATACATACGGAAAAGGGGGTCATGTTCACGTACAATACTAACAGTTTTCCCTTAACCCGTTATTTAAACATGTGAGAGATATGAGATACTGTCTAAACATGGTAGAGACTGAAAGTAATACAACATGTAAAGTTCTAACTTGCTATCCCAAGGATCAGCATTTAACATGGTTGGTAAATTGCAGTTTATTATTATAGCAGTATGTAAAGTTCGTAGAAAGTACTTGCCTCTAGCAAAGCAAAACAAGCTGCGATAAAAGTGCTATAGATGTCCGGTAACTCGTCACTGTAGAAATAAATACATAAACTTAGTTTTTACACTAAGCTAAAACACTAGGACACTAATTGGTGCAACACTACTTGTGACTGGACACCTAGCCAAAATGATGACTTTGGCATAGAAGACCAATGTGGGGTGACACACTACTTTAACTAACTTTCTAGGGTCTTTACACTAGTGAGGGTGAGGTTCAATACAACTAAAACTCAAAATAGCACAAAAAGTTGCAAGTCGTATTTATTTAATAAATAAATCAAATGAATATTGTGTTCCAACAATTTTTGAGATAGACAAAAAAACTTATTTTTACATAAAATAAAGTACCAAAATGACCCTTGTTAATTATAGAAATTTATTATAATTTTTCTGGAATTTATTAACCAGTACAAGTATTTATAAAAAATCAGTTTTCCTAAGTATACAGAAAATGAGTTTTGGTTTCATATGCCAAACTAGTGGCAAAACTGTAAATTAAATACTATAAAAATTATACTAAATTAGCTAAATTAACATAGTATCTAAATACTATTTTTCCAGAATTTTAACAGTAATTTAAGTATTTTTTTAGAAATTCAAAAACAGCATTGCACACAATTGAAATTAAAATAATTAATTATCTGTGTATTTTGTCCATGTATATAATTTGAACCAAAGTTCAAATACAGGACCCAAGGCCATGAATCAAGTCCAATATGACATGTACAGGTCTTGAATGTGTGAAAACACATTTGGGCCCAAAAACCCATGCTAGCCTTGGACACCAAATGGTTACAGTAATTTAAATATACTAAAATACAAATTGGTAAAAGTGCAAAATAAATATTAATATTTTAATAAGGTAAAGTTATACATAGTGGATATATACATACGTATGTTAAAATACATATATATAGATATATATAAGAAAATACTTAATTATAAAGTATATATATATATATATATATATATATATATATATATATATATATATATACATATACAAATATTGTATACATATATATAATAGTATATATATATATATAATAATATATATACACATGAAAATATATACATATATACATATATGTATATAAATACAAATATATATAAAAATTTACTAAATATAAAGATATATATATATATATATATATATATAAATACTGTATATATATATATATATATATATATATATATATATATATATATATATATATATATATATATATAATATAACAAAAGAAAAGAAAAGAAAAAAGAAAAAGAAAAAGAAACAAAAACAAACAGAGGGCTCGAACTCGGCCCTCTGTTAAAGGGTGAAGACATAGAGCCCCACCCGCTGGCCAGTGGGCCTGAGCGGGCTTGCTGTTAGGGTGGGGCTCGAGTTATTTTTATTTAGGTTTTAGTTTAATATATCAGTAGCCCGAAATACCACTTTGTGTCCTGACAGTTTGGGACACAGAGTCTACGTGTCCGTGCCATGCACGACACGTACAAGTGTTGATTCGTGTGTCCAAGTACTGGACTAGGGTCCCCGTGTCCTGGCGAACCACATACGTGGATTCGAGACACGGACGACACGATTCAGTGCTGCGACTTACGTGTCCGGCTAGTCGAGGGTGTTTCGAAGGCCATGGACGGAGGAGTAGGCATCGGGGCGGTGGCGGAGTGGTGGCGATCGACGCGTCTCGGCATGGCGAGCTCGTCGGCAGTGGTTGGGGGCTGTGAGGGTAGCTAGGGAGGTGGCGGAGTGGTGTCGTCGGAGTTAGGGTTCCGGTTAGGGTTTTTGGGGAAGAAGTGGAGCTGGAGGCGTCGATGGTGGTCGGGGTGATGGGGGTTGGGTCGGGGTGAGTGAGGGGGTCATTTATAGGGGCTTAGAGTCGGTCGAACGGGGCTAGGTCGGCCGGAAATGGAGGGGGACAGCTGGCCGGTCGTCGGCAGCTGGCCAGTCGTCGGGGGTGGGTAGGATTAGGGTTTAGCGTTTAGGTCCCTGTAGTTTAGGTAATTACAACTAGGTACTCCCAGTGTCTAAATACAAATTAGAATTTGCATTTCATAATTTAAAACAATTTAATAATTGCAAACTGATATATTAACAATTAAATAAATTGTAAAACTATATTAAAATAATTCTAAAAATTACAAAATGATATTAAAACATTTTAGAAAATTGTAAATTGATATTTTAACTATTAAAACTCATTTAAAACTCATTTAAAAATTCTATAAAAATTCCTAAAAATCATAATAAATATTTTAAGGCTAGAAATGGCATTAAAATTAATTAACACTAACTAAATAATTTTTGAAAAACAGGGGCTTACAAGTCTTCCCTCCTTGAAAAATTTCGTCCTCGAAATTCACAAGGATTGAAGACCCTACAATATTCTAACATAGCAAGCAATGCAACAAATGACTAAGGCTATGATCGAAACTAACCTCTAAGGTATCAAGCGGGAACGGGTGGTTCCCTCGCAGCGGTTGGATCGAACAAGTAAGGGTATCTCTCCCTCATGGCCGACTCCCTATCCCAAGTAGATTCACCTGGAGAGTGACGGCTCCAAGCTACTCGTACTAAGGGTATAACCTTGTTCCTTAGCCTCTTCTCTCTCCTGTCTAATATCTCCACTGGCTGCTCAAAAACTGTAAGGCTCGGTCCGACCTCCAACTCTGAATGATCTAGAACATGAATGGGGTCTGGAACATATCTCCTCAGCTGAGATACGTGAAAGACATCGTGAACTCCTTCTAGGTTGGGTGGAAGTGCAACCCTGTAAGCTACCTCTCCAATCTTGCCAAGTATCTCGAACGGCCCGATGTATCTAGGGCTCAGCTTCCTTCCTCGTCCGAACCGGATCGTCCCTCTAGTAGGTGATATCTTCACTAGTATCATATCACCGTCCGCAAACTCCATCGGCCTGCGACTAGCATCAGCCCAGTGTTTCTGCCTGTCCTGAGCTACTCTGAGCCTATCTCTGATCATCCTGACTTTCTCTGCTGCATCCGTGATCATCTCTGGCCCAAGCATAACTCTGTCTCCGACATCATCCCAAAAGAGCGGTGTGCGACATCGTCGTCCATAAAGCGCCTCGAAATGAGACATACCAATACTGGCATGGTAGCTGTTGTTGTATGAAAACTCTACCAAGTGCAGATGGCTCTCCCATGATCCTTCGAAGTCCAGCACGCAGGTCCTCAGCATATCCTTCAGTGTCTGTATCGTCCTCTCGGACTGCCCATCTGTCTGCGGGTGGTACGCCGTACTGAACTTGAGCCTACTGCCCAACTGCTCCTACAAGCTCCTCCAGTAGTGGGATGTAAATCTGCTATCTCTGTCCAATACGATGCTCACCGGCACTCCGTGTAGGCGAACTATCTGCTGCATGTATAGCTCCGCCAACTTCTCGGTAGAAAGCCCCACCTTGAAGGGTATGAAGTGCGCACACTTCGTCAGCCTGTCCACGATGACCCAAATGGCATCCTTCCTTCCTTGGGAACGAGGAAGCCCTGAGACGAAGTCCATCGTAATATGTTCCCACTTCCACTCGGGAATGGGTAACGGCTGCAACAACCCAGCTGGCCTCTGGCGCTCCGCCTTGACCTGCTGGCAAACTAGGCATCTCGAGATAAAACGTGATACATCCCTCTTCATTCCATGCCACCAAAGATGTTCCCGCAAGTCGGTACATCTTGTTAGCACCAGGGTGAATAGAATATCTCGATCGGTACGTCTCCTGTAAGACTGTCTCTACCAGCTCTCCCTTCGGCATGCACAATCGGCTGCCATGCCTCAAGGATCCATCCTCTGTTATAGTAAAGTCATCTAGCAAATCTGCTAACGCCTGGGCTCAAAGTCTGCGAAGGCTCTCATCTGTAGACTGTGCCTCCCTGATCTGCTCTATCAAACTTGACTGGATGTCAAGCGCCATCATCTGTAGCACTGATCCTGGCCGAACTAGCTCGATATCGAGTTTCTCTAGGTCTTCCCGCAAATACCGATCTATTATCAGATACCATGCCATCGGAAGCCTGCTCAGCGCATCCGCCACCACATTTGCCTTCCCGGGGTGATACTGTAAATCGATGTCGAAGTCTTTCATCAACTCCAACCATCATCTTTGCCTCATGTTCACCTCTTTCTGCGTGAACACATACTTCAATCTTTTGTGGTCAGTAAAGATTTCCACACGCTCTCCGTATAAGTAATGTTTCCATAACTTGAGTGCAAAGATCACCGCAGCTAACTCTAGGTCATGGGTAGGATAATTTCGCTCATGAGTCCGCAATTGCCTAGATGCATAAGCAATCACTTTCCCATGCTGCTGTAGGACACATCCTAGCCCTTTTCCAGAAGCATCACTGTAAATGGTGAAACCCCCAAAACCTGAAGGTAATGTCAGAACTGGAGCGGTCGTCAGCCTCCTCTTCAGCTCCTCAAATGTTGCCTGGCAGTCCTCTGACTAGATGTACTCTGCGTCCTTCCGCGTCAGCTTCGTCATGGGTTCAGCTATCCTAGCAAAGTCCTGGACGAACTTTCTATAATAGCCTGCTAAACCCAGAAAGCTCTTGATTTCTGAAACTGACGTCGGAGTCTTCCATGTCTCAACTGCAGTAATCTTCCAGGGGTCCAACGAGATTCCATCTCCAGTGACTACATGGCCGAGAAACTCCACTCGGTCTAAAAAGAACTCGCACTTCGGCAATTTGGCAAACAATCTCTCCTGTCTCAGAATCCCCAAAACTATCCGCAAGTGCTCTGCATGCTCCTCTGGCGTCTTCGAGTATATCAGGATGTCGTCGATAAACACTACGACGAACTTATCCAGATACTGGTGAAATGTCTTATTCATCAGATTCATAAAGACAGCTGGCACATTTGTGAGACCAAATGGCATCACCAAAAACTCGTACTGTCTGTACTTCGTGTTGAACGCCGTCTTCTGGATGTCTGCTGCCCTAACCTTCACCTGGTGGTACCCGGATCTCAAGTCTATCCTGGAAAACACCTTCGCCCCGCTCAACTGGTCGAACAAATCATCTATCCTGGGCAGAGGATATTTGTTCTTGATGGTGATGGCATTCAAGGCTCGGTAGTCAATACACAATCGGACTGTACCATCCTTCTTAGGCACAAAGAGCACTGGCGCTCCCCATGGAGAAGCACTGGATCGAATGAAACCCTTTTTCAACAGGTCATCAATCTGCTCTTTCATCTCTACGGCCTCCTTGGGATTCACTCTATAGCAAGCCTGGGATACTGGTGATGAACCCGGTACTAAATCTATAGTGAACTCCATATCTCTGTCAGGCGGAAGCCCTGGAAGATCCTCTGGAAATACATCCATAAACTCCCTAATGATAGGGTGTGGCGGTGCTACGTCCCCGACTGTCGCACAACAGTTCGGCTCTAGGCTGATCTCCGGCCCTGTCCTCCTGACACTGAATGGTGATGTGCCTGGGGGACTAAACAAAATACTACCCTCATGACAATCTATAGATGCATGGGCATAGCTAAGCCAGTCCATCCCCAATATGATATCATAACCGGGGAGTGGCATCACAAAGAATCGTCCCCTGAACTCTCTCCCGGCTATAAAAATAGAACACCTATAGATAGCTCTAATAGGCACTGGTCCTCCTCCCGTCATCACTCTACTAATCTCCGCAGTAGGTGTAGCTACTAGATGGTGTTTATGCATAAACTCTAATGACAGGAAGCTATGAGATGCACCAGAATCAAACAAGCATAGAGCTAGAAAAGTATGCAAATAAACATGACCTGTGATGACGTCAGCTAAGTAATCTGGCTCCGAAACCTGCTCCGGCTCCGGCTCAAGAGCTAGACTATAAATCTTCCCCTGAGGTCCCTTCTGCTGCTGCAGATGCTGCCCAAACCTCTGCTGCTGAGTCGGAAGCGGCCCTCTAGTCTTCGCTACTGGGCACTCTCGAAGCTGATGGGTGGCAGACCCATAAGCTAAACACTGACCCAACCTCTTCCTACAGACGAAAGAGTCGTGGCCTACCCTCTTGCAGAAAGTACACAAGGTTCCCTTCTGCTGCTGCTGCTGCCGGGGTCCCGGGGCTCTAACTGGCGGGGTCGGGTGATGTGATGTAGGGGGATGGTAAGTCTGCTGGGGCGGCGTTGGTGTTCTCTGCTGGAAAGCCTGACGCTTGGACGGTCCCTCATGATGTACAGAAGCCGACCTCTTGCATGACAGAAGACGCTCCTCGATGCTCCGGGCCAACTCTAGGCTCTGGTAGTAGTCAGTCGTACCGTTCGCCACTATAAGAATGCCGATGTCTGGAAATAGACCATGGCAAAACCTACGGGTCATCTCCTCTGGATCTGCAACCAGACTAGAAGCGAAATGGCTCAGACGACTAAGCTCTGCCGCATACTCATCAACAGAACGGTTCCCCTGCTGGATGTTCTAGAATCGTAGCCCCATGGCTACTCTAGCAGTGGTCGAGAAGAATTTCTTCTTGAACTGGGTCTTGAACTGATCCCAAGTGGCTCTCCCTCTCGCAAATAACGGCTCATTCCGGAACCAGACTCCTGCCAAGTCTATCAGCAGAAATCCCGCTGCCTCGACCTGAAGGTCACCCGGCATCCTAACTCCAAGGAGCTTCCTCTCTACCGAGTCTAGCCAGTCATCTGCTACTACTATGCCCTCAGTCCCTGAGAACTCCTTGGGATTCAGACCCATGAAGTCCTTGATCGTCCCCGCTCTCTGCCGTAGCTCTACAGGTGGTGGGACCACAGGACGTTCCTCAGAACGCTCCATGCTCTGGCGAAGTAGGGCAGTCTGCTCCTGATGGGTTGTTAGGAACCCCTGGATCATAGTGAGCAGCTGGTTCCCGTCGAGTGTGACGGAAGCCTGAGTGGGTATGATGATAGGGGGTGGTGGAAGTATTGGGTCCTGCTGGGCCTGGGATGTGGAAGGTGGTGGAGGCATCTGGGTTTGTGGATCTGTGGAGTGGAGGAGTGTGGTAGGTGGAGGTGGGGGTGTATCAGTCAACTGGTCAGCTGACTGGATATGGAGTGCGCCATTCTCAGGTGTAAAAGACTGGGATGAACGAGTAAGCACCATCTAATTACAATAAAAAGGACTTATAAGGACTTGTTTAAAGTAAGCAATCAAAGACAAGAAAATCTAATTATAATAGCAAACATGTGATATTTTCCTATGTTGCAATCCTAACATTCCTCTAGGTGTTCTAAGCGTCATTCCTAATGTTGTCTAATTACCTTAAGTTCCTAATTGTAGGCATGCTTGGTACAATAACGTAACCAAAAAATTTAGTCAGGACCTGCATGGGCCACCACTAAAAACATGTCACGACCCGCTACCCAAATTTTTGGGCCAGGCCGAGTCATGTCCAGCCTACGTTTGAGATAAAACGTAGTAAGCTGTTCTAAAGACAACAGGATAAGACTAAATGTGCTAACAGTTCTATAAGTGAATAAAAGTCATAAAATGCTTCAAACACAAAAGTCGTCTCATATAGTAAAATGTCCATGTACAAGTCTGAAATGTAAAACTGGATACATGTCCAGTTACAAAACACGTAGTCTAATACATGACTACTCTCAAAAGTCTAAAGCAAAAAGACAACTAGGCGAGGTTCCCCGCAGGAACATCCTCGTAAAGCAAAGCCGGGTCCTCTGCAGTATCTCCATAGTATGTGTCGCAGAGTAACTCCTCCTCAGTAAGGACACCTACAACGTTATCCTGTCAGGACGGGAGCAAGTACTGATTCTAGCAAACTAAATATATGAAGCATGAACAGGAATGTAATAAACTGGAATCATGGCATATCATGGGTTAATTAGTTCTTTTTAGGAATAACAACATGTAGTTTAAAAGTTTAAAACTGTAGCATGTACGTGAATCGGTCAATAGGTGAATAGGATGTACAGCGGCACATATCAAGTTTTTCTGGCATGCACATACGTGCATGAACGGCATCGGTGTATATCCATACACAAACGCGAGATCAGAACATACGGCAAGGTCACATATAGAATGTCACCGAACGCGATAAATACATACGGAGAAGGGGGTCATGTTCACGTACAATACTAACAGTTTTCCCTTAACCCGTTATTTAAATATGTGAGAGATATGAGATACTGTCTAAACATGGTAGAGACTAAAAGTAATACAACATGTAAAGTTCTAACTTGCTACCCCAAGGATCAGCATTTAACATGGTTGGTAAATCGCAGTTTATTGTTATAGCAGTATGTAAAGTTCGTAGAAAGTACTTGCCTCTAGCAAAGCAAAACAAGCTGCAATAAAAGTGCTATAGATGTCCGGTAACTCGTCACTGTAGAAATAAATACATAAACTTAGTTTTTACACTAAGCTAAAATACTAGGACACTAATTGGTGCAACACAACTTGTGACTGGGCACCTAGCCAAAATGATGACTTTGGCATAGGAGACCAATGTAGGGTGACACACTACTTTAACTAACTTTCTAGAGTCTTTACACTAGTGAGGGGTGAGGTTCAATACGGCTTAAACTCAAAATAGCACAAAAAGTTGCAAGTCGTATTTATTCAATAAATAAATCAAATGAACATTGTGTTCCAACAATTTTTGAGATAGACAAAAAGCTTATTTTTACATAAAATAAAGTACCAAAATGATCCTTGTTAATTATAGAAATTGATTATAATTTTTCTGGAATTTATTAACCAGTACAAGTATTTATAAAAAATCAGTTTTCCTAAGTATGCAGAAAATGAGTTTTGGTTTCATATGCCAAACTAGTGGCAAAACTATAAATTAAATACTATAAAAATTATACTAAATTAGCTAAATTAACATAGTATCTAAATACTATTTTTCCAGAATTTTAACAGTACTTTAAATATTTTTTTAGAAATTCAAAAACAGCATTGCACACAATTGAAATTAAAATAATTAATTATCTGCGTATTTTGTCCATGTATATAATTTGAACCAAAGTTCAAATACAGGACCCAAGGCCATGAATCAAGTCCAATATGACTTGTACAGGTCTTGAATGTGTGAAAACACATTTGGGCCCAAAAACCCATGCTAGGCTTGGACACCAAATGGTTGCAGTAATTTAAATATACTAAAATACAAATTGGTAAAAGTGCAAAATAAATATTAATATTTTAATAAGGTAAAGTTATACATAGTGGATATATACATACGTATGTTAAAATACATATATATAGATATATATAAGAAAATACTTAATTATAAAGTGTATATATATATATATATATATATATATATATATATATATATATATATATATATATATATATATATATACAAAAATATATATATATATATATATATACAAATATTGTATACATATATATAATAGTATATATATAATAATATATATACACATGAAAATATATACATATATACATATATGTATATAAATACAAATATATATATAAAAATTTACTAAATATAAAGATATATATATATATATAAATACTGTATATATACAGTATGTACATACATACATATATATATATATATATATATATATATATATATATATATATATATATATATATATATATATATATATATATATATATATATATATATATATATATATATATAATATAACAAAAGAAAAGAAAAAAGAAAAAGAAAAAGAAACAAAACAAACAGAGGGCTTGAACTCGGCCCTCTGTTAAAGGGTGAAGACTTAGAGCCCCACCCGCTGGCCAGTGGGCCTGAGCGGGCTTGCTGTTAGGGTGGGGCTCGAGTTAGTTTTATTTAGGTTTTAGTTTAATATATCAGTAGCCCGAAATACCACTCTGTGTCCTGACAGTTTGGGACACAGAGTCTACGTGTCCGTGCCATGCACGACACGTACAAGTGTTGATTCGTGTGTCCAAGTACTGGACTAGGGTCCCCATGTCCTGGCGAACCACATACGTGGATTCGAGACACGGACGACACGATTCAGTGCTGCGACTTACGTGTCCGGCTAGTCGAGGGTGTTTCGAAGGCCGTGGACGGCGGAGTAGGCGTCGGGGCGGTGGCAGAGTGGTGGCGATCGACGCGTCTCGGCGTGGCGAGCTCGTCGGCGGTGGTTGGGGGCTGTGAGGGTAGCTAGGGAGGTGGCGGAGTGGTGTCGCCGGAGTTAGGGTTCCGGTTAGGGTTTTTGAGAAGAAGTGGAGCTGGGGGCGTCGATGGTGGTCGGGGTGATGGGGGTTGGGTCGGGGTAAGTGAGGGGGTCATTTATAGGGGCTTAGAGTCGGTCGAACGGGGCTAGGTCGGCCGGAAATGGCGGGGGGGGCAGCTGGCCAGTCGTCGGCAGCTGGCCAGTCGTCGGGGGTGGGTAGGATTAGGGTTTAGCGTTTAGGTCCCTGTAGTTTAGGTAATTACAACTAGGTACTCCCAGTGTCTAAATGCAAATTAGAATTTGCATTCCGCAATTTAAAATAATTTAATAATTGCAAACTGATATATTAACAATTAAATAAATTGCAAAACCATATTAAAATAATTCTAAAAATTACAAAATGATATTAAAACATTTTAGAAAATTGTAAATTGATATTTTAACTATTAAAACTCATTTAAAACTCATTTAAAAATTCTAGAAAAATTCCTAAAAATTATAATAAATATTTTAAGGCTAGAAATGGCATTAAAAATTAATTAACACTAACTAAATAATTTTTAAAAATAGGGGCTTATATTTCCACAACAAGAAGAAGGACCCTGACAATTTGAAAGTTAAGGGAACTTCTTTCAAGCAAAAGAAGCCAAAGTCTCAGATGCCTTTCGTCAAGTGTGGCAAGAAGGGTCACTTCAAGAATGAATGCAAAGCAAAGACCAAGCAATTAGAGCAAGGAGAGCCTAATAAGGTATCTATGATCACTGACGTTGTTGCTATGATTGCACAGGTTGATGCGGTAGGGACTGACTCTGACTGGTGGGTAGACACTGGAGCCACCTGCCATGTCTGCTCCAGCAAGGAGTGGTTCACCACCTACACACCTTCTTCTGAAGTGGTTATGATGGCGAACCAGGCACAAGCTGAAGTGCTCGGGATCGGGACGGTAGTGTTGAAGCTGACTTCTGGCAAGTCTCTGACGCTTCAAAGCGTAAAGCACGTACCTGCTATCGCCAAGAACCTAATCTTAGGAGGCCTACTCTGCAACGTCGGCCTCAGGATGGACATCAATGCTGGCCAGATGGTGATGTCTATCAAGGGAACATATTTCGGGAAAGCTTTTTATACTGAAGGAATGTTCAAATTTTAGCTTGTAAATCAGTCCAATATAATTAATGTAATTAACGAACTCACTCCTTCTGCTTATACTCTTGAGTTGTGGCATAATAGGCTAGGACATGTTCATTGTAAACGAATAAACATAATGTCTAGTCTAGGACTTATCTCCAAGTGTGGGGGTAAGTTAGAGAAATATGAAGTTTGTGCTCAACGAAGATCACAAGGAAACCCTTTCCTCGGGTTAATCGAAGTACATATCTTCTAGAGTTGGTACACTCCGATATCTGTGACTTCAAACAGTTCTCTATAAAGGCCGGGATGAAGTATTTCATAACCTTCATCGATGACTTCTCTAAGTAGCGTTCGTCTACTTGTTGAAGGCTAAAGACGAAGCATTCGAGAAGTTCAAGGAGTTCAGAGCCGAAGCTGAGCGGCAGACTGGACAATAACTCAAAAGAATAAGAAGTGATCGAGGTAGGGAGTACAGGTCTCATGAATTCGCATCGTTCTACAAAGAATATGGAATAGTCAATGAGACTACGGCTCCGTACTCTCCTCAATCAAACGGAGTAGCAGAGAGGAAGAACAGAACGTTAACAGAAATGATTAACTCAATGCTGTTGACTGGTGGCCTTCCTAAGTGCTACTGGGGAGAAACTGCATTGACGGCTACTTTTATTTTAAATAGAGTGCCTCATGCAACTTCAGAAGTTACTCCTCATGAACTCTGGTTCAAGGTCAGACCTAACTTGAATGTCATTCGAGTGTGGGGGTGTCTGACATTTGTCAAGCTTCCAGATCTGAAGTTTCAGAAGCTTGGGACAAGGACTACTATGACGATCTTCTTGGGGTATGCCGATAAGAGTGATGCTCGAAGATTTCTTGATATTGAGTCAAATTATATCATTGAATCTTCTGACGCAGAATATTTTGAAGACAAATTTGCAAGGCACAAGAATATTATTCTTGCGGATGTACCGGAGAACAATGAGGGTGCGCAGGAAACTGAAGTCTTCAATGAAGATGTGGTCCAAGAAGATGTGTTATTGAAACAACGATTGAACCAGAACAGGCTGAGCCATCAGCAAAGCGTATGAGGAGGCCAAAGGACTTCGGAAGTGACTTTGTCACCTATCATGTGGAAGCAGATCCGCTTACCTATGATGAGGCGATGAAGACCAGAGACGCGATTTTCTGGAAGGAGACAATTGACAATGAAATTGATTCCATCACCTCAAATAACACTTGGGTGTTGGTTGATTTTCCTGAAGGAGCGAAACCCATCGGATGCAAATGGATCTTTAAGAAGAAGATGAAAGCAGACGGAACTATTGACAAGTTCAAGGCTAGGTTGGTAGCCAAGGCATTTTCTCAGAAGCAGGGGATGGACTACTTTGACACGTATGCTCCAGTAGCCCGGATGACCACCATCAGAGTGTTGATTGCTCTTGCAGCAATACATAAGATGGTGATACATCAGATAGATGTGAAAACGGCTTTCCTAAATGGCGAGCTGATCGAAGAGATATATATGCAACAGCCAGAGGTATTTGTCGTCAAGGGTCTTAAAGACAAAGTCTGCAAGTTGGTAAAATCCTTGTACGATTTTAAATAGGCTCCCAAGATGTGGCATGAGAAATTTGACAAAGTTATAAGGTCAAATGGCTATATGGTCAGCGAGACGGACAAGTGTGTTTACACGAAATTCGCTGATGGAAGAGGTGTGATCGTTTGTCTGTACGTGGACGACATGCTTATCCTAGGTACGGATATGGGTTGTGTTACGGAGACAAAGAAATTTATCTCGAGCAAGTTCAGTATGAAGAACTTTGGGAAAGCTGATGTGATCTTAGGGATCAAGATCATCCGGACAGACACTGGACTAGCACTGTCACAGTCTCATTATATTGAGAAAATGATCACTCGTTATGGGTATCGGGATCTTCCAGGGATCGATACGCCGTACAGGTATGATATGAAGCTAAAGCATAATTCAGTAGAAAGCGTCAGGCAACTGGAGTATACAAGCGTAATCAGGAGTTTGATGTATGCTACTACTGCCACAAGGCCTGACATAGCTTTTTTCGTAGGAATGCTGAGTCATTTTACGAGCAACCCAGGTGTTAAAAACTGAAAAACTGTGAAACGGGTTATGAGATATCTCAAGAAGACTCAGACATATGCACTGTACTATAGCGGAGATCCGTCGGTAGTAGAAGGCTTCAGTGATGTCAGCTGGTGCTTAGAGGTGGAGAGCGAGAGGTCCATAGGTGGATTCATTTTTACAATAGGTAGAACTGCTATATCGTAGAAGTCAAAGAAGCAGGCTATGCTCTCGCGGTCATCTATGGAATCTGAGTTCTTTGTACTTGATACCGCAGCCGAGGAAGCAGAATGGCTTCGGGAGCTCATGTATGATCTTCCAGTGGTTGGGGCACAAATACCGACGATACCGATATACTGCGACAACCAGGCGGCTGCGATGGTGGCATCAAATGACCTCTTCAACGGGAAGAAGAGGACTGTGCGATTGAAGCACGGGGCAGTACACGATCTCATCAAGAGGGGTGTTATTACAGTGATTGATGTTCGGAGTCAGGAGAACCTGGTGGATCCGTTCACCAAGGGCCTCAAGCGCCAGCTAGTCGATGACACAGCTTGTAAAATGGGATTGAAGGCATTCTGATATTGTATTATTGTATTCCTACCATAAAATTTTATGCTAATAGTTCAAAGAGAAATCTACTAGGCATCTAGCTTTTGGTTCAAGGGAGGACCACTAATCGGAAGAATATCAGGAACGGTGGGTACATGTTCTATTGGGCATGAAGAGGTTACGGACCTACAACCACTGTTGTCTACTGTTGGTTTCTACAAAAAAGGGATCCTGTGGGAAGGTTGGCTTAAATGCCTTAATGAGTTCTCATGCAGAGTGAATGCCTGGTGTGCTTTACAGAAAGCACGGTAGAACAACACTACAAGAAGTGAAACTCCATGCTACTGTGGGGTGACTCCACCATGAGGTTCCCAGGCATGGGTAATGCCTCGGCTTTGCTAGCCAAGTCACAGCGGCGTAGCACCGTAAATAGACAGTTAGCCTAATGCTGTATGTTAAAATAAAGAGAGGGGTAGTCAGCACTACAAAGAGGAGGAGTTCCTCATGTTACAGTGGCATGACACCACGATGAGGTACCCGGTTAGGGATAAAGCCTCGGCCTTACAAGCCATGTCGTTGCGGCGTAACACCGCAAGGGAACCTAAGGCTTCATGTTGGATAGTTTGGCACTACAAAGAGGCGGTGGCCTCATGTTATACTAGTATGACACTACGATAAGGTTCCCGTTATGGGATAAGGCCTCGACTTTAAGCCATGTCATAGCGGCGTAGCACCGCAAGGAAAGCGCAAAGCGCTTCATGCTATGTCTCTTTATAATGAACTCACCTATAGTGTATGGACAAAGAGATATCAGGCCGTCTCTTGAGGGTAAACTTGTAGACGCCCAAAATTATATACTGAAACCAGGCTGGCACAGGGCCTTTAATGTGTAGCCAGAAGCACATGTAACTACATTATGTGAGTGGAAAGAATTTCAGCTGTGATGCAGAATTCAAGGCTTAGTCCATTCTTGTATTATAGTCTGTTGTTTGACCCATGCGGGAAGGTTCAAGTCGTCAGTGACATCTCTCCTAATGCATGATGGACAGTTACTGTGGGGAACACTTATACCCATATATAGAGATATGTGGGAGATTGTTGGGTTTTGGCCTTTGTGTTTAGAAACTTTAGTCCCGCATCGGCTAGGCCAAAGGAATTGTATCTCTATATATTAGCTATGCTAGTTTAGAGATGCACATGTGGTGTGAAAGTGCACATGGGTGTGCCATGTGGGATTATTTTTCTAATGGAAAAAAAGGCTAAATCAACAATTAAAAGCATTCATGCTTTTTGCTCTTGGAAAATTTATTTCCATGTGAGCTAAGTCCCGTAGGGGCTTAGGGACTCAGACTCGGACTCGGGCTCATCGGCTCATAAGGCGTAATGTGGCATTTTGTTGGCGCACTTTGCACTTAGCACGTCAGCATCGTCGCTAGACGCATAGTGCGCTTAAGTTGCGCTCGTTGCACGAGCCAGGCGCGCTGCCAGGTTGCGCGGCCAGTTGCGCAGGCCAGGTTGCGCGGCCAGGAGTGTTGCCAGGTTGCGCGGCCATGTTGTGCTACCAGGTTGCGCGGCCCAGGTTGAGTGACCAGGTACGCGTCCATTGGCGCGCCCAGTGGCGCAACCAGGTGCGCGTCCAGTTGCGCGGCTGGCGCAGGGTGCGCAGGTGGCGCTGGTGGCGCAAGTGGCTCAGTGCGCGTACTGCGCGTAGTGTGCAAGACGCGCACGGTGCACGAGTGGCGCAACTTTCTTCAGATCGTGCCTGTGCATGATCTGAGCGGTTACTGCATATTTGGAGTGGTTATTATCACGTCCCGAATGTTGTGCTAACCGGGCAGTTGCTACTCGGGCCTATATACGGTCTCTTCTCTCTCCCAGGCAAGCATAGAAGACATATACAGAACATATTCAGAGAGTTACGAAAGTTTACAAGTGTTTCTTAACACAATTAAACAGAGCCCGTCAGAGAGAAGAGACGTTTTGCACCAGTGTTGCTTTTGCACGGGAGTCCGTGTACGATCCGAGGAGTCAGAAGAGCAGAAGTGTTCCAAAGTTCTCCGACAAACTTGCTGGTTCCTGGAAGCTATTCGTGTGGGACGAATATAGCTTTGAGCAACGGTGATCATTCACCCCAGCAGGCCATTCTTCCATCTTTCACCTGTCATCTTCTTCGCTACTGTGGATTACGAAATCTTTTTAGATTCTCGTAATATCATAACGAGATCTTCTTAGATCTTCGTTATACTTGCGCAATCTTCCTAGAAGTGTTGCGTTGAAACATTGTTCTTACAATTGTTTCATCTTCTCAGTTTTCCATCGAAAAATTGTGCCCTGGCACTTATAACAAAAAAAACCTTTTGATTCAGTAGTAACATTACAGTACTCGATTTTTCCAAAACAATCAAAGAAAATAAATTAAGCATTTACATGGAAGCTCCACAGCTCTAATAGATCTTCACCATCTTCACAGCATAAGTGTCATACCGAAACTGACATTTCAACGAGAAATTATTCAGTTAGCCGGACTCAGCACGAGCCATGATTCTCCTCCACTTGATGGATGAGTGCATGCACTAGAGTAGAAGGATTGAGGCTCATGGTGAGTCCAGCTCACTGAATACTTTCTCCATTTCAACAACTGCGGCGCAACTATATTTCATCGATGCACAATAAAATTTCCAAATGAAGAATTTAACGAGTAAATGGGTTAAACACAAGCGAACGATGATGATACTGAGGCTATCGACGGTGACCATTCGAGGAACGTCAGGCCGCCGAGGCAGACTGAATTTGCATGCATCAATATGTACATTCTACTGGGAAGATTGTGAATCAAGACAACCTGCAGCAACTTCGGTTGAGGGGATCCTTGAAATCTCTACCAAGAGCTTGTGCAGAGCTTGGGGCTTCGAGAAGAACGGAGAATGATCGGAACCTTTGAGCCGGAAAACCTTTTCCGGGGGATCAGCACTGCACATGTTCTGCTGCAGGGAGAGGGGTATCGCATTGTCTTCCGTTGTCTCGACAAAGAATCTTCTAACCGAGCCGTAGTTGCTTCCGGTGAGTGAGAGCTTCTCCAGTACTGGAGCAAAGGGGATGGGCCTCATAGAAACTGAAGCCAGTGCAATATCCTTCAAAAGACGATCAAAAGAAGATGAGCATTCACCTTAACACAAGTCATTGACAAGTGTACATGATGAGGAATGATGTAAGTAACAAATGAGTGAGAGGTTTTGGGTACCAATGTCTCTTCTCTCTTTCGTATATCTATTCGAATATTCAAGCTTATGATGATTGTATTGAAGGAAGCATAACAAGTATTAGCAATTTTATCTTTAGGTTGGTTTGAGTGTTGATTAATACATGTTCCTACGATGTTTTAGATACTTTTGTCATCCCATTTTCCTCTTTTCTGCTTCCAATGAGGTTGGATGTACAAGTTTTTTATCAGGGTTCGCAGTATCGGTATCAGAATCGGTATCGGACCATTTCTATGAGTATCAGGATCGATAGTATATGCAGATCGGAGTATCGGATTTTTTTGGTATCGGAAAGCAAATAATTATTAGTGAATTATTAATATTTTGGAAAATATATTTTATACATTTATGCATAATTTTAAGTATTCAATATTGTTTTTTTAGTACTTTTGAAAATTAAATGAAATAGTAGTCACCCTTACCAATTGGTTTATACATGCAATACATAAGTTTTGTTCTTTTACAATCTTACTATGCTTTTACAGCTTTGTTGATTAGTTTTTTTGGTTCAATTTTTTTTTTGCCGAATTGACCGAAAAAGAGACTCACGATGTCGATATCGGTCAATATCGGATATCGGTCAGTATCGGATCGGTATCAGTATCGGGCCTATCAGCCATAGATAGGTATCGGCCGATACTGCAAACTATGTTTTTTATATGTTCCCCCTTAGATTGACACCACAGGCTGTTCTTTGTAAAGAAGACGAGAAACTCAATAGGTTTTTATGTAGTTTGAGCCAAGGAAAAAAAAAATGAACGTAAGTGAGCAATTTAAGGTTGTCTGTTGAACGAGCCATACCTTTACAGGACTTTGATTGAATAGAAGGTCCTTCAATATCGATTTGTCAAGGTCAATAGCTGTAGGGGAGTTCTCTTCTCCGTTGGTGTATAGAAAAACTCGAGCCGGTAGCATCAGATCATTTGCATCATCCTTAAAACAGAAGAGCCAAATAAGTCAAAACCATAAGAATACTGAAGAAAGAAAACCCCCCACTTCTGAAACCCACTAAAAGACCAGACTAGAAAATCTCTTCAAGAGAGATCTGAACCGAGCACATATTGCAGCTCCACTAATGGTGAAGTTGAATCCACATGTTAACCCTGACTTAGTAATACATAAGAAAAATTGTAAAAAAAAAAATGTGCATGTACTAAAAACATGGGGGGAGGGGCTGTGGCGCAGGGTGAGCAAATCTTGGCTCCCGAATAGGAAACTACTTGAAGGCCAAGCTCCACAAAATATGGTGATCAAATCAAATTACATCTTGGCCAAATTAGGAGTTCTTCTACCTCGGACAGTTTTCTTCAGCAATAACAAGGGATGAACAAGCGGGATTCTAGCATGTATGACTTCTCACGCACGTGGTAATACATCACTGAGTTGCCTGGTGGTATCGGTCAAATATTCAGTGACACTAAGAAATGACCAACTATTTGAATCTATATGCACCGAGTCATGGCTTATTCTCCTATCAAATTACCCTCATCTCGGGAGAATTTGACTACGTGCCAGAACAGAATAGCAAAAAATGCTAGAATTGAGACAATCCACAAAACAACTTAAAAGAGTAACATCATTATGAAAAATATTCAATTCAAATTTTATACACACACACACAAAATATTTACCTGCATGTCCAACTAACTGAATGCAAGAAAAGGATGTTTTGCTATTGACACTCAACATAATAAAAACCTAGATAGTTGATATCTATAGATAAATGTTATGAGGACACACTTTCTTTAACACACTCCATAGCCACACTGATGTGACAGTGAATCATTAGATGTCAATTATTAACTCCCTTTAAGGCTTCCAATAATGCACTGCTGACATCCAATAATGTACTGCTACATCAGTGTGGCTATGAAATGTGTCCCCATAGCATTATTCAAGAAATAATAGTTGTCACGATGCCAGGAGGCTACCGATAATGCAGGATCCAAGAGGATCAAGGTGTTTCCAGCCTCAACCCCATTTATGGAAAGCCTGTTTCTTAGACCCAAATCTGCATCCTCGAGGATTTACCGTTGCGCCAAACAGCCCCCCAGAAAAAATAGGTGTGCGTCAAAATTATTCAATCTTGTATCTGTTATATGAGCTAATAGCATCTGCTAAAGAAATGAAATGATATGAAGACAAAAATCGAAAGATAAGCTAATGACTAATATGGCAACAGAAAGTGAAGCATGCACTGCAGGCACACTTGACTAATGCCTAATATAATAACAAAAAGTGAAAGGTCTACTAAGTTTCATGTTTTAGGAGAGATTATAAGGTTAGGAGGATACATGTTCACCGAACATATTGAGAGTACTCTGCCCATCTTTCAGCATAGCTGCAGTGACAAAAACAGCTTTGGCGACCTTCGTCGGGAAGGCTTCCATAGCAAACGATATGCATACACCACCAAAATCATGTCCCACCAAAATTACCTGCAAATGCATGAAAAATTGAACCTCAAACTGACATTTATGTGGCAAACAGTATGTGAATAAATGGAAGTATTATGAAAAAGGAGAACATCCAATTATCTAACAGAGTTGCACAGAGGCATTGGCATTACAAAGTCCTTACAAATAAAATATATAAGGGATAACACATGGTATTGTGCAATATCTTATGGATCAAATTGCTAAGTTTCTAATGTTCTTCAATCGAGACGCTGATGTGTACATTAAAAACCACTGTTTGGTTGGGGTTTGGAAGGTTCCTTAAATTAGTATCTTAATTAAAAACCACACTTACGGGTACATTAAAAGAATAGAGCTCACCTTCTCCCCATCGCCAAGATTTTCAAGAAAACTAGTAAGAGGCTTCACATATTGGAGAAGGCTCTTAATATTATTCGTATCAAAAGAATGAATTCCAGAGCCTGTTAGATCAATGGCGTCGACTTTGAATCCACTATCTTCAAGAAGAGCTATCGTTTTATACCAACACCACGCACCAAAACCACCTCCATGAACAAGAACAAAATGGGATGTTTCCAAATCTTCAACCTTTACTTCCTGTCGAGAGATATATAAAGGAAACATGTGAGAATTGGAAAAAAAAAAAAAACAAAAATCGGAACAAGGGACAGTGATTCCTTGCACCCACTTTCATATGCAACAATAACAACAGCATTAACAGACAGATGCTCACTTGATTTACATAGTGGAACTATTATTTTGTGAGGATTAGTGCTTTGCTTACGGGCGTTTGGCAACTTAAAACAGTGGTCAGAAACTCTAGAATAGCAAGAAGAGCTGACAAAATAAATATTTAAAAACTACCTCACCCAGTTGACTGTTGGAGTGGGTGGGGTTCCCAACCTATGTGGAGAAGATCCCGGAGTGCGACGAGCGTCATCTGTGTGTCAGAGAAGCTCGGGGAGGTGACGAGGCCATTCGGAGTCGACGGAGAAACTCGGGAGCCAACATATGGCATACTGGAACATGGGAGGCAGAGTTCGGACCGAACTCTGTCCCAGGCAGAGTCCTCTGCCCCCTTGGTTCCAGAATGGTTCTGTGACAAAAACACAGAGTTCTGTCCGAACTCTGTGTTGTCGGACTGAAGTGAATTTCAGGGTGATTTAATCACCGTTGGATCGTATGCTACGGTCCAGGTTTTGTTGCGGGATTAGGGTGTTTACATATGATTTTTTCTAACCCTAATCACATACGTGACACACACAAGAGAGAGGAAGGAGGTAAGAGTGCCATTGCAACTTTGGGAGAGAAGAAGGAGGATTGAAGGCCGTTTTCAAAGGAAGATCGTGTTCGGATAATCTCTACTCGTCGTCTTTGTTCTTCGTAGCCTTGTAATCAATTGTTCTTGCTTCCAAGTGTTGTGGGGATCCGTGTAGAGGGTGTACTCCTTTATTTCATTAGTAAAGGCTTCTCAGGGTTGGACTCCGATCGTCTCGTGATTTTTTTTCCGCAAGGATTTTCCACGTCAAAAATTTTCTGTGTCTGCGTGGATTGTGTTTGGTGTTTGGTTCGTACGTTGTATTGCTCAGTTCTCTCGCAGGTACACTCTAGTTTGGAAAAAGGTTTCCGCGTTTTTTTCCAACATTGACAGGTTAAAGTGATAACAAAGCAGATTTCAAGAAAAATCCAAGTAACTGACCACACCCAGTTGACAAGTTAAGGTGACAACAAACAAGATTTCAAGATAAATCCGAGTAATTGACAGTAAAGATACCTAAAACTTCAACTTAACCCATAATTTTCTCACATCACTTCTCATCCATAGACTTTAACAAGAACAGTCTATTGGTGCTCGTGTCAAAACTTGTACAAATCAAGCTAATTATCAAAAGGAAGACTCCCAAGAGAATTTTTTTTTGTTTAATTTGGTTGTGATTCCCGATAGATAAATAAGTGTTTGGTGACAAAAAATATTCCACATAAAATTTGTCCCTATCGCAAGAGTATGCAAGAGAAAAAAAAATTAGCTTAAACTCAAGTTAAATGCACACGATGTATCATGAAATCCTATGAATTGTGCATAAATTCTGAAATTATTTACCAACCAGCAAACCAAGCTCCCCAACCTCCCTTTTTTTCACTCTCTCGATGAGTCATTACATTCTATAAACTATTCATGAATCATAACTTGCTCTAGAAGCATGGGTATTCTGAAAATTGGTGCAGTGTCCGTGTCGCATCAGACATTGCACCGAACATGAGAAAGGCACTCTGAAACGCACCAAAATCAATATCGTACCCGTGTCCTATTCTATATGCCAACTAAAAGCAAGTTGTTCTTGAATCTTGAAGAGTTCTTAAATGCTAGTGTTATTAGCACCGCAAAATACTCTCACGGACGACACAAATGTTTTTAAACTTTTTTACTCCCGAAACCATTTTTTTTCTTGGGGGTCAACACATTAGGACTACCGAAATTTTGGCAGTCTTGAAGTCAGTAATATGTGCCTTCAAGACTATTAAAAATTTTGTTGTCCTACATCGTCCCAAACATGATTGTGTTTGATCCCCCCAAGTTAGAAGGAAGAGAGTAGGATGAGGAGGAAGAGAGAAGGTAAGTGTTGCCCCCAAGAAAAAGTGTGGGTTGTTCCAAGAGTAAAATGGAGTAAGTTGTGTTGTCCCCCAACCAGCATCGCCTCCGAGAGTATTATGTGGTGCCAATAATACTGGCCTTCTTAAGCTCCACAATTTGAAAACTTTTACAAGGCAACCTACTCAACCTTAAACTCCATAATCGGAATAGCTAACAGTAAATTGTAACATTTCTGTTGGAAAAGTACTAAATATAGTTAGTACTACTCCCAATAAGGTAACCGACTCAATCTAGTCACTGCAAAAAATAATTAGGTGAAACTAACTATACTAATATATAACCCAAGTACCAGGGGTATTACTAATTTTGGTGTAACATTTTCATACCTAAAAATGATATTATTTATGGATAAAACTGTCATTTACTCACCCCTTATCTCAAACTTGGAAGAGTTATTGCAAATATTGTTGCAGTAACTGAAAGTTTTGTAAGTGCTGCTCCAAATGTAAACAATGTTCTTATACCTGATTAAGCAAATATTTAATTGAATAAGAAAGGAGATGTGGGCTAGATATTCGTTGGTAATTGGGATCATGACAAAAACAAAGTTCAATATGTAAGTATGATAGTCGCTATTATTCGGATAATATACTTATAGCTTGATATAAAGTAGTTGACATATCTCTACTTAAAAATAAACTTGCATGGTTTATTTTTTCTACAAGGATCTCTTACGTCGATTGTGGCTTACACTTTCTTATCCTTACAAATCGCCGTCGATTGACTTCATCAACAAGATCTATCACCCGAATCTCAACGAAGGATGAGAGCACGTAGAATGTTGAAAGTATTTATCATTTTCATTTTTTTCTTCTCATTTTTCAATCAGATCAAGTTCTTGACATGTCCGGTTCGGTGTGCTTGGATGTCATTAACTAGACTTGGAACCAACCATTTATACATGCCTTTGGAAATAGTCCGACTTCATATGTGTATGATTGTTAAATTTTTGTTGTTTATACGCATTATATTAGTATCAACATTTGGCGTCTATCTGTACTTGAATTTTTCTTTATGCTAATTGGACATCTATGTATCAACATTTCAAACGAAATAAAAAAAAAACGACCTGCATACACAAACCGTTTGCCCCGACCACTAGTCCTGATTGCAAATAAAAAGTTGTTTTTTTACAAAAACAAAATCAAGAAAAATCCCAATATGCATGAATATTTTGGACTTTCGACTAAAGTAAACATATATTCCATAAATTTTGGTAATTTTGAAACTTCCCTATCAAAAAATGAGATTTAAAAGGAAGACAATTGGGTAATAAGTTTCAAAATTTCTATTTTCTGATGGGACTTTATTTATGTTCTTCTCCAAAAAGTTCCATTCTTTTGTTTTCAAAGGGAAGACACATCAAATCACAATCAAAGAACATAGAACTACTAAAAAATAATCAGAAATCTAAGCGAGAGATTCTCACCAGATTGACGAGCTGGTGGGGCTGGACGACCGGATCCGTCAGCGACCGGGCTCTGGAGCTCGAACTCCTCGGCGGGCCCTGCTTCCTCCCGCCACTCCCCGCCGCCGCCGGAGTGTACCTCACCGACGCCGACCGGTCGAACGCGTCGCCGGCGCCGCTGTTCCTCCGCTGCTGGAGGACGAACTCCGCCGCGACTGCGGCCAGCGCCTGCTCGTGCATCGCGGCCACGTCGGCGGATGGGCGGAAGCGGCTGGTGGTCCCGTTCCAGCCGGAGAAGGAGTGGCGGCGGTGGGAAGGAGGAGGAGGGGGAGGGGGGAGGGGCTTCCGGCGGCGGTGCTCCCCGCCGGACGAGGACTCGGAAAAGCAGGAGGCTACCCCTCCCATAGAATCCGCATGAGAGAGAGAGAGAGAGAGAGAGAGAGAGAAAGTGAGGGTTTCGAAATTCTAGGTTAGGGTTTTAGTGTAATTTATGTCAGTTACTTTTCTTCTTGGAGCGGAAGCGGAAATGAAGCGGGATGGAAGAAGACGGTGGGATATTTATACGGGTGCGATTTTTCAGTGAGCTCCTCTGGTTTGAAAGTAATTGCGGAAACAATAAGAATAATTCAGCTTATTAGAGCATCTCCAACCCTATTGTGACTTTGGAAAAAAGTTAATGCCACATAGGAATGACAAAATTTTATTCAAAAGTTCTTCTCCAATGCAATTGTCAAGTCTATTGTGAAGCTTATGTGGCAAAAATTAAAGAATACATTGTGAAGTTGATTGTCTTGTTCTAGACAATGCACTTGACAATGACTTCTCTTTCATGTCATCAATTATGAATAAAAAATATTAGAAAAAAGAAAGAAGATGAGTAGTTGTTTTTAAAGTTGTCTTGGAAGTTGGAAAAAATACTTTTTATTGTCTTCTCAATACTTTTGCATTGGAGAGAGTTTTTCTATCTCATTATCTTTTGAGATATAATTTTGCCACATAAACAAGACATTGTCTTGTGGCTCATGCTACATAGGAGCCACCTAAGACTAACAACACTTAACAAGACAATAGGGTTGGAGATGCTCTTACATGAAGGTTAGTATTGCGCCTTTATGTACACCAGTCATGTTATACTCGTCATGTTTACGTGGGTCACGTAAACAAATTATAATAATATTAAAATTTGGATAAAAATTTAGATTATATTAAATTATTTAAATATAAATATATTTTAATTATGATTTATTATAGATATTTTTTTAAAATTTTGGAATGTGTTTAATTAGATAATATCATGTGCTTAGTTTAAATATAAATTGAATATTGAATATATTTTAAGATTTGTTGTATGTTAAGGTAGTTAAAAGATTTTAGAATTTTTCGTTTTTTTTCTTAACTACGCGATGAGATACATACGTTATATATATATATATATATATATATATATATAATATATATATATATATATATATATATATATATATATATAATATTTTAAATTTTTTTTTTATTTAGTGGAGGATATACATACGACTCATTTTTAATAGTTTCAAAATAGAGGTAAGGTTATTAAATCTAGAAATTACCAATGGTGTTTGTTTCTACTTAGGGCATGTTTGCTTGCAAGTGGGTTGAATTGGCATTTTTTTTTTAAACAAATGGAGAGGTATTGAGTTCACTTCACCTGTTTGGGTTGTTGCAAATGCATTGAAAGTGCCACTTTCAATGCATCTCC
The DNA here is from genome assembly GCA_029216955.1 of Iris pallida. NCBI lineage: Eukaryota > Viridiplantae > Streptophyta > Magnoliopsida > Asparagales > Iridaceae > Iris > Iris pallida. Next base: position 6,724,562 of record JANAVB010013600.1, on the reverse strand, counting down.
ACCGAAGAGAAGACAGTTTCAGTGCTTGGCTAGTCATAGCAAGTCCATTGAAATTGGCTTGATTCTGAAAGTGTAGAGTTCATGTTGACCTTATTTTCTCATTTATGAGTTGACGGAGAAAATGAGAGAAAGTCGTTGCAAGTGAGGAGTTTTGTTGCTAATTTTTTATATTAATTCAATTGGATTAATTTATTGGTTAATTAATAGATTTTTGTTAATTTTTCTTCAACTGATTAGGAACACACTTTTAGTTACAGATTATTAATTAATATTTTGTTATTTTTTGTTGATTAATATTTTTATTACTTTTTGTTAATTAATTAAATTTGTTAAATATTATTTGTGTTAATGTTTGTTAATTAAATAATAATATTTTTAGTTTTTTTCGTTATAAATTTTTGTTAATTAATTTTTTAATTAATATCTTTTTGTTAATTAATTCATTTGGATTAGGAACGAATATTAATTAATTAATTTTTTGTTATTTTGGTTAATTTTTGTTGTAGTGTAATATGTTCCAAGAGTTTAGACCTTTTTGAGTTGTAAGCATACCACCATTTGAATGAGTGATTATATCACTTCCAATTTAGTTACATCCAAACATTGGAACTCCATAAATATAATTTTCACTTCCACTTTTCATGTTGCCATTCAAATAAAATTGGTACGAAACTTCTTATTTCTAGAGGACAAAAAACTATGTATCCAAACACATTATAAAAAAATAATACATGTTAAAAGTGCACTGCATTATAACATGTTGAAAGTGTCACTTTCACACTTTTGATGAGTTACACCATACCAAACAGACCCTCCTCGTTTGGTTCGCGGAATCTTCGGGTTGGGAAAGGAAAGCGATTACTTTCCTATGTTTGGGTGCCAAAGGAATTGAGGAGGAAAGGAAAGTGATTCCCAATAGAAGGAAAATTAGGGAAGAAAGTGATTCCATCCATCCAAGCAAGGAATCACTTTCCCACATTGAAGTAATCACTTTCCTTTCCAAATTTCTTAACATTTCCAAACATCGGAAAGGAAAATCAATGGGAAATAAAATTTTCCAAAGGAAAGAAAATGACAAGGAATTCCCTTCCATTCCGCGAACCAAACGGGGCCTTAATGTAATGTGATAAGTTGTTGCTAGACATAGTGGATGGGCTTTCAGTATTTTTGATTTCAACCCAACTATATTAGCCAAAAGTAAATAAACCAAATTTCTAGCTAAAACACTAAACTGAAATCGAATTGGAATTAGTCATACCCGAAACAAACTTAACCGATAGAATACATTAGGTTTATTCTCTTTGTTCGGTTGAATTATATCAAAAATACAAATTATATATATATAACTTTTTTTTATATAAAGTTTGAACTAAAGTTGGACTTCTGGTTAAATTATTAAAATTGTGCTTCAAAAGTATACATAAAATTGTTATTTTTAAAATATACTCAAAATATAAAAATACACACAAAATTAGTTTGGTTTATAGGTAAATTTATAAAATATATATATAATTGAGAGCATTGACATAATTTAATTTCAAAGAGTCTTATTCGGATTTGAATTTTGGACTGAACTCGAAACATAATAATTTTTTAATATTTTCCAAACCAAAAAGTTCAAACCGAACATTAACCATTTTTTTGTTCGACTCAATTCTCGGTCCAAAACCGAATAATGCTCGGTCCTAGCTAGATATAGTTATTTAAAAGCTTTTATGAAAAAATTTATGAGGTTCATAATCGGTATCTGCATGCATACATCTTCCATATTTTGTCATTATGAAATATTACGAGATATTGATATTATGGATGCGACATGCGCGGTATGTCAAACACAATGGTTAATAATAGGATTATTTACACTAACTTTTATATGTTTTATGGTTATTATACGGACTTCTCTCTTATTTTGAAGATAAGTATACGGACCTACCATGTGCTTTATGTTTTATTTTCAAAATAAGAGTGGTTAGTGTACTAATTATTTACACAAAACATAAAAATATAGGGAATTTTGTATAATAACCATAAAATATAGGAAAGGCCCACGCAAATAACCTTAATATTATCATCAACCACTCCAAGAAAGTCAATTTCTAGAACAAAAAAGAGTATGCACTTGGAAAGTCCCAACAAACTCTGGACAAAAAATAATAAACATACATTGAATTCAATATTTTGATTTTGATTTTTTTTCCAGAAACTGAGAATGTCATTAAATTCAATCACTTTACTTGGCAATAGAAATGGAAATATATATTAGAAAATGACAATGACAGAGAAGAGTGAAATGCCAATGAAGAGGATATTACTATTCCTCGTAGGAGAGGCTTATCATTGCTGGTGCGATCGGTAGTCTTTCATCATACTTTATATTTGAAGATCAATGATCACCATCATATTCTTTATGATCCTCCCCACACGTAGAAGATAGCAACACGAGAGGACATATGAACCAGCCGGATGATAACTAAATATTAGTATAGACAAAATTATTAATTAGGTAAATACATATATATATATAATAATTTGACACAGCTAAGAGAACCACCTTCCTTCAACTTCTATAAGACACACATAAGCAAAGAATTATTTTTTTTTTTTTTTTTTGTTTGGTAGTCATAAACTTGGGAAGTATTTTTCTGACATAAAAAAGAGAGGAAAAATGATTCGATTCTCTCATGACCGATGATAAAAATATGTTGACTACCTTTCCAGCATTAATTACCAAACATTATGATAAAAATAGTCTTGAGTTATTGTCTATTTTACCAATTAACTCTTCATATTATGTTGACTATAATTATGTTGACGTTGAATATTATTGAAACAATAATATTTTTTTTTTCTTTTCCTACACAACCAAGTACTGGAAGAAAAATCAAATATTTTTTTCTTAAACATTTTTTTGTTTTATCAAACATAGAAAAGAAAATTTAATAGGAATCTACTTTTCTTTTTTTTTTTCTTTTTTTTGATCAATAGGAATCTACTTTTCTATTCCCATGAAAGATATAAGGAAATTGACTTCCCTTCGTGAACCAAACGACACCTAGAGTGGCAGGCATTCTCAAACTAACTCTCTCTCTCTCTCTCTCTCTATGCAAATAATATATATAGTTATGGTCCCAAGCCTAAGGGAAGATGGAAGGTGGCCTCAACATCACTCACGCTTCACATGCATGTCAAAGTAGCATAGAAAGCTAGCTAGGAAGATTGAGCACAGCTATGCTAAAGTTTTAAGCCTTACATATTCTACGTTAGGACCATATAAAAAACCCTTCCATGATCAATGGGTCAAAATGTTAGACCAAAACCGTTAAACAACTGCACATGAGTGGCATTACAGTAAAAGAATGCACAATTTTGAATGTTTCGTAAATAAAAAGTTGAAGACTGTACTGTCAATTGAAAACTAAGATGAGAAAAATCGTTAAAAAATGGTTTGGACATGGATAGTGCATAGGAATTGAGTGACATTAATTATATGAATTCTAACAAAAAGAAACTCCGCTTCGCCCCACGGCGATCTCTCCGCTCTGCAGAGTCCTATCTCTGTATTTTCCATTTTCCACCTAATCAGTCATCTCCTTCATCAGATCATCCCTTCCCCCCTTCCTTTCTCCATCCCTCCTCCTTCTCCTTTTCCATACTCCTTTATTCCCTACTCTAAAAATCTAATCCTCAACTTTCGATACACCACCACCATAATGTCTTCCACGCCCTGCTCTTATGAAGAAGTTTTGAAAAAACTGACTTCTTCATTGTCATTGACATCTTCTGATACTTCTCCTAGATCCAATTCTTCCCAGCACAATCCTCAAGCAGAATGGAGGAATTTCTTGTTTTTCAAATTATTGAGTAACAAGATTTATCCTTTACACATTATCTCTGTAACGTCCGTATTTCGGAATACGTATTTTAATTAGGCTTATATGTATTTCGGACCTGTATTTTATTTTTTCGAATTTTGGCCTGTAATTGTAAATTGGCTTGACTTGCGGATTTTTGGTTTTCTCGTAAAATGGGTTTTGGAACTGGCGTGGTTTTATTTTATGGAGAAGGAATTGGTTTGGTTTGGTTTAGTATGCATTGGACCACACTTAGCTAACCTCCACCCTCAACACAACATACCCTCCCTCATTAAAATCCCACCTAACTTTCTCTCTCCTCATAACTTCCATTAATTTTCTTCATCTTCTTCTTCCTTCCTCCACCAACACCATAGGCAAGTGCACCTTGCCACCAAATAAGCACCCCATTTTATTTGTCCATTAGCTAGATTAGGCCATGGTGAACAACATTAGAACTTGGCATTTTGTGATTTGGAGCTTCCATTTTTCTAGATCTAAGTTTTAACCATTTTCGGATTGTCTTGGTTTTGATCTATTAAACTTGCAATTTTTCTTGTTTTGAGGCTTCCATGTGGAAGAGAATTCAATTTTACAGAAGTTAGAACTTTGAAAATCTAAATTTGGTTTTGTTTTGGCTAAGTTATGAAGATTGGAAATTTGAAGTTCTTGGAGTTTTCTCTCTCCTGTTGGAGAAGATGATCCTCGGCCAGCGCCTTTTAGCGCATGGCCGAACTGCGCTAACTCCTCAGCCAGCGCCTTGCGCTGGGCTGACCCGCGCTGGCGCTCTTTAGCTTCAGCGCCTTTCTTCCATTGGCGCACTTAACCGCTACGCAGCTCACTCCCAGCGCGGCTTAGCTCCAGCGCAACCCAATCCTGCGCAGCTCATATCCTGCGCAGCTCGCTCCCAGCGCAAGCCGACCCTAGCGCAACCCGCCCTCAGCGCAACCCAATCCTGCGCAGCTCATATCCTGCGCAGCTCGCTCCCAGTGCAAGCCAACCCTAGCGCAACCCAACCTCAGCGTAGTTCATTTTCCTGCGCAGTCCATTCTCCTGCGCAGTCCATTCCCCTAGCGCAATTCCACCCCCTGCGCAACCTACTTGTCCATGATGGTTTGGTTTTATTTCCTTGGATTTGGCTTCTCTTTTGAGGATTAGAGTTTTGAGATCTTGTTTCACACAACACGACTGTCTTGACCCAACACGACCTGGCACAGTTTTCGGTGTTTTGCTTACGACTAGTACGGTCTTCGTGATTTCTGTGATTTATGATCCTAATACTTTTGATCTTCTTAGTAGTGACCCGATGGGGTGCGCTCTTAACTTGTAACCTGTGATTCTTAATTATTCTCTGTAACTGGATAACTTGATATGGCCCGTGGCGGCGCACTCCTGACTTGTAACTTGACTTGACTTGATGCTGTTGCGATGGCTAACTTGACTCATATAATCAACTCTGACGCCGTGGGTGTTCATTCTTGCTGCTTTGTGCAATCTACTTGTCTTGTCTCGCATCATGTCTAGGACGTGACTCCCTGGTTACCATGGTCAGGGATTCACACTGAATATGGATTAGGCTAATTACTAGATCAAACTATAGTTCATGGAGAATTTTCAGTCACAGACGATCTCGTTATCTGGGCGCTTTTAATGGACTTGTAGCCTTCCGACGAGTAGGGCACATTTCCAGCACATTGTCATGTGTTGCACCCTCTAAGTCACCTAAGGGTACATTGTCTTCCGGGCAATGTACCCAACCATACTCTCAACCCGCGAAAGGATAACTGGATAGTCTGCAGGGCTTGGGACTGAAAATTTCTCATTTGCATCTTGCTAGTAATTAGGCTTGTGATAACCCTAGTTAGTTAAGTAGTAAGTCGTAGTATTGCTTGGCCGTTTGTGAATGGATGGTGTCCAGCCTTGTCTAAGTCTCGTCTAGTCCCAGTACCTGGTACTCCTGAACATGATTGTTTTACTTATCTTTAACAATAAATGGGTAGAGAAAAAGTGCTATTCAGGCGAAGGATTACAACCCCGGTCCTTGTTTGGTTTAAGGGTTGTAACCTGGCTCCCGAAATGGTTCCACGTCCCTAGTCATTTATTGTCTTGTTGTACTCTTTATTACTTGTACTTTTCTTCTATTTCTTATGTTCTGACATGCTGGCTTTTGTTCTTATTTCGTGGCCTCCTTGTGGCACTTGCTCTTTCTGGGGTTTGATCCAGCTGGTTTTGTGTTGCCAAATTTTGGAGCAGCACTCGAGGATCTACCGAACCTCCAGCCCGATGATGGCGACTAGAAGGAACCCGGGCTACGAGTGGGTTTTCCATTTTGATTCACTCACTACATTGTAAAATTATTCTTTTGAGGCGTTTAGCCGACGAGCACCTGTTAGCTCGATGCATATTTACTTACTGTCTGCCTACGGGCTGTAACATGATTAACAAATTCTAGGGTTGATCATGTATGACTGAACTCTTGCTAGTCTTGACATTTTGTACGACTAGCTTCAAGATCATCCAATCTGTAATGTATGGGACGCCTTGCTATTATATATTTGGTGCTCTGACATCTTGTAACTATTATTGTTTGCTTGAGATTGAGACAATAGGCTTGACCTTAAGAGACCGTTGGCTTGTAGTAAACCCTCATATATCTAGACAGCCGTGACCGTATAGCGAGGTGGATTCCATTTCAATATACGTAGCTGGCTATGTACGTCCCTGCTCTCCAGTATTCTGGTTCTGGGGCATCACATGGTTTAAGTGGTGGCCCATGCAGGTCTTGTAAATCAAGATATATGAAGGTTTACCAGATATATGTCTCAATCTGTACTCGTCCTTGATCTCTGTTCATATCCTCTGAATCTCTGGATTCTTGCCCTGATCATGTGTTGTATCGTTGATCTGTCTTGGTCCTTCCTTATTGTTCCCTATGTCGTCTTCTTCAGCGGCACTGTACCTGATCCCGCCGATCAGCGAGGTGGAGCACTTCCCATGGACCAGCAGCAACCCAGAGATCAAGCCCAGCATTCTGGAGTAGCCTCCAGAGTTGTACCTACTGGAGGAGAGCCCCCAGTTCAGCCCATTCGACCTGCCGAGCCTGATGATGGCACCTTGGTAGGTCTTATCAGGACCTTGATAGCTTCCCAGGATCGTAGGGGAGACGCCTTGCACCAGGCAGTGGCAGATGCTTTGAACAGAGGCGGTCATCCAGGGAACATCGCGGCCAACAGCTTCAAGCGCTTGAATCCTCCATTCTTCGACGGCAGCGAAGATGCGATTGCCGCAGACGCTTGGCTTCAGGATACAGAGGTGGTTCTGGAAGCATCTAGGACACCTGAGAATGAGAAGGTGGCGGTAGTACGCCTACAGTTGCTAGACTTAGCTCGCAGTTGGTGGGCAGTACAGGCCGTGGGATTAGCAGCGCCGGTCACTTGGACGGTGTTTAGAGAAAGATTCCAGACGAAGTATTTTGATGCTGTAGCTCGGTACGACCTACAGACGAGATTTACCAACTTAAAGCAAGGAGGCAGAACGGTCGACGGTTATACATCTGAGTTCTCTAGACTCAGTAGGTTTGCCCCCACCTTGGTGGCAACCGAGTTTGACAGGGCCCAGCGGTTCCAGCAGGGGCTGCATTTGGAGATCTTGTTGGCAGTTGAGCAGTTCGAGCACCAGACGTTCGATGCAGTATTGAGGGCAGCTAGGAGGCACGAGTACACCTCCCAGAGGATCGTGGATAGGACCGGAGGTAGGAAGCGGTCCCATAATCAGATGCACCAATCATCAGCTCCAGCCCCGGCAGCAAGGGATTTGACCATTGGAACTCCGAGGCGGGCAACCTCAGTAACGTCGGTTCAGTATTCAACCCCGACGTACCCACAGCAGCAGAAGTAGAAGCAGACTTTCGCGATGGGATGTTCTCATTGCGGGAAGCCAGGGCACGTGGTGGCAGATTGTCGTAGGGCGCAGGGATTGTGCCTGGCTTGTGGAGCGACAGATCACAAGATAGGAGCTTGCCCGAATAGGGATAGTTCGTCCTCTTCCAACCTAACCAGTCCATCGGTTAGGGGACCAGCACCTATGCAGCAGCAGCAGTACCCGAGGCCATTGTTGCCTCAGGCCCAGGCATTTCAGCAGCAGAACCAGCAGCAGTACACCCAAGCCCAAGTGCAGAGCAGGCAGAGAGGTTTCCAGCAGAGGGGACCCGCAGCCAGAGGACAAGGTCAGGCAATGATGATGGCTATGGAAGAAGAGGTTGCACCAGGTGAGGTAGTGGCAGGTACTATTCTCGTCAACTCCTCTCCAGCATCGATATTATTTGATTCTGGTACATCGCATTCATTCATGTCTGCACGATTCGCGACACGGATATGATTGGAGCCCGAGTCATTATCAGTGAGGCTCAATATACTTACTGGTAATGGTCTTGTAGGAGTAGATCGAGTGTTTTTCTCGTGTCGGATCGTAGTTAGCGGTAGAGAGTTCCCCGCTAGATTTATAGAGTTCCCTATGGCAGACTATGATGTAGTCTTAGGCATGGATTGGTTGAGGAACCAGTATGCTAGGATAGACTGCCATGTTGGCAGGGTTGTCTTTAGTATTCCAGGCGAGCCAGAGTTTTTATTTTCCAGAGGCGCAGTGGAGCCATCTCCCCCAGTATTGCGAATGGCAGTAGCAGCAGTACAGTTACCTCGGATAGTTGAAGAGTTTTCAGATGTCTTTCCAGAGGAACTTCCAGGAATGCCGCCAGAGAGAGAGATTGAGTTCACTATAGACTTGATCTCCGGGACGGCACCAGTATCAGAGCGAGTCTACAGGATGGCGCCTTCCGATTTGGAGGTTTTGTACAAGATGATTGAAGAACTGAGGACCAAGGGATTCATTCGTGCAAGTGGATCGCCTTGGGGAGCCCCGATGCTTCTTGTGAAGAAGAAGGATGGTACGTCCAGGCTATGTGTAGATTATCGTACCTTGAACTCGATGACAATCAGGAACAGATACCCTCTTCCGAGGATAGACGACTTGTTTGATCAACTCAAAGGGGCTTCAGTGTTCTCGAATATAAACTTGCGGTCAGGATATCACCAGATCAGAGTCAGAGCGCAGGACATCCCAAAGACAGCTTTCCGATCTAGGTATAGGCATTGGGAGTTCCTTGTTATGCCATTTGGAGCAACCAATGCGCCAGCCGTATTCATGGACCTCATAAATCGTATCTTTTTGCCTTACTTGGATCAGTTCGTGATCGTGTTCCTAGATGACATCCTGGTCTACAGCAAGAGCGAGACAGAGCACGAGCAGCATCTCAGAATCGTCCTTCAGACGCTTAGAGAGCATCAGTTGTACGCCAAGTTCAGTAAATGCGAGTTCTGGCTCGATCGCATTTCGTACTTGGGTCACATCATTACCCGAGGAGGAGTGGAAGTGGATCCCCAGAAGATTGTGGCTATCGAGACGTGGCCAGTACCTAGCTCAGTGGCAGAGGTTCGCAGCTTCCTTGGATTACCCGGCTACTACCGGCGATTCATTTCAGATTTTGCAAGGATTTCAGCGCCAATGACCCAGTTGACCCGCAAGGATGTGCCATTCGTATGGACAGCAGAGTGTCAGGAATCATTTGAGAAGTTGAAACAAGATTTGATAACGGCTCCTATTCTCACACTTCCAGATGGGACCAGAGGATTCACAGTTTATTGCAACGCTTCAGGCAGAGGATTGGGGTATGTCTTGATGCAGCATGGGAAGGTAATATCTTATGCATCACGTCAACTTCGTGATCATGAGAAGAATTACTCGACCCATGACTTGGAACTGGCGACGGTTGTGTTTGCGCTTAAGCTTTGGCGGCACTACTTGTATGGAGATAGAGTGGAGATATTTACTGATCACAAGAGCCTGAAGTATGTTTTCACCCAGAAGGACCTTAACATGCGGCAGAGAAGATGGCTCGAGCTACTGGTGGACTACGATATGGATTTGCAGTATCATACAGGGAAGGCCAACGTTGTAGCAGATGCGTTGAGCAGGAGAGCCGGAGTTTACTTTCTAACAGCACAACCAGAGTTATTGGCAGATCTTCAGAATATGGGAATCGAAGTGGTTCTTCCTACCAACGTGGCATTGATGGCCAGTCTACAGGTTCAGTCCAGCATAGTTGAGAGGATCCGGAGAGCGCAGTCAGCAGATTCCAAGATTTAGCGACTCAGAGCCGAGTGTGAGGCAGAAAGAAGGCTAGAATTGTGCATTCATGAAGATGGTACACTTTAATATGGCACTCGTCTTTGTGTACCCAGTGGAGATACCAGATAGGAGGTCATGGCAGAAGCTCACAGTTCACAATATTCTATTCATCCCGGTGGCACAAAGATGTACCGTGACATTCGTCAACATTTTTGGTGGAATGGCATGAAGAGGGAGATAGCCCGGTTTGTCTCTCGGTGTTTGGTTTGCCAGCAGGTTAAGACTGAACATCAGAGGCCCACTGGACTTCTTCAGCCTTTGTCGATTCCAGAATGGAAGTGGGAGCATGTGACCATGGATTTTGTGACTGGATTGCCTAGATCCCCAGCTGGTCGAGGTGCTATTTGGGTTATAGTTGATAGGCTCACGTAGGTGGCTCATTTTCTCCCATTCAGAGTTGGGCAGTCCACGGCTCAGCTAGCAGAAATGCACCTCAGGCAGATTGTCAGGCTTCACGGTGTGTCCGTCAGTATCACTTCGGACCGAGATTCAAGGTTTACATCACACTTTTGGCGCAGCTTGCAAGAGAGTTTGGGGACTCACCTTCAGTTTAGCTTAGCTTATCACCCGCAGACAGATGGCCAGTCGGAAGGTACGATCCAGACTCTTGAAGATATGTTGAGATCTTGTACCCTTGACTTAAGTGGTTCATGGGAGGATCACCTGCACCTGGTGGAATTCTCGTACAACAATAGTTTCCAGGCCAGTATTCAGATGGCCCCGTTCGAGGCACTGTATGGTTGGAAGTGCAGATCCCCGTTAGCCTGGGATGATGTTGGAGAGAGGCAGATGCTCGGTCCAGAAATGATTGCCCAGACAGTTGAAGTGGTCAGAAGAGTCAGAGATCGCCTTCGAGTGGCCCAAGATCGCCAGCGGCATTGGGCCGATGCTCATCGACGTCCCTTAGAGTTTGCTATCGGCGACCATATATTCCTTAGGATCTCGCCTAACCGCGGCATCATTCGCTTTGGCGTACGGGGAAAGCTTAATCCTAGGTATATAGGGCCGTTCGATATCCTGGAGCGAGTAGGAGATGTATCTTATCGTCTCGCTCTTCCACCGTCGCTAAGTGAGGTGCATGATGTATTCCATGTATCTCAATTATGACGGTACATCCCGGACCCGAGCTATATCCTGGACCATTCGGAATTGGTTGTTGGTACCAACCTTTCGTATGAGGAGAGGCCCGTGTCTATATTGGACCGGAGAGAAAAGATACTCAAGAACAAGACTATTAGCTTAGTCTGTGTTGCTTGGGGTCATCACTCTCTAGGTAAGTCAACGTAGGAGCGTGAGGATGACATCCGATCGCGATATCCCGACTTGTTTGACTCGTAAGGTATAATATCTTCCTTATACCTTATGCTTTCCATCCCTTGCTTGCATGTATGATTGTTTGATTGTTTGCTTAGTGTAGCTTATTTGTGGATAATATAGCTGACTCTTACATCTCTAAGCATCTTGATTTAAATTTCGAGGACGAAATTCTTTTAAGGTGGGTAGAGTTGTAACGTCCGTATTTCGAAATACGTATTTTAATTAGGCTTATATGTATTTCGGACCTGTATTTTATTTTCTCGGATTTTGGCCTGTAATTGTAAATTGGCTTGACTTGCGAATTTTTGGTTTTCTCGTAAAATGGGTTTTGGACCTGGCGTGGTTTTATTTTATGGAGAAGGAATTGGTTTGGTTTGGTTTAGTATGCATTGGACCACACTTAGCTAACCTTCACCCTCAACACAACATACCCTCCCTCATTAAAACCCCACCTAACTTTCACTCTCCTCATAACTTCCATTAATTTTCTTTATCTTCTTCTTCCTTCCTCCACCAACACCATAGGCAAGTGCACCTTGCCACCAAATAAGCATCCCATTTTATTTGTCCATTAGCTAGATTAGGCCACGGTGAACAATATTAGAAGTTGGCATTTTGTGATTTGGAGCTTCCATTTTTTTAGATCTAAGTTTTAACCATTTTCGGATTGTCTTGGTTTTGATCTATTAAACTTGCATTTTTTCTTGTTTTGAGGCTTCCATGTGGAAGAGAATCCAATTTTACACAAGTTAGAACTTTGAAAATCCAAATTTGGTTTTGTTTTGGCTAAGTTATGAAGATTAGAAATTTGGAGTTCTTGGGGTTTTCTCTCGGCCTGTTGGAGAAGATGATCCTCGGCCAGCGCTCTTTAGCGCATGGCCGAACTGTGCTAACTCCTCGGCCAGCGCCTTGCGCTGGGCTGACCCGCGCTGGCGCTCTTTAGCTCCAGCGCCTTCCTTCCATTGGCGCACTTAACCGCTGCGCAGCTCACTCCCAGCGCGGCTTGGCTCCAGCGCAACCCAATCCTGCGCAGCTCATATCCTGCGCAGCTCGCTCCCAGCGCAAGCCGACCCTAGCGCAACCCGCCCTCAGCGCAACCCGCCCTCAGCGCAACCCAATCCTGCGCAGCTCATATCCTACGCAGCTCGCTTCCAGCGCAAGCCGACCCTAGCGCAACCCAACCTCAGCACAGTTCATTCCCCTGCGCAGTCCATTCCCCTGCGCAGTCCATTCCCATAGCGCAATTCGACCCCCTGCGCAACCTACTTGCCCATGATGGTTTGGGTTTATTTTCTTGGATTTGGCTTCTCTTTTGAGGATTGGAGTTTTGAGATCTTGTTTCACACAACACGACTGTCTTGACCCAACATGACCTGGCACGATTTTCGATATTTTGCTTACGACTAGTACGGTCTTCGTGATTTCTGTGATTTATGATCCTAATACTTTTGATCTTCTTAGTAGTGACCCGATGGGGTGCGCTCGTAACTTATAACCTGTGATTCTTAATTATTCTCTGTAACTGGATAACTTGATAGTGGCCCGTGGCGGCGCACTCCTGACTTGTAACTTGACTTGACTTGATGCTGTTGCGATGGCTAACTTGACTCATATAATCAACTCTGACGTCGTGGGTGTTCATTCTTGGTGCTTTGTGCAATCCACTTGTCTTGTCTCGCATCATGTCTAGGACGTGACTCCCTGGTTACCACGGTCAGGGATTCACACTGAATATGGATTAGGCTAATTACTAGATCAAACTATAGTTCATGGAGAATTTTCAGTCACAGGCGATCTCGTTATCTGGGCGCTTTTAATGGACTTGTAGCCTGCCGACGAGTAGGGCACATTTCCAGCACACTGTCATATGTTGCACCCTCTAAGTCACCTAAGGGTACATTGTCTCCCGGGCAATGTACCCAACCATACTCTCAACCCGCGGAAGGATAACTGGATAGTCTGCAGGGCTTGGGACTGGGGATTTCTCATTTGCATCTTGCTAGTAATTATGCTTGTGATAACCCTAGTTAGTTAAGTAGTAAGCCGTAGTATTGCTTGGCCGTTTGTGAATGGATGGTGTCCAGCCTTGTCTAAGTCTCGTCTAGTCCCAGTACCTGGTACACCTGAACATGATTGTTTTACTTATCTTTAACAATAAATGGGTAGATACAAAGTGCTATTCAGGCGAAGGGTTACAACCCCGGTCCTTGTTTGGTTTAAAGATTGTAACCTGGCTCCCGGAATGGTTCCACGTCCCTAGTCATTTATTGTCTTGTTATACTCTTTATTACTTATACTTTTCTTCTATTTCTTATGTTCTGACATGCTGGCTTTTGTTCTTATTTCGTGGCCTCCTTGTGGCACTTGCTCTTTCTGGGGTTTGACCCAGCTGGTTTTGTGTGGCCAGATTTCGGAGCAGCACCCGAGGATCTACCGAACCTCCAGCCCGATGGTGGCGACTAGAAGGAACCCGGGCTACGAGTGGGTTTTCTATTTTGATTCACTCACTACATTGTAAAATTATTCTTTTGAGACGTTTAGCCGATGGGCACCTGTTAGCTCGATGCATATTTACTTACTGTCTACCTACGGGCTGTAACATGATTAACAAATCCTAGGGTTGATCATGTATGACTGAACTCTTGCTAGTCTTGACATTTTGTACGACTAGCTTCATGATCATCCAATATGTAATGTATGGGATGCCTTGCTATTATATATTTGGTGCTCTAACATCTTGTAACTATTATTGTTTGCTTGAGATTGCGATAATAGGCTTGACCTTAAGAGACCGTTGGCTTGTAGTAAACCCTCATATATCTAGACAGCAGTGACCGTATAGCGAGGTGGATTCCATTTTAATATACGTAGCTGGCTATGTACGCCCCCGCTCTCCAGTATTCTGGTTCTGGGGTGTCACAATCTCAAACACCATTCAAAAAATGTGGAAAGTGAGAGGCCCTGTCAAGATCTATGAATATTTTGAAGGCTCTTTTTTTGCTCGTTTAGAGAATTCTGAGGATTTGGAAATTGTAATAGCAAATGGTCCTTGGAAGATTGACAAACATCTGTTGATATTGGAGAGATGCCTGCCTAACAAACTTCCTAAGGATTACTCCTTCTCACATACTGATTTCTGGATTCAATTTCATGGTTTACCTATCAATCTTCTAACAATTGACTTTATCTCTTCCATTGCTGCAAGATTGGGAACATTCCGTCCCCCAACTCAGAAAGAAGCCATGAATTGGAGTCTATTTGCTAGAGTGAGGGTCTCGATAGATATTTCTATCCCGCTGTGCAGGAAGTTGGAGATACCCATGGGTAATAATTCATCCTGTGTTGTGAATCTCAAGTATGAAAGATTAACGAAGTTCTGTCAGTTTTGTGGCATCCTAGGACATGGGGTCTCCAAATGTGAGAAGCACATTTACTTGAAGTCATTGGTTAGTGATGAATGGGCTATTGAGCAAAAATCTCATATTACCGATTGTCACTCCCCGATCCTGGAATACGTATTTTAATACGTAAATCGATAAATTATATTTATCTTGAATTTATACGATATTTATTATGCAGTATTTCTTCATGCATTTCCCAAAATATTCGACAAAATATTATTTTCTAATTTATTTTCTGCATTTGGGCCTACAGTTTTGGCTCATTTGGGTAACCTATTCTTGGTTCACCAATGGTTCATCATAAACCCTTTGGTTCATCATGAACCCATGGGTCCAAGATCTTTATATATAACTCATCTCATTCTCTCTCCTCTCATTTTTACTTCCTCTCATTTATTTCCTCCACCAACCAAGGCAAGTACCAACTTGCTCAAGAGATGGATCCATATTTTGTCATTGATTTCTTACAAAACTATTTGCCAAAACATGTTCTTCTCCTCAATCTATACTAGTTTAGAACTTGGAAATTTCCATTTTGAAGCTTTAATTTTTGTAGATCTAAGTTTTAATCATTTTCGGATTTTGCATGGTTTGATCTACTTTAGTTGGATTTTATGGGTTTTTGATGCTTCCATGTGGAAGAGCATTCAGTTTCACCCAAGTTGGAACTTTGGAAATCTGGATTTGGAGTTCGGATGGCCAAGTTGTGATGTTTTGAAGCTTTGGGTTCATCCATGGTGTTCTTGCTGTTTGGAGAAGACAGTGAGCAGTGTGCTCCTGTTTGAGCACGCTTCCTGTTGGAAGCGTGTCACCCCTTGAGCCTGCGTGACTTTTCACGCAGCTCTCTTCTTGAGTCTGCGTGACTTTTCACGCAGCTCTCCTCTTGAGTCTGCGTGACTTTTCACGCAGCTCTCCCCTTGAGCCTGCGTGACTTTTCACGCAGCTCTCCCCTTGAGCCTGCGTGACTTTTCACGCAGCTCTCCCCTTGAGTCTGCGTGACTTTTTACGCAGCTCTCCTCTTGAGTCTGCGTGACTTTTCACGCAGCTCTCCCCTTGAGCCTGCGTGACTTTTCACGCAGCTCTCCTCTTGAGTCTGCGTGACTTTTCACGCAGCTCTCCCCTTGAGCCTGCGTGACTTTTTACGCAGCTCTCCCCTTGAGTCTGCGTGACTTTTCACGCAGCTCTCCCCTTGAGCCTGCGTGACTTTTCACGCAGCTCTCCCCTTGAGCCTGCGTGACTTTTTCACGCAGCTCCCCCCTTGAGCCTGCGTGACTTTTCACCCCTTGAGCGTGCGTGTTTTTGTGCGTACGCTTTTGATATTTTATTAGATACTATATGCCCATTTTATATCCTTACGCCTTTTGTCCCGAGCATGATATGAGCACTAATGTGACCCCGGAGAACAAAGTGTTCCTACCCGATACCTGTACCTGAATGTCCCAGTTCTTGTTCATGCTCGACAAATGACTCGTAACTCCACGTGGCGTATTTGCAATGATGCATTACACTAAGGAGGGTAGCACATGTTGACATACTGATTGACATGGATCCTCTTTGGGGTACTCTACTAAAGTACGACTTTAGGGGAATAATCATGCAGGCCACAGCATGTGAGTCCAAGATTTCACCTAGGGTTAAATTAGACAACTAAACATACTAGATGCATGGGGAGGGCAAAAATCCCGAGATCGTGTTACACCAGCCGCCTTGAGATATTGTCTTGACGCGCCGGCTGGTCTCCACGGATACTGTGTCATCTGCAATGAGCGGATGACTGTATCCGATTAATTCCTGCTATATATTACATGTCTTGGCAAGGTGGCCTTACGAGGGACCTGTGCTCAATGACACCTGTCTACGCGAACCCCTGGGTTGGCTAGCCTTGCTGGAAAGATACGATCTGAGGATTTTCTAAATAACATGACGCGAGGATAACCTCGTCCCACTAGAAACTCGTAGACTTGATTGGCCGTGAAAATGACTTGCTTGTATCCTATTACCTTCCATGAATAACTGAGGAAAGCGGACTGTCATGGTACGTGATCCAACCCATGTTCTTGTTTGATTGTTGGGTTGGTTATCGTGCTATGACCGGCTATGGATCGAAGTTATGAATGGAAGACTTATTATGGTTGTGAAGTGTTACTTCTGTGAATGACTGAGGAACATGGTCTATCATGGTACATGATCCAACCCATGTTCTTGTTTGATTGTTGGGTTGGTTATTGTGCCGCGATAGGCTATCGACCGAAGTCACGATCAGGAGATTTTATTGTTTATACCTTTTAACTTATGTGAAAGTGATAGAGTACGACACGTCCCGACTCCATGCGGCACCTTTTGTCCTTGTTTGGTTGTAAGGGTGCCATATGGGTTCGAGGATGTTGCGCTACCCTATAATAATAGCATAAGTATTACTATTATCAATCATTCTATTATCTGGGTTTTTAATCTTAACTCTTGTGCCCCTTTGGCGGTACTTGCTATTCGGGACTGACCCCGCTGGTTTTGTTTGGCCAGATCTCGTAGCAGAGCCGGAGGACACGATCTTCCTTCCTGACATCCATGGTGCATACTAGGAGCATGGCGGTTCGGGGACTCGAGTGGGTTTCTTCTCCACCACTCCTGCTTATACTTTTGCGGCGTTTAGCCACCGGCACCTGTTAGCCGGATTACTTGATATTTTGTGTCAGTACATAATTGTAATTAGACAGACTGCAGTTGTGTATAATTTTGTACTTCTGACTCTCTGAGATAGCTAAATTATAAAGCTAGTCTCTCATGATCATTTTGATGAAGCGTCAGGGACGCCTTACTGCTTTATCTTTAATGTTCATTTCATTGCTGATGTGACTTGATTGATTGAGACATAGAACTCTGTGGGACCATAGGAGACTTGATTGTAGCATGTACCCCTAGTCTCTCGACAGCCACGATCGCCGTATGACGTTACGTACCTCATATGGAGTAGCTGGCCTAGTCCGTCTCCGTATTTCAGTACTGGGGCGTGACACCGATCTTCTGAATAAGAGGCTGGATTTCTCTATATGTGTTACTCATGCAGAAAGGTTCAGAATTAATTCAAAGAAATCTGCAGGGAATGAATCTACTAAACGCCCAACCTTGCTTCCATCATCATCCATTCCTAAAACCTCACCAATGAACTGCAATGATATGGTGCTTGATTCAATTCTAATGTCAGTTCAACCTATTCAAAGTCATTTGTCTGATCATCCCCGGAATTACAAAGATGTTCCAGCGTCCTCTCCGGTGACGGTTAGTGTTGTAACATCTCCGGCAACAGTTATTGCATCTTTTTCCACAAATTCTGTTATTCCTCCACCAACTGCCTACTCCACTATTCCTATAAAAGTGCCTATTCTTTCTGAAACTAACCAATCATCCCCTTCTTTTGAGAATCTGCATCCTACTTCCACCTGCCAAATTCTTAGCAACATTCCAATTCATTCCATTCTTCCTACTATACCCTCACAATACCCAGAACCAACATTATTCCCTCAATTTGTCATTTCCTTTCCTTCAGATCAACTACCATCTACTAAGTTGACTCATAAACATTCACTCATACCTTACTCCACATCACCACCCTCATATCCTCCATTTACTACTGAATTTTCTATAAGTAATAAAATCGACCCACAAGTTGAGCCTACACATTCCTCTAATCCACCATCATCTCTGACACTTCATCCATTACTAACTCACTACCAATACATCTCCCCATTCCCTCTTTTAATAATGCTGATTTACAATCTCATAATCACCACAGTCCTGATTCTTTCACCTCTCTTATTCATTCAATAACACAACAGACTGTGTGTCATGCCTCTTCATCCTCAAAACAAATCACTACAAAGTCATGGAAACGTGTCATCAGGGAACCTTCACTGCTTACTACACATCCCCCTAACTCTACCCACCTCCCTACTTACCCCTTCAAAAGATCATCTATCCTTATCACTGAAGATTCCTCCATTGATGAAAAGACAACCTCTTCCAACAAATTCCTCAAAATATTTGATACAGAAAAGGCAGCGGCTGGCCTTGAACAGCCACACATATCATGATCCTCTCCTGGAATTGTCGGGGTTTGAGAAATGATCCGACAATTCGTACACTTAATTCATTTCTCCGGGCAACTAAACCTATCATTGCATTTATCTCAGAAACTAGATGCTCGACATATCAAGCTTTGTCATTAGCTCCCCTATTCCATTTTGATAAGAGTATTGCAGTACCCTCTTGTGGCAGGGCAGCAGGCCTTCTAGTTATGTGGAATAACATTACTAAATTGAATGTTATTTCCATATCTTCCAATTGTATCCATCTTTATTTATTACAAACGTCCACTTCCCCAGCATGACACTTATATTGCATATATGGTCCCCCAAATGTCTCTGATAGAGAATCTTTTTGGACAGCTATGGAATTTGAAATCACAACTCTTGCAGAACCTTGGGTTTGTATTGGGGATTGTAATTCCATTCTTAGTGATAAGGAGAAACGAGGTGGAAACAAATTCAATTTTCAGCATCATAAACATTTCATCAAATGGTTCACTAATTCAGCTGCCATGGATATGGGATATAGTGGACCTGCTTTTACATGGACCAACAAAAGGTCTGCTGATTTCAATATAGCAGAAAGATTGGACAGGGCCATGGTTGATCCAAACTGGCGTAGTCTCCATCCAAAAGCAGGGGTTCTACATCTTCCTTGTCTCAATAGTGACCATAACCCTATTTTATTATCCCTCAATTTGATTAGGAAGAAAGTAATCTATCCCCATAGATTCGAAGCTGCTTGGATTCATGATCCTGAGTTCAAAGACAAAGTTTCTAATACTTGGCTATCATGCAGAAACTTTTTAACCCTTTCATCAAAACTTCAAAAGTTACTGCAAACTTTACGAGGATGGGGCAGGAGGCGTCTTTCTTACATCCATGATGATATTAAATCTCATGAACAGCATCTTCTTCAGATTCAGAATCATCCTATTTCTGATGACTTGCTTCGAAAGGAAAAAAGTGATTCAAATGTCATTAAACAAATTACTTCTTCAACAAGAACTCTATTGGAAGCAAAGATCTTGTATTTCATGGTTGAAGGAAGGTGATAAAAATACAAAGTTTTTTCATATGATGTCAGTGCATAGAAAGCAGAAAAATTCAATTTATTGTCTCTATAAAGAAGATGGCGAACAAGTCTGCAGTCAGGAGGCCATTTCTCATTTACTTGTTTCATACTTCAAATCCATATTTCAGTCTACTGAAACCAATCCAGTGCCTGAACATATTCTAGCTGAATTTAATCATATCAATCCAGAGGAGAATGAGCTCATATGCAGTATCCCTTCAGAGGAAGAAATCCGAATGACCATGAAGCATATGCAACCCTATAAATCACCAGGCCCTGATGGTTTCCCCGCTATCTTTTATCAAACATGTTGGGATACGGTTGGACAACAGGTAACCTCTCTTATTCAAGATTTATTTAAATCTAGAATAATGCTTTCTGCCATCAATCATACTTTCATTGCTTTAATACCAAAAATCCCAAATCCAACATCTCCATATCATTTTCGTCCAATCTCATTATGTAATATTGTTTATAAATGCATTACCAAAATCCTTGCCAACAGAATTCGACCTTATCTCAACAAACTCATTTGTCCCTACCAAAATGCTTTCATACCTGGTCGTTATATTGGAGATAACATTGTTATGGCCCAAGAACTTTTCCATTCTCTAACCAAATTTCCTTCTACCAAAAGTGGATTTGCTATGAAAATTGATATGGCCAAAGCCTATGATAGGCTTAGTTGGGGTATTATTAGCCAAGTACTCAAGGCTTTTGGCATCTGAGATTTCTCCCATGATCTCATTATGCAATGTATATCTACAGCTTCATTTGCTATTTTAATCAATGGTACTCCTTCCTCAAAATTCAAGCCTAGTAGAGGTATTCGTCAAGGGTGTCCCTTATCACCCTATATATTCATTATGTGTGGAGAAGTTCTTTCTAAACTTATTCTCATTATGGAGAGAAATGATCTTTATGACAGTATCAAACTTACTTCAAACCCAAAAAAATATTCACATCTGTCATTTGCTGATGATCTTCTTCTATTTGGCTATTGTTCTAATGACAATTTCATACAGATCAGAAATATTCTACAAACTTATGAGTTATGGTCGGGACAAAAAGTCAATTTTAAAAAATCATCAATCTTTTCTCTAAAAGATTAGATCCTCATATGCGCCAAATGTACTTGAATCTTCTAGGGGTTAAATTAATGAATACCTCTGAAAAATACCTGGGGCATCACCTTCTCTTGTCCAAAAGTAAAGTTTCTACTTTTAATTCTATTGTTTCAAAGAGTCAATCAAAACTTCTTGGTTGGAAAGGAAGCTGTCTCTCCCATGCTGGCAGAACTACACTTATCAAATCTACTCACTCCACCCTTCCTATATACTAATTTTTATCATACCTCCTTCCTAAAAAAGTATTGAAAAATCTATCCAAGCAACAGTGTGATTTTTGGTGGGGAGGTACTGAACAACAAAGAAAATTTTATTTTACTGCTTGGTCTTCATTCACTAAACCAAAATCTCGTGGAGGCTTGGGTATTCGAGATCCTTGTTTCAGTAATTGTGCCATGATTACTAAATTGGCTTGGAGATTCCTTAAAAATGATGATGCCCCTTGGGTGTCACGACCCGCACCCTAGAGTAAGGGCACGAGACATGGGTACATCCAGCCTACGCCGCAGTGTCGGCGGTAGAACGCTGTCCTAGGTCATAACATCTAACAAATAAGGGTAATAAACAGTTATACTCCCCGAATGGGGGTGACATAACAGAATATATCTCAATCACATCTAAGGTAGAACATGAAAGGAAGATAGATAAATATCCAGAAATGAAATACAGAGATACGATCCAGAACTTTAAGTATCTAAATAAGTACATATCCAAATAAGTTCTCAGAAACTCAATACAGAATCCAGAAAGATAAAGACATCCTAATCTAGGAAAGTATCATCAACTGCTAGTAGGTCCAAGCCACTAGTGATGTCTAATGCTGCACCAAGAAGGGTAGACACCAGAGCCTCATCATTCACTGTAAAATTTTCAACAGGTCCAGTCAGGACGGGAGCGAGCACATATCTCTCAAACAGTTCATAGCAGGTTAGGAGTATAAATCATGCAATAGAGTAAAATACAGAAAGTGCTGAAAAGGAAGTACGAGTAAACAGGAGATATTTTGTAACTGAAAGTAAATACATGATAAGTAGAGACTGTAAGTGGCTAAGTGATTTAGAGTACAATATGGTTATGTAAACGACTTAGGGGCACATGAATACAAATAAGAGGCATATTTATACAGCTACTGGGGATAATGATCACATAACCAATTCTACTCACCCCGCCCCAATCAACACACAAGGATCCATTCAAGTTACGTTACAAGCACATGAATACAGCTAAGGATACGTGAACTCATGTAATGAGTAGTACATGGGGCACGTGATAAAGCACATGAGAACATGTAAAAACATGAACTAGTACGAGTACAAGGAGTACCTGATGCACATGATAAAGTACATGAACATAAAATACTCGATGCACCCGTAGAGGAATAACATCTCAGGAAGGAATCCATATAGTACTAATCCGTAAAAATATGTGTCAGCAACATGTAAAGTAGTCTAGAGCAAGAATATAGTCCAGATAAGTATAAAAAGATCAGAGAATGTACTCGCCTGCTAACTAAATGTCCGAGATGAAAGTACTGTCCGAGGAGTGGTGTCTGGCTCCTATTTAGAACAGTACAAGTCACAACAAGTCCAGAATAGTAATGAAATGTACTACAATGCGTTCTACATGAATCTAGGTCATTCTAGACCAAAGTCAACTCTTGGTCAACTCTGGTCAACCTTAGAAGTCAAACTAGGTTAACCAAGTCAAACCTAAGTCAAACTAGTCTATACTAGGCTAACAAGGCTATTCTAAGTCTAACAAGACTACACAAGTCTAATCTAGGCTCTACACTAACACACAGACACTCACATAGGCCATAGGCTAAGAGACTAGGTCATAGGCTAAGCCAACCATACATCACACCTACACCAGGCTATTCTATATCTAAAATAATACACAAATTACAATATTAATATAATCTAATATAGGAATCATAACATATAGGTTATCTATATGTGTATAAATCACCCAACATATTCATATCTAATATATTTATAATATGGTACACATATACATATAGGTACCCTTAATATCACACATATAAATATATATAGATAAAATATATATATATATATTATATATATATATATATATATATATATATATATATATATATATATATATATATATATATATATATATATATATATATATATATATATATATTTATATATATATATATGAACCCACTCATATATATAGGAACCTATATATATATCTCAATTCATATATATATAAAATATATATATATATATATATATATATATATATATATATATATATTTCATATGTATATATATATATATATATATATATATATATATATATATATATATATATATATATATATATATATATATAAAAAATATATATATATATAAAAATATATATATATATATATATATATATATATATATATATATATATATATATATATATATATATATATACATATGAAAAGAGAGAGGGGGGCACATGACTATGTGTCCAAGTGTATGTGTGTGTGTGTGTGTATCATGAGAATTGTGTGCGTGATAGAGTGTCAAATAGTGAGAGTGTGTGTGTCATGGGAAATATTCATGAGAGCATTTGTGTGTGTGTGCATAGACATGTGAGTGTGAGAGAGATACTTAGTGTGTGTGTGTAGATGCTAGGCAACCAGTGAGACACAATGAAATCAGTGAGTGTGAGAGGGAAAATATATATATATATATATATATATATATATATATATATATATATATATATATATATATATATATATATATATATATACATATGAAAAGAGAGAGGGGGACACATGACTATGTGTCCAAGTGTATGTGTGTGTGTGTGTGTATCATGAGAATTGTGTGTGTGATAGAGTGTCAAATAGTGAGAGTGTGTGTGTCATGGGAAATATTCATGAGAGCATGTGTGTGTGTGTGTGCATAGACATGTGAGTGTGAGAGAGATACTTAGTGTGTGTGTGTAGATGCTAGGCAACCAGTGAGACACAATGAAATCAGTGAGTGTGAGAGGGATTCCTAGTGTGTGACAGTGGGTGACTGAAAAACAGTGAAGGGTGTTAGTGAGACAAGGGTGTGTGTGGATGAGTCTTAAAACAGTGAGCTACTAGGAAAACAGTGAGGTACAAGAGTGTAAAACATGTGTGTGTAGGACTTGTGTGTGTGTCAAATAGTAAGAAAACAGTGAGGTGAGACAGTGCACACAGTCCCATTATATTTCAGTTTTAATATGTTGAATCAACAGTTCAAACAAACTCAGATATCACATTAAAATCCTTCAAAACAGTTCAAATAGGAACCAACAACCCAGATTTCAGTCCCCAAACTGGAATCCCATAATTAAAAGCCAAAACAGTTCCAAATCATCCTAAATTCAACATACCATTAGATAACATGTAGGTGTACATATTAGAGGTTAAAAACCATGCAATTAACAGTTTAATCTAGGTTAAAAAGACTGTCAAAACTCAATTATGAAATCTGAAATAACAGTAAAATAGAGACAGTTAATGAGGTATCAGTAATTTAGGAAAATTGGGAATTGAACAATGAAAATCGAGCTAAAAACCCAAAACAGAGGTTGGTAATGAATAAACACACTACACACGTGTCATGCGATGTGTCTGTGTCCACCAAAGTGGACACAAACGTGTCCAATCATAATAAAACCTAAAACAGGAAAACTGGACACAAGCAGTACACAATCATCGTGCACGTGTACACAGTGTTCGTGCACTCGACACAACGCGACACAAGCCACGTGGTCGTGTCCACGTGTCAACCTAGTGTAGGGCTAGGTCTAGGACACCCTGACACGTGTCCACGTCGCGTGTACGTGACACAAGACACGCGTATCAGTGTGCGAAATCGCTAGCCTGCAGCACAGTACGATTTCAGTGCACGTGCTCGTGCGTGTCCGACACGACCCGTGGGGCTCTGAAACTTGGGGAGCCCCGTGTCAGTGTCTGCCCCGTGCCAAACGTCAAATTTGACGTGTCGAAGTGCAGTGTCCAACGCGCTGTGTCCCCCGAAGTGCAGGGCATGCACAGTGCCCGTGCACGCGCACGCGCGACCCTGTGTTCGCGTGTCCGTGTGGACTCGACACGACACTAAGACTACACAAAAACACCAGAAACGTGTAAGCGACATCAAACCCTAATTTTCAATTCAAACACTTTCCTAAAAATCATACGAAATGCCTATTGGGGCATTTCATCAAATACTTGGTATGTGTCACAGATACGTGTCCAAAAAGGACACAAAAAGGACACGAATTTTAGGGCTTCCTATTCCTACAGTTAGGTTAGGTCTAGGGCTCCCTAAGTATGCAATAAAATCAAGGATTCTATGGAGGGGATTGAAAGTTACCTATGTGTATCAAAATCCTCAAAAAGCTTCAAAGAGGGGTGCTCCTCTTGATGGCCAAACTCCTCTAATGTGCTCCCAAGCTGAAAATACTTATTACCAACAGCAACAACAGTAAAATTAGGTCCTAATGCAATTGGTTTGGAGGAAAAACGAATTAAAATGGATTTTCTAGGGATTAGGGAAGATGGGGGCTTACCTCTTTCTAAAACTTGGCAAAATTCCTAATGGAGGCTATCCCTAACTTTGAGGGGTATTAAATAGGATGGGGGAGACCATCATGACCAGCCATGGGCTGATTAGGGTAAGGGTTTGGCTACATGGTGTGGGCCTATGGGCTTTAAGTCTCAAGTCATTAGTCATGACTTATGAAGTCATAAGCCATTCTAGCCTAATCAATTCCTAATCTCTCCAAATAAGTTCCAATGAGTTAATCCTCACTAACTTAGGTCAAGCTAAGGTTACTTAATCTAACCAAGTGGTCATGACCTAGGTTAGTCTCTAGGTTAGTCTTCTAGTCAACACTAGTCAAAGTCAACTATAGGCCCAAAATCAATTATACTAAAAATCACTAAAAATCAAATTAATTCTAATAAATACTAACTATCACTAACCATGGTTAGCTAAGACTAGCTGTGACTAATCTAGGTTAGGCCCAAACTAAGTTAGGCTAATCACAAAACATGGCAATCAATTAAATAATATTAAAAACACACCATTCTTAATAATACATTAAATTCCAAATAATATATATTAAATTCAATTAAAATCGAAATGATAAAAGTACCCTCGAACTGGAAATGATAAATGAAACACCCTAATCACATGGCTAGGCTCTAGGTTAAGCTGTCTCTAGTGTTACACTATCAAAACACCAAAATCATAAGTCATGATTTAAAATAGTTTTAAAATAATTTAAAATTACCAAAAATTACATCATGATTTAAAATATTATTATTAAAAGATTAAAATCACAAAATTTCAAAATTACCCTCATTTGGAAAACTGGGTGTTACAATCCTATTCACCTTAGAAAAATTTCGTCCTCGAAAATAAGATGATCGTACCCTTTCTATGTTAAACCCAAACAATCAAGGTCAAAAGAGAACTTATCTAAATCATGCAATTGGAAGGATAACATATAGGATTTGGTAAGTAGTATCAGTCTAAGGTCTCATCTAGCCATTCTAGTCATATTAGATCAAGAGCAATCATAAGGTATCAAAACATACAATAATATGGTAGGGTGCATCAATTTCAAAGACTGGCTAAGATATAGGTCAAAGACTCACCTCCAACTAGGTCTGGTGGCTGGAACTCCCTCCCTAAGGCGGAGTCTTGGCTGGGATAAGTGCAGCAGGACAGTCTCGCAGCCTGTGTGCAGCCGATCCACACAACAGGCACACCCCTCTTCTCTTCCTACAGTTGTCCCACACATGTCTAGGCTTCTTACAGAAGGTGCAGGTAGGCACTCTCTCAGCTGGCCTCTGCTGAACAGGAGTCTGGACTGGGTAGGCTGGTCTAGGCTGATAGTCTGGATGCTCACGGGGCTCTGGGTATACACTGCTCCTCGACCTCTTAGAACTAGGCTCTCCCCCTGAATATACCAAATCCCACAGCAGTTGGATCCCGCGGCCCTGCTACTTCAGGATCTCAGCCTGAACTCTCTGTGTCTCCAACACGTCCCGGAGAAGTCTGGATATCTGAGCTCCGTCAGGAAACAAATATGCCGAGGGTATGGTAGGAGGTATCGCTCCTGGAGGCAGAGGAGGAGGCGGGGAAGGACTCTTGGTCTCAGATGAGACTGCAGCTCTCTCCTGGGTAACAGGTGGTGGAGGGAAACTCTCTAGTAAGGATGCTAACACCTCCTCGATGGCGGGAGGTGCCACTACCCTTGGGTCAGCCTGAGGGGTCACTACCTCCTGAGTAATAGGAGGTGGAAGCACACTATGAGTAGCTACAGCTGCTCTCAGGCGACAGGCTCGGGTCATGGATAAAAACACAACAATCATTAAGGCTGTACGACAGTCTACTATCCTATCTGAAAACTGGTAATTATCAAAAATAAAATAAGTTAACTACTAATCATCTAAAAGGGTACTATTTAAGAAAATCAGAACCAAAAGTTTAAGGAACTAAAATCAATAACATTGAATCTAATCACAATATAATATATATAGAAGGAGAGAGTGTTAGAGAGGAAAAGATAGCATTATGTAAGGGTCATGTGGTTTGCGTGTGTGAAATATACATGAAAGTGTATAGGAGGATTTGGGTCTCAACTATAGCTATCGAGTTGCACTATTCATGACATATTGGTTAAGCAGTCTACAAGGCACAAGCTATTTACTCATAACATGTATGTCTAACCGTATATATAAGTATATCTATATGGCTATATGAACATAACATAGAGATGAAGGGTTAGGTTTTCATGGCAGTTGTGAACATTAATATAGAGTGTCAAGTGTACACGGGTTAAAACTTGAAATAAAGGGTTCAATCATTCAGTTTAGCTCAACATTACATATTAATCCAAAATTGAACTACACATTTGAAAGCAATGTAAAAATGTTAACATGTATTCAGTTTTCAAAATTTTAGAGAAATTCGAACATCAAAACCAACTCAATGTTTACCACAACCACAACCTAACATGTAAGAGTATGAACCTAACATTATATACCTGCACACAACCATGTATACGGCTCAAAATATTACAACTTAAAACTGCAATTTGAACTAAACACTTAGAATCCAAGGTTAAGGGTTTAATATGTACACAGTCTCAGATTTGACAAATTTAACACAAAACTCAACCAATTTCTTTAAGAAATGAAACCCTGTATATAACATACATGTGTAGTGATGTAAGCAAAACTAATAACATGAAATTTAAATTTAAATTACGAATTTAATATAGAGAAACAGAGAACTAGTCACTGATACTATACTATATTAGAATACTAGGATTTTGAGAACTTAACATCAATCATATTAATATGCATTTAGATAGGTTGGTAACATGTGTATTATGCATACGTGTCAGTCCAGTATCTGTGTCCACTATATATATATTTAAGGTAATACAAGAAATAATGGCAAGAAGGAAATAATGATAAAATCTATTCTGCTTATCTGTTTAAAAGAAGGAACCATTTTGAAACCAGAGCTATAGTATCAAGTCCAAGTTAAGGTCTAGCAAAATCATCGATTCATTGTATTAGGAGAATTTATAGCAAAAAGTTACACAAGGTTATAATAATGGCTAAGCTACTCCTACTCATACTCCTATTCCTAAGTTATTCGATGATGGAATACAATATTATAACAACAGAACGGTACGATAGAGATGATATGTTAAAAACCTTTCTCAAGATACAATCTGATAATCATATGCGTCTGTCCAAAATCATGTAACTCAGAGTCCTCGCCATGCCAGTAAGCAAGGCTGCGATAAACGATAGATTCTATAACTGGGGCATGCACCTCTATAATCATGTCGTCTGGAAATCTTGCTATGCCGACTAGTATAGCTGCGAGAAATTCCAAATCTCATAATCAAGATACGTACATCCGAAGTCAGGTCCCTATGTTCCTGCCACGCCAGCTAATATGGCTGCGATAAACTACAGGTTCCATAATCAAGTAGACGTTTTACCATCCCTGTTATTCCCGTCAACATATGTTATCAGAAAATATCGTAACTCAGGCCATAAAATTCATCTCGATAGGAAAATCAAATCAACAACGATTCATCAAAATCAAATTCAACAAACAAGGAGTAAGAGCGAACAAAATAAGGGAAATGGTTTCAAATTGAAGTTTAAATAAGATTCTCAAGGGTCGTCGCAGGAATCTTTCAAGGAATCCTAACTGTGATTGAGTACCCTCAGAAAATATATCCTAATCCTACTGCAGGCTGTAGTGATACTCTAGTTTGAATACCACTACATAAACTCAACCTGCATGGGCCACCACTAAAAACGTGTCACGACCCGCACCCTAGAGTAAGGGCACGAGACGTGGGTACGTCCAGCCTACGCCGCAGTGTCGGCGGTAGAACGCTGTCCTAGGTCACAATATCTAACAGATAAGGGTAATAAACAGTTATACTCTCCGAATGGGGGTGACATAACAGAATATATCTCAATCACATCTAAGGTAGAACATGAAAGGAAGATAGATAAATATCCAGAAATGAAACACAGAGATACGATCCAGAACTCTAAGTATCTAAATAAGTACATATCCAAATAAGTTCTCATAAACTCAATACAGAATCCAGAAAGATAAAGACATCCTAATCTAGGAAAGTATCATCAACTGCTAGTAGGTCCAAGCCACTAGTGATGCCTAATGCTGCACCAAGAGGGGTAGACATCAGAGCCTCATCATTTATTGTAAAATTTTTAACAGGTCCAGTCAGGACGGGAGCGAGCACATATCTCTCAAACAGTTCATAGCAGGTTAAAAGTATAAATCATGCAATAGAGTAAAATACAGGAAGTGCTGAAAAGGAAGTACGAGTAAACAGGAGATATTTTGTAACTGAAAGTAAATACATGATAAATAGAGACTGTAAGTGGCTAAGTGATTTAGAGTACAATATGGTTATGTAAACGGCTTAGGGGCACATGAATACAAATAAGAGGCACATTTATACAGCTACTGGGAATAATGATCACATAACCAATTCTACTCACCCTGCCCTAATCAATACACAAGGATCCAGCTAAGGATACGTGAACTCATGTAATGAGTAGTACATGAGGCACCTGATAATGCACATGAGAACATGTAAAAACATGAACTAGTACGAGTACAAGGAGTACCTGATGCACATAATAAAGTACATGAATATAAAATACCCGATGCACCCGTAGAGGGATAACATCTCAGAAAGGGATCCATATAGTACTAATTCATGAAAATACGTGTCAGCATCATGTAAAGTAGTCTAGAGCAAGAATATAGTCCAGATAAGTATGAAAAGATCAGAGAATATACTCGCCTGCTAACTGAATGTCCGAGATGAAAGTACTGTCCGAGGAGTGGTATCTGGCTCCTATTTAGAATAGTACAAGTCACAACAAGTCCAGAATAGTAATGAAATGCACTACAATGCGTTCTACATGAATCTAGGTCAATCTAGACCAAAGTCAACTCTTGGTCAACTCTGGTCAACCTTAGAAGTCAAACTAGGTTAACCAAGTCAAACCTAAGTCAAACTAGTCTATACTAGGCTAACAAGGCTATTCTAAGTCTAACAAGACTACACAAATCTAATTTAGGCTCTACACTGACACACAGACACTCACATAGGCCATAGGCTAAGAGACTAGGCCATAGGCTAAGCCAACCATACATCACACCTACACCAGGCTATTCTATATCTAAAATAATACACAAATTACAATATTAATATAATCTAATATAGGAATCATAACATATAGGTTATCTATATGTGTATAAATCACCCAACATATTCATATCTAATATATTTATAATATGGTACACATATACATATAGGTACCCTTAATATCACACATATACAATATATATATATATATATATATATATATATATATATATATATATATATATATATATATATATATATATATGCACCCACTCATATATATAGGAACCTATATATATATCTCAATTCATATATATATATATATATACATATGAAAAGAAAGAGGGGGACACATGACTATGTGTCCAAGTGTATGTGTGTGTGTGTGTATCATGAGAATTGTATGTTTGATAGAGTGTCAAATAGTGAGAGTGTGTGTCATAGAAAATATTCATGAGAGCATGTGTGTGCATAGACATGTGAGTGTGAGAGAGATACTTAGTGTGTGTGTGTAGATGCTAGGCAACCAGTGAGACACAATGAAATCAGTGAGTGTGAGAGGGATTCCTAGTGTGTGATAGTAGATGACTGAAAAACAGTGAAGGGTGTTAGTGAGACAAGGGTGTGTGTGGATGAGTCTTAAAACAGTGAGCTACTAGGAAAATAGTGAGGTACAAGAGTGTAAAACATGTGTGTGTGTGTAGGACTTGTGTGTGTCAAATAGTAAGAAAACAGTGAGGTGAGACAGTGCACACAGTCCCATTACATCTCAGTTTTAATATGTTGAATCAACAGTTCAAACAAACTCAGATATCACATTAAAATCCTTCAAAACAGTTCAAATAGGAACCAACAACCCAGATTTCAGTCCCCAAACTGGAATCCCATAATTAAAAGCCAAAACAGTTCCAAATCATCCCAAATTCAACATACCATAAGATAACATGTAGGTGTACATATTAGAGGTTAAAAACCATGCAATTAACAGTTTAATCTAGGTTAAAAAGACTGTCAAAACTCAATTATGAAATCTGAAATAACAGTAAAATAGAGACAGTTAATGAGGTATCAGTAATTTAGGAAAATTGGGAATTGAACAATGAAAATCGAGCTAAAAACCCAAAACAAAGGTTGGTAATGAATAAACACATTACACACGTGTCATGCGATGTGTTTGTGTCCACCAAAGTGGACACAAACGTGTCCAATCATAATAAAACCCAAAACAGAAAAACTGGACACAAGCAGTGCACAATCATCGTGTACGTGTACACAGTGTTCGTGCACTCGACACAATACGACACAAGCCACGTGGTCGTATCCACGTGTCAACCTAGTGTAGGGCTAGGGCTAGGACACCCTGACACGTGTCCACGTCGTGTGTACGTGACACAAGACACGCGTATCCGTGTGCAAAAATGCTAGCCTGCAGCACAGTGCGATTTCAGTGCACGTGCTTGTGCGTGTCCGACACGACACGTGGGGCTCTGAAACTTGGGGAGCCCCGTGTCAGTGTCGGCCCCGTACCATGTAGTGCCCCGACCCGCAAGATGCCTTATGATGGATGGTTGGTTCGATGAAGCCTTGTTGGACTTGGGATTATGCGAAGGATCGCTTGGAAGACTATGCGATCGTGGCGGAAATCGTCCTATGAATGTGAGTAGTGTTGAACCCTTCAAAGATCATTTAGCTTCACGCTTAAAATAAGGATAGTATGCTATGTTTCTTGTTGAATTGCTCAATAACACCTTGCATGGAATTTGGAAAGATAATGAAAGATAATAATCACATGAACGTAAACTGTTGTGGCTAAGTGAATTGTATGCTTGTACGCTGTTGCGATGAATTACATGACAGGTGAAGGCAAGTCCCAAATACTTGGGCAGTGAGTATATCGAGCTTTGGCTCAATGAATAGATGGCAAAACAGATGTTAAGACCCAAGAACTGGGCAGTGAGTATGCTTGAATTATGTCCGAATGAATGTATGCTAAACAGGTGCTAAGTCCCAGGAACTGGGCGGTAAGTACATTGAGTTGGTTGGAAAGAGGTATGATATCAAAGATGTGGCAAAGAGATTAGAAAACAACATTCTATTATCCTGTGCCGATGTAGAATGTTGGTTTCACTAAGACCCTGGATGGGCAGATGATAATGTGAGCATTGGCTCAAGGCAAGATGGCTAGATGGCAAGATGGATGAGATTGATGGTTTTGCTTAGTTTTCCTTATCATGCATTATATGTTTTCTTCTTAGATAAGTTGCATATAGTTGCATGGTCATGGACAACTTGTCGACAAGGTGGTTTCTCGAACGGTATTCCTGGGCCATGGAACCCGGTTCGTCCTAGGGGAAACCAGTGCCGAAGTAGTGGCAGTGCTGATGTACTAGCACGGTATACAGGACTTGCAGTGGGGCTAGCTACCTGCACTGCAAGGGCGCTGTATATCTGTAAGACGGTCCAGGATGGCGTGTTGCCAGTGACCTTCATATAGATAGGTCGGGTGCTAATGATGTCTTATGCAGGCAGAGTAAGTTATTACTCAAATACAGGAAAGGATGTCGGCTGTTGGTAAGAATCACCTGAACGGTGATATTCATATTGAATCATGATATTGTTTCTAACAATGTCTTGTGCAGGCAGAGTAAGTATTATAATTGTACAGGGATGGCTACACGACCGTGGGTAAGAATCACCAAAGGGTGATAACAGTATGCTTTTAATTATGTTGGCTATGAGATTTGCATGCTTTACTTCTTGTCGGCTATAACATGAAATTGACCCTAAGGCAACGAGAAAGACCATTGATAATAATGTTCTGTAACATGATTACTTAGTGCTGTCTTCTTAGGTGAGTTGGGCCAGCACCGCTCGCCAGTACATTGATGATGTACTGACCCACGTTGTGGGCAATATTACAGGTGTTTGCTTGGGGGAAATCCTGTGAATCAGTGCTTGGCATCGATGAATCGGATGGGTGTGCAGAAGCTCTTCTTTCAAGACGATGTCTTCTGCTATACGGGACATAATGTATGGAACAGTGGAACTCAGATGTACCAGTGAGATTGTAGCCATATTGGCAAGTTCATTGTAAAGAAGTCGGTATATTCAGTTGTAGCCTAAAGGGCAAGTGTATACATTCAGTCGGCTATTTAAGAGCCTTGTAAACAATTGTAAACTCTGTATTCCGCTGCGAGTCTTGTAATCAATTGTAAACTCTGTATCCTGCTGCAAGTCTTGTAATCCATTTTGATTATCAATAAAGAGATACATTTCTTCATAAATTGTGTGACTTCAATTTATCTGCTTGGTTCTGCTGCCTTGTCGATGTTTTCTGAGAATTACCAGGAACTGTAATGGTTTTGCCTTGTACAAGTGCAATCTAGACTTGTACGGCATCACGCCCAGTGGCTTGTTTTCGATCCTCCGGGATCGGGGCGTGACATAATGGTATCAAAGCACGGCTTTACGTCCTTGGATTCCTATTCGATTTGTTTCGAATCAATGTTGCTACTAAGATGATTCTAAGCTGCTTCCGCGATGATTCAAAGATTGCTTCCGCGATTATTCAAAAGTTGCTTCCGCGGTGAATCAAAGTTGCTTCCGCGAATACTCAAAGTTGCTTCCGCGATGAAATCAACGTTGCCTCTATGATGATTCATAGTGCTTCTGCGATTGTTCTGTGTTGCTTTCAAACTATTCTATGTTGTTCCCTTGACTAAAAGTTCATTGATCATTCTAACCTCTCACTGGGTGTTCCATACAATAAGTCTAAATATGTGGGCTGTGATATGTATGCTTTGTTGAATTTCTAAAAGATACCAAAAGAATAACAATGATGCGATGCGTAAGTTTGTGATGTATGCTGGATGTCTTATGTGTGGGATTCTTTGAGTCGATTGTTATGCAGCAATCGACCGTGGGTGATGGCTTGGTATGTTGGAACAGAATGTGCATGGATTTCAGTGAATGGGAATCGACCGAATTTTGAGTCGGTATTTGTGGTCAGCATAACCACTGCAGGATGGATAGTCCATGTTGGATGTTGGTTTGATGCGAAGGAATATTGTGTTTGGAATGGCTTGAGCTCTGAGCGGTATATTGCATATACCCTTGTCGTGATAAGATGTCCCTTGACCCTTGATGTGTCTATGATTTTGTGATTGCTTTACCTATAAGGTAGTGGGTGGTATCGAATCGTAGCTGAGCTTACGATTGATACATGTTGGCTAGGCGCGTTCCTTGATTGTTAAGTTGGATGACCGTTGTAAGATTTTGATGTGTTCAGATGAACCATCAATGGACCTTGTCGGTTAGCATTTAAGTTGGGTAATAAGAGAATTGAGAATATGAAATAATGCCTTGGTTGGGAATGAAATGAGTTTCAGATTCAAGCGAGTACTTGAATCAGTTGGATAAAAGGATTGTAGGCTTGGTAACA
This sequence comes from Iris pallida, assembly GCA_029216955.1. Taxonomy (NCBI): domain Eukaryota; kingdom Viridiplantae; phylum Streptophyta; class Magnoliopsida; order Asparagales; family Iridaceae; genus Iris; species Iris pallida. Next base: position 6,689,290 of record JANAVB010013600.1, on the reverse strand, counting down.
ATAATGTGGTGTTGCTATCGAAAGATTTTATGGGAATAACTATGGACCGAATATTGAACGATGTTGGAATTGAGTGAAAGAAATTGTATGTTGGATATCGATAGAACTGATGGTAATGTTAGACGCTTATCGGGATGTTGCGAATGATTTAGAAAATACAGAGAGTTGCATCGACGACCGAAAAGTTAGAGAATGGGCTTGTGGAATAGATGATCTTAGCACGTGGTGCAGTGTGCTTGAAGGAAATTGACGTCCCGAATTAACAAGTTATGACCCTTGACTATTTTGAGGCATAGAGAATGAGTACTTGTCCCTTGATGCATGAAAGAGTAGATGTTCCTTATGAGAGTCGAATGGCTGGAATACAAATAAGTATCGAGGTGCAGCGATATGTAATAGACCCTGTCAATAGATGATGTTGTCGCATGGATAACAAGTTGGGTGGAATATAGAATTGTTGGATTATGACTTAGCCGATGAGTTATGTCATGTCCACTAAGATGACCGATATATGATGCTAGATGATTTGTGCTACAAAGATTGGATCGGTACATGAATAGTAAATTTTCTTATGGAATCATAATGAGATGATGTAAAACGAATATTGATGGTTAACGTGAATTGCTAAGAGATGACCGTGTTGGTGCTAGAAAAAAAATTTTATAAAGGATGCCTCGAAAGAAATACGAATTTTTATATTTGCCTATATTGTTGGTTAAGGAGTACAGACCGTATCGAAGATCTAAGAATATGGGAAACGAATATGTCGCAAAGAGACCGTAGGAAAGAGATTATAAGTGATAAACTATTGAAATAGCAATGTCGGATGATGACTCAAAATAGTTGACCAGATTGAATAGACAATTTGAGTACGATATGAGGATGCAAGTCGGATTGAACAAGTGATGCTATGTCTATGCAAGTGGAAATTGAAAGTTGGATATTCGATTGAGGAGTTTTATATGATAGCTTTGGATTGACCCATAAGAATTGTCGGATAGACTTTGTCGGTTGCGGGTAAGTCTAGAATGAGACTTCGTTGGATATGATCCGGGTATGAGTACGGGTAGAAAGACTTGACCCTAGAATGTTGGTTGGTTGCCTAGAGTGTCGGTTTGTTGCCTAGATTGTTGGTTGCTTGCTTAAGTCTCAGATTGGTTGGCTATGTTCTTCAGTTGTCCGTGTTGGGTATAAGTTCATAAGATTGGGATGGCGTCCCATGTCCCTAAGTTGGTCAGACCATAGAGTTGCCCTATGTTGAGAATTGGTTGCCTCTAAGATAAGAGATAAGTATGTCCCTGATAGCTACTCATCTTATATGGGTTAGCTGAATGTCTGGTTTAGCTCAGATTAGCTGACCGTAGAGACTTGATTGTATGCTAAGTTGACTATTGGAAAACCGTAGGATGTCCCTATTGGTGTTGCGTGAGTATAGTTGGAATGAATAAGATGTGTTGGAAGGTAGGCTTTGGAATTGAATAGATATTTGGGAAATTTTGATGTTATAATGTTGGATGGGATGACGGATCACGTTGGTTTCGGAAATTGAGTTGCCTTGGTTGAAATATTAGAAATTGTTAGAACTGGTTTGATTGGTTGATTGATATTGAGCTGCGAAAATTGTTGGTAGTGCTTTGAGATAGTTGGAATAATTTCATTGATCGGATCAAGATTGAGGATAAGAGTAATGACGGAATTGGATAGTGCATGTAGCCGAGATCGGCGAATGTGAATATGAATGACCCTCAGAATTAATGTTGCTGGAATATGATAGTTGCCTATACGAGAGGATAATATGTTGGCTTGATCAATACGAAGAAATATTTGAGTACAATGAGAAATGTTACTAGAGTGGGATGATGGTACAATTTGATGGATGAATCATGATCGAGAAATTTACAAGTTGCAAACAAAGTGTATGGATGCGAACGATGATGAGTACAAGATTTGATCAACGAGAATCGGGGTATCGAAATAAAATATGGCAATAGGATTTATCAATTTTGGTGGCATGGATGACAATGAACTTGAAAGGAATACTTGATACATCTAAGTCGGAATATTTTGGAAATTTTTGGATCGGTTGAGGAAAATTTCTCGAGTTGGAATTGGCAACATCTGTTGCGTTATTGGTTGGTCGGGATATTGAATAAACAAAGTGGGATTATACGAGATGCTCAAAAAGAATTACTGATGTTCAAAAAGGAAGGTACACCGTAGCTTGTTCGCTTTCTCTATCACTGAACTTGGCTGAAGTGCATGTATTTCGGGGACGCCTAAAATATGTGTATGATTCCAACTGAGTGGTATGCTGAATTCAAACGAAGCCACAGAGAGAATTATCATGTGTTAAGGATTTGCACGAGTGTTGGAGGAAAGATCAAAGATGGTAAACTATGTTGAATTAATTGGGATGCTGTAACGAGACGGAACATTACTGGAAATCAATCGAGAGATTGCGGAGAAATATTTAAATGGTACAAGTTGATCGTTGAGAAGTTTCATGAAAAGTTGGTTGAAGTTTGGGGATGAGTTCTGTTTTAAGTTTCGAGGACGAAACTTTTTCTGGGTGGTATATATTGTAGTGCCCCGACCCGCAAGATGCCTTATGATGGATGGTTGGTTCGATGAAGCCTTGTTGGACTTGGGATTATGCGAAGGATCGCTTGGAAGACTATGCGATCGTGGCGGAAATCGTCCTATGAATGTGAGTAGTGTTGAACCCTTCAAAGATCCTTTAGCTTCACGCTTAAAATAAGGATAGTATGCTATGTTTCTTGTTGAATTGCTCAATAACACCTTGCATGGAATTTGGAAAGATAATGAAAGATAATAATCACATGAACGTAAACTGTTGTGGCTAAGTGAATTGTATGCTTGTACGCTGTTGCGATGTATTACATGACAGGTGAAGGCAAGTCCCAAATACTTGGGCAGTGAGTATATCGAGCTTTGGCTCAATGAATAGATGGCAAAACAGATGTTAAGACCCAAGAACTGGGCAGTGAGTATGCTTGAATTATGTCCGAATGAATGTATGCTAAACAGGTGCTAAGTCCCAGGAACTGGGCGGTAAGTACATTGAGTTGGTTGGAAAGAGGTATGATATCAAAGATGTGGCAAAGAGATTAGAAAACAACATTCTATTATCCTGTGCCGATGTAGAATGTTGGTTTCACTAAGACCCTGGATGGGCAGATGATAATGTGAGCATTGGCTCAAGGCAAGATGGCTAGATGGCAAGATGGATGAGATTGATGGTTTTGCTTAGTTTTCCTTATCATGCATTATATGTTTTCTTCTTAGATAAGTTGCATATAGTTGCATGGTCATGGACAACTTGTCGACAAGGTGGTTTCTCGAACGGTATTCCTGGGCCATGGAACCCGGTTCGTCCTAGGGGAAACCAGTGCCGAAGTAGTGGCAGTGCTGATGTACTAGCACGGTATACAGGACTTGCAGTGGGGCTAGCTACCTGCACTGCAAGGGCGCTGTATATCTGTAAGACGGTCCAGGATGGCGTGTTGCCAGTGACCTTCATATAGATAGGTCGGGTGCTAATGATGTCTTATGCAGGCAGAGTAAGTTATTACTCAAATACAGGAAAGGATGTCGGCTGTTGGTAAGAATCACCTGAACGGTGATATTCATATTGAATCATGATATTGTTTCTAACAATGTCTTGTGCAGGCAGAGTAAGTATTATAATTGTACAGGGATGGCTACACGACCGTGGGTAAGAATCACCAAAGGGTGATAACAGTATGCTTTTAATTATGTTGGCTATGAGATTTGCATGCTTTACTTCTTGTCGGCTATAACATGAAATTGACCCTAAGGCAACGAGAAAGACCATTGATAATAATGTTCTGTAACATGATTACTTAGTGCTGTCTTCTTAGGTGAGTTGGGCCAGCACCGCTCGCCAGTACATTGATGATGTACTGACCCACGTTGTGGGCAATATTACAGGTGTTTGCTTGGAGGAAATCCTGTGAATCAGTGCTTGGCATCGATGAATCGGATGGGTGTGCAGAAGCTCTTCTTTCAAGACGATGTCTTCTGCTATACGGGACATAATGTATGGAACAGTGGAACTCAGATGTACCAGTGAGATTGTAGCCATATTGGCAAGTTCATTGTAAAGAAGTCGGTATATTCAGTTGTAGCCTAAAGGGCAAGTGTATACATTCAGTCGGCTATTTAAGAGCCTTGTAAACAATTGTAAACTCTGTATTCCGCTGCGAGTCTTGTAATCAATTGTAAACTCTGTATCCTGCTGCAAGTCTTGTAATCCATTTTGATTATCAATAAAGAGATACATTTCTTCATAAATTGTGTGACTTCAATTTATCTGCTTGGTTCTGCTGCCTTGTCGATGTTTTCTGAGAATTACCAGGAACTGTAATGGTTTTGCCTTGTACAAGTGCAATCTAGACTTGTACGGCATCACGCCCAGTGGCTTGTTTTCGATCCTCCGGGATCGGGGCGTGACATACCACACGTTAAATTTGACGTGTCGAAGTACAGTGTCCAACGTGCTGTGTCCCCCGAAGTGCAGGACATGCACAGTGCCCGTGCACGCTCGCGCATGACCCTGTGTTCGCGTGTCCGTGTTGACTCGACACGACACTAAGACTACACAAAAACACCAAAAATGTGTAAGCGACATGAAACCCTAATTTTCTATTCAAACACTTTCCTAAAAATCACACGAAATGCCCATTGGGGTATTTTATCAAACACTTGGTATGTGTCACTGATACGTGTCCAAAAAGGACACAAAAAGACACGAATTTTAGGGCTTCCTATTCCTACAGTTAGGTTAGGTCTAGGGCTCCCTAAATATACAATAAAATCAAGATTCTATGGAGGTGATTGAAAGTTACCTATGTGTATCAAAATCCTCAAAAAGCTTCAAAGAGGGGTGCTCCTCTTAATGGCCAAACTCCTCCAATGTGCTCCCAAGCTGAAAATACTTATTACCAACAACAAGAACAGTAAAATTAGGTCCTAGTGCAATTGGTTTGGAGGAAAAACGAATTAAAATAGATTTTCTAGGGATTAGGGAAGATGTGGGCTTACCTCCTTCTAAAACTTGGCAAAATTCCTAATGGAGGCTAGCCCTAACTTTGAGGGGTATTAAATAGGATGGGGGAGACCATCATGACCAGCCATGGGCTGATTAGGGTTAGGGTTTGGTACATGGTGTGGGCCTGTGGGCTTTAAGTCTCAAGTCATTAGTCATGACTTATGAAGTCATAAGCCATTCTAGCCTAATCAATTCCTAATCTCTCCAAATAAGTTCCAATGAGTTAATCCTCACTAACTTAGGTCAAGCTAAGGTTACTTAACCTAACCAAGTGGTCATGACCTAGGTTAGTCTCTAGGTTAGTCTCCTAGTCAACACTAGTCAAAGTCAACTATAGGCCCAAAATCAATTATACTAAAAATTACTAAAAATCACATTAATTCTAATAAATCTAATTAATACTAACTATCACTAACCATGGTTAGCTAAGACTAGCTGTGACTAATCTAGGTTAGGCCCAAACCAAATTAGGCTAATCACAAAACATGACAATCAATTAAATAATATTAAAAATACACCATTCTTAATAATACATTAAATTCCAAATAATATATATTAAATTCAATTAAAATCAAAATGACAAAAGTACCCTCGAACTGGAAATGATAAATGAAACACCCTAATCACATGGCTAGGCTCTAGGTTAAGCTGTCTCTAGTATTACATTATCAAAATACCAAAATCATAAGTCATGATTTAAAATAGTTTTAAAATAATTTTAAATTACCAAAAATTATATCATGATTTAAAATATCATTATTAAAAGATTAAAATCACAAAATTTTAAAATTACCCTCATTTGGAAAATTGGGTGTTACATTGGGTTACACTGCTAAAAAACAAATATCTCAGGAGAAATGATTTCTGGTCAATAAACGTGCCACATTCAGCTTCTGTTATCTGGCATGGTATTCTGTTAAATAGAGAAGTTTTTAACAACATTGTGCTTTGGTTAGTTAGAAATGGCTCAGGTATCAATATTTGGGATGATCCTTGGGTTCCAACATTGCCTCGATTTAGAGTTTCAGGATTTCATAATGCTCATCATACTGTTACAAAAGTCAGTGATCTTATAGATCATAGTTCATACAGTTGGAAATTACACCTGCAATATATCCTTTTTTCACCACAAGAAGCCAATGCAATTGCTCTTATTCTCCTGTCTGCTACATCAACAGTGGACTCATTAATTTGGATTCATACTCCTAATGGAGAACTGAATACTAAATCAGTATATCGATTCATTCATGAACGAGCTACTGGTCCTCTTACTGTCCAAGTACAATCTGACTTCAATGATTGGTCGAAGCTCTGGAAGATTAATAATATATGTCCACGTGTTCTTATGTTTGCATGGAGATCTCTTCGTAATTCTCTACCAACTGGAGCTAATCTTCATAGGAGGCTTCCAACAATAAACCCCATTTGTATGCTATGCCAGGTGCAAACTGAAACCCTTAATCACATTTTATTTTATTGTTCTGTTTCAGGACCAGCTTGGGAAGGAATTCGAGACATCAAAAATTATTTACACCAACATACAACTATTGCTACCTTCATGAAGAGCATTCTTTCAAGTGGAGATAACTCTATAATTCTTCCTTGCTTATACTTGATGTGGACAATCTGGAAGGCTCGTAATGATGCAATTTTCGAAAGGAGATCAACTTGCCCAATGAAGATTATTACTGCTGCTCGTCATCTACAAGACAAATATGAAGCTACAAATATGATAGGTGCTCAACTCACCATCCTCCCAACCTCTTACCGCACGACTCATCGATGGATCCCACCACAGACGAATCAATGGAAGATTAATTTTGATGGAGGTTATCAAGATGGAAAAATGGGGTCTGCAGCTATTCTAAGGGATAATGCAGGCAACTTCATTTGTGCAGCAACACAATATCAGTATGGAGGTACTCCACTGGAAGTAGAGGCAATGGGGATGAACCTGGCCATGAAGATAATCAACATCAGAAATATTTCCAATGTAATTATTGAAGGAGACTGTAAGGTTCTCATAGACTCCATCAATCATCCAGAAATGATCTCTCTATGGCGAGCCAGACAAACTATTGATCAAGGGAGATCCCTTCTTCACTCTGAGTTAAATATCTACTTCGATTTCATTCCAAGACAACCAAATTCTGTAGCACATGCTTTAGCTACACATACTTTACTTTCTAATGCTGTTTCAGTATTTAGTATTTTAGAAGATACTCCATCTTGTATTACTAAACTTATCAATCTTGATAAGTCTTATTGTACTACTGTGTTGGTTTAATGAAATGCTTCCCTTTTCTCAAAAAAAAAATATATATGAGGGATAATACATACAGATTACAGAGTATGGCATTGGTTAAAGTTATAGAGGCGACTTGCCTTTCATGGCAGAAAAGAATTTAAACATGAAAAATGTTTTTTTGGCATTTTGGCCCACAAGCCACGTGTCAGCATCCATCTCACTGCCGCTGCTAACTTGGACCTACCACTAAAAATTTGGACCAATAAAATACTAACACATAACTTTGTTGGCCAAAGAGCGGTCACAAACCACGGTCCAAATAGCATTATCCTTTAAACATTGGGGCTAGCTTGTCCCACTATATAAGATTCATTCAATATGTAGATCTTACCTTCATATATATATATATATATATATATATATATATATATATATATATATATATATATATATATATATATATATATATATATATATATATATATATATATATATATATATATATATATATATCTTACCTTCATATATATATATATATATATATATATATATATATATATATATATATATATATATATATATATATATATATATATATATATATATATATATATATATATATATATATATATATTATATATATATATAAATATATATATATACATAATATATATATATATATATATATATATATATATATATATATATATATATATATATATATAAATATATATATATAACATGCAGGCGTTGTTGTCGTCGTGCCAGATGACACCCTTAAATTGTATATTAATATGATGTTGCCAAAAATAATAATAATAATAAATTAAAAAACGGATATATATATATATATATATATATATATATATATATATATATATATATATATATATATAAAATCATGAGCCTTCTTCTCCAGAGCCTCTCCCGTTCCGCCCATGACCCATCTCCCCCGGCCGGCGCCGGCTGACCCCCTCCCCCTTCCGATCTTTCCTCCTCCCCTCTCCCCCCTAATGCCTCCTCGTCTCCTTCCCACCTCACCAAAGTCAACCTCACCGGACCTTCTCGGCGTCCGGGTCTCTCCAGCCCCACACCCTCCCGCGTCCCCCTCCCATTCCCGCATTCCCCCTTCCCTGTCCCGCGGTCGCCGGAAGCATCAGCCGCCCAGGCGCCCCCCTCCTGGGTATTCGTCGTCGGCCTCCCCGTTCCTTCCTCCCGTCTATCCTCGGCTCCCCGCCCCCCCGGTACCTCCCTGCCTGGACAGCTGACCTCATCTCCTGCGCCTTACGCGCCTCCCCGGCGTCCCCCGCTTCCTGCCGCAGGATGATCTCCCCCTCCTCCTCCTTCCCGAGGATCGCGCCCCCTTCCTCCGCTTCGAGCAGCCCCATCTGGCAGCGAGGATCCCAACGTCTTGCACGGCGGAGCCCCTCGTGCGTCTCGCTCCTGTTGGAGGCGAGAGCGTCTTGGCCCCCTCTTCCTTCCGCCCCTCTCTCTCTTGGTCGAGCGCTCAGCTCGCCCTCGTCGGCCGTCCTATCCCCAAGCAGGCGGAGAGGATGCGGTGGCCCCCCTCCCTGATCCTCCCCTCGTCGCCCTCCCCAGCCCAACCCGCCCCTGGGCTCGCCCCCCCACTTCGTTGGCCTCCTATCGGCGCCGACCGGCCTCTACCGGTCCTCCCCCCTCACTCGGCGGGCCATCCCGGCCTCCGGGCGGTCGTCCATCGGACTGCACAGAGCTTTCCTCGGTTCCCTCCCCGGGGAGGCACGCGAAATCTTGCTTCACGCCCCCCAACGTGTGGGTCCCCGTGCCCACCTGCCACCTCAGGCACGCCATCCCTCGGTCCACGAGCGTTGACCCGCTCCTCTCTGGTTCTTCCGTACAGTCCTACTTCCATCCCTCTGCGCGTATGGAGATGGCGCAGGACCCCCCTTGGGCAGTTGGAGCATTCTCCCTCAGCGTACTTTACCCCTCTTCTCTTTGCGCAGTGGGTAACCCCTTGGTTCCCTCCATTGCGCTACCCGTCGTAACACCCCCCACCCTTGGTGCGCAGGTGGTCCATGCCTCTGCGCCCCCCGCTGGGCTATCCAGGCTTTTACTATCTCCCCTCGCGGCGCAACCCGGGGTTTCTCCCTCTCCCCTCTCAGTACCCCCTGGCGCCTCCTCTCCCCGCCTCCTGGCGCACCCTGGGGTCCCCACCCCCCGTCCTCTGGCGCAACCCGGGTCCGCGCAACCTGGGGCTCCCAGCGTGTTGGCGCAGTCTGGCGTCACCCCCAGCGCGGTCCCATCCCGGAGCTGCCTACCCGATTTGGCGCCCATTGCTCTCTCTCACATCGCCCCTCCAGCGTCGGCCCTCCCTGGCTCTGCGGCCGGAGCCTCCTACGCCGAGGCCCTTAGGCTGGACAGGAGGCAGCGTTCTCCTTCATCGTCGGCCGAGATTCTTCTTCCGGACCTCGAATTTACGCCCCCATCCGACGGCGATCCCATCCGGGTTCCATTCGCCTCATCCGAGATCACGTCCCTATCCTTCTCATTTTCCAAGTCGTTCATCCTCAAATTCGGCTCCGGATGCCCGAAAATCCCCATAGTCTCGGCAGCGGTCGCCGGGTGGGGCCTCTCCGCTGACTTCCGGGTAGCCCCACTCGACCCTAAACATATGCTCCTTCACCTCTCCTCTGACTCGGACTTCGCGATTGCCCGGGCTAAGGGCACTGTCAGAATGGGTACTCAGATCGCTAAAGTGGTCAAATGGTCTCCAGACTTCAACCCTAAATTCGACTCAACAATCATCTCCACCTGGATCACCCTCCCCAACCTCCCCCTGGTTTGCTTCCACGCAGCCGCCCTCAAACGCATCGCCAGCTCTTTCGGGACCCTGGTTGCCATTGCGAAAGAAACCCGTAACCTTTCCAAGTGCAACTACGCGAAGATATGCGTGGAGCTAGACCTTGCTAAAGACCCTCCTAAACTCATAGAAATCGAGCTCGGAGACACAACCCACAGTCAAGAACTGATTTACGACAACAACATCATATTCTGCAAACACTGTCAGATGAGTGGCCATCAAATGTAACACTGCTTCTGCGCTCATCCCGAACTAAAGAAGAAAGTTCCGCGCACCCCTAGCGTGCCCACAGCTCTAAAAGACCCCGCCCCCACCATCCACAAACCGACTTCTGACCCCACACTTCAGATCGATGGTCAGGCCCTCCCCCACCCCCAGACAACTGCCTCAACCAGTCGGGCCATCGTCCCCTTCAACCCCTCCACCCTCGCACTCCACAATTCGTTCGAACTCCTCTCAGACACCCCTTCCGATGAGCCACACAGAGAGCTTGCACTCCATAATTCTTTCGAACTCCTCTCAGACTCCCCTTCCTAAGAAGCACACAGAGAGCTTCGCATCCCCCATCCCATCACCACCGACCAACCAGATTCCCCTAAGACCTGCGACCTCTCCATCGCGGATCACACCCAAATCACCCAAACTCAACCAGAGATCACCAATCCCCCCTCCCTCGAGGCCTCCCTCCCCTCTCTACCTCACGGTAATCATTCTCATCAATCGGAAAAGATCGCGTCGGCTAGAAGCCTTGAGCAGCCCGAGGCAATTCGGGCAGACACAGAACCTCCTACTCCCGCAAAGGCCGCTCAACCCTCTCACACCCACATCTTAACTGGCAGATTCTGGCAGGCCAAGAAAGCAGGGTTTCTGGATCGTAGCAACCCCTTTTGCGCCCTGGAAGAGCAGGACGAAGACCCAATCACCCACGCAGCCGCAGAAGGTAGCAGCGACCCAGACGGGCCTATCAAGGAGTCAGGAAGCAACAGATTCAATAGCGCCCCAACCAAAAAAAAGCAGACAAGAAAAACAAAAACAAACAAAAGCAGATGACGGCAAGGACTACCAGGTCCGCCTCGAAGCACAACCAATCCCACCCCTTCTCTCCATCTGATGCTTAACATCATCTCCTGGAATATTAGAGGGCTCGGGAACAAATCGTCGATGAACAGAATTCTCAGTCTCAAGAAGATTCACCGCATTGACCTCTTAATCATTATCGAACCAAAAATCCCTCAAAAAAGACTTAAAGCCACTCAACTCAAATTAGGCTTCCCGCACGCTATCGCGGGCGGCAACGACATCTGGATTTTTCTTGCTCAAGAATTCCAATTCGGCACCATCCACGACTCTTCCCAGGCTCTCACTTACTGGGTTGAACACCCGGCTCTTAAGTCCATATCCGTCATCTCCGCTGTTCATGGCAGTTGCGACGCCCCTGTGCATAGACAGCTCTGGGCAGACCTCTTGAGGATACATCCGCAGGGCATGCCGTGGCTTTGCATCGGTGATTTTAACACGGTGGCTTGCATTGAGGAGAAGTCCGGTGGGCGCCCCCCCAAGCCAGCTATGGATGATTTCAACAACTTCACCTGTCACGGGAACCTCACCCCAATCCCCTTCATCGGTAGCACATTCACCTGGTGCAACATGCAAGAAGGCCATAGGCGACAGTACTCCCGACTTGATCGGGCGATGATCAACGACGGATGGTCCGACATGGGCCTGATCACCAACCTCTCCCACCTCAACTCCACCGAATCGGATCACTCTCCTCTTCTCGTCCAAATCAAAAGCAATCACACAGGCAACAAGAAAGCTTTCCGCTTCCTCAACTTTTGGCGTCATCACCCGTATTTCCAAAACGTCGTAGCTTCGGCTTGGATTTCCGTCTCGGACTCTGACCCCATGATCCGGATGGCGTCTAAGCACAAAGCCACTCGTAAAGCCCTATCATCTTGGAGCAGAGAGGCTTACGGCGATATCTTCCAGGCCATCCGTGAGGCGGAGGACGACGTCACCCGCACGGAGTCCTCTTTTGCCATTTCCAACAACGCGGAGACCCGTTCATCCCTAAACCTCGCCAGAGCTCTGCTTAAATCCAGGTTGAGAGTGGAGAATGAATTCTGGAAGCAAAAAGCCAGATTGACCTGGGACACCGACGGCGACCGCAATTCCAAGTTTTTCTATGCATGCGTTAAAGGCCGCAGGAACAAATTAACATTACATCGGATTCTCGACGACAATGGCAACCTGATTGACGACCAGGCCGGGATCCAGGTCGCAGCCGTGACCTTCTTCTCTAGTCTATTCACCAAGGAGCGGGTCGCTAGAGACGAGACGCTATTGTCGGTCATACCCCCTCTCATTACCGATCAAGACAATAAGAATTTGCTAGCAACCATAAATGAGACGGAGGTCAAAGCTGCGGTCTGGTCCATTAACGAGCAAAGTGCCCCGGGGCCCGACGGGTTCAACGGTGTCTTCTTCAGAGCTTGCTGGGACATCATTAAAAACGACTTACTCGAAGCCACTACTGCCTTTCTCCAAGGGGCAAGATACCCTAGTGCTATCTCCTGCGCCAACATCATCCTTATTCCCAAAAAAGACAACCCGGAAACCTTCAAGGACTTTCGTCCGATCAGTCTCTGCACCTTCACCAACAAGATCATATCCAAGATCATTGCCAATCGGATGTCCGACCTTCTCCCCAAGATCATTTCCGAAGAACAAAGTGGGTTCGTCAAAGGGCACAACATTACTGACAACATCTTTCTGGCACAAGAGATGATCACGTGCATGAAGTTCCCGTCTAGGGGGGAACGTTGCCATCAAACTTGATATGGAAAAAGCATACGACCGTCTAGACTGGCAATTCATGATATGGGTGTTCAGGGCCTTTGGCTTCTCCGAAACTTGGATAGACATCGTCTTCAGATCTATCAACAATGCGTGGTTCTCCACCGTGATCAACGGTTAGGCAGCATGTTTCTTTCGCTCTACTCGCGGGGTTAGACAAGGGGACCCGCTATCCTCCACCATTTTCATTATTGTGGCTGAAGCTCTCAGCAGAAACCTCAACAACATACCTAGTAAGGCCGGCTTCAATCACTTCCACACTACCACCGGATGCCCCCTCATCACCCACCTAGCATACGCGAACGATATCCTCATCTTCTCTTCTGGAGATTGCGGTTCGATTGAGGTAGTCTTGAGCACAATCGCCAGATACACAAACAGCTCGGGTCAGCGTGTCAATAATAACAAGAGCGTCATCTACATGCATCACAAAGCAGACAGAACCCACTCCTCCTTGCTCGCCAACAAGACCTCTTTCAGAACGGCCTACCCCCCTTCATCTACCTCGGTTGCCCGCTGGTATACGGCAGGGCCAACGCTGGCATATATGACCACCTTGCTGAAAAAATCCGCAAACTTATCATTGGATGGCACAATGCCACCTTATCCCCGGGAGGTAAAACGATCCTCATCAAACACGTTTTATCGTCCATCCCGATGTACACCCTGGCCGTCTGCTCCCCCCTAAGAAGGTGCTACACTCTCTTGAATCTCTTTTCGCCAAGTTCTTCTGGGGTCAAAGCGATGGCAAAGACAAACATCACTGGGCCGGTTGGGAATCGATGGCCAAACCCACTGGCGATGGTAGCCTGGGCTTCTGCAGACTCGCCCACATCGTGGATGCATGCTCCTTAAAGCTATGGTGGAAGTTGCGCACCGAGAACTCCTTATGGACGAAGTTCATGAGAGCTAGATACTCTAAATTCTTTCACCTGTCGGAGGCGAACACTAACAACAGATCCTCGTCTTCTTGGCGCCGCATCACTCGGGGACGCACCACCGCAGAACCTCTGATCCACCTTCAACTGGGGGATGGCTCCTCCCTGGCCTGTCGGAAGTGGTGGTTAGGAGCAGAGATCATCCAGCCCAACATTCTTACGCCTCAGGGGTGCACCATTAGAGACCTATGGGAGGACACTCCCGGTTGGAATTGGAGGAAGGTCAGTAAATGGCTTGGCCAGCCGACGGCCAACCGTCTTCTTGCAGCGAATATGCGGATTTCCAACACGTCCGACACTTGGAGATGGTCCTCCAACCCCGGTGGGACTTTCAGTTTGGCGTCCGCCAGACGTATTGTCAGAGGGGGCGGGGTGCCGAACACGGTCTACGCCAATTATTGGCAGGCATGCATCCCCATCAAATGGTCCATCCTCATCTGGCGCGCTCTCCGACGCAAGATACCGACGGACGACAGCATCGGAGCATTGGGATTCAGCATAGCCTCTAAATGCTATTGCTGCGAGGAGCACAACTTGGAATCTGCCGCACACGTCCTTCTTTCGGGGGAGCTGGCCGCAGGCATTTGGCCAAGCTTCATCACAGGCTCCGCATGGGTCAACCAATCGGGGGCTTCTACGATCTCTTGGCCTCCTGGTCCTGTTCACATGGGCATCAGATCGTAGCAGCCGCTGGCATTTGGGTGCTCTGGAAAAACAGGAACAAATTCCGCTATGAAGGGCGCCAACTTTTCCCTCCCCAGATTTACCAGGAAGTCATCAGACAATGCTTCAAGGTGAGGAGGCGTTGCTCTCACGTCTCCAACCTGTTCTGGGAGACCCTGGCCTAGGCCGGTGCTTCCCCCCTTTCTTTTGTTGCACGTGTGTTTCGCGCCTTTTGCTTTCTGTTTTAGCTTTCTGGTTTCTGGCCGCGTTTGCGCGCTTACTTGTATAGGCTTCGGCATTTTGCGCCTATATTTTTAATAAAAGTCTTCTTTCCAAATATATATATATATATATATATATATATATATATATATATATTTCTTGTCCTACTATATAAGATTCATTTAATATGTAGATCTTACCTTCATATATATATATATATATATATATATATATATATATATATATATATATAAAAGAAAAAAAAAAATATATATATATATATATATATATATATATATATATATATATATATATATATATATATATATATATATATATATATAAAAGAAAAAAAAAAAAAAATATATATATATATATATATATTTCTTTTATATATATATATATATATATATATATATATATATATATATATATCATACAGGCGCTGTTGTCGTCGCGCCAGATGACACCCTTAAATTGTATATTAATATGATGTTGCCAAAAATAATAATAATAATAATAAATTGAAAAACGGATGTATATATATATATATATAATTTTTTTTTTCTAAAAACCAAATCCGGTGGACGACTCCACCCGACCTTGGCCCGGAGGCCGTGGCCACCGCCACCCATTTTTTTTTTCTTTTTTTTTTTTTTTTTTTTTTCATAAAAACCAAAGCCGGTGGACGACTCCACCGACCTTGGCCCGGAGGCCGTGGCCACCGCCACCCAGCCCCCTCCGTGGGAGGGAGGGCTCGAACCCGGCCCTCACCCCCGGTGCACGGTGGTGTTACCAGTACACCACAACTCTCGATGTGCATATATATATATATATATATATATATATATATATATATATATATATATAACATGCAGGCGTTGTCGTCGTCTCGCCAGATGACACCCTTAAATTGTATATTAATCTGATGTTGCCAAAAAAAAAAGGATAAATAAATTGAAAAAAGGATGGGCAATATTATTGACAATCATCAGACTCATGTCCGAGTCGATTCTACTTAATCGCCGGTATAATAGATTACAAACTTTAATGATCTTAACCACTTAGCTATTCAATACTTGTTATCACAAAACATATTTTCTTAATATTATAGCACTTTTGTCTTATTTTTGACTAAAATTGTTAAAAATGTATAAAAACATATTTGTTGCTCCAACTCTGCGGGGCCGGCACACCTGCCAAACCTATGTTAGGCAGGTCTACATGATAACTATGTTATTTAAAATGATATAATATTAAAATATTAAAACGTATCATAAGAAAATGATATAAAAATATACTTTGAGAACAATAATGGAAATATGTTTGTTGGAGAAAAATAGTTCTATGATCATTTATAATACAAACAGGACAACAGAAAAAGAAAAATGCCAACGAAGAGGATACTCTTCTTAGGAGGCATATCATTGATGGAGAGATTGGTAAGCACCTAAGATTTAAAAAAAAAGGTCATCATACTTTATTTGAACAAGAACCATGCATCATGATCATATCATACTCTTCATCCCAATAACTGTTAGGTGGGATTCATGATCACCAACTCTATGCAGAAGCTACCCACTAATCACTCTGCTAATAATGGCCATCATCATTATGGTCGTCCACGCCTTCTCGACTTCTCTCATAAGTACGGATCACATGTCCGCTAAGAAAGTTCCGTACAAGAAGTGACAGTTTTATAATTACCGGCTATTGATGAGAGTCATGTGAGGACCATACCATAAAATCTGGAGGGCTAGATCATATTCATTTCTACACCACACTAAACCGAATATCGCAAGGGTGAATAGAATAAAAAGGAGAGGCATTCTCCAAATTAAGCTATGGACCATAAGAAAGCTCTATAAAAGAAGTGACACCACAATCAAAATCTGGATGGCAATTATAGAGCATAGACGAGTGATACAATTTGCTATAGGAAATTGCATTCATCTCTACGACACATTTGAGCCGGAGAGCGCATAAGAGAGAAAAAAAAAGAATTGAGTGACATTCTCAAACTATGCAAATAATAGGATGGTCCCAATTCTAAAGGGAAGAAAGTGGCTTTGCCAGCCTCAACTCATGACGCACACCTTCACATGTCAAAGTACCATACAAAATCAGGAAGATGAGCAAACCATCATCTAACACCCCATGGATGCCACTTTCTTGTACTCTTTTAAGAAACCCCCCATAGTTTAGTGAGGGAGGGAGACCTTTGCTTTGATGCCAACATATCCAACCAAAAGGGTCAAAGAAATAGGACCACTTGCACGTTAAATTCTTAAGGGATATATGGGACTTCAAGGTTTCAAAGTTAGCGGATAAGAAGAGCCCAATGCGTATCGAATAACCGAAAGATAGGTACACTACCTGCCAGCTTGCAGTATAGGTTTCATGGCATAGCCTTCTCATGCTCATAGCTGTTGGAAATTATTCAATAGTAGTTCGTTTGAAATCTGCAAATAAAAAAAATAATTAAAATTGTTACCGGCCTCCGGAAAAGTCGTGCACGTAGCACTGCCCTAAGAGTTAGTTTGGGTCTATGTGCAGACTGAATCCGAACGTCCCTAGTGGTAAAATTTTCGCTCCACCGGAATTTCGTTGCCGCACACGACGTCGAGAGAATGACCCCGACTTAGCTCCGCCCAGAGCAACAATAGAGAACAACAGTGATGTTGAGAGCACGAGAATTTGAGAGAGGGAAAATAATTTCTGAGTGTAAAAAATGAAGGAATGAGACGATATATATAGGAATTTTCCAACGTAGGAGAATAATGACAGACTTAATGAGTCAATTAAAATAAACGTTACAGAACGTTTTTCAGCACAAGGTTCATTGAACCTGGACGGAATTTGAATAGTGAACGTTATGAAATTTAAAATTTGTAACGGTCAGAATTTGTAGAAAAGAACAAAAATCTTTTAGGGTCTCCCGAAGAGAAAATTCGGCGCCCGCAGATGTGAGCACGTACCCCTGCAGCCGTTACGCATCGAACCGAGGCGGGCGGCGGCGGCGGCACGCACGTGTGGCCCATGGAGCTCCCACACACAACTTTTAATGAAGCAAAGGAGTGAGTGGTAATATATACACACAAACTTCCTTATGCCAAACCGATGTGGGACTAAAGTGATAAAGGTTGGGTTGAGTTTTTGCTCACAGCATTAGCTAACAATAGCGACAATGGCTAGGAACTTGAAAATAATCTTTATGTTAAAAAAAACATAAATCATTAAAAAAAAAAGGCATCTTACTAATAAACTTACATGATTAGAGCTTAGTTTTTGTCAACTTGCATCGAGTCATTTCCTCGTAACGTCTCATGGCCTTTCTTGGAGATTTTCTCTTGCTTTTAATGTACCGCTTCCATGTTTAAGCTTGAAAACCTCTGCAAATAAAAAAAAAAAATGTTAAAAGTGATTATTATGAACCTGGTTAAATTTATCAGAAAAGCTAACGTGCAACCTCAAGAATAGTAAGGCAAAGTTTGCAGCAAGGATACTCAAAAAATTCGCGGTGTATCATCTTGGGCACCTACTGGACACGACATGGACACTCCAAATACGCTAGGACGCGAAAACGTCATGTCCATATTGTCACGTGTCATATTCTGTCCGTGACAATATACACTCCGGGGCGGATTTACTGGTGGGCTGGGGTGGGCTCCAGCCCACCCAACCCAATTTTTTTTTATTTTTTTATTTTACATGTAATCCGCCAAGCCTAAGCCCGGCCCAGCCCACCCAGAAACCCGTTCACCCTGAGGTAAATTCAATCATTAACTATGTTAAATGCAAGTAATCCAACCCACAACAAGGAGGCACAACCCGTTAAATGGGATGGGGACCAAATTTATTAGGGCACACCAGCCCTCTCTGTGCGGTCGCGGCGCCGAGGGAGGCAGGGCAGCAGCCAACAGACCAGTCGCGGTACAGATATTTTTTCTTCTTCAAGAAATTAATTGCTTAATATTTTTTTTTTTCCAAGTAATTGCTTAATATGGTAAATTGTTAATTGTTACTAATACTTCAAATACATGTATATTAAACTGATAGTCTGATACTGATACTTTTGTTATGTCTGATACTTTTTTTTGGCAAAATTGTTATGTCCGATACTTCAGTCAAATTTTATGTCTGATACTTTTGTTATGTCTGATACTTCAGTCAAATTGTTATGTCTGATACTTTTTTTTTTTTGCAAAATTGTTGCTAGCATTGTTAATTGTTAAGTTTATGAAATTGATAACTGATAATAGCTTTACTTGTGAATTTGGTAACTACTAACTGATAATTGTGAAACTGATTCCTGGATTGTTGTTAGTTTTCAAATTGTTATGAAATCGATAACTGATACAGTTTTACTTCAAATCGTTGTAAGGGACAAATTTTTGGACCATGATACCTCTTTTGATAACTGATACAGCTTCTTCATTAATGTATCTTGTCTAATCAAAATATCAACCTTGTGAAGCTTATGCTTTTTGTAGTGGTTCACATAGTAGAGGAAGATCCACTAACATGTCAGAAGAAGAGAATACCCTCTTCCAGAACTATTCTGCTTGTATGTGGTTATTTGACATCAATAAGAAATTAAATATAATTGAGTAGGTACATTTAGGAGCATATTAACAATTCTAATTTTATTGTTTTCTTTCTATTTATTAGGATGGAAAATCAAGAACAAAAAAAAACGAAAACTATTTTTTCGTTTTTCAAAAAGAAACTTGGAGAAGAAACATCAACAATTGGAGCATCTTCCGGCTCCAAATCTACTCTTGAGCCTATGACTCAAGTAGAAACTCAACGAGGGTCGATGTTCCTATAATTATTATAGAATCTCAACATCCTGCGAAGATTCCACGGATTGCATTTGATGAGAATGAACTTGAACGAGATCCTGCATTATGTATTCCAATATGGAAGCACCCGGTTTATAATCAAGATGAAGTAAGACGTGCTTATATAAAATGTGGACCAAATCAACCTAACTTGGCTGAGTATCCGATGACTAAAATCGGAGTTCAAAACCGACGATTTCAACAAAGTTGGTTTATAAAATTTTCATGGTTAGAGTACTCTATTTCAAAGGATGCGACATTTTGCTTTCCCTGCTTTGTTTTTCAAGATCGCGAACCTCTACATCCTACATTTACCGTTGAAGGTTTCAATAGCTGGAACGAGTAAATAATGGAGCCAAATTTGTATTCTTGGCACATATAGGATGTCCAATTTTCTCCACACAACAATGCTGTGAGAAATATTGAGGCATTGAAGAATACATCTCGGCACATCGACAAAGTCATGAATGCTCAAAGTTCGAAAAAAATTGAGAAAAATAGATTGTGTCTTAAGACTACCATCGATAGTATTCGTTGGCTTACTTTACAAGAATGTGCTTTGAGAGGCCATGATGAATCTTTAAAGTCAAAGAACCGTGGTAACCTAATTGAGATGATTAGTTTGATGGCAAAGTTGAATGTTGAGGTTGATAATGTTGTCTTAGAGAAAGCTCCAGAAAATGTAACTTATACGTCTCCTATGATCCAAAAAGATGTTTTGCATATTCTTGCTACGAAAGTGAGAAACAAAATTCGTGAGGAAGTTGGAGATGCGAGGTTTTGTATCTTGGTTGATGAAGCAAAGGATGTGTCTAATAAAGAACAAATGACGATTGTAATTCTTAGATTTGTAGATATTCACGGAAACTTGCAAGAGCGGTTCTTTGAGATTGTACATGTTTTGATACTAGTGCTTTAACTCTCAAGAAGAAAATCTCAAAAGTTCTCACTCGACACAATTTGCACATCCGAGATTTACGAGGTCAGGGATATGATGGTGCCAGCAATATGCTTGGTTCCTGGAATGGATTGCAAGCTTTATTTCATAGTGATTGTGAGTATGCATACTATGTTCATTGTTTTGCTCATCGTTTACAACTTGCATTAGTTACAACTGCCAGAAATTAAATGTCAGTTTGGTTATTCTTTTCAAAATTGACATGTATTGTCAATCTGATTAGTGCATCTCCTAAGCGGCATACCGAGCTACGATCTGCGCAAGCTATTGAGATTGAATATGACATAGCTAGTGGTGAACGTGAGACAGGTAGAGGGGCTAATCAGATGGGTAGTTTGCATCGAGCTGGTACTACTCATTGGAGTTCACATTTTGACTCCATTTGTAGTTTGATAGATATGTATGGTGCGACTATCATTGTGCTGAAATCCTTGGTTAAAGAAGGATCTACAAATACAATTCGAGGGGAAACTGGTGTGGTTCTATAATGGCAATGAGATCCTTCGATTTTATATTCATATTGCATCTTATGCAGAAGATTATGGGGATTACAGATATGCTTTGTCGAACGTTGCAACATAAATCTTTAGATATTTTGAATGCAGTGAATTTAGTCTCATCGACAAAAGTATTACTTCAAACACTACGATAAGAAGGTTTTGATTATCTCCTTGGCCATGTTAAATTAATTTGTGCCAAGTTTGATGTAGATATACTGTTATTGCAGAGGCACAATTTTCGATGAAAAATTCTGAAACAGAAACAATTGTAAAGACAACGTTTCAAATGCAACACCTTAAAGAAGATGTGCAACAGAGATCCTGGAGGATTCTGAATTACGCGAATCTAAAAAGATTCTACGTAATACACAAAAAATCTAAAGAGACTTTTGTGCAAGCGACTATCGGCAGTAGAGCTTCTAAAAAGAAGTTACTGTAAAAGGCAACAGCAGCGATGACAGGCGAGAATGAGATGCTGGGGTGAATGAACCACCGTTGCTCAAAGCTTTATTCGCCCCACACGAGCATGAACAGCTTCTAGGAACCAGCAAGTTCACGAAGAACTTCTGGAACGCTCGTAAGTCAATATTTGAGACTTGAACGGACTTCCTGGACTTTACGGACTCCCTTTACTCTCTTCTTGGTGCATCATTCAAAGGAGACCAAGGGGCTCTATTTATAGAGTGGAGTTGAGACTTCACCTCTTCTCCTATCCGATGTGGGACTAAAATACCAATACTCAAAACTAGAGTTTGATATTTTAGATCATCCCACAATCAGCATAGAAGTGTGCCAGTCCACGCCTACCCTCCGAACACTCCCGTGCATGCACGAGACATCCTGGAGTCCGTGTCCGAGTCCGAGTCCGCACAACAAAAATTAACTTGCATCCTTGTTGGATTTAATCCTTTTTTCTTCTAGGAAAATACTTCCACATGGCACAAACTTGTGCCCCACTACACCTCATGTGCACACCTCAACACAAGCAATGCATTATATTGAGATACTCACCATTTGGTGTAGCCGATGTGGGACTATCTTTTCTAGTCCAAAGGCAAAAACACCAACAATCCCCCACATATCTCAATATATGGGTTGAGTGTTCCCCACAGTGACTGCCCATCATGCATTAGGAGAGATGTCGCTACGACTTGAATCTTCCCGCATAGGTTAAATAACAACATGATACAAGAATGGACTAAGCCTTGAATTCTGCACCATAACTGCAATTCTTCCTACTCACATAATGACATCAACTGTGCTTCTGGCTGCACATTGAAGGCCCTGTGCCAGCCTGGTTTCAGTGTATAATTTTGGGCGTCTACAAGTTTACCCTCAAGAGACGGCCTGATATCTCTTTCTATACACTATAGGTGAGTTCTTTATTGAAGAGATATGGCATGAAGCCTTGCGCTTCCTTGCGGTGCTACGCCGCTATGACATGGCCTGAAGCCGAGGCATTACCCCTACCTGGGAACCTCATCGTAGTGTCATACTACTGTAGCATGAGGTCATAAGCCTCTTTGTAGTGCCAAACTACCCAGCATGAAGCCTTGCGCTTCCGTGCGGTGTTACGCCGCTATGACATGGCTCGCAAAGCTGAGGCTTTACCCTACCTGGTACCTCTTCGTGGTGTCATGCCACTGTAACATGAGGACATCGTCCTCTTTGTAGTGCTGTCTACAACTCTTTAATTACGTCATACAGCATTAGGCTACCTGCCTATTTGCGGTGCTACGCCGCTGTGACTTGGCTTGCAAAGCCGAGGCAGTACCCCTACCTGGGAAC
The DNA here is from genome assembly GCA_029216955.1 of Iris pallida. Classification (NCBI taxonomy): domain Eukaryota; kingdom Viridiplantae; phylum Streptophyta; class Magnoliopsida; order Asparagales; family Iridaceae; genus Iris; species Iris pallida. The sequence goes on along the minus strand of JANAVB010013600.1, from coordinate 6,666,342 downwards.
CTCATGGTAGAGTCACCCCACTGTAGCATGGAGTTTCACTCCTTGTAGTACTGCTCTACCGTGCTTCCTGTAAAGCACACCAGGCATTCACTCTGCCTGAGAACTCATTAAGGCGTTTAAGCCAACCTTCCACAGGATCAGTTTTTTTTTTCGTAGAAAAAATACATAGTAGGCAACAGTGGTTATGGGTCCGTATCCCTTCCATGTTCCAGAGAACAAGTACCCACTGCTACCTGATAGTTTCCCAGTCAGTGATCCTCCTTTGAACCAAAAGTTAGATGCCTAGTAGATTTCTCTTTGAACTAATAGCATAAAACTTTATAGTAGGATTACAAAGACACACTATCAGAATGCCTTCAAGCCCATTTTACAAGCTGTGTCATCGACCAACTGGCGCTTGAGGCCTTTCGTGAACGGATCTGCCAGGTTCTTCTGACTCCGAACATCAATCACTACAATTATACCTCTTTTGATAAGATCATGTACTGCCCTGTGCTTCAACCGCACAGTCCTCTTCTTTCCGTTGAAGAGGTCATTTGATGCCACTGCTGCTGCCGCCTGGTTGTCACAGTATATCGGTATTGCCGGTATCTGAGCCCCAACCACCGGAAGATCATACATGAGCTTCCGAAGCCACTCTGCTTCATCTGCAGCAGCATCCAATGCAAAGAATTCAGATTCCATGGAGGAGCGAGATAACATAGTCTGCTTCTTCGACTTCCACGATATAGCAGCTCCGCCCATGACGAATATGAATCCACCTGTGGAATACTCGCTCTCCATATCTGAACACCAGCTAGCATCACTGAAGTCTTCCACTACTGACGGATCTCCGCTGTAGAAAAGTGCATATGTCTAAGTTTTCTTGAGATATCTCATAATACGCTTCACAGCTTTCCAGTGCTCAATGCCTGGATTGCTAGTGAACCGACTCAGCATTCCCACGGCAAAAGCTATGTCAGGCCTTGTGGCAGTAGTAGCGTACATCAAGCTTCCGATGACGCTAGCGTACTCCAACTGCCTGACGCTTTCCCTCGAATTTGGCTCCAGCTTCTGATCACTCCGGTACGGTGTATCAATAATAGGAAGATCTTGATACCCGTAGCGAGTGAGCATCTTCTCAGTATAATGAGATTGTGACAGCGCTATTCCAGTGCCTGTCCGGATGATCTTGAGCCCCAAGATTACGTCGGCATCCCCCAAGTCCTTCATACTGAACTCGGTCAAGAGAAATTTCTTTGTCTCTGTGATGCAACTTAAATCCGTACCTAGGATTAGCATGTCGTCCACGTAAAGACATACGATTACTCCACTTCCGTCAGCAAACTTCGTATAGACACACTTGTCTGTTTCACTGACCCTGTAGCCATTTGACCTTATCATCTTGTCAAACTTCTCATGCCACATTTTGGGAGCTTGTTTCAAACCATACAGAGACTTCATCAACTTACAGACTTTGTCTTCCAGACCTCTGACGACAAAACCTTCTGGTGGTTGCATGTAGATCTCTTCGGTCAGCTCGCCATTAAGGATTGTCGTTTTCACATCCATCTGATGTATCACCAGCTTGTGTATTGCTGCAAGAGCAATTAACAATCTGATGGTTGTCATCCAAGCTACTGGAGCATAAGTGTCAAAGTAGTCGATCCCCTGCTTCTGAGCAAATTCCTTGGCCACTAGCCTGGCCTAGAACTTGTCAATGGTTCCATCTGCTTTCATCTTCTTCTTGAAGATCCATTTGCATCCGATGGGTCTTGCTCCTTCTGGCAGGTCAACCAATACCCATGTGTTGTTGGAGGTGATTGAGTCAATCTCGTTGTCTATCGCCTCCTTCCAGAATACAGCATCTCTGGTCTTCATCGCCTCATCATAGGTAAGCGGATCTGCTTCCACATGATAGGTGACGAAGTCATCTCCGAAGTCTTTCGGCCTCCTCGTTCGCTTAGTTGACGGCTCAGCGAGTTCTGGTTCAGCTGGTGTCTCCTTGACGACAGCTTCATCTTGGACTACTGGTTCATTAAAGACTTCTGTCTGCTTTGTACCCTCATCATTCTCCGGAAGATCCGTGAGAACAATATTCTTGTGTTTTACAAACTTGTCTTCAAAGTATTCAACATCGCGAGATTCGATGATATGGTTTGACTCGATATCAAGGAATCTCCGAGCATCACTCTTCTCGACATACCCCAAGAAGATCGCCTTCGTAGTCCTTGTCCCCAGCTTCTGAATCTTCAGATCCGGGAGCTTCACATAAGCCAGACACCCCCACACTCGAATGACATTCAAGTTAGGTCTGACTTTGAACCAAAGTTCATTAGGAGTTATGTCGGAAGTTGCATATGGCACTCTGTTCAGAATGAACGTTGTCGTTAGTGCAGCTTCTCCCTAGTAGCACTTTGGAAGACCCGCAGTCAACAGCATGGAGTTCATCATCTCTGTCAACGTTATGTTCTCCCTTTCTGCTACTCCATTGGATTGAGAAGAGTACGGAGCCGTTGTCTCATTGACGATTCCATGTTCTTTGCAGAATGATAAGAATTCATGAGACCGATACTCCCCGCCTCGATCACTCCTTAACCTCTTGAGTTGTTGTCCAGTTTGTCGCTCAGCCTCGGCCCTGAACTCCTTGAACTTCTCGAATGCTTCGCCTTTAGACTTGAGCAAGTAGACGAAAGCATACTTTGAGAAGTCATCGATGAAAGTAATGAAATACTTCATCCCGGCCTTTGTAGAGAATTGTTTGAAGTCACAGATATCTGAGTGAACCAACTCCAGAAGATCTGTGCTTCGATGGACCCTGTGAAAGGGTTTCCTTGTGATCTTCGTCTGAGCACATACTTCGCATTTCTCTACCTTACCCCCACACTTGGAGATAAGTCCTAGACTAGACATTCTGTAAATCCTTTTACAATGAACATGTCCTAGCCTATTATGCCACAACTCAAGAGAATAATCAGAAAAAGTGATTGTATTTATATTACCATGCTGGGTTACAACAAGCTGAATCTTGTACATTCTTTCAGTTTGGAAAGCTTTCCCGAAGAATGTACCCTTCTTGGACATCACCAACTGGCCAGCATTGATGTCCATCCTAAAGCCTGCGTTGCAGAGCAGACTTCCAGAGATCAGGTTCTTAGCAATTACTGGAACATGCTTCACACCTTGAAGCGTCAGAGTGTTCCCCGATGTGAGTTTCAGCTCCACCGTCCCGATCCCCAGTACTTCAGCTTGTACCTGGTTTGCCATTATGACCTTCTCTGAAGTTGGCTCATAAGAGACGAACCAGTCCTTGTCTGAACAGACATGACAGGTCGCACCAGTGTCTATCCACCAGTCCAAGTCAGTCCCCACAGTTGCAACCTGTGCTATCATGGCAACTAGATTAGTAATCATAGAAACCTTACTAGGCTCACCTTGTTCTTTGGGCTTGGACTTGCATTCGGATTTGTAGTGGCCCATCTTGCCACAATTGAAGCAAGTCACATGGGACTTGGACTTCTGCTGCTTGAAAGCAGGACCCTTCACTTTCAGATTCGTGAAGTCCTTTTTGCAATGAGAAGCAGCCTGCTTCCCCTGGTATTCTCTGGTTTGGACCAGATTTGCCTTCGCCAGTTGCTTGGACAGAGTATCCATCTTCTCAATAAAGCTTTGAGATTGTTATTGCAGAGGCACAATTTTCGATAGAAAATTCTGAAACAGAAACAATTGTAAAGACAACGTTTCAAATGCAACACCTTAAAGAAGATGTGCAACAGAGATCCTGGAGGATTGTAAATTACGAGAATCTAAAAAGATTCTACGTAATACACAAAAAATCTAAAGAGACTTTTGTGCAAGCGACTATCGGCAATAGAGCTTCTAAAAAGAAGCTACTGTAAAAGGCAACAGCAGCGATGACAGGCGAGAATGAGATGCTGGGGTGAATGAACCACCGTTGCTCAAAGCTTTATTCGCCCCACACGAGCACGAACAGCTTCCAGGAACCAGCAAGTTCACGAAGAACTTCTGGAACGCTCGTAAGTCAATATTTGAGACTTGAACGGGCTTCCTGGACTTTACGGACTCCCTTTACTCTCTTCTTGGTGCATCTTTCAAAGGAGGCCAAGGGGCTCTATTTATAGAGTGGAGTTGAGACTTCACCTCTTCTCCTATCCGATGTGGGACTAAAATACCAATACTCAAAACTAGAGTTTGATATTTTAGATCATCCCACAATCAGCATAGAAGTGTGCCAGTCCACGCCTACCCCCCGAACACTCCCGTGCATGCACGAGACGTCCTGGAGTCCGTGTCCGAGTCCGAGTCCACACAACAAAAATTAACTTGCATCCTTGTTGGATTTAATCCTTTTTTCTTCTAGGAAAATACTTCCACATGGCACAAACTTGTGCCCCACTACACCTCATGTGCACACCTCAACACAAGCAATGCATTATATTGAGATACTCACCATTTGGTGTAGCCGATGTGGGACTATCTTTTCTAGTCCAAAGGCAAAAACACCAACATATACCTGATATGAGCAGTCGGTACAAAGAAGCTACCGTTCATGCCAACAGAATGATCTCATCACAGTTGAGCATCACTATCGCATTAACATATTTAATGCTACGATTGATTATCAGTTGGATGAGTTGCATTCTAGATTCAATGAAGAGTCGATGGAACTGCTTATGCTTAGCTCTGCTTTGGATCCTAAGGACAACTTTAAAGCTTTCGACCCTGATCGTATTCTTTTACTTGCTGAGAAGTTTTATCCAGGTGATTTTAGCGGGCAAGACATGCATCATTTGAAGTATCAGTTAGATCATTATCGACTTGATGTGGTTCACCATGAGAACTTTCAGAATATGTCAACAATTTCAGAATTGTGTCATGGGTTAATTGAAACAAATAAGGCGGAGACTTATAATTTGATCGATAGGTTGATTCGTCTTTTTGACTCTTCTTGTTTCTACGACAACTACGGAACGTACTTTTTCAGCTATGAAACATATCAAAAGTACTCTTCGTAACAAGATGGAAGATGAGTACTTGAGCGATTCAATGGTTGTCTACACCGAAAGAGAAATAACAGAAATGATCGATACATATTCGATAATAGATGCTTTTGCTTCTTGGAAGGATCAACGAGTCCAATTTCGCTAGTAAGTGTTGTATTTATTACTATATTGTTCTCTTTCATTCTCTTTATTTGTTTGTGATTGGAATTTATTTTGTGGTAGATTTTCTTTCCTTGATATAAGAAGTTGGAGGAGAGTTTTGGAAGGCAGAAGCAAAGAAAGCAGATAATTAGCTCTTATCTTTATTCTAAGAGTTTTTTTTTATTTCTCATTTTATGTATGACAATGATGTTTTGGCTTTTTGTAACTATCTTAAGCAACATGTTCACTTATGAAATTCAGACATTTGGATTATGATGGCATTATAAGAAATATTTTATGTGTAAATTTTTTAGTGTATTTTATCTTCAGTCCGGAATAAACTTAAATTCTGGCTCCGTCCTTGTATACACTGGGTGTGATATCTCTTTCACTTTGCCCTTTAGCCTATATTGTGGTTCGAAAATTAATACGATTCCTAAATGTCTTAAATCCGGTTCCTAGATGTCGTCTGCTCAGTCTTCAACTTAGTCCAGACACTCAGTTTAAGAGAGTTGCTCCCGCAGTGAAGTTTGTGTTGCTGCTAGAACAGTTTGTGTTCCTTTTCTTCCGACTTGAATTTTAGTTATATATGTAAGCAATAACGTCCTTACCTTTTTGCACTAGCTAGTTACGATGAAATTACTAAACAGGTGTAGGACGAGGTTCCATGAAGTATGATATTTGTTGACAATATTGCATTGATCGATGAGAGTAAAAAAAAGGTTATATGCTAACATAGAAGCTTGAAGAGAAATTTTAGAATCTAAGAATTTTAAAATTAGTAGGACAAAAATAGCGTATATGAAATGTAACTTCAACCGGAAGTCAAGGAGAATTGTCTCTCTTTTTAATACAAGATACATAGAAGTAATAATTTTTGGTATTTATGATCTATCACTCCCTCGTGATAAAAAGATTGAGAGAGATGTCTTGCATAGAATTAAAACATAATGGTTGAAATGGAAAATTGTTCTTAAAATATTTTGTGAAGGACAAGTGCTTTTGCGGTACTTTGAGAAAGTAGAATATATTCGGAGTTCAAAGAAATTTTTTATAACTCTTATAAGTCCAATTATACTTTATGGATACTGTTCGGCGACTAATTAAGAAACAAAATGTCCGAAAAATTAGAATAACCAAACAAAAATGCTATTTGGCTCCCAAAATATTTTGGTGATACCATCTCCCATTATGTGGCAGATGACATGGTTGCTAACATGGCAGCTGACATGGCAAATTTAACAATAAAATTAATATTAAAATAAAATTAATAGTAAATTAATAAATTAACATTAAATTAACATGATAATTAACATTAAAATTAACCTTAACATTAAAATTAACTATAACATTAATATTAAAATTAAAATTAAAATTAAAATTAACATTAAAAAAAATTGGGTAATTACTTTTTTGGATTAAAATTTGTCATGTCAGCTGTTATGTCATCTGCCATGTCAGATGCCACATAATGGGAGATGGCATTACCCAAATATTTTGGGAGCCAAATAACATAATTGATAGCCAAAATGAGAATGCTAAGATGGATGAGAGAGAATACATTAACAGACAATGAATGTATTCATGGAAAGTTAGAGATGAAGTCCATTGACAACAAGATAAGAAAAAATTGTCTTAGGTTGTTTAAACATGTGCAACACACACTAATAAATGCTCTAATAAGGAGCCATAAGAAAAGGTAGGTCTAAAGAATCATTTACTGACGTATTAAAGAAGTATATTAGTTTTTTGTTAGTGTTACGGAAGCTTAACAAATACGAATGGGAGAAAAGATTCAAATAGCGGACCTTGAATTTTGGGATGAAAAGATTTGTTGTTGATGTATGTAAAGGAATGCCCTCCTTGCCATAGGAGTTTGGTGCTAATTCAAAAAGGCTTGATGCCAGGTTGTCAGTTCTGAAATTGATTTAAATTTTGGGCTTAATTGCTAATTGCTACCCTCAACTATCACACTTTTTCAAGTTGCTACCCTAAACTTTTTTTCCTAACAGATTGATACCTCAACTATAATTAGACGACTTAGTACCCTAACGACGTTAACAGCGAAGATAAAAAGACGAAAAAGCCCTTGTTAAAGATCCTGTACGAATAGATTAGGACCGGTTTAATTAGATATTTCGAAAGAAAGAAAGTCTCTCTCTCTCTCTCATTTGATCTCTCTCTCATTTGATCTTCACCCGATCCCAAAGAAGGTGAAATCTCTACACATTCCTCATGTCTTCTCCATCTCTAAGCTTTTGATCTTAGGGTTTTAATTTTTTAATTTTGTGATTTAGGATTTTTGACGTTTTTCTAAATTAGGTTTTTCCGAGGTATGTACGTTTGTAATCCATAATTTTCGTGTTAATATTTTGATGCATGCATGACTTTCGATTTTTAGGGTTTTGATTTTTGATTCTCTGACTTAGGGTTTTTTCGACATATGAAGTCAATTTAGGGTTTATATTGAGTAATCCATAATGCACGTGTGTGTCTGCAAAGTATGAAGTCAATTTAGGGTTTGATTCTCTGACTTTGGATTTTCTTACGGTTTTTCTGAGTAACCCATAGTGCACGTGTGTTGTTTGTTGTAATGTATAGAAAGGTTGTTGGGACCACATAACATGTGCTCACTGTATGTGGTGGGCACATGATACAGTATTTCTTCATTGTTTGGGGGACCATTGTGTGGGGGACCATGGTGCTCTTTACTTTGTGTAAACAATACACATAGTAAGCAATACATCAAGTATGATTCTTACCTCTCTTTACTGTGCAGATGATATGGTCTATAAGACTACACCATGATGGTCATTTTTCTACAAGTACAGGTTGGAGATATGTTGGTGGTACGGAGAACACTTGTAACATTGACTTGGATAGAATGTCTCTTCAAGAAATATTCGGTTGGTTGAGAGAATTAGGGTACAATGGTCCTTGTAGAATATTCCATATAAGCAAGTCCAAGAAATGTCTTATGCTTTTGGACACAGATGAGAAAGTGTTGGAGATGTTCAACAGTAGGAACACTGACAACAAAACTGAAGAGATTGTGGATATATATGTTGAACATCTTGATGGTCAAAACAACGAGCTCCATGAAACGACGGACCCAAGTCATATTGAGCAGCTTGACCGATACATTGCCACAGAAGGGTCAAGAGTCATGTGCACAGAAAATGAAGCTGTTGGTGAAAGTGGTATGAATATACATTGCTATTATTTATTTGTGTGTTGTTTTACATTGGAGCCTTTTACATTTATTGATTTAACTATTTTCTATCTTAGGGAATAATGAAGAGAATGAAGATGGGGATGATGACTATGTGAATGAAGAAGAGGGTGGTGAAGATGAAGATGTGGGTGATGGTGACTATGTGAATGAAGAAGGAAGTGAAGAAACTGAAGAGAGTGAAGAAAGTGATAAAAGATCCGATGCGAAAGATGAAGATGATGCACACATTAGAGAAAATATAAAGAATTGCGAGATAGCAGAATTTGTTGAAAGTGAGTATGAGGACTCCGATGATATCAGAAGCATTTATGAAGACGATGAATTTGGACAGTCTAGGCCCAAGTTTCCAGAGTTCAACAAAGTAAGGGACTTGAAAGAGCCATCATTTATTGTGGGAATGGAGTTTCAAAGTTCAAGTGACTTTAGAAGATTAGTGAGGGAAGATGCAATTAAGAGAGGGTATGACATCTCATGGAAGAAGAATAAGGGAAGAAGAATATGTGTAGAGTGCAAAAAAAAGTGTGGCTTTAGACTCTATGGCTCAATGCATTCTGATGGTACCAGGTGGCAGTTGAAAAGTTTGCAAGCAAGCCACAATTGCTCAAGGGTGTTGGTGAATACCCAGATGACTGCATTTTGGTTGGCGAACAAATATTTGGAGGTCTTCAGAAGTAGTCCTACATGGAATGTTGAAGAGTTCAGAAGTGATGTAAATAGGAAGTTCTCAGTTGAAATCTCTAGAGCTAAAGCCTACAGAGCAAAGAGAAAAGCAATGAATATCATAGAAGGATGTTACAAGCAACAATATGGATTGTTGAGAGACTATGCGGCAGTCATATTCCAAAAAAATCCAGGTAGTGTTGTGAAGATAAGGACACAAAGGACATCATTGGAAGAACCCAACATCTTCGATGGGATTTTTATTGCCTACAATGCACAAATAAAAGGTTTCAAGAGTGGTTGTAGAAAGGTTATTGGGGTTGATGGAACTCATTTGAAGGGGCCTGCAGGAGGGATTCTACTAACTGCTGTTGTTAGAGATCCCAACAACCAAATGTTTCCTATAGCCATGGCAGTAGTAGCCCAAGAATGCCATGATACATGGAGTTGGTTTCTCCAATGTTTGCTTCATGCTATTGGAAGTCGGAGTACAATTAGCATTTCATAAGTGATAGGCAAAAGGTATACTTCTACATTCAGTTCAGTTTATATTTCAGTTCAGACTTTATTTTTCAGTCAGTTTAGACTTATTTTTAGACTTAGTTTTCCCTTGTCATTTTTGTTGGAAGAGAGATTCCCTTTATGTTTAGACTTTTGTGTAATGTCCCAATAATGTTATCTTTGTGGTTTTGGCTATAAATTCATACTTTTGTGTAATGTCCCAATAATGTTTCAGAAATCTGTATGTAGTGTCCCAGTAATGTCTCAGTAATGGCTATAAATTCATACTTTGTGGTTTTGGCTATAAATTCATAGTTTTGGCAATAAATTCATACTTTTGTGTAATGTCCCAGTAATGTCTCATACTTTTGTGAATTCTTACTTTTATGTTTAGACTTAGTAATGTCTCATATTTTTGTGTAATGTCCCAATAATGTTATCTTAGTAATGTCTCATACTTTTGTATAATGTCTCATATTTTTGTTTCGTTTCTTGCAACATAGCTATTGTGAATTGCTCTTTCTTGACTCTCCTGTGAGTTCCTCTTTGATGTTAAAGGAAACATTTCAATGGTTCAGAAATCTGTATGTTTAACTACATTTCAATGGTTCAGAAATCTGTATGTAGGATTGGCAAGTGCAGGATTTGAGCAGGATTTCATTTGCTCAATGAGTAATTCTACAGAAATCTGTTTGTTTAACTACATTTCAGTTCATTTCAGTTCAGTTCAGTCTTCTTTCAGTTCAGTTTGACTTCTGTACGTTTCTTATAGCTACATTTTAGTTCTGTACGTTTTAGATTTTCATAGTCCAAATGTTTCCTGAATTCTGTTTGTTTAACTACATTTCAGTTCATTTTAGTTTTAGGTTTGTTTAACTACATTTCCTGAATTCTGTTTGTTTAACTACATTTCAGTTCATTTTAGTTTCCTGAATTCTGTTTGTTTAACTACATTTCAGTTCATTTCAGTTCTAAAGACCCAGAAAACCCAGAAATCTGTTTGTTTAACTACATTTCAGTTCATTTCAGTTCTAAAGATCTACTTCTGCAAGATCCTAAATTCTCTTATATAGTCCAAATGTTTCCTATGTTTACTTCTGTACGTTTCTTATAGCTACATTTTAGTTGGACTTTATACGTTTTACTTGTACATTGCAGGGCCTTATTGAGGCTTTCAAACGGATGATGCCCGAGGATAATCATAGGTATTGTGTTAGGCACCTTCATGCAAAGGTATTGTGTTAGGCACCTTCATTGCAGGGCCTTATTGAGCCTTCTGGAGTTCAGTCCTATGATTTACATTTACAGTTCAGTCTTCTGGAGTTCAGTCCTATGATTTACAGTACATTATGTTCAGTCCTATGATTTACATTTATGTTCAGTCCTATATGTACATTTCCACCCTATATGTACATTACAGTTCAGTCTTTAGTTTTACAGTTCAGTCTTCTGGAAGATTTACAGTTCAGTCTTCTAAATGGCAGCAAACAGGCCACAAGAAGGGAAAGTGTCAGCAAACAGTTAGGGAGGGTGAAAATGAAGTTAGGGAGGGTGGAAATGAACATGAAGTTGAACAACAAACAAGTAGAGAATCATCATCAACAACTAGAGGAAGGGGGAGAATAAAGAGGTTGGTTAATAGGTCACCACCTGGAAAGAGATTGTTACCAAAATTCGTGCCAAGAAGAGGGGTTAATGTAATAGCTGCTTCAAGTCAGGTATGGGTATCAATATATAGCTACTATAATATGTGACTGTCATGTATAGCTACTAATGTATGGGTATCAATATATAGGAAACACATGGAGTTCAACCCACAATGTTCACCCAATCACAAGCGGGGCAGCAGTCTGGAGTTCTACCCACTGCATCAAAGAATCCCTATACTGTTATGTAAATAAAATTGCACTAACCTATTTTGTTAAATCTCCAAACTTATTTTACAGCAAATAGGAGTTTGTAAATTACATTGCACTAACCTATTTTCTTATTTTTTTCCCAGGAAAGTCAGGTGGATGCCATGACTTTTGATGGTGGCAGGACTTTGCTAACAAGTTGGATGATAACAGTTTTTTGATGGTGCCCACAATAAGTTGGACGATAACAGTTTTTTGATAACAAGTTGTATGGTGGCAGGACTTTGGATGATAACAGTATTTTGATAATATTATTTTGTATGGTGGCCACAACAAGTTGGATGCTAACAGCATTTTGTATCCAATTGTGGATGATATCAATTTTTTTGTCTCACACTTTGTATAAAACTTTGGATGATATCAGTTAACTGCAAAGTATGGTCTTATTTGTAACAAACTTTGGATATCAAACTTTGGATATCAGTTCATTTGTATCAAACTTATGTATGTTTCTTATTTGTATCAAACTTATGTATGTTTCTTATTTGAATCAAACTTTCGATATCAGTTTGTGCTATGAAGGTCTTATTTGTATGTTTCTTTGGATGATATCAGTTAACTGCAAAGTATGGTCTTATTTGTAACAAACTTTGGATATCAAACTTTGGATATCACTTTTGTCTCACACTTCTGTATGTTTCTTATTTGTATCAAACTTTGGATATCAGTTTGTGCTATTAAGGTCTTATTTGTATGTTTCTTTGGATATCAGTTTACTACAAAGTATGGTCTTATTTGTATCAAACGTTGGATATCACTTTGGATATCAGTTTATTTGTACCAAACTTTTGTATGTTTCTTATTTGTATCAAACTTCTGTATGTTTCTTATTTGTATCAAACTTTGGATGTCAGTTCATTGAATGAAATGCTACTGATTTGAATGGTCTAATGATATCAGTTTCTCACTTAGTAAAGCTTCATTTTTATAAGCACAATCCACATCAGAACAAATATCAGCAACACATCATTTTTATTAGAATCATGTCTTAGTTAGGGATTCATACATAAACCCAATCCACATCAGAATAACTACAACAGTTCTCATGAACTTTTTAAAAAGAACCGTCCTAATCAACTAAACAACCGTCACTGCAAGTATAACAACAAATACAAGTATAACAACAACAAAAGTCACGAGAATGAAAGGCCTGGAACTGTGCATTTCTTTCATACGAATTTGTGCCTCCAGATCTAATATTCTCTCCTTCATCTCCATGTTCTCTTTTTGTAATCTTAGGATGAATTTTCGAGCTTGAACGGGAAACTCCTCATCTTTCCACTCAAAAAAATTACATATTCTGGAAGATTTGTAGTTACCATATTCCCAAAATCGACGTCCAGCATTTTGTGTCTTCACACAGGTTGTGAGATGAGTCTCAATTTGGCAAAAACAACTCCTCCATTCCTCTTCGACCTTCTTGGAAGAGTAGGTGCTGCTGGACTCTCTTGAGATCACTGACATCGCAAAACTATAAACTGCATATAGGAATTGAGATTAGATGAGAGAATATGTAGAAAAAAAATAGACTACAAAAAAATTAGTAGAAAAAACTGAAAGAGAATGGACTAGGGCATATAGAAATTGAGAGAAGATTAGACATTATGTACGAAGAAAATAGACTACAGAAATTAGGAGAAAAATTTGAAAGAGAATGGACTAGAGCTGAGGCTAGGGCATCACCGGGCGGATGGGGAAAAAAATTTGTAATTGCTTTTAAAACAATTGCTAAGGGCTATTCTCGTCCAAAAAAATCAACTTTTTCGAGCACAGACGGAAAAACTAACCCCTGCGCGACGGAGGGTATCAACTTGAACATATTGAATAGTTGAGGTATCAATCTGTTACAAAAAAAAGTTTAGGGTAGCAACTTGAAAAAGTGTGATAGTTGAGGGTAGCAATTAGCAATTAAGCCTAAATTTTGATAACCATGTTGGGGATCCTCCAACTCCCTTCAATTTGGATCTCGATTGCACTATGCAAGATAAACGTACTCATAAGGATAAACCGTAGCCTGCTTTCTTCTTGGCTCTTCCAATGCCATTTATCTTGTTGGCACTTGTTGTACCGACCTAAAATCAAGGTTTTTTCTATGGACACCACCAAAAATGCTTGGGGGTAGTCCTTACTTGGGGGCAGCCCAAGAAGGTGAAAAAATTGCTAGGGGGCACCAAAAAATTGCTAGGGGGCAGCCCAACCCCCCAAACCAAAAATTTCACACTCATTTCCATTCTTCACTCTCTCTCATCAAGAAGAAAAGAAAAAGCTCTCTCCCTCTCCCTCTCCTAAACCCTAATTTCTTCTTCTCCACCACTCCATTCTCAATCCTTCTACGAAGATTCTCGAAGAGATGACACGCAAGTCAAAGCAACCGGAATCTAGGTACGTTCTTCCCTAATTTCTTCGAGATTTTTGTACATTATATTCGAAACCCTAGAATTTGTTTAATTCTTGAAAAAGTTTTGATAAAATAGATTTATAATCTCTTGCACGTTCTCTTCCCTAATTTTCGAACACAAGAAGCCCCAATTTTATGTTGAAACCCTAACCCTAGAACACAACAAACTAGGATATCGTTGTGGCAGTTCGGGTTCACAACAGTAGGACTGCTAGGCATGTGGCAGTCCTAATAAAAATTAGGACTGCCACAGTCCTGGCAGTCCTCTTGTGAAAGAGGACTGCCAGGACTGTGGCAGTCACAAGAGGACTGCCAGGACTGTGGCAGTCCTAATTTTCATTAGGACTGCCACATGCCTGACAGTCCTACTGTTATGACATATGGGGGTGGGTAACTGCATGTTGTTTCTATTATTTAATAAGTGTATGTTGTCACGCAGTCCACCGGCCGCTAACAAAAGAATACGGCCCACCGCGTCAAAGCGGAAGGAACGTACGGGACGTCCTCTCGAGCGTCCGATAATAATTACCGAAACGGCGCCCGAAGCTCGGTCTCGGACATCGCCACCGGCACGTCAAGCTCGGTCGAAGCAACGAGCTCCTACTCCTACGCCTCCTTCCGACGACGACGACGACGTGCCAATTTCCCGACTCCTATCACCTCAAGACGGTTCTGCTCTATTTGAGGAGGTCGGTCCTTCTGAGGAGGCCGGTCCTTCTGAGCCGCCTGTCCGTCCGCCCGGTTGCTCAATGTTGATTTCTTTTGAGAACCACATTGCATATGAAATATGGAAGAACCCGATATGTACATGAGTTTGTAAGCTACCAGTTTAGTATACTATATATATATATTTCATAATTGATATGTTTTTTGTTGTTCGATATACAGAGGACATATCGTATCCTTAGGACTGTGAGTCACGGGAAGAAAACCGTGTCCTGGCAGTTTGCAAGCTTATCGGAGGCCGTCCGGAGCAAAATCATACCGAGCGGCTTGCACAATTTGACACAAAACGCCTACCGGACAATGGATAGTGCCCTCATATCCGCCTTTGTGGAGAGATGGCACCCGAAGACAAACACATTTCATCTCCCAGCAGGGGAGATGACTATTACACTTGACGACGTCTACCAGATATTGGAGCTGCCAGTGACCGGGCGCGTAATGACCAAAGAACATTACACGAATGAGAAATCCGTGAAATGGTACGAGAAGATCGTCAAGTTCGTCTCAACTCACCTTGGAGTTCCGGCTACGAGTTTTACAACTCTACCAGGCTTCAAGAAGAAGTACAGAATCCTCTATCATTTCTGGTGGACCAGTTCATGGATATGGAGGTGGATGACGATGACGATGATACGGTCGACATGGTGGCCCGTGCATATATGTTGTTCGTCCTAGGAACGATCGACATTTCGGACAAGTCCGAAACGTCGATACATGCTCGGTACATGCTCAACTTATCTGAAGTGGATGACTTCATTGATATATCATGGGAAAGCGGTATCCTAGCCAATCTTTACCGCGAGTTCGGCATCGCATCCCGTGTCAGAACTAAGATAATGGCCGGCTGTCAGACTCTGCTACATGTAAGAAAATTTCTAACAATTTAATCTTGTATACTTCAATTTACTATTCATTTATAAATTGAATAGGCATGGATATACGAGCACTTTTCGATGCTTAGACGGGCTGACAAAAACCCAGAGTATCTTGAACACCTTCTTAGAGTGTGTCGATGGAGGCCATCCCAGCTGGAAACCAAAAATTGGCAAATACTGGCTTCTATTCGTGAAGTATTAGACAGTTTGGTGCCAGAAGAGGTACTAATTTTTGACTAACTTTTTCATGTTGATTTTGTTTTGTTGTTAACTGTTTTCCTACAGATTTTTTGGAATCCATACCGGGATTTACGTGAGCTGAATCGTGAGGTCGAACCAGTTTCTTTATTTCATGGCATGATCACATGCTATGAAATCACGGAACCGTACATGCCCACTTCGTCAGTTTGGCTTCGTGCAAACTGTGTCGAAGCGTACACTACGGCTGTTGGAGGCTCTGCACGGAACCCAACCTTTAAGTTACAAACCGACGGAATTCGATTAGGTGACCGACTTTTACTCGGAGTGGCAACGACATATACTTTGGGAATCTGAAAGACGACCGGTCACCCTGATGGCCGACTGTAGCGAGGAGTACATACAGTACTCCTGGGGGTCGGACATCCTAAGTTGTCGAACCCTACCAACCCGGGTCCCGAGGCCGTCGGAGCAATTGGAGCTCTTCCTGTCACGACCCGCTACCCAAATTGTTGGGCCAGGCCGAGGCATGCCCAGCCTACGCTGAGATAAAACGTAGTAAGCTGTTCTAGAGACAACAGGATAAGACTAAATGTGCTAACAGTTCTATAAGTGAAGAAGAATCATAAATGCTCCAAACACAAAAGTCGTATATAATAAGATGTCCAAATACAAGTAAACTGAAATGTAAAACTGGATACATGTCCAGTTACAAAATGATATAGCCTAATACATGTCTCAAAAGTCTAAGTAAACCAAAGACATCTAGGCGAGGTTCCCTGCAGGAATATCCTCGTAAAGCAGAGCCGGGTCCTCGGCAGTAACTCCATAGTATGAGTCGCAGAGTAACTCCTCCTCAGTAAGGACACCTACAACGTTATCCTGTCAGGACGGGAGCAAGTACTAAATCTAGCAAACTAGCATATGAAACATGAAAATGAACATGAGAGGAATAACTGGAAAGCATGGCATCACATAGTCTATCATGGCAAGGATACACGTGTCATAGAGACAGATGTATATGTAATGTTTAAAACTGTAGCAAGTACGTGATCGGTCAATAGATGTACAATGTACCGAGGTACAAAATAAAATGTACATACGTACAAGTAAAACAAGCGATAGATGTACATACGTACAAATACAGCTGATGTGCCTACGACAAGGTATACATAAAATGTCAACCTTGCTCGGTACGTACGTACGAGTAGGGGGGCATGATCACGTACACTACTAACAGTTTCCCCATAACCCATATTCTAATCATGTGAGAGATACATCAAGACTGTTCTAAGCATGGTAGTACAACATGTGACGTTTTAACTTGCTGTCCCAAGGATCAGCATTTAACATGGTAGGTTTTGCAGTTCACTTATGTAACAATATGTAAAGTTCGTAGAAAGTACTTGCCTCTAGCAAAGCAAAACAAAACAAGCTGCGATAACGATGCTATGGATGTCCAGTAACTCGTCACTGTAGAAATAAATGTAATAACTTAGCTTTTACACTAAGCTAAAATACTAGATCACTAAACTGGTGTGACACGACTTGTGACTGGGCACCTAGCCAAAATAATAACTTGGACTAGGAGACTAATGTGGGGGTGACACACTATGTTAACTAACTTTCCAGGGTCTTTACACTAGTGAGGGATGGGGTTCAACACGACTAAAACTGCAAATAACATAAAAAGCTACAAGTCGTATTTAATCAATAAATAAATCAAAAGACTATTGTGTTTTAACAAAATTAAAGATAGGCAAAAAGTCTAGTTTTTCTTAAAGTAAAGTATCAAAGTGATCCTTGTTAATCATAGAAATTTATTATAATTTTTCTGGAATTTATTAACCAGTACAAATATTTTATAAAAATCAGTTTTCCTAAGTATACAGAAAGTGAGTTTTGGTTTCATATGCCAAACTAGTGGCAAAACAGTAATTTAAATAATACAAAAATTATACTAAATTGATCAACTTAACAAAGTATCTAAAAACTATTTTTTCCATAATTTTAGCAACACTCTAAGTATTTTTTTGAAAATCAAAAACAGCAATGCACACAATGATTAATTATCTGCGTATTTTGTCCATGTATATAATTTGAACCAAAGTTCAAATACAGGACCCAAGGCCATGAATCAAGTCCAATATGACTTGTACAGGTCTTGAATGTGTGAAAACACATTTGAGCCCAAATACCCATGCTAGGCTTGGACATCAAATGGTTGCAGTAATTTAAATACAATAAAATACAAGTTGGTAATAGTGCAAAATAAATATTATTATTTTAATATGGTAAAATTATGCATAGTGAAAATATACATATATATGTTCTAAAAGTACATATATATATATATATATAAGGAAAATACTTAATTATAAAAGTACATATATATACATATAGTAATATTGTATATATATATATATATATAATAAATATATATATACATATGAAGATATATACATATATACATATATGTATATAAATACAAATAAATATATAAGATTTATTTAAGCATAAAAATATATATACATACATATAAAATACTGCTAAAATACAGTATATATACATATATATATATACTAATATATATATATACATATATATATAAATATATATATAAAACTGAAAAAAAGAAAAGAAAAAGAAAAGAAAAAGAAACTGTAAAGGGGGGGCTCGAACTCAGCCCAGCACAGCGCGGGGGGGGAGGGGAGGGGGGTTTAACTTGTTCGGGCTGGCCAGTGGGCCAGTTGGCCCGATTGTTAGGATAGGGTTTTAGTTTAATTAATTTAGGTTTAAACGAGTTAATATACAAAAAAAAATAATAAAAACAATCCTGTGTCCGGACAGTTTGGGACACAGGAAACTACGTGTCCGTGCTATGCACGACACGTACGAGCCTAGTTCTTCGTGTCCAGACTGTTCCTCATACTCGCCAGGACACGGCGAGTCGTATCCACGTGCACGAGACACGCACGACTCAGCTCGAGGTCTGTTACCTGCGTGTCCGACTTCGGGGGAAGTTTTCGAAGGCGGAGACGGCGGCTAGGGGCGTCGGGACGGTGGCGCTTGGGCGGCGATCGACCTAGCTCGACGTGGCGAACTGAATGGTGGTGGTTGCGGGCGGTGGTGTTCGGCAGTGGGGCTGCGCTGGGGGTCGCCGGAGTAGGGTTAGGGTTTAGGTGTTCGTCGGGGAAGAACGGGGTATTCGGTGGTCGTGGGGCTGATTTAGGGTTAGGGTTTGGTCGAGGGGGTGAGGGGATCCTTTATAGGGGTTCGATGGCGGTGGGGGCAGCCGGGAAAGGCGGGGGCAGCGGCGTGGGTCGGTCGGGGCAGTCGGGGCTGGTCGTCAGGGGTGGGTAGGAAAATTACAGGAAAACCCCTAGACTTTAGGAAATTGCATTAAGGTCCCAACCCTAACTGAATGCAAATATAATTTGCATAAACAATTCATTTATTACAAATCAATATAAAAACAATTCTAATAATTGCAAAACCATATTAAAACAATTCTAATATTTGCAAAATGATATTTTTGTATTTAAAACTCATCTAAAAATCATTTAAAAATTCTAGAAAATTTCCTAAAAATCCTAATAAATATTTTAAGGCTATAAATGACATTAAAAATTTAATTTGCACTAATTAAAATGAATTTGAAAAATCAGGGGCTTACACTTCCTTCCAAAAATGTCTTGTATGCTGGTTGGTGAGGATGGTGAGTTCCGTATTTGTAATAAGACTGAGATTTCCATGTTTGTAGACTTAATTCATTTATACTTTCATTTTCAGTCTCAAAGGGTGAAGGAATTAGTGCAGACACTCCGGAGAGGTTGCCAAAGTGACACTTGTGTCGCGGTCGCCAACGAGCTTGATCGCATCGACGACGTGGTCGGTTTTCCCTTCATGAACAATAGGGAGTCTCGTTCAAAGGCCCGGCATGATATGTAGATGGATTTCGATATTTTTCTTGTTTCAAACTTAAGTTGGATGTGGAATAGTTACGTACTTGTGATAAATTATTGTGGATATTTTGCTTGTTTGAAACTTAATTTGGATGTGGAATGTTCGGAACTAAGTAGTTGTGATGAATTATTGTAGTTGTGATGAATTTATTGTAGTTAGATTATTGAGTTTTTGTGATGAATCTTAAGTTGTGAAGAATTATTTTTGTTTATGTACTTGTGATAAATTGTTCTTTTTAATGTACAAAGTATCTGTATCAGGACTGCAAGCACCCTGGCAGTCCTACTTCAGTGTAGGACTGCCAATGGGGTGGCAGTCCTAACTATCAAACTCTGTGACAATTTGATTCACACAATCAAATCATCACAGAGTTTCATAGTTAGGATTGCCACACCCATGGCAGTCCTACACTGAAGTAGGACTGCCAGGGTGATGGCTGTCCTAACTAAAACTTGCTGTTACAGCAAGTTTTAGTTAGGACTGCCAGTTCCCTGGCAGTCCTACTTCAGTGTAGGACTGCCATGGGTGTGGCAGTCCTAACTATCAAACTCTGTGATGATTTGATTCACACATGAAAATCATCATAGAGTATTAGAGTTAGGACTGCCACACCCATGGCAGTCCTAAACTGAAGTAGGACTGCCAGAGAGCTGACAGTCCTAACTAACAGCAAGTTTTAGTTAGGACTGCCAGCTCCCTGGCAGTCCTACTTTAGTGTAGGACTCCCATGGGTGTGGCAATCCTAACTCTAATATTCTGTGATGATTTGATTCATATATGAAAATCATCACAGAGTATTAGAGTTAGGGCTGCCACACCCATGGCAGTTTTACACTGAAGTAGGACTGCCAGGGAGCTGGCAATCCTAACTAAAACTTGCTGTAACAGCAAGTTTTAGTTAGGACTGCCAGTACCCTGGCAGTCCTACTTCAGTGTAGGACTGCCATGGGTGTGGCAGTCCTAACTATCAACCTCTGTGATGATTTGATTCACACATGAAAATCATCACAGAGTATTAGAGTTAGGACTGCCACACCCATGACAGTCCTACACTGAATTAGGACTGCCAGAGAGCTGGCAGTCCTAACTAACAGCAAGTTTTAGTTAGGACTGCCATCACCCTGGCAGTCCTGCTTCAGTGTAGGGCTGCCATGGGTGTGGCAGTCCTGATACTGATACTCTGTGACAGAGAACGTTGTGACAGTGAACACATATAACACAGGTACACTCATATAACACAGATAACACACAGGTAAGCACATATAATACAGGTAGCACACAGCTAACAACATATGACACAGATAGCACACAGGTAGGCACATATAACACAGGTAGGCACATATAACACAGGTAGGCACAGGTAAACACATATAACTCAAAATTTACTCCATATATATTAGTGGACTTCATATTTCACTGTATACAAAAGTGGTCCTCCATATACAAAATGTCAAACTGTAAATATATCTATACTTAGTCGATTTCGACGTCGTAGTGGTCAGCATGTAAGTCTCTTGGCTCCTCAATCTTCAACAACTTCTTACAATGGTTGATCTGATCAACGAAAGGTGTGGTCCAAACGATAGTTTTGACCAGTGCTCTTTTGTACCAAACTGTTGAAGTTGGAGGAATCGGAGAATGAGCGATCATCTTTAGTATAACGAAGTGATCCCCGATCAGACCTATAGTACATAGGTTAGACACTCCGTGGTCCGTCGGAGGAGCGCACATCGAAAAGAATATATTGTTAATATCCGACGAGATAAGTACAACAGGTATCATGTACCTATTAGCAAATAGATAGCCGGCAGACGGGACTGACATGTAGTGGTCTGTCTCGGTAACACTGTCGGTGCAAGGGATACTTAACAACAAACTTGCAACCGTTTCTTCGCTTAGGATGCGGGAGTAGAATGGAAGACGAGTCTCTAAGTCCTCGTACAGCTCCTGCCTCACCCGTCTCCATCCGTCTTTGTCATCATAACCAAGATGCCTTGCAAGGGCATAAAATCCGCAATGGCCATCACCGGGGACATCGACAATAGACCAAATGTAACTTCGAAGCGCAGGTTAAAATTTGTCAATATACAAACTCGTTGTTTGGCTTGCAATGGTATCTTCTCTTGGGAGGTCCATTTTCTCCATTTTTTGGCGAACAACAAGCTTGCCCTTCAGTGCAGGCGAAGGTTGTTGTAAGCTTCGTTCAACATGCTCAAAGGACGATAGATCTCTCTTAGTCGACTCCAGCCTTCTCTTCTGTGAACTAGTCAATCTTGTTTGAGGCCTGCCTTTAGGATTGGAAACAACGGACGGCTCATGCATTCTAGTAGTCATCGGACATATAATTTCTTGGATTTTAAGCTCAATGGACATCCGTTCCGCTCCTACTGAGGCACACCACCTTGCGTGGAGAAGTTTCACTTGTGGCAAAGAGAAAAAATCACCGTCCGTCTTCACCAGGGGCATCATAGACAACTGCCTCCAACGTTGATCGACAACATCTACTGAAATAGGAATGGATTCACGGCAATATTCATTAATCTGATGTGCACAAGGGAGGTCCAGTGTATGTCGATATACACACCCGCAAACCTCGGGATCAAGTCCGACAAACTTTGAACTTTCAATCTCATTAGCTATTAAGGCCAACGCCTTGTGAGATACCACGTGCATTAAAGCATCTAAGAGTACTTCCTTTTTATGCTCATGCTTGACTATATTCAAACTCATCTCAAATGATGCCTTAATTTCATTCACCGTCCGGTCTACTGATAAATGTATAGCTTGCCAAACAGAGACAAAGTTGCCGAGAGATGATTTTAGGTGCCTCTTCAATAAAGAGTGTGCTCCTTCGACACGGTTGGTAGTTGTCGTGCCGTAATGCTTCACCACATTCGACCATGCTAAGACGAATTGTTCTTTGTGCGGTTCAAGCCATGTATCTTGATGTAAGAAATGCATGCCGGCTCCCTCGCCTTCCACTTTTGCTTGAACAAGTACCATGCGACGTCGTAACTGCCAATCGTAGAGGCTCACCACACATAATTCCAATCATTGTAGAATTCGTCAAAAATATGCATGTCGATTTTACCATCCTCCTTCCGAAACTTCAACTTACATTGGGCTTGAATATTACAATTGACATGCCAAGTGCATAGCAATGTATCTGTTTGAGGAAAAATAATACGAATAACATTAATTAGGGCATACTCTCTGTCGGTAACAAATACTGACGGCTCTGTATGACCAGTGTAAAGTGTTTTCAGTTTCTCCAACGCCCATGTGTAGTCTTCAAGTTTCTCACTCTTCATGAAGCAAAATGCCACTCGAAATGTTTTCCAAGTAGAGGTGAACCCGAAAACATGAAAGAGAGGCATCTTGAACTTATTTGTCTTGTACGTGCAATCAAGGATTAACACGTTGGCAAAAGACCTGGCCAAATTTGTGCAATCGGGATGAGCCCAAAAGATTGATAATACTTCATTACTCTGGGGATGTCTTCTATGGAACTCAACATAATGATTATCGGCAAGCAACTTGAGCACTTCTTGCATCGCCATTCTTGATTTCGTCTGGACATCGTTTGAAGAAGATAGGGCGTTGTATATTGACTTCATTGTAGACATGTTCTTCTCATCTTCATGTCGTATGACGGAATATATTTGTCTCGATGCAACTCCGGAGGTGGACAAGTCTTCGAATATCTTCTTCTCCGTATTGTTCAACCGTCCGACATACGGATGACCCAATAGTGTCTCGGCAATCTCATGGTTGTGGGTTCCATTTTTTACTTCTACTGTCTATTTTTCTTCTTCTTCGTTTCTAATATGTATCGTGAATGGACAACCACATTTCCTCGTTCCAACATTTCTTCTTGGAACTTTACTTTGGATAACTGTATTTTTCTTGTGCGTTCTGAATACACCACCTCTTTCACAGCCAACCACCACAGTTTGTCGTCCCGGTCGATTTCGTGCCGATCTGGATATCTAGAACAATGTTGTTTTTCCGTCCGAATTTTCGACACCAATGTACCGCACCATCGCTTGATTCAAAACATAGATCGGTCCAGAATAAATGGGCTACATTGACTACAATTTTAGCCGGTACCGCAAAATCGGATGATCTCAAGTCCTACAATAAAACTTAAAGGTTAGTACAATTAGATAACATCCTAAAGCAAATTGGTTTCATAGATTAGGACCGTGCATAAGATTGGTGTCCATAAATAGCAATTTGTGTTAATAGCAAGACCGTCTTTTGTACAGTAATTAGTGTTCATAAATTTCAAACACCTTTACTGACTAAAACTCTGCATTCAGGTTTCATAGACTAGGACTGCCAGAGTGGTGGCAGCCCTTCACAAAAGAAGGACTGCCAGGGTCCTGGCCGTCCTTCTTTTGTGAAGGACTGCCACCACTCTGGCAGTCCTAGTCTATGATCTGGACTGCCAGAGTGTTGGCAGTCCTCTGTGTCATAACACGAATTTCAACCCGATGACAAGTTAAAATATAGTTACCAAGAGGGCTTTTGATGCATCAAAGTTATCTTCGGACGTTGCGGGAACGTGTTCTTCAGACGTGGCGGGAACATTTGATGATCCCGGTTGATCCATGTTCAATATTTTTCTACATTTAACACATAATTCAACTTTTATGTGTGAAATTATTGTTTAAAACATTAAACGTATTTTAGTTCGATGACTTACCAATAAATTGGAGAAGTCAATGACCTAGAGTTGAGGGAGAGAACAATTTGGAAAAAATGTAGGGATAAAAGAAAAGAGTTGGGGTTTAAATTCTTTGACCTAAGAGAAAGAGAGAAGAAAAGAGTTGAGGGAGAAAAGAAAAGAGAAGAAGGAGAGAGAAAATGAAAAGAAAAATTGGTATTTATAGGTTTGCTTGGGCTAGCCCCTAGCAAAAATTTTTGATGGCAAACTTGTAATATTCTTGAACTATTTTGGGCTAGCCCCTAGCAAAAAGGGTGGTGCCCTTAGAAAAAACCAAAATCAAGTCCCGAGTAAAGAGTGGATGTCACTTTATCTCGTGGCACTTAGGACTTGTTATTGCTAGGGCGGTAAAATGGACAAAGCTGTCTGTTATCCGTACGAGTCCGGATCGATAAATGGTTCGACCGCGGACCGTCCGACATTTTTTTGGTTTGTTTAAAAATTGGATCCGGACACGATCATATCTATGTCCGGTCCAAATTTGCCCACGGACCATCCGATAGTGGAGACTCCTTTTGATTTTGCATCAATTATGTCATATCATTTTGATTTTGCATCAATTTTTGGTTGTCTAGTCTGAATTTTTGTTAATTTTTATCATTGTTTGTTGTATTCTATAACCTTCAATTCTATTTTCTTTCAACGTAATTTTTTATACCAAACTATCAAAGTATCTTGATAAAAAAATAACTTTTGGTTATATATGTAATTTGTCCGCAAACCGTTCGATTGAATTAAAGAACAGTGGTTGTCCATGTTCGTCCGGTCCGAACTCGAACAGTGGACTGTATGTGTCCGTTCGTCCGAACTCATTTTTATTTTCGGACCGGACACAGACAGTTAACTGTTCGTGTCCGTCCGACTCGTTTACACCCCTAATTCTTGCACCACCTGCCGGTAATGACGTTGCTTGTCGATAATTGCTCACTCTTATGTACCTAACCGATTGTTATATTGTTTCCTACAAACTTCTCCTTGTAGCGAACTGTTTCTTTATCTAGACTTATAATGGTGTTGACTAATTCGAGACCACCTCCTATGTAGCTCGCCTAAACTTTATCAATGTTCCCTTCTCTAGAGGTAAATCAAGATTGGTTGATGTTCTAATTTGATGTCAAAATTGTCTTTTCCATGGCGATCTTATTGAGCTCTGCATAGAGCAATCTCCTGGATCCATTGCTAGGGGAGAGAATTATCTGGAAACTTAAAAAGACGATCTACGAAGTTGAGGACTCCTTATTTTTGGTATAAGATTTTCGAAAAACAATAACTTATAGGAACGATAAGATGGTGTAATGCTATCAGTTTATGAGAAAAAACAAGAAAATGGAAAGGTGCACAGTTTGTTGAGTATCATAGTCATGCAAACGCAACTCCTGGGAAAAACTTTTATTAAATATAAATCGTCAAGGACACACATAAAAACTTTCAAGTCTTTAATAAAGTTAATTCACTATAACTTCTAAGTGTTCATTTATTGTCATTCACTAAGGAGGACATGATAAGACGTTTATAAGTAGATATTAGAGCATCATTAGTAGTTGGGACTCTCCAATGTAATTTGAAGCCCAAAATTTCGGAAAAAAGGTAAATGTAGAATAAGTTGGGTTTGTATGAGAATAGTAGGAAATGATAAAGTGAGCTCCGGTCCCAAAAATTGTATGGTCAAAAATTAATGTAGAAAAAAATAATGTAAAATCTAGAATCTAGAAAATTGGGCTCCAATTGGGACGTACTATTCTACGAAATAAGTTCCTACAATCTAGAATGTAGAATTTGGGGGGCTCAACCTATAGCTCCCATAGGTGGGATGTGACCCAAAATCTAGAAATTGAAAATAGGGATGAGATTTACTATTCTACAAAATGAGCTCCTACATTTTGAATCTAGAATCTAGAATGTGTAATGGACCTTACTAATGATGCTGTTAGAAATAATAAAGGATGCCAAGGAGCCGACAAGAGTCATTGATGCACAACTATTCATAAACAATTTGTAAAAGTTTAAAGATATAGATCCAACATTTTTTTATATTTAAATTGGATAGGTTAAACACCTAGAAACTTAGACGGATAATTTTATGCTTTTTGGTGATGTAGTTGTGTTTGACACATGCTCCTATTCAAATATATATATTTTATGATATATTTGCACCGTTTACAAGTGTAGTACTTTTGATTGGTTATTCTCCAAATTTGTTGATGCAATGGGAGGAATTAAGTTGAGTACGTTCTATCATTATAGATTAAGATCTACGAATGAGTAAGTAATGTTATTGGAAAGATTTTTGAGAGTACACGACATTGATTTTGCATGTGATTAATTATCAAAGAAAGTGTCTGAAAGAGTTGGGAGTTGTAGAGTATTGTATACAACACTATGCTATTAGAGCATAAACGACTTCTACAACCATTTTGTGGAAAGAGAGGTGTTTGAGAGGGCAAAATGATCAAATCAGAGAGTTGGAGAAGAAGAAAGATCAAAGATCATACGATCTATGAAATATAGAGCATCAAGTTTCATACTCTTATGGAGATACATATGAGTAAGAACTATAATCATATTATCTCTTATAACTTCCAAAGGAGCTTTTGGTTAGCTTTATGTGTTGCGGAACAAAAGGGATGCAAAGTGAAGGTAGAGACACGATTTATCGTATAGGATTATTATCTTATAATCGAGCATAGACATGTGGAGACACATTGTTTATGATCCATCGACGAAAATCAATGACGTTTGTGTACTCGAGGGAGGATCGATATCCCGTGCCGACACTTAAAGTGTATTTAAAATTGATGAAGTTGATGAGTTTCGTACCTATTATATTTATAGAAGGTGGAGGAGATGGGTACGGAATAACCCAATTTTTGTTTAGTGTAGGAAATGAATTAGGTAAATACATTGGGAATATGGCTGGACAACATATTCAAATTATGGGATCGGTACGCATTGACGTTCTGCGTGAGCCATGAAGCAAGCCATGAGTTATATTTGAAGGCCAAAGAACAATGACAAACTAAATGAGTTGCTATTACACCCGTAAAAGTAGCTTTCCTTGAAAAGTTACTAGGATGCTTCAACTTGCAAGCATTGCAAAAAAAATTCTTCAGACTTCAAATATGATTATGTGGCTTACTTTCTCCATGCATAATGTCAATGTAAAGATCCTATAATCTCAATAAATTTATTCAGTCATATTCTCAATTTAATTACCCAATTTATTTTTTGCTCTTTAAAATAGGGTTGCTCGGTGCACATCGCGTCCAGATTTTATGATATGATACATAGAAAAGTTATATTATACTTAAAATGTGTGTGTACGGGATTTACGCCCCCTCAAATAACTTACAAGAGCATCATGTTACGTGTATTTTCGTTAATGGATTATAAATGTCTTTTAACTTATCCATACGCGGTTATAACATAAATCGTGTATGTACTTTCTCGTCACTTTCGTTATGTTCCGTAACATACAAAGCTAGCGAAATGCTCACTTGAAAATTACAGAAAGTAATATGAATATACATTTTACTCATATGTGTCTCCAAAGGAGTATGAAATTTGATACTCGGTCGTAGCATGTACTTTTTCCTATTCGTGCGATGCACTCTAGACCTGTAAATTGGGCCGGACCGACCCAGTCCGACACGAGCCCGGTCCGAAAAATTAGCCCATGGCCGGCCCGACCCGATTAATCGTGAGCCCGAATTGGCTCGACCCACTATATTGGACCGTGTTGTACCACATATATCAGCCCATAAGTTAGGCATGTCCCCACCCTATCCGATGCCCAGCCCAAGGCGCAGTCCGGTTGTGAGTACGACATCTCCAGTCAAACATAAACATGCTCCCACTCTCATATATGTAGACATTATATAAAGCTACAATGTCATAATTAGTATAACTCAACCAAGAACATTCTCGTAAAACACAATCATGTTTTGGAATTGAAGACTTGCATTTCTTAATGCTTATTTTGCACAATTATAAGTCATCCAATACAAATTTACTCTGAGATTATATAGGTGCGAGTGATAATATTGATTGATGGATCACCTCTTACGTGCGTAAAAGTAAGTAAACTTTTGCTCCCTTGTAACACAATGTTGAGGTGAACCAGCCCATGTTATGGCTTCCATATGATAATCGCAAAGTTATGACTTCGATCTGATTATAATCATTTTGATCCTTAGCTTTTATAAGGCTAATTATTGTTGTCCCCTTTTCTAGATCAGGTGCCTTCTCATAGTCTATGTATCCATTTTCTATTAAAAATACATGCTTACATTGTTTCAAACTAAAGGTATCCAAAAGCAAGAACAACATGTCCCGTCAAGAGTGGTCAAGTTTAGGCTTTAGAGATAAGGACGGAGAGAACCTCAGCTTAGGACCATCCCGGCTCACACCCGACCAGAACCCGAAGCCCCCAACGTGTTGTGGGTCACGTGTCGGGATGGGCTGAGGTTTTCCAACTTTGGCTCGGCCCGGACCCAACCCGACCTAACCAAATTTCGTGTCGGGCCTCTAATACTCTCACAGCATTATACAGTTCTCGTTCCTGCCAAGAAGTCGTCTTTGAGAATGTAAGGCCCCGCTTCTCACAAAGTTCATATACATCCATGTAGCCACTAATAGTCTGTAGTCACTAATAAGAGTGCTCCACCTTTATTCAAACTCGTCCATAATTTCAACGTGTTCAAACTCGTTCATAGTTTCAAAATGGGTTATTTAGTATTAGGGTCTCACATAATAGTGAATATTAGAGTTTGGATCTCGAAATTTTCTAATGTTAGGGTTTGGGTTTCAAAATCACTGCTCATTAGTATACGTGAACAGTGATTTCGAGATCCAAACCCTAACATTGGACAATTTTGAGACCCAAACTCTAATATTCACTATTATGTGAGACCCCAATACTAAATATCCCTTTCAAAATTATGCACGATAAGCTTGAAGTCATCCTGAAACTTGTAATTTGCGTTCAGAACACCTCTGACCTTTTCAGACACTTTATCTAATATATGTTGTCCTTTACTCTCGATAATCTTTCCAATAGCAATACTCATTGCAAGGACTTGATCAATAATAATAGCACACAACTTGTTCCCTCCCATTGCACCAAAGTTTTTTGAAAATAACCAAACAAAATTGTAATTTTCTTATTACATGATAAAGCAATTGTTGGACATGTAGAAGAGTTTGCCAACCCACATGATCAAACCAACCCCCGTCTAACGGACACCAAGCACAGATAAAGACAAGTATACGATGATGACTACGCGGTGACTACGTCACATGTACAAATCCTAACCTTTATAACTCAGGTGAAAATTACAAGATTGACAAAAACTAATATTGAACTCTTTGCCCTAATAGGTTCAACCTTTTCACCACTCTCAAGAAGAAAAATAGAAGATTACAATTGAGATCACTCACCAATCCGTAGCAATCTTCCTAACCAAAGTTGACGAAGAACTTTCTCTTAGATTTTCTTGTGGACAAGCACCCCGAATCTCCACTTTGTGGAGTGCTTTGTGCCTACACCCTCACCCCATATATACAGGATGAGAAAATCATATTCTAGTCATAATAGGATTTCCTAAATAGGAATCCTGTTATGCCTAAAATATTCCGTCAACATCCTATTTTAGATCATATAATATGATTTCCTAAAATAAGAATCCTATTATATCTAAAATAGCACAACACCAATTATGGACATCCAAATCAAATCAAATCAAATATTTAACTAGATTTGGATTCTACAAATATCACTACAACAAATAGGACCTACAATAGCAGTTTTTCTATAGCGTTCAAGTGTCCACGTTGTAAAATGTTATCAACAATAGTGTTCTTTCTGCAGTGCTAGAAGAATATCTATCTATGACGTTTCCTGAATGTTGTATAGTATATTATATACTAAATACATCACTTGAAAATATTCTCTCAAATTTTAATTCCCACGAAATTTTTTTACTTTACCGCTTCTGCCAAATATTTGACGGTCATAGCCGCCTTCTTATGCCTTTCATAGCTTTTTTTGACTTGGTCTCTCTCTCTCTGTCTTATTCCTTTCTCTCTTTTTTCACAAATGTTTTTCACTTGTCCCCTTTTTTATTGCTCTTTCCCTCGAAGGGATTGTCTTCACCACCGACAAAGGGGGACGTTTTCGATCGTCACCACCGGCAAAGGGTCTATCGTCACCACCGGCAAAGGGGATGTTTTGATCATTGGCGCCATCGTCACCGTCGTTCACCGCCGTCTAGGTCGTCTCCACCTATCCTTTTTTTTAAGTTTTTCTTTCTCGATGTATTATCTAGGTTAAATAATTAGGGATTTTGTAAGCATCGTAATATTATCAATCTTTATCTAGGGTTTTATTTTTAAAATAGGGTTCAGAGGAAGAAACCAACATTTAGGGTTTCTCTTTCTTAATATTCAATTTTAGGTTCTAATTCACCGATATTGTAACAATTTGGTTAGTTCTAAAATGCATTATTTCTAACATTTACGTTACTGCAAATTTTCTCTGCAAAATAATTGATTTTTTTTTTACTTTCATATGGAATTGATTATTTATCTTATGTTTATGTGCATTGTGGCAGGATTATACACTAGGAATTGTAGGGTCTAGTTCTCAATTCTGTGGCTTCTCGGCTAAAGGTGAGATTCTATTGACATAACCTTTTAGAATGCTTTGCTCCTGTAAGACGTGGTGGACACGACATGGACACTCCAAAAAGTATACCAATTTACACCAAAATACCTGCACTATGTTGTTTCATATTTTGTCCATACAAATGGATGGATCCACTTTTTAGGAGGAAAATTGCTATGCTGACTACTTGAAAATCTAGCAAAAATGGATGGTATATTTCAATCGAACTATGTATCTAATACATCTAAATAAAATTTAAGCATTAGCCAACCTAATGTTAGTGATCGGATTACATTTCTACTTTATTTGTTATTGTTTGCATTTGCTTATTGATAGGAGCACCTTTATTTGTCGCTGCACATGCATCACTTTGCTCTCATGTCCTATACGCATGCAATATATGCATTGCAAACTTTGGAGAATGTTATCTAGAGACATAAAACCATCATATGACATGTGTAAGACACTAAACAATCTTAACCGATGTCTTTTTTATGAAATCTGAACATGTTTATTTGTTATTGTTTGCATTCGCATATTGATAGGAGCACCTGTATTTGTTGCTGCACATGCATCACTTTGCCCTCATGTCATATACGCATGTAATATATGCATTGCAAAATTTGGACAATTTTATCTAGAGACATAACAACCATCATATGATATGTGTAAGACACTAAGCAATTTTAATTGCTGTCTTTTTTATGAAATCTGAACATGTTATGTTTCCTTCTATTTTACATTCTTTTTAGCTTAGTCTTAAATCTAGGCTACAACAATAGTTTGTTGGGCTACCCATAGGAGATGAATGCTCTTATGAAGTCTTTTCACTTATGTTCCATTGTTATTCTTTTCTGTTTTTTCCTTTCTATAGTTTTGCCTAAAATTTTGTCCACACAAGATATTCATCCAACTCTACCCCCATACATTACTCGACAAATTCGTGGTACTGAAGCCTGAGACGAGTCAAATAAGGCTGTATGGTTTAATTTGTAGAGGACAAACATCATAGATGTGTAGTACCATAGGCTACTATTTTGTATGAAAATTAAAAACATAACAGAGGTAGCAATATTACATGCACCTAGCCATCTAGCTACATGATCTATCATGGAAACAAAAGGTTCAGCTCTTTCACTTGATAGATTAAATTTCATAAATTATTTTCCAGGTATCCTTTTTCATGGTTTTTTTGTACCTTATTATAATTTTTTTAATATCCATTATTGTTCTCGACCATTTAGGATGCACCTTAATTTGCATTGTTGTACAATCACCTGAGTATATAAAGCAATAATATTTGTTGTCAAATGTTCTTGTCCAACCCTACATAGAACTACCCAAGGTATCTAGAAGACGAAAGGACAGATTGAACCTCTAGAGGAAAGCCTAACCAAGGTAATATCTTTCAATATTCATCATCTTCAAAATTATTTTAGTGGAACGGTTTGGACCTCAAGACTTTGCATTAATAGAGTGGAAGGTAGAAACAATATGATATACTGATACCAACGTTAATGCACTAATACCAAAAACAACTTAAAATGGGATTAAGTCACACTCCTATTATTGTATTTGTGTACAAATGAAAAATGTACGATAGAAAATTAAAGCAAAAAATCAACAAGCAATCTAGTGATAGCAAGCTCTCTTATCCTTTACAATCTTTGTTATTTGTTAGTCAGGGAAGGATGTATTTATACTTTTGGTGCCATAAGTATTTAGTGTCATTTGATTTTTTTGATTATTAGATTTTTAAATTGTTGATCGTCATCACTTGCTTCATTGTGATGTCACTCTTAAGTTTATCCCTGTTAGATCATACGAGTTAAAATGAAGTTGTCCCCTACTGGTATAACCTCACCTTATTTGATCCAGTGGGGGGAGATTGTTGAATATTAAACATGTTTTGTTTGTCAATGGACAATTCAAAATAATAACTTTTGCAATTGAGAGTATGATAATTGAATTGACATCATGAATGCATTACTGTAACTCATGTGCATGCATTGACTTTTCTAATGCCAGCATGTCATCATCCGGAATAGCAAAGCTAAGCAAGGCTGCTACTACGGGAGCCTTAAAAGGCTAGCAGGAGGAGGAGAAGGAAACATCTCAGGAAAGACTGAAGAGAATTATTAGCAAACATATCAGGAAAGACTGAAGAGAATTATAAGACTTTAGATTCTAATAGATTTGAGTCTTTGACGTTAGCATGTGGATCACATTATACAGTTCGAAAAGACTCTGCTGCTGACTGAATTGGCAAAAAAGAGGGACCAAGAACGTCAAAGACGGGAAAAACTTGCTGAAACAAGTAGATTGAGTCGCTACAGGCAGCCGCAGTAGAAGTCGAAGCCGATCTCCATCTAGGTATTTTTTTACCAAGCAAAACTGCATTATTTGCTATTATTTTTTTTCTGTAAAAGTATTGGTCATAACACCAATAGTAGGATTCATCTCCCCCTCTCTCAAATAGGAAAAATTAATTATAGGAAAAGGTGAAACTGTTACATGCAGATAATGCATTGTCTTCGACTGCTAATGTTTGTATTGGTTATTTTAAATATAACATTTGTTTCTTTTGTAGGTAAATAGCCTATTTTTTATAATATTATCTAATTCTATGATCAAATTTTTTAATCACTTATCCATACAATGAATACATGGTCCAAATCCTTGAATAGACTAATTTTTGTTAGCGTTACAAATGCCACGACCCTTAACTGAGCCTAATGGAAGTGAAAGGGATTCAAATCTGGAATACAAATGCAACAAAGATAAATGTTTATGGAATACATGAATACATGATCTTGTGTGAACTTATTTTTTATATAATAATGCTAATGTGTTTTATTCTCAATTTTGTGTAGGTTGGCGTGTAAATTTTTGATGGTTGTGGATATAAGCTAGAAGGAAAGTCGGTTGAGCTGTATTTTGGCCTACAGACATTTTGTATGGAAATGGAATGGTTTAGTTGAATTTTGGACTAGCGTTAGGTTACAAACATTTTGTACATCTTGGATTCTCTTTACATAAATTTTTTATTTTGGACTACTATTTCGATCACTTTAGGCGTACAATAACTTTTTATACATATTGAATGTTTTAATAAAAAATGTATGAATTTATTTATTTTGGCAAACCTTTTATGTATCTTGATTAATCAAAATGGAAGTTGCGTTTGAAATTGTTGAAATCAAAATTACGATTCAGCATAAATTTTATATGGTTAATTGTATGTGATGCACAGGTTAATTGTATGTGACACAGAATAGGTTATTCAGAAATGCTATAATAAATCAACAGCATTAAAGAACGATATGAACCATCTACAGTATTCATGAACACTATTATTCATCAACAGCATTCAAGAATGCTATAGACCAGACACAACATTCATGAATGCTATAATCCGTCTACAGCATTCACAAACGCTATAAAGCATCCACAACATTCATAAACGCTATAATCCATCTACAGCATTCAAGAACGCTATAATGTTATAGCGTTCACATACTATAGCGGGGGCAATTATAGCAGACGAAATACGCTATAGAAGGCTTTCTATAGCGTTCGACGCATGCTATTGTAGGCCATATTTGTTGTAGTGTATATTATTACCAAATCCAGACTGGATTCCAACAATCTCCTCCTCTAGTCTGATGAGAGGGTGTTAACCCATGGCTCCTCAACTGGACTCCATGCATGTCGTTCCACGACAGAATACTTGCTCCTCCATGCCACTGATCTTCGATCTCCCGAGTTGCTTTGCATCTTTCTTTGTCTCAGCTCCTCGACTGTCACATCGATATTAGCTGTCATGCGTAGCACCTCCTGCACCACTGGGATACTGCCGATATCAATAACACGACCAAGACCGAAGTTGCTGATGACCGACCTTACCGTAAGTCTCGGTTGCCTGTCCCAGACATCTGTCTTCCACTGGAACATGCTACCGTTCCGTCGAGCTTCTTCACCCTTGGCTGGTCCAACCAAGCGGACGGTACAGTTCTGTCAAGATTCGAACTCCTGAACCTGCAAACCTTCATGTCCAACACTGAAGCTCTTCCATACACATGCATCCTCGAGCATCATATCATGCACTATGCATGCCGTCGATGACCCATAGTTCCTCCTGAACTGTGTGAATGGTGATGCACTCGCGTCTGTTGAGTTTGCTGCAAACCATAATCTCCTTCCTGGTTTCGAACTGCTGAAACCAATGTCGCTCCATGAACCTTTGGCAAACCACCCGTTGCCAAAACTGGATCCGTAGAGCAACCCCCACCTGGAGACCGACCAGGTGTCATGGGACCAACAAACTGACCCTCAATCTTTCACTCATCTCTATTCGTCACTTTGTCTCG
Organism: Iris pallida; assembly: GCA_029216955.1. NCBI lineage: Eukaryota > Viridiplantae > Streptophyta > Magnoliopsida > Asparagales > Iridaceae > Iris > Iris pallida. The sequence goes on along the minus strand of JANAVB010013600.1, from coordinate 6,630,963 downwards.
AACCGAATCCTCTGTAACCCTCAAAACTTCTCGAAGACCCTCTTTAGCAAGTTCCTGACGATCCACCTCATGTTGAACACCCCTCGAGCCTCCATCCGGTGTCTGTGGCCTGCCTGTACAGCTCAGTGGCTTGGTGTAATGTTAAGTTTATGATAAAAAAAAGGAAAATGGGAAGGTGTACAGTTTGTTGAGTATCATAGTCATACAAACGCAACTCCTCGAAAAAACTTTTATTAAATATAAATCGTCAAGGACACACATAAAAACTTTCAAGTCTTTAATAAAGTTAACACTATAACTTCTAAATGTTAATTTCTTGTCATTCACTCAGGAGGACATGATAAAGACTTTTAGAAGTAGATATTAGAAATAACCTAAAGGATGCCAAGGAGCTGACAAGAGTCGTTGATGCACAACTATTCATAAACAATTTGTAAAAGTTTAAAGATACAGTTCCAACATTTTTATATATTTAAATTGGATAGATTATACACTTAGAAACGAAGACGGATAATTTTATACTTTTTGGTGATGTAGTTGTTTTTGACACAAGCTCCTATTCAAATATATGTATTCTATGATATATTTGCACCGTTTACAAGTGTAGTACTTTTGATTTTTGAGGGTACACGACATTGATTTTGCATGTGATTATTAAAGAAAGTGTCTGAAAGAGTTGGGAGGTGTTTTGAATGCAAATGGGACGTTGCGAAACAAATTCAAGCATTGAGTGTAGGGTTTTGAAATGGACGAGTTCGATCTAATGTGGAGTGTTGTTTACAACACTATGCTATTAGAGCATAAACGACTTCTACAACCATTTTGTGGAAAGAGATGTGTTTGAGAGGGCAATATGATCAAATTAGAGAGTTGGAGAAGAAAAAAGATCAAAGATTATACTACGATCTATATATAAAATATCGAGCATCAAGTTTCATACTCTTCTGGAGATACTTTTGAGTAAGAACTATAATCATATTATCTCTTATAACTTCCAAAGGATCTTTTGGTTAGTTTTATGTACGTTGCGAAACAAAAGGGATGCAAAGTGAAGGTGGAGACGTGATTTATCTTATAGCTGATTATTATCTTATAATCGAGCATAGACTATGGAGACACATTGTTTATAATCTATCGACGAAAATCAACGATGCTTGTGTACTTAGCTCGAAGTTTGAGATGAAAGACTTTGGTGGAGTCAAGAAAATTTTGGGGATGGAGATAAAAGGGAGAGGGAGAAACATAAATTGTTTTTGTCTCAGAAGTCGTATATTGAGAAGATCATTGCTCGTTTTGGTATGAAAGATGCAAAGATTGTTTCTACTCCCTTGGCTGGCCACTTTAGGCTCTCAGCCAAGTTATCCCCTACTACAGATGAGAAGAAGGAGCACATGGTTCGAATTCCTTATAGGAGTGCAGTTGGCAACTTAATGTATGCTATGGTGTGCACTCGACCAGACATTTTACAAGTCGTAAGTGTGGTTAGTCACTTTACGGATAATCCGGGAAAGAAGCAATGGAAGGCTATAAAGTAGATATTCAGATACTTGAAGGGCACCACTGATGTGGGATTACCCTGGTGGAGACTTTAGTCAAGTCAGTGGATATGTGGATTCGGACTATACTGGTGATCTGGATAGTCGCAGGTCAACTACTGGATACGTATTTATTTTACATGGTGCACCAGTCAGTTGGAGGTCTATGTTGCAGGTTACGGTTGTCCTATCGACTACTGAAGCAGAGTATATATGGTGATAACGGAGGCAGTGAAAGAAGGCTTATGGTTTCGTGGTTTGATTAATGACTTGGGGTGAAGCAGGATGTAGTTGATGTGCATTGTGATAGTATGAGTGCTATCTACTTGGCAAAGAATCAAGTCCATCATGCAAAGACCAAGCATATTGATGTTCGCTACCACTTCATACATGATGTTGTAGAAGACGGTGATATTGTACCGGGAAAGGTGCATACCAAGGACAACCCCGCTGATAGTTGACTAAGGTTGTTCCTGGAGCTAAGTTCCAACATTGCTTGGACTTGCTCCAAGTCCTACCAATTGCTTGATAGCCCTTAGGGGCGGAATTGACGAGTGGTTGATTTGGTGAAGCTGTGCGGAGGAGAAGTGTCGGCTCAATTTTGTAGCAAAATCTTGCCGAGGTAGAGATATGAAAAAAATGTCCAAAAATAGGCCCATGACCTTTTTTGACCATATATACGGTAATCCTATACAAGATTGGATTTGACCATATATGTGGTAATCCTACATAGGATTAGGATTATATTTGTTATCCTACATAGGATTGGATTTCTAATATATATAATCCTACATAAGATTTGATTTTAAACCTATATAGGATAGGATTTCTATGGTATATAAAGGGGTCTAAAGGTTTTCCACAAAAGACACCTCCAAGAGTGCTCAATGTAAGTTGTTGAATAAGTTCAACACAAGTATCTCGTTGTGCTCAAGTTGTTGAATAAGTTCAACACAAGAGAGCTAAAGTTGTTGAATAAGTTCAACACAATAGTTTGAGAGATTTTTTTAATCTTTGTGATAGAGAGTTTTTGAGTGCAAGGAGAGAAGTGTTGAGAGCTATTGTAATTACTTTTCTTCTTCATGGTGGAACTAAATCACTCTCATTTGTGAAAGTAGACATCTTGGCCGAACCACATAAATTATTGTCTTTGTGGTTGTGAAATTTTCTCTGAGTTTTTTGGATTTATTTTCGTTGTGCCCCAACATCGTACCTATTATATTTATAGAAGGTGGAGGAGATGGGTATGGAATAACCCATTTTTTGTTTAGTGTAGGAAATGAATTAGGTAAAGAGTCCATTTTTGTTCACCCATCAAAACGAGAATGTTTGTTCACCAAACAACAAAAATTGACACGAGTCAAATTCATTCAACATAAACCACTTTGGAAGTGGTTCTGTAACATTCAAAGTAGTTTTGACTAAAGAATTTGACATGTGTCAATTCTTTATTGGAAGGTGAATAAGCACCCTAATTTTGATGGGTGAACAAAAATGGATTATTAGGTAAATATCTTAGAATATGGATGGACAACATATTCAAATTATGGGACCGGTGCATTGACGTTATGCATGAGTTGCTTTGGGATCGGTGCATGGACAACCCATTTTTTGTTTATTTGAAGGCCAAAGAACAATGACAAACTAAATTGAGCTGCTATTATACCCGTAAAAGTAACTTTCCTTGAAAAGTTTCTTGGATCCTTTAACTTGCAAGCAGTGTAATTTTTTTTTCTTCTTTGGCCTTCAAATATGACTATGTGACTTACTTTCTCCATGCCTAATGTCAATGTAAAATCCTATAATCTCAAAAAATTTGTTAAGTCATATTCTCAATTTAATTACCCAATTTATTTTTTGCTCTTTAAAATAGGGTTGCTCGGTGCACATTTCGTCCAGATTTTATGATATGATACATAGAAAACTTATATTATACTTAAAATGTGTGTGTACGAGATTTACGCCCCCTCAAATAACTTACAAGAGCATAATGTTATGTGTATTTACGTTAATGGATTATAAATGTCTTTTAACTTATCCATGCGCGGTTATAACATAAATCGTATATGTACCTTCTCGTCACTTTCGTTATGTTCAGTAACATACAAAACTAGCGAAAAGCTCACTTGAAAATTACAGAAAGTAATATGAATATAGATTTTACTCATATGTGTCTCCAAAGGAGTATGAAATTTGATACTCGGTCGTAGCATGTACTTTTCCTATTCGTGATTGTAGAAGTTGTTCATGCACTATAGACCTGTAAATTGGGCTGGACCGGCCCAGTCCGACATGAGCCCGGTCCAAAAAATTAGCCCATGGCCGGCCTGTCACGACCCGCTCCCGAATAATCGGACACGAGTCGGACATGCCCAGCCTTTGTCGTTAGACACAACAAAGTAAGCTGTACCAATCTAGGAAAACTAACCAGATATCAAGACAAGTATAAAAATACAGCATCTATAAATGTATCCCAGAAAAGAAGTACAAGTCTCAGAATTCTATTATATTCCAGCAAATGAAAGTAAGTCTACTAGTCTCAATACAAGGAAATAATATGGAATACTAAGGTAAGCTCTAGGATTCTGCAGCCTCTAAGTCAAGAGCAGCACCAGCTAGCTCTCCTGCATCAATTGACTCCCCACCATAGTAGGTGTCGCACAGAGCCTCCAACTCACCTGCAACATATCCTAGTCAGGAGCGGAGCTAAGTATATCCAAGGAAATGAACATGAACATCATGGTATGAATCAAGAAACAGGAAATATATATAAGTACAGGAAATGAGGTAAGACATGAAACTGAGCAGGAAATACTGAAAGTAAAACAGGAAACATGGTAAGAGTCCTGAATCATGAAATACAATCTGAACATGAAGTATAACCTGAATCATGAAATACAACCTGAACATGAAATACAACCATGAATCCTGAAATACAACATGAATCCTGACATGTGCAATATTGAAATACATCTAGATTGTGATCGGCTTGGGTAGATACAATGAACATGAAATGGTACGGCTTTGGTCCCGCGTGCACGATGCGGGACCCAAGCTATTCACATGAGTAGTAACAGGGTTTGATCACATATCTATAGTATTTCCCCCCCCAGACACAAGTAATACATGAAACATGAAACCAGACAATACCGTGATACATCGTGTCAATCAAGGAGATATAGGGATGAACATGTAAGACATGAGAAATGAACAAGTCCGAGGAGTATATTTGCCTCGCTTCGGGTGATCGAGAAAGGGTAGTAGAGCTGGAAATCCTCCTGTTTAATGATTACACTTGATTAAATATAATTCTCTAGTCAAAACCATATATTTATAATGCTAACACTTATTATTAAACTTAACTGATTACTGCATTCTAGGGTTCATAGGCTTGGTTATCTAACCCCTCTAATATTACTTACCATATTTGCTTTTATAACTTGCCATAAGAATATACCCTAGAATATAGTGACATGTAACTATAAGTATTAGCTAATAGGTTTAGGAAACTAATAGTCCTATTTTAGGCTAATACCCCAGTATAGTTCAATCCATAGGACTGAACTCTCAGCCCAGTCACAGACCAGCTTCCCTTCACAGGTTTTTGCATAACAATTCCTAACCAAGATTTAATCAATTAGCCTAGTAATGCTAAACCATCTACTGGACATTCCCCTATCATGTTCAGTTGGGAACATGGCTTGAATTAACCCTAAATATAATGCTAAATGATATCAGCCAACCCATAGTCTCAGGTCACTGAATAGCTTAGATTAGGTAGGACTGGTACATAGTCCAGTCCTAACACTGCTGCTAGGGGACTGATATACCATAGTTCTGTCTAAGACATGGGACTGATATACTACAGTTCAGTCTAAGACCGAAACCTACTCTTAGATAACTCTGAACATCATTACAGGTTGTATGTGTTCCTGCAAAGGTAATAGCAGTAGCCATAAGGTGCAGCTATACTTGAATACAATTTTTAGAGACAAGGATTGGTATTACAACTTAATTTTCATTCATCTAATACTCATCCAAAATTGAAGTTTAAACTAAAAGTCGAGGCAAGAGACTTCAGACTTAAATTTCTGATTTTGGAACATTATCACCGAATGAATAAATCTAGAGAATACTTATACATCCCATGCATCCTTAATATCAGTCAATGAAATCAGAAATCAGTGTCCTAACACATGCTATACTCTCTCATTGTGTCTGCACAGGACATTTAAGGCTCTGATCCTAAAGCAACCTTAATGGTTCACTCAGAACCTGATACCAATCTATTGCTTGCCAAGGAAACTCAGGTTTCAAAAACCAATTCCTAACTAGGAATTATGTCTCAGTCCTTAACAGGACAGGAAAGGGTTCAGTCCATCAATTCTACCATAAGACTGTCTCCTACTGCAGGTAGTGACATACCAACAGCAGTAACATGTATAAAAGAAACTTGATGTCCATGGACTCAGATTTTAGGTTGCAAACCCCCCTATTTACCAGGTACGTTGGTTTCAGAAATGGGATTTGAGAGAATGTATAGTTCTGCAAAGAACTTAAACTCGGATACTAAATCATGTTCAGGTTTCCTTAGTTCAATGTTAAAACAAAACATTTAAACTCAACTGCATATAGGTACTATCCCAAATCAGTACCAGTAGAATAGTTATCATTTCAGGTTTATCATTGAACCAAATAGTAACATGTAATTCTAACTTCACTGATAGATTTAAATCCTGCAATCTCTTGTGCAACAGTCTACACAATACTGCTATGTAGGTAGGCTATACTCCTACTGTTCTAAAAATCCTAAAGAGCCTAGGACATGCTCTCATGACCAACTGGCCTCAACATATCAGTCTTGTAATAATCCCAATGTTGCTTGATCAATCTTGCCAAACATTCACCCAACTCGAGAGTTAAGTTATGGTAGGAAATCGATCAAATGAGTATTTGATCTTGAGTTTGACCTCAACACAGGGATTCATTATCAAGCCTGATATTAGTTGGTCCAAAACAAAGTCAGGTTCATACTAACTTCAATTGAAATTCACAAAAGTTTATCAATAACTAAAACATCCTAATCCTGAGATTCTCGTAGAGATAAGATAGCAGTGTATAGACTGCTATCTATCCTCGATTCATCCTGCAGTTAAGATATCTACATGTTGATCTAAATTCAGTAATCAACAGTGCCCATTACAAAGAGGTAAGGGAATTACCTGATGGAAATCAATTCTCGACACCAATTCTTGAATCAATCACTGGCCATTCGTGACAAATCCTGAGATCAACCATCATACAATTCTACTGATGAGGAAAATTTGGAGTTCGACAATAATTAAAATGAACTTAAAAATCGATCGAACAAAATGAAGGATTGAACGTTCACCTCTGATCGAGTTCAAAGCTTGATTCGTCAAGTATGAGAGTTCAGGAACACGGATCAGGACACGTACTCGATCAAGTGATCTAGATTAAAAAAATATATATTCATTGAAGAGGCAGTTACACATTCAACTTCTATAGATCTGAAATTACCTTTTCGATTCCCGATCTTCAAATGGATTGATCGATCGATCCAAAATATGAAGGAGAGATAAGTCTGACCTAATTTCTGATATGGATTGAACCAATTCTCAAATCAAACAGAATTTAAGATATGTATGAATCAAAAGATGTTTCTCTTCAATTGATAACCTCACCTGTCAATTGATTGATGATTCCATCAAGAACAGATCAGGACACGAAGAGAAATCTGAATGAAACGAGTCGTTCAATCATCAATGTAAACATTTGAGTTTCGAATCAAGGAAGAACAGAGAAGAACCATAGGAGAATCACCATTACCTAGCTTCAAGGATCGGCGCAATGTCCTACTAGCTCCATCACCACCATTCCTCCGGTTGAAGTCGAGCTTCAGGTTGGGGAAGAAAGAAGGATTTCTACAGAAACCAAATTTTGGAATGAGGAAGAAGGAATGAGTGATCGATTCCTTAAATAGGCAGTTAGGGAGGGAAAGTAGAGGAAATTGAAATTAGAAAAGGTTGTTAGAGCATATGGCCTGCCATTTCGGTTGAAAAGAATGAATTTCAAACTTCTGTTCTTCCTTTGGGAAGAATTAAAGAGATGAAAAATCAAAGGTGAGTTGATACCAACACTCTTAATGGGCCTTAGTACTAGGATGGGCTGATTCATAAAGGAGAATTTATACAAACAACTTAAGCCCAACTTTTAGTTAATTAAAAATTAATAATTATAAATAAAGCTTATAAAAGTAAAATTTTCCTTTTATGAAAATTACCAATTTGAAAAGGTGAGGTTACACGGCCCGACCCGATTAATCGTGAGCCTGAATTGGCTCGACCTACTATATTGGACCATGTTGTACCACATATATCAGCCCATAAGTTAGGCATGTCCCAACCCTATCAGATGCCTGGCCCAAGGTGCAGTCCGGTTGTGAGTACGACATCTGCAGTCAAACATAAACATGCTCCCACTCTCATATAGGTAGACATTATATAAAGCAACAATGTCATAATTAGTATAACTCAACCAAGAACATTCTCATAAAAACAATCATGTTTGGAATTGAAGACTTGCATTTCTTAATGCTTATTTCGCACAATTATAAGTCATCCAATACAACTTTACTCTGAGATTATATAGGTGAGAGTAATATTGTTGATTGATGGATCACCTCTTACGTGCGTAAAAGTAAGTAAACTTTTTCTCCCTTATAACATAATTTTGAGGTGAACCAGCCCATGTTATGGCTTCCATATGATAATCACAAAGTTATGACTTTGATCTGATTATAATCATTTTGATCCTTAGCTTTTATAAGGCTGATTATTGTTGTCCTCTTTTCTAGATCAGGTGCCTTCTCATATTTTATGCATCAATTTTCTATTAAAAATACATGTTTACATTGTTTAAAACTAAAGGTATCCAAAAGCAAGAACAACATGTCCCGTCAAGAGTAGTCAAGTTTAGGCTTTAGAGATACGAACGGAGAGAACCTCAGCTCAGGCCCATCCCGACTCACACCCGACTAGAAACCGAAGCCCCCAACGTGTTGTGGGTCACGTGTCGGGATGGGCTGAGGTTTTGCACCTTTGGCCCGGCCCGGACCCAACCCGACCTAACCAAATTTCATGTCGAGCCTCTAATACTCTCACAGCATTTTGCAGTTCTCATTCCTGCCAAGAAGTCGTCTTTGAGAATGTAAGGCCCCGCTTCTCACAAAGTTCATATATATATTAAGAAAGGGAAATTTCATTCATGAGCAGGTGAACACTATACAAATCACAACCTCTAAATACGAGGCTCAGACATACTTAACCAAATCCCATTCCTTTTATATCACTATCTATATTTTTTATGATATCCGTTATTGTAGTCCTCTTCGCTTCGAAAATTCTCTTATTCCTTTCACGCTAGACGTGCCATATCACAGCAAGGAGCCTGATTCTTCCCTTTGTATATAACTCCCTCCCTTTATTTTTGAGACCGTGGATCTCCTCTAGGGCTTCAGTCAGCCCCTTCTTCTCCTCCCTTGACAACACCCACTTGATTTTTGTAGTGCCGCCATATGTAACCCGAGACTTGGCAGTGGAAAAATAGGTGGTCTCGATTTTCATTGCCCCGTTGCATAGTACATACACCACGTTTGGAATTTGGATTCCAAATTCGACCAATCTCTCTTTCTTGTCAGTAATCTGTTCTTGATCGCTTTGTATGCACATAATCGCATCTTATTAGCGGTGCCTTTTACCCACACCAACTCAGCCCAGGTAACCGCTTGCTTATGTGGACGTTCTTCTTCGTAGACCTGTAGTGTCCCATCCCTATATTGTGCCCCATTTTCGTCATGGGGTGTGCGAGAAAGGAACACTGTCGCTACCGATTCAGTCGGGACCGATAGATCGGGATCGGTTGAATCGGTCGAATGGAAACGATTGAATTAAGATCATTTTCTCGTTATGGGAAGGATTCTTCGGAATCAAGTCCCATATTCAGCGGATTACGCCTCAAGGATTGGCTCTGCGGCTGAGTCGGGAGAGACCTCCCATTGCTCTGCTTTTCATGTCGCACTTGCTTTGGCTTTGGTTTTTGTGAATGCGTTTTCGTAAATTTTTTGATGGTTTTTATGGCTTGCATTTTCGAACTTCACATTCGTATCGAATTTTTTGAATAATACAGTATTCTAATCAGTTGCTTATGTGATTACAGGTGATCGTGTAGGCGACGTCTAAGCGCAGCCAACCAGTCCCTCGCCTGAAGCAAAGACTAAGGTGAGTGGCTGACCTTCTTCGCTTCGATCATCTGTTTCAGAATCAAATATGAAACATAAAAACAATGCTTATCGCCATATTGTAGAATCAATGAAATTATGGCGTGATTCTTCATGTAACACTTACTATCGAACAACTTTACATGAAAAATTGATGTCTGCTTTCTTATGCCTTATTTACTTGGCCTATGCAAACCAAAGGATGAATCGATTAACGTTTATCGCAACGATATGGCTAAAGTTCATAAATGACTAAGTTCAAAGAAAAGGACCAGTTTCGCACCAAAAGAGAAGTTAATGGTTTTAGTAAAAAGATAGAATATTTCATGAATCTGCAAAAAAAAGGTCATTGGACAACTTATGCATAAGGCGTAGTTTCCTCGAACGGTTGCCTAGGCCAAGGAACCGATTCGGCCCGGGAGGAACGAGTATAGCAAGCGCCACCCATGAATCGGCGTGGGTGATTCAGGAATTTTCGTACTGGGCTCGATACCCGTCGCGAAAGGGTCGTCGTCTAACCCAGCTATAGTCCATAATGGCTTGACATTGCTAGTGACCTTCACATCCTTTCACTGCTTGAACTAACACACGTGATACGGGATGATTATGATAACTGCTCAATGTATACAATTTCAGATGCTTGCCTCAAAACATGTTAACATGCAAATCAATCAGGATGGTTAGAAAGTTCACAAAAATAGCTAACATGTTTTATAAAACTGCTTGAACCAAATGCAGAGCTTAGGTTTAATTAGCTACTTGCCAGTACATGTGATCGTGCTGACCCTCACTCTTTGCAGGTGCCAGGAATCAGGAAGAGCGTGCCAACTAGCTAGGCGACCTTCGTGCTTTTGAAGCTTCGACCGCGCGTCGAAGACCCTACCGCTGCACTTTTGAAGACTCTTCGCAAGTCCAAGGAACATGTCTTGCCATCCCTCATATCCAGGTGGCTGGAATACTTTTGTTGTAAATGAGGGATGTATGTATGGAACAGCTATCTCATCGGCACTCTTTTTGTAATCGAGTCATGTTGTAAAGCCTGCGCGGCACGATTATAATAGAGACTATAAATGATGTCTATTATCAATAAAATGCAAAGTTTCTCTATCTCAATGTGTTGTTCAATTTGTCTGCGCTCTCCTCTTAGTTGACGTGAATATAGAGTATATTAAATGAATATAGAGTATGTAATGCATGATATGTTAGATGAATGAAATGATATATATATGATATATATCCTCTTTACATTAATGTATATATATGGTTGAATGTAAGCATGTAGGAATGCAATTAATGTAATATATGTAAGCAATGCATAAATGCATGAATGAAAGAATGATATACAATGCATGCATGAAAGTATATAATGAATGCTAGATATAAATACAAGGTATATATGTAATGATAGATATGAATGCATAATGTATAAATATTGTAAATACAATATCAGATTTCATATGTAGACATAGAACCAATGCATAGCTGATATTTAGATTGAATGTTAGTTCATTTTAGGTTGTTCGAACACTGAACTGTCCATGTAAGCATATACCTTCCTTTTCCTATTGCCAAGCCAATTTCAGTTTTCAATATAGTGGAATGTCTATGAATGTAATGTTAACCTTCAACCCCTTAATTCGAAATGTTAGTTAATTTCAGTATTAGACAATGCATGAGCTGTATGCATATGGGATGTTGGCTTAATGGCAGATTTTAGATAACATGGTTCATTTTATGTGGTTAGTTACACCAGTTTATGGGATAGCTCACTTTAGTTTATATGTAAATGTGGAACTAAACTGAGAATGAACTTCACCCTCTGCACAAGGACACCTCACTTTATATCAACCACCATGCCATGTAACCTTTCTCTAAATGATTGCCATAATATATATAGATTTATGTAAAGTATAGATGCATGTTAGTTATAACTTAAATAGTCTCTACTCTAATGTATATAGATGTATACTTGTAGCCATGCATGTTAAGTATAATACATATGTAATGTAGATGGGTTAGCTTTGTGCCATGTGTAGTGTAAACTCATAACTAGTGTTGATTTCTCTTTTCATGTACACCTCCATGTTCACACTCACACACATAGCTTTACATGTTAGTTCTTTTCTCATATATATATATAATGTTGAATATGCATGAATGTGATATATCTTGATATGTGACTTGTGTTGGCTTGTATAGCCTTGGATTTGTATGGTATGTACTAGCTAGGGTAGACTGGTTAGGCCTAGTGAGACTTCATTGAGTCTATATTGACCCAGTTGACCTAGCTTTGACTAGATAGTTGACTAGAGTTGACCAAGTGTTGACTTTAGCCTTGTTTGACCTAGACAGCATGTAGATGCATTGTAGCAGTCTATTTCCTTATTTTAGATATGTTGTAACTTGTGTTGCTCTGGTTAGGAGACAGACACCTCTCCTCAGGCAGTACACCCTCTTCGAACATTCAGTTATCAGGCGAGTACATTCTCTGACCGTTTTATACTTGTCTGGATTTACATTCTTGCTCTAGATTACTGTACTTGATGCTGACACGTTGTTATCACGGATTGGTACTATACGGATCTTCTTTTTGGGATGTTATCCCCTTGTATTCACTAGATACATATTGTGATGTGCATTTCACTTCCATATTGTATTTATTGAATACCTATATCCTTGTATACTCCTTGTGCATATTGTACTCTCAGTACCACATGAGTCCCAGGGATAGACCATTGTACACTATTGTATAACATTGTACAACTATTGTATAACATTGTACATCTATTGTATAATATTGTACATCCATTGTATAATATTGTACACTATTGTGCAAGATAACGTAACTAGAGTGGATCCTTGTGTATTGATTGGAAAGGGGAAGTAGAATTGGTTATGTAATCAAATCCTATTGTACAAGATTGTATAACTATTGTATATGTCTATTGTACACCCACGTACAATAGAGTTACTATTGCATTTTCTTAGACCGTTTACATAACCATATTGTACTCTAAATCACAGTAGGCTTACAGTTCTTACTTATCATATTTAGATATTTTCTGTTATCAAATCTCTACTGTTTTTCATATACTTCTTTCTTTCAGCGTTTCATGTACCTTACTCTATTGCATGCTTTATATTTCCTAACATGATATGAACTGCGTGAGATGTTTTGTGCTTACTCCCGTCCTGACTGGACCTGTTGAAAATTTTACAGAGGATGTTGAGGAACCCTGCACCCTTACTTGGAGTTTGCCTAATTGACACTCGCGACCTGGACCCCTGGGGAGGTTCAGGCAGCTGCTCAGGATGATACCTTGTATAGTGTAGATAGCTTAGACTGTCCTCTCTTTTTATGTTTAAACTATTGTCTTTATTTTCAGAGTTGTATATTTTATAGATGTTGAGACTTGTTATTTATTTTTGCTGTCCCTCAGTTGAGAATTTCTTATCTATTTCCATCGTGCTACATTCTGCCTTAGATTGTGATTGAGTTGTACCACTGTGTTGGCCTCCTTTTGGAGAGTATATTCATGTTATGTAGTTATAGTTCATGACCTAGAACAGCGTTCTACCGCCGACACTGCGGCGTAGGCTGGGCGCTGTTACATACTCGTACCCTCCTGGTGGGTGCGGGTCGTGACAACATGTTTCAGATTACCTTATGACTATGCCTTGTGCGATCGCAACCTAGGTTCGTACGACATCACGTCTGGGGACGACTATCGATTCTTCGAAATTGGGGCGTAAATAATGGTATCAGAGCACGGCTTTACGTCCTTGGCCTCTAGTCTCGAGTCTCTAGTCTCGAACCGTTGACATCGTGTCGAAGAGATGAGTTGTTCCATACGCTGAACCCAAGATATTTTTTGAAACTAACGAGAGTTGCCTTTTTCTCAGGAGTTGCGGGACCTCGGGCAGAGGACGAAGTGAGCGCTTCCAGCGGCTCGAGTAGTTTCGAAACTGAGCCTTCCATCAACCCAACGGAAAGCATGCCGACCGAAGCCGGACCTTCCGGCAGTCCTATGGAGTGGATGCTGCATATGCTCAAAATGCAGCAGAGGTAGGCCACAGCTTTCTAATAAGAAAGCAAGAAGCTGTGCCTGCAGTCCAAAAGGCGAAAGGCCCAATTTGAAGCCCGGTTCAAAGCGCAGTTCAAGATACAGCAAGGGCAACTTGACACGCTATGGCAGTTGGTACAAACAATCGTGACCAATGGGAACTTTGCAACCCGCACTGTCGAACCCATGAACCGGCCCCTCAAAATCGTACCCGGAGAGCCTTCGTCTCAGCTTGCATCGCCAGAGAATAAGACCTTCGACTATACCAACTTTAAGAAGGCGTTTCGCACTTTCTTTTCCAGTACCGAAGACCCTTACCTTGCGATCGACTGGTTAGACGAGATCGAAGACAACTTCGAGCTCCTTGGCATCGATGAGGCAAAGAAAGTCGCTTGTGCTCAACTTCAACTTCGGTTAAATGAGCACGACTGGTTGGCTTTACAAAAGTTGCCTATCCGCCGCAATGACTCCACCGCACCGATCTCCTTGGCTACGTTCCACAAGGCCTTCAAAGTCGGGTACTTACCTGCTACGGTCCGCCAGGCGAAGGAGAACAAGTTCATGTAGCTGAAACAAGGAAACATGACAGTGCGTGAGTATGCTGCAGAATTCAATAAGTTGGCCCGATTTGCTGGTGTCTACCTGCCGACGGTGGCGAGTCGAGCACGGAGATTCGAAGTGGGCCTGAGGCCTTCAATTTTTGCCCATGTGACTGTGCCCGAGTATCAAACGATGGGCGAGTCACTCAACCACGCCCTCCGCTTGGAGCCTTAGTATCCTCCTGCCACTACTGGCACTGTTCACTTTAATAACAAACACCATAGTAATGCAGGAGGCAACAATACGCATAAGCTTCCCAACCACGGCAACGGAGGCGACAACCTGGGAAGGAATCGAGTAGTTTGCAATTATTGCCACAAGGTGGGACACATGGCTAACAAGTGCTTAATAAAAATTGGAGCATGCTTCGGTGCGATCGAGTAGGGCACGTCGCACGCAACTGCCCTGAAGGTGGGTCGAACCAAAACCCCCGCAACACCAACAGAATCGAGGCCAAGCACCTCGGGCTCCACAGGCCGTACCATAAAATGACCAAGACCGTCGCCTCAATGCCCTGGGCTGCGTCTACGTTGTAAGTCCACTTCCCGGATATTGTTTTCTTAATTATTTTATTTTGTTAATATTTCCTAGTTAGAAATTTGAAGTTTTAATTTAAAAGGTACTTAGACTGATAAAAGGTTTTGTCAAAACTATTTTTCTTATTATTATTATTTTGTTAGAATTGTGATTCTGTTGTTGGTTAGTAAAGAAGTGATTTGGGACCTTGTGCCTCTAGAAATAATAGTTAATAGTTAATTATCATTATTATTGTTATTACGGTTATTTTATTATCTATTATTATTATTGCTATTGTTAGTGTCATCATCATTTTCATTAATTTTATAAAGTATTAAGTTTTATTTATAATGTCTTAGAAATATATCTAAATTATAGGCTTGTAATATGTATACGGTATTTTAGATAGAATTGGGGATTTATAAAAAATATAGGCTACGATATTTTGATGACCCCAAATATTATTTTAACTTATAAGGATAATCGATTATTTGAGTACTGAATTGAAATTTATACGATTTTGAATTATGTAGTACTAAATATTGATTTAAACTAATATTATTATCTACTAATAATTTATGATTAAATTAGTCACAATTTAGAAATTGTTTTAATTTAAAATTAATTTGGAGGATTTATCCATTGGGCTTCGAGAGAAAATTTGGTCCTCACTCTATTCCTAGATTTCCTACTTTACGGGATGTAGATGTATGCATCAATCTTCCTTTTGCAATTCGGGTACAAATATTAAGCAATTCAGATACAGATATGAACCAACCTAGGATCCTTATCTATTCCTATTCTATCTATAACCAGATACTCATCGCCACCCTATTCTAATTATAATCAGGAAACTGGATCACCATCCCACATCATCCCCGTCCCCATATTGATATACTCTCTCGCGAACCTCCAGCACGGTCGATCATCATCCCCGCAGCCACCCGCTGGCGTACACCACCTAAACACCACAACCACCACCGTACTCCTACCCGACTCAAGACCTCGCCATCACGTCACCGTGTCAGCCACCTGCATCAGTTAATCAATAACCCGAGCTCACCACCAATCCACCTACGACTACCAACACCATCAGTCGTCGC
Source organism: Iris pallida (assembly GCA_029216955.1). NCBI lineage: Eukaryota > Viridiplantae > Streptophyta > Magnoliopsida > Asparagales > Iridaceae > Iris > Iris pallida. The sequence goes on along the minus strand of JANAVB010013600.1, from coordinate 6,614,846 downwards.
CATCCTCACTCTCATCACCACCATCATCCGCCTCTGTCATCGTTTCCCCGTGTCGCGCCATCAGCCCTTACTCAGCTTTGTGCTCCTCCGGTCGTCGCGACCATAGATCCGCCAATGACCGGCGACAGGCGACACACGCCGATCCAAAGTTTGTCGCACTGTCGAGCCTCCTGCGCGAACTCAGTCGCCGCGTAACTCGCCACCCCCGACGAGCGCCGAGCGGTGAGCAGAACACCCAGGGGCGGAGGTATATATAGACTGCACTGGGCTGTAGCCCAGTGCAAGCAAAGAAAAAGCCAAAAAAATTTCTAATGATCTCAGGCTGCCAACCCACTTCTTGTTATTGCCGAGGCACAATTTTTGATAGAAAATTCTGAAACTGAAACAATTATACACACAACGTTTCAAATGCAGCACCTTAAAGAAGATGTGCAACAGAGATCCTGGAGGATTCTGAATTACGAGGATCTAAAAAGATTCTACGTAATACACAAAAAATCTAAAGAGACTTTGTGCAAGCAACTATCGGCAGTAGAGCTTCTAAAAAGAAGTTACTGTAAAAGGCAACAGCAGCGATGACAGGCGAGAATGAGATGTTGGAGTGAATGAACCACCGTTGCTCAAAGCTTTATTCGTCCCACACGAGCACGAACAGCTTCCAGGAACCAGCAAGTTCACGAAGAACTTCTGGAACGCTCGTAAGTCAATATTTGAGACTTGAACGGGCTTCCTGGACTTAACAGACTCCCTCAACTCTCTTCTTGGTGCATCTTTCAAAGGAGGCCAAGGGGCTCTATTTATAGAGTGGAGTTGAGACTTCACCTCTTCTCCTATCCGATGTGGGACTAAAATACCAATACTCAAAAATAGAGTTTGATATTTTAGATCATCCCACAATCAGCATAAAAGTGTGCCAGTCCACGCCTACCCCCCGAACACTCCCGTGCATGCACGAGACATCCTGGAGTCCGTGTCCGAGTCCGAGTCCACACAACAAAAATTAACTTGCATCATTGTTGGATTTAATCCTTTTTCCTTCTAGGAAAATACTTCCATATGGCACAAACTTGTGCCCCACTATACCTCATGTGCACACCTCAACACAAGCAATGCATTATATTGAGATACTCACCATTTGGTGTAGCCGATGTGGGACTATCTTTTCTAGTCCAAAGGCAAAAAACACCAACAATCCTCCATATATCTCAATATATGGGTTGAGCATTCCCCACAGTTACTGCCCATCATACATTAGGAGAGATGTCGCTACGACTTGAATCTTCCCGCATAGGTTAAATAACAGCATGATACAAGAATGGACTAAGCCTTGAATTCTGCACCATAACTGCAATTCTTCCTACTCACATAATGACATCAACTGTGCTTCTGGCTGCACATTGAAGGCCTTGTGCCAGCCTAGTTTCAGTGTATAATTTTGGGCGTCTACAAGCTTACCCTCAAGAGACGGCCTGATATCTCTTTCTATACACTATAGGTGAGTTTTTTATTAAAGAGATATGGCATGAAGCCTTGCGCTTCCTTGCGGTGCTACGCCGCTATGACATGGCCTGAAGCCGAGGCATTACCCCTACATGGGAACCTCATCGTAGTGTCATACTACTGTAGCATGAGGTCACAAGCCTCTTTGTAGTGCCAAACTACCCAGCATGAAGCCTAAGGCTTCCTTGCGGTGTTATGCCGCAACGATATGGCTTGCAATACCGAGGCTTTACCCCTACCTGGGTACCTCATCGTGGTGTTGTGCCACTGTAACATGGGGCCATCCTCTCCTTTGTAGTGCTGTCTACAACTCTTTAATTACGTCATACAACATTAGGCTACCTGCCTATTTGCGGTGCTACGCCGCTGTGACTTGGCTTGCAAAGCCGAGGCATTACCCCTACCTGGGAACCTCATGGTGGAGTCACCCCACTGTAGCATGGAGTTTCACTCCTTGTAGTGCTGATCTACCGTGCTTCCTGTAAAGCACACCAGGCATTCACTCTGCCTGAGAACTCATTAAGGCGTTTAAGCCAACCTTCCATAGGATCTGTTTTTTCTGCAGAAAATATATAGTAGACAACAGTGGTTATGGGTCCGTATCCCTTCCATGTTCCAGAGAACAAGTACCCACTGTTACCTGATAGTTTCCCAGTCAGTGATCCTCCTTTGAACCAAAAGTTAGATGCCTAGTAGATTTCTCTTTGAACTAATAGCATAAAACTTTATGGTAGGATTACAAAGACACACTATCAGAATGCCTTCAAGCCCATTTTACAAGCTGTGTCATCGACCAACTGGCGCTTGAGGCCCTTTGTGAAAGGATCTGCCAGGTTCTCCTGACTCCGAACATCAATCACTGCAATAACACCTCTCTTGATAAGATCGTGTACTACTCTGTGCTTCAACCGCACCGTTCTCTTCTTTCCGTTGAAGAGTTCATTTGATGCCACTACTGCTGCCGCCTGGTTGTCATAGTATATCGGTATTGCCGGTATCTGAGCCCCAACTACCGGAAGATCATACATGAGCTCCCGAAGCCACTCTGCTTCATCTGCAGCAGCATCCAATGCAAAGAATTCAGATTCCATGGAGGAGCGAGATAACATAGTCTGCTTCTTCGACTTCTACGATATAGCAGCTCCGCCCATGGCGAATACGAATCCACCTGTGGAATACTCGCTCTCCATATCTGAACACCAGCTAACATCACTGAAGCCTTCCACTACTGACGGATCTTCGCTGTAGAAAAGTGGATATGTCTGAGTTTTCTTAAGATATCTCATAACACGCTTCACAGCTTTCCAGTGCTCAACACCTGGATTGCTAGTGAACCGACTCAGCATTCCCACTGCAAAATCTATGTCAGGCCTTGTGGCAGTAGTAGCGTACATCAAGCTTCCGATGACGCTAGCGTACTCCAACTGCCTAACGCTTTCCCTCGAATTTGGCTCCAGCTTCTGATCACTCCGGTACGGTGTATCAATAAAAAGAAGATCTTTATACCCGTAGCGAGTGAGCATCTTCTCAATATAATAAGATTGTGACAGCGCTATTCCAGTGCCTGTCCGGATGATCTTGAGCCCCAAGATTACGTCGGCATCCCCCAAGTCCTTCATACTGAACTTGGTCAAGAGGAATTTCTTTGTCTCTGTGATGCAGCTTAAATCCGTACCTAGGATTAGCATGTCGTCCACGTAAAGACATACGATTACTCCTCTTCCGTCAGCAAACTTCGTATAGACACACTTGTCTGTTTCACTGACCCTGTAGCCATTTGACCTTATCACCTTGTCAAACTTCTCATGCCACATTTTGGGAGCTTGTTTCAAACCATACAGAGACTTCATCAACTTGCAGACTTTGTCTTCCAGACCTCTGACGACAAAACCTTCTGGTTGTTGCATGTAGATCTCTTCGGTCAGCTCACCATTAAGGAATGCCGTTTTCACATCCATCTGATGTATCACCAGCTTGTGTATTGCTGCTAGAGCAATTAACAATCTGATGGTTGTCATCCGAGCTACTGGAGCATAAGTGTCAAAGCAGTCGATCCCCTGCTTCTGAGCAAACCCCTTGGCCACTAGCCTGGCCTTGAACTTGTCAATGGTTTCATCTGCTTTCATCTTCTTCTTGAAGATCCATTTGTATCCGATGGGTCTTGCTCCTTCTGGCAGGTCAACCAATATCCATGTATTGTTGGAGGTGATTGAGTCAATCTCGTTGTCTATCGCCTCCTTCAAGAATACAGCATCTCTGGTCTTCATCGCCTCATCATAGGCAAGCGGATCTGCTTCCACATGATAGGTGACGAAGTCATCTCCGAAGCCTTTCCGCCTCCTCGTTCGCTTAGTTGACGACTCAGCGAGTTCTGGTTCAGCTGGTGTCTCCTTGACGACAGCTTCATCTTGGACTACTGGTTCATTAAAGACTTCTGTCTGCTTTGTACCCTCATCATTCTTCGGAAGATCCGCGAGAACAATATTCTTGTGTTTTGCAAACTTGTCTTCAAAGTATTCAGCATTGCGAGATTCGATGATATGGTGTGACTCGATATCAAGGAATCTCCGAGCATCACTCTTCTCGGCATACCCCAAGAAGATCGCCTTCGTAGTCCTTGTCCCCAGCTTCTGAATCTTCAGATCCGGGAGCTTCACATAAGCCAGACACCCCCACACTCGAATGACTTTCAAGTTAGGTCTGACTTTAAACCAGAGTTCATGAGGAGTTATGTCGGAAGTTGCATATGGCACTCTGTTCAGAATGAACGTTGCCGTTAGTGCAGCTTCTCCCCAGTAACACTTTGGAAGACCCGTAGTCAACAACATGGAGTTCATCATCTCTGTCAACGTTCTGTTCTTCCTTTCTGCTACTCCGTTGGATTGAGGAGAGTACGGAGCCGTTGTCTCATTGATGATTCCATGTTCTTTGCAGAATTATAAGAATTCATGAGACCGATACTCCCCGCCTCGATCATTCCTTAACCTCTTGAGTTGTTGTCAAGTTTGTCGCTCAGCCTCGGCCCTGAACTCCTTGAACTTCTCGAATGCTTCGTCTTTAGACTTGAGCAAGTAGACGAAAGCATACTTTGAGAAGTCATCGATGAAAGTAATAAAATACTTCATCCCGGCCTTTGTAGAGAATTGTTTGAAGTCACAGATATCTGAGTGAACCAACTCCAGAAGATCTGTGCTTCGATGGACCCTGTGAAAGGGTTTCCTTGTGATCTTCGTCTGAGCACATACTTCGCATTTCTCTACCTTACCCCCACACTTGGAGATAAGTCCTAGACTAGACATTCTGTTAATCCTTTTACAATGAACATGTCCTAGCCTATTATGCCACAACTCAAGAGAATAATCAGAAAAAGTGATTGTATTTATATTATCATGCTGGGTTACAACAAGCTGAATCTTGTACATTCCTTCAGTTTGGAAAGCTTTTCCGAAGAATGTACCCTTCTTGGACATCACCAACTGGCCAGCATTGATGTCCATCCTCAGGCCTGCGTTACAGAGCAGACTTCCAGGGATCAGGTTCTTAGCAATTACTGGAACATGCTTCACACCTTGAAGCGTCAGAGTGTTCTCCGATGTGAGTTTCAGCTCCACCGTCCCGATCCCCAGTACTTCAGCTTGTGCCTGGTTTACCATTATGACCTTCTCTGAAGTTGGCTCATAAGAGACGAACCAGTCTTTGTCTGAACAGACATGGCAGGTCGCACCAGTGTCTATCCACCAGTCCAAGTCAGCCCCCACAGTTGCAACCTGTGCTATCATGGCAACTAGATTAGTAATCATAGAAACCTTACTAGGCTCACCTTGTTCTTTGGGTTTGGACTTGCATTCAGATTTGTAGTGGCCCTTCTTGCCACAATTGAAGCAAGTCACATGGGACTTGGACTTCTGCTGCTTGAAAGCAGGACCCTTCACTTTCAGATTCGTGAAGTCCTTCTTTTTGCGATGAGAAGCAGCCTGCTTCCCCTGGTACTCTCTGGTTTGGACCAGATTTGCCTTCGCCAGTTGTTTGGACAGAGTATCCATCTTCTGTTGAGAGCGCATCTCGTCTTCAACATGGATCTCTTGCAAGAAATCTTCTAAGCTAATTTCCATCTTCTTTCGATGCATCCTTGCATAGAAGTTGCTCCATTCTGTAGGAAGTTTCGCGACGATCCCTCCAACGACAAACTTGTCGACGAGGGGCATGTTCTCGTCTTTTAGTTTCTGATACAACTTCATAAACTCCTTTACTTGGGGCAGCATCGCCTTCTCGTCTTCGAAGGTCCACTTGTGGTATTTTTCTACCATGAAGATCTTGGACCGGTTCTCGTCATCTTCATAGAGCTTTCCCAAGGAGTCCCATATCTCTTTGGCAGATGTCTTCTTGGAGTAGGACTCTGCCAGAGAGTCTTCCATGGAATTGAGTATCAGTAGTTTGCATATACTGTTTTCTCTCTTCCACTTCGCTTGCTTGGTCGTAGCAGCGGCCACAGCCGCAGCAGATCTAGTGGTTGGAACGATCGGTTCTTCTTCTGACAGCACGTGATCAACATTCACAAGTTGAAGATTTAAAGTGACATTTCGTTTCCATATCTGGAAGTGTTCGCCATCGAATTTCTCCAACTTGTTAAAGCCGGTATCGATGAGCGAAGCACGAGAGTTATCCATCAATAAAGCTTTGAGATTGTTATTGCCGAGGCACAATTTTTGATGGAAAATTCTGAAACTGAAACAATTGTACACACAACGTTTCAAATGCAGCACCTTAAAGAAGATGTGCAACAGAGATCCTGGAGGATTCTGAATTACGAGGATCTAAAAAGATTCTATGTAATACACAAAAAATCTAAAGAGACTTTGTGCAAGCAACTATCGGCAGTAGAGCTTCTAAAAAGAAGTTACTGTAAAAGGCAACAGCAGCGATGACAGGCGAGAATGAGATGCTGGGGTGAACGAACCACCGTTGCTCAAAGCTTTATTCGCCCCACACGAGCATGAACAGCTTCCAGGAACCAGCAAGTTCACAAAGAACTTCTGGAACGCTCGTAAGTCAATATTTGAGACTTGAACGGGCTTCCTGGACTTAACAGACTCCCTCAACTCTCTTCTTGGTGCATCTTTCAAAGGAGGCCAAGGGGCTCTATTTATAGAGTGGAGTTGAGACTTCTTCTCTTCTCCTATCCGATGTGGGACTAAAATACCAATACTCAAAAATAGAGTTTGATATTTTAGATCATCCCACAATCAGCATAGAAGTGTGCCAGTCCACGCCTACCCCCCGAACACTCCCGTGCATGCACGAGACATCCTGGAGTCCGTGTCCGAGTCCGAGTCCGCACAACAAAAATTAACTTGCATCCTTGTTGGATTTAATTCTTTTTCCTTCTAGGAAAATACTTCCACATGGCACAAACTTGTGCCCCACTACACCTCATGTGCACACCTCAACACAAGCAATGCATTATATTGAGATACTCACCATTTGGTGTAGCCGATGTGGGACTATCTTTTCTAGTCCAAAGGCAAAAACACCAACACTTCTCTACCTCCCTAGCATTGTATAAAACTTTGCTGGCTTCTTATTCAACTCTTGAGAGAGAGAGAGAGATGATTGATTGCTTCTTTACATTCCTAAAATCTAAAATATTGAACTCTTCATTCCAAAGTGGTCACACTAATCTAGAGAATACAATTTCTCAATTCAAGAAAAAGTACAGCATCTTTCCATTGAATAGTAAGAAGACATAGTTGAAGTAGGCGAGCCAACTTAGTCCGCAACTACTTCTTTCTTAACTAGATCTAGTATCAAAGTATTCAAATTCACCTAAAACTATGCTCTGACCTTCACATTATGCTCACATTGAATTGTCACAAATATGGATGATTTATTTTTATTTTTGAAGAGAATACATAATCTAACTCCCATAAATAATCTTGCTTGGGAATCCATTATGTACATAGTTTGGTTTCCGGAAAGCAAAAAAAATGATGAATTGAGTACTTTTCATCTATATTTACAATGAATGCATTTTTTTTAAGTTTATTGTCTATGACAAATTTTGAATAATCAAATTTACAAAGAAAATTGTGTCGAACTTTTGGTATAAATTTTTAGAACATTACGGTAACTATTTGTCTATTAGCTAACCCACCCTACTCCAAAATCCTGGCTCCGCCCCTGAGAACACCACTGCAACTGACCCATCCGCCCTCTGCTCCGCTGATCGCCCAGCACCATGCGGTTTCGGCGAGCCAAATTTCGATCGCAGCAAAGCGGCCGCCGCCCCGAGTCGACCGCCTCGCTGGCCGGATCCTGCCCCACCGCTGCTCTTTTCCCTGTGCCGACTTCCGTCGAGCATCGCTGTAGAAGCCATCGGCACTTCCTCGTTGCCGCTCGACGACCGCGGCGCACCGGCCGACTCGGCCGAGACCACAGCGGTCGTTGTCCCAGTGCTCCCGTGAGCCGTGCACGTCCGCGCCTCTAGTGGCCAGCAACTCTGCCGTCGAGTTCTTCCCCTTCTCTTTTCTATCAATTGCTGATATTGTAGACCCTCTCTCTTTGCGTGTTTGATTAGAGCTTGGGTTACTTTAAAGTCTTGAATCTTGATACTTGGTTACTTTTAGGGGGCGTTTGGTATACGGAGTACTATATAGCCAGGAATTCTATATTCCCGGGAATTAAATTCTAAGGAATTAAATTTCCTGGAAAATTACATTCCCATGTTTGGTGACAATATAAAAATTCCCCAAAAAAATAAAAAATAATAATAACGAAAAAAATGAACAAATATAAAAAACTGGTAAAAACGACAAAAAATCGGTAAAAACAAAAAAAAATGGGTAAAAACAACAAAAAATCGGTAAAAACGACAAAATAACAAAAACGACAAAAACGATGAAAAACGACAAAAAATCGGTTAAAACGACAAAAAATCAAAATGCGACAAAAACGACAAAAAATAACAAAAAAATCGGTTAAAACGACAAAAAATAACCAAAAATCGACAAAAACGAAAATAATCGATAAAAACGACAAAAAGGACAAAAAATCGGTTAAAACGACAAAAAATCGATTAAAACGACAAAAAGAGACAAAAAATCGGTAAAAGCGACAAAAAAGCGACAAAAATGACAAAAAATGACAAAATCAGTAAAAATGACCAAAAAGTGACAAAAACGACAAAAAACGACTAAAATCGGTAAAAACAACAAAAAAGCTACAAAAATGACAAAAAATCGCTTAAAACGACAAAAATTGACAAAAAAAGCGACAAAAAGGACAAAAATTGGGTAAAAACGACAAAAAATAATCAAAAAGTGACAAAAAAGACAAAAATTGGGTAAAAACGACAAAAAATCGCTTAAAACGACAAAAATTGGTAAAAACGACAAAAAATGACAAAAAAGCGATAAAAACGAAAAAAAAGAGAAAAAATGTTCAAAACTAATCAAAATTGATCAAAAAAGAAGAAAAAAAAATTTAGACAATTTTTTTTTGCCCGGACAAAAAAAAACCCACCTATTCTCAAGGGATAGAATTTTCATGTTTTGTGGGTAAACTATTTATCCGGGTATTTATAATTCCCGGAAATAAATTTTTTATAAGCCAAACAAACGTGGTAATAGATTCTCATCTTAAATTTTCCCGAAAATAAAAAAAATACCGTGTACCAAACGCCCCCTTAGTATTTTGTTCCCCTCTTGTAATCTGAGGAGTGGACAGTACTACACTTTTCTATTAGTTTTTAGAAGAAAGACAGTTGTAGGTACTAGCAGCAGTAATATTCTTACCATTAGTATCATTATTATTATAATACATTTGTTAGTACAAAGTCACTGAGCCTACCTTTCTTAAACCCTAAAGAAGATTGGTATATATTTTATTATTATTATTACTATCATTAATATCATGAGTTTTATTGATATAAATATTTTGGGTGTTACCAATCTATATGATTATTCTAGAATATATTACTTTTTATGGTATTTCAGTTATGGAGTTCTAATCCAAAAGGCCTATATATATATATATATATATATATATATATATATATATATATATATATATATATATATATATATATAATTTGGGCTTATATTATATATAATTTTGGGTTATCTTTATGGGCTTATATATAATAAAATTGCTATAGGCCTTATAGGTGTTTCAACGGATTTTCATATGTGTATAATAAATATTTCAAAAATAACTTAAACTCGTTTAAAGAATATTTTTCAAAACGATTTTATGATTATTTCCAAATATGCTATTATCCTAAAGGGTCTTATAAACATATTCTAATATGGACTTTAAGTATATATATATATATATATATATATATATATATATATATATATATATATATATATATATATATATATATATGTAAGGTTAATTTATTAATCATGGGTTTTTGAAATAAACTAATATAAATTATTTCTTATACCTATAGCTATATTTTGTGTATGATAAATATTATGGATTAATATTTGGGATTTCATATATACAGAATTTTCAATAAGTTTTAAATATACAAAAATAATTCCAAAGAGTTATAAATATTTTCTAAAATAATATTCTTATTCGTAAGTCAAGTTCTCTTAGATTAGATTGTCCATCATGACTAATCGATCATTTCCTATTTTCTTGCAAATCCGAACTCCCTCACATCGACCCTAGCCAAACGGACTATTCTGGACGCAATGGTATTATCGGTTGCACCAGCTAAGGGCCCCAGGCAAGTGCACTTTCTGATTGCTTTCAATTCTTAATTAGTAGTTTTTTCATTTCATGTGTATACATATGCTCTTCTGCTTGCTGACACGCTTGGTACACGGATTAGTATCATGGATCTCTACATACTACATTTCTTGATTCTTATTTACATGTTTACCGTGTTCGTGACTTGTTCGAGTCCATGAGTACTAGTCGGACGGGTAAATATCTTAGTAGACGTGTGAACTACCCAGAAACATCCCAAAATGTCTGATCGTGTCTGATAACAGTCGCACAATTCACGTGCTGGATGCCGAATTTATCCCCTAGCCGTTCACACGTCGAACCCGATATTTCAAAACACGTAGATAGTTGTCATTTTCTTGATTCTTCTTATTTTTTTTACCGCTTGCTGGGTCACTCTATTTATATGCTTTTCTTTTAGTTGACCTATCATGTTGTCGGTACTTGTCCATTCTAGACATGCCATGATTCAGCTTACTATCTAGTTTTATTTCACATATGCTACTTTCATGTCTTGTAAATTCTATTATGTTTTCGGATAGCCGTCGGTCTGTGTGCTTGTTCATTCTTGACTGGAAAGCAACATTTTTCAGATTAAATATGGCTTCTCTTAGCGTCGGGAGATACGGGTGTACTTGCAGGCAAAAATCTAGAGATTAGATAGATGTGTTGTAATCATTTTATTATGTAAGAACATTGTACTTTCCTTAAATATAAATCTTGTAATTAATATAGCAATATGAATGAGCAATAAATATTATATTTATGTGATTTTGAGTATCTTGGGCGTGACAGCGTTCTACCGTCGACTCTGCGACATAGGCTGGCTTGGACACACACTCGTATCCCGAAAAGTAGGTGCCGGTCATGACATACGCCATGACCCGGGACGAAGCGTTCGCATCTGACACAGTCGTGACAGGTATACTGCATTTCAATAATAAACCTGCTCGTGTACTATTTGATTCAGGTGCTACGCATAGCTTTATATCGGTAGATTTTTTTGCCGAACACAAATTCCCTGTGACACCATTAGGCCTGAATCTTAGTGTCAGCATACCATCGGGCACGTCACTCCTTGCAAACTTAGCCTACGGAGACGGAATCATCTATATAGGTGGTCAAAAGGTAGGTCTTGATACGATAGTCCTAGACATTAAGGACTATGATATCATTCTGGGAATGGATTGGCTTGGTCCGTGAAACGCAGCCATCGACTGTGCTAAAAAGACGGTCAACTTCTGTATACCTGGAGTGCCTAAATTTTGCTATTCGTGTGGTGAGATATCGTCGACCTGCATGGTGGTCTCGGCAATATCGACTCGAAGGATGCTGTATTCCAAGTGTGAAGGCTATTTAGCATCTGTTCGAAACATGAAAACAAGATGGTGCAAACGCGGGTGAGGCCGACGTTGTGGTAGAATTCCCAGACGTATTTTTGGATGAGCTAGCCGGCATGCCACCTGATCGAGATATAGAGTTCACCATTGACATATTTCCCGATACCCGACCGATCTCAAAAATACCGTACAGAATGGCCCCTACAAAGCTTAAGGAACTCAAAGTACAATTACAAGAGTTGCTCGATAAGGGATTCATACGGCCTAGCGTCTCGCCATAGGGAGCGCCCGTGTTGTTCGTCAAAAAGAAGGATGGCTCAATGCGTCTTTGTATCGACTACCAAGAGCTGAACAAAGCTACCGTCTGGAACAAATATCCATTGTCCCGTATAGACGACCTGTTTGATCAGTTGCAAGGCGCTTCAGTATTTTCTAAAATTGATCTTTGATCGGGCTACCATCAACTCAAGATCAAGCCGGACGATGTATCGAAGTCAGCCTTCCGCATTCGATACGGCCATTACAAATTCCTGATAATGCCATTCGGCCTAACGAACGCCCCAGCTGCTTTCATGGATTTAATGAATCGGGTGTTTCAACCCTTCCTCGACAAGTTCGTAGTAGTCTTCATCGACGATATACTCGTCTACTTGAAGGACAAGAGACAACACGCTGAGCATCTGCGGACCATGCTTCAGACCCTTCGGAAAAATCAGTTGTATGCGAAGCAGAGTAAGTGTAAATTTTGGCTGAGTAGCGTCGCATTCCCCGGACACATCATTTCATTTGAAGGTATAACAGTCGACCAAGAGAAAGTTGAAGCCGTTGTCGATTGGAAACGGACAGCATCCGTCGGCGAGATTCGTAGCTTCCTTGGCTTAGTAGGATACGACTGATGCTTCGTAAAAGACTTCGCGAAGATCGCGTCGCCTCTGACTCGCCTCACCCAGAAAGGAGTCGCTTTTGAATAGTCAGATGACTGTGGAGCTTTCTTCCAGGAGTTAAAGCAACGGCTTATCTCGGCCCTGATACTTGTACTTCTAGAAGGGAACGAAGGATTCCAGATATTCAGCGATACGTCTGATCAGGGTTTGGGGTGTGTGCTGATGCAACGGAATACGGTGATATCTTTTGCTTCCCGACAGCTAAAGCCGCACGAAAAGAACTATCCCACCCATGACCTGGAGTTAGCGGCGATTGTGTTCGCGTTAAAATTGTGACGTCACTATCTTTATGGCATGGCATGCATGATCTGTACGGATCACAAGAGCCTCAAGTATCTATTCACGTAGAAGGAGCTGAACTCGCGACAAAGGCGCTGGCTTGAACTGATCAAAGATTACGACTTGACTATTGACTATACGTCGGGCCAAGAAAATGTTGTGGCAGACGCTCTGAGTCAGAAGTATATTGCCTCGCTATCCATCGACCGCAGACTGCTACGTGACCTAGAAGAGATGGGCATCGACCTCCGGGTTCGATTCAGGGATGTACAGTTGGCGCAGATGTAGTTAGAGTCGAGCTTGCGGGAAAAGATCAAGACCGCTTAGAAGGATGATCCGTACCTGAAGAAAGTGCGAGAGCAAATTTCAACGGGTAGTGCAACCGACTTTGCGGTAGATTAAACCGGCGTGCTTCGATTGAAGGGTAAGCTATGCGTTCCGGACGATTCAGAACACTTAGAAAGGAGATATTGACGGATGCGCACTATACAAAATATACCTTGCATCCTGGCAGCACAAAGATGTACAAGGACCTCCGCACGACCTTCTGGTGGCACGAAATAAAGAGAGATGTGGCACTCTTCGTGTCGCAATACATGGCCTATCAGCAGGTGAAAGCTGAGCATTAGAGACCAAGCGGGAAGATGCAGAACCTTGCGATTCTAGAATAGAAATGAGATCATGTCACTATGGACTTTGTTGTTGGCCTGCTGAAGACGCAGCGGGAAAATGATGCCATCTGGGTCATCGTTGATCGATTAACCAAGTCAGCGCACTTCATTGCCATTAAAGTTACTTAGAGCGTTGATCGCCTGGCTCAGATTTATCTTGACGAGATAGTACGGCTTCACGGAGTCCTTGTATCTATCGTATCTGATCGGGATACACGATTTCTATCGTGCTTCTGGAGTAGCCTTCAGTCGGCTCTAGGTACCAAGTTGCAGTTCAGCTCAGCTTATCATCCCCATACCGACGGCCAAACGGAGCGGGTGAATTAGATTCTCGAAGATATGTTATGGCTCTGCGTAATTGACTTTAGGTCGATTTGGGATATTCATCTACCGTTGGTCGAATTTGCATACAATCCAGCATCCAAATGGTGCCGTATGAAGCCTTGTACGGCCGGAAGTGCAGATCATCCATTTGCTGGAATGAAGTCGGGGAACGACAGATTCTTGGCCCGGAGCTGGTGGAACAGACCGTGGAGAAGGTCAAGCTCATTCAGGAAAAATTAAAGACTGCGTAGAGCCAACAGAAAAGTTACACGGATGTTCATCGTCGACCCTCCGAGTTTCAAGAAGGCGATCACGTACTTCTTAAAGTGTCGCCTATGCGTGGAGTTACTTAGTTTGGTGGAAACGAAAAGTTGAGTCCGAGATTCGTTGAGCCGTTTGAAGTACTCAAACGAGTCTCCCCAGTGGCCTAACAGATTGCCCTGACGCCAGCACTAGCGAGTGTGCATAATGTCTTCCACGTCTTTCAGTTGCGGAAGTACATGCACGACCCAAGCTACGTGGTAGATTTTGGTCACCTGGAGTTGAAGGCCGACTTATCATATGTTGAAGTGTCGGTCCAAATCGTAGAACATAAAGATAAACTGCTCGTCCGTGTACGCTGGAGCAATCATTCGTTCGAGGAGTTGACCTGGGAACTTGAATCGGAGATGAAGAAAAAATTTCCTTCATTGTTCTCGTAGAGGTAGGTTCTATTCTTAAGTTTCGAGGACGAAACTTTCTATTAGTTGTTTATGGTGTGGTGCCCATCCCTACATCGTGCTCCATTTTCGTCCACGGGGTGTACGAGAAAGGAACACTGTCACTACCGATTCAGTCGAGACCGATAGATCGGATCGGTTGAATCGGTCGAACGGGAACGATTGAATTAAGATCCTTTTCTCGTTATGGAAAGGATTCTTCGGAATTAAGTCCCATATTCAGCTGGTTGTGCCTCAAGGATTGGCTTTGTGGCTGAGTCGAAAGAGACCTCCCGTTGTTCTGCTTTTCATGCCGTACTTGCTTTGGCTTTGGTTTTCGCGAATGTGTTTTCGTGAATATTTTTGATGATTTTCATGGCTTGTGTTTTCGAACTTCGCATTCGTATCGAATTTCTTGAATAATATAGTATTCTAATCAGTTGCTTATAAGGTTGCAGGTGATCGCGTAGGCGACGTCTAAGCGTAGCCAACCAGTCCCTCGCCTGAAGTAAAGACTAAGGTGAGTGGCTGACCTTCTTCACCTCGACCCTCTATTTCAGAATCAAATATGAAACATAAAAACAATGCTTGTCACCATAGTGTAGAATCAATGAAATCATAGCACGATTCTTCACGAAACACTTGCTATCGAACTGCTTTACATGAAAAACTGATACCTATTTTTTTATGCCTTATTTACTTAGCCTATGCAAACCAAAGGATGAATCGATTAACGTTTATCGCAATGATATGGCTAAAGTGCATAAATGACTAAGTTCAAAGAAAATGGTCAGTTTTGCACCAAAAGAGAAGTTAAAGGTTCTAGTAAAAAGATAGAATATTTTATGAATCTGCAAAAAAAAGGGTCATTTGACAACTTATGCATAAGGCATAGTTTCCTCGAACGGTTGCCTAGGCCAAGAAACCGATTTGGCCTGGGAGGAACAAGTATAGCAAGCGCCACCCATGAATCAGCGTGGGTTATTCGAAAACTTTCGCACAGGGCTTGCTACCGCCGCGAAAGGATCGTCGTCTAACCCAGCTATAGTCCATAATGGCTTGACATTGCCAGTGACTGTTTGCAAAAACAAAAGTGTTCTTTATTTCACAAACTTTGTAAGAAGATTACAATAGAATTCTGGGAAAGTACAACTATAGGAATCCGATCTGAAGACGATCGTTTTATCCCTAGGACGATGTGAACTTTGAAGACGGTAGCCTCTGAAGAATGCAGCAGCACTTTAGCATGAACTCCTGATCTCTGGTGATGACTTGAATGATCTCTGATCTGATCTGGGGCCTGATAATGAAGGACTTGAAACTCTATTTATAGAGTTCTGGAAATAACTAATTTTTAGTTATTCTGAATTGCGCAGGATGGATTGCGCAGACATTGGACTGCGTAAGCAGTGAACTGCGCTGGCAGTCACTTGATCGTGGACCAACTGTATGAGACGCGTGGCATTGTTTGACTGAAATGCGCTTGGTCGTGTACAGACGGTTGCCACGTGGTGAGCAATTGATGGCATGTAGGCCACGTGTAAATTGTCAGTTGTCTTGATGGAGTGCGCCACATGAACTGCGCTGGCTTCAGACTGCGCTGAGATTGAATTGCGCTGCAGGGAGTCTGGCAGATTGCGCTTCGATTGGGCTGGTAGCTTGCGCTGCATGTACAACTGTCTTCGAGCGCTGTGCTGCACGAGAAACGAACAGTTTCCTCGTTCTTCGAGCTGTCAGCTGTCAGAAGATCTGATTTTCTGTCAGATAATGATGACGAGACCACGTCAGCTTGCACGCTTGAATGTGTGCGCAGTTCAGCTTGCGCAGTTGAGTTGTTGCGCAATCTGTTTCCTGCGCAGTTTACTTGAAGGATGTACAACTTGATTTTCTTTGCTTTTTTGATGTGTGCAATTTGATTTTTAGGACCTACAAGACCCCCTTCAAAGTTTTTGAAATTTGAAAATATTCAAAGTTTCGAAATACTTTGAATTTTGACTTTAAAATCAAGTTGCGCAAGTGATGCCTTGACTGCGCGTTTGGAGGAATCAGCTCCTAATTTCTTGGCGTAATCTGAGTTGACTGTTACTTTTGAAAAACTATAAATAGTTCTCATTCTTCTTTCTGTCATTTTTTACTTGTTTCTATTTGTTCGAGAGAGAAAAAGCTCCTGTGCCATCTTCGACTCTTCTCCTTCTCCTCCGTCGACATCAATGGCCCCCAAACGTTCAGCCGCCGAGAAGGGCAAAGCCCCCGCCGAGTCTTCGACTCGGGCTGCGCCCCAGATTTCTCGTCACGAAGTCGGTCACCTTGTGCTGCAAGGTAGATGGTGAACTTTGATCAAAAACCCTTTTTAGGGTTCTTTAACATTGTCGAATCTCTTTTTTTAGAGATTTGATGGAATTGCGTCGCCCTATTTAGGGTTTTGGTTCCACGAACGCAATAGTTTTCATTTTTATGAAAACTATATTCTTGTGCAATCGGTTAGAAAGTGCTGGCAAATGTTCAACGCATTCTATCGATTTGCGCAAGTCTGTCCAGCGCAAACTGATGCCTTGCACAAGTGTGTTAGCACAATCTGATGACTTGCGCAAGTGGATGAGTTGGCACAATTGAATATTTTGCGCATGTAGGCTATATTAGCGCAATCTGATGCTATGCACATAGCGCAATCTGATACTTGCACAATTTGCTGCTTTTTTGAACAAACTCTTTGATTTTGTATGTACTGAATTCTTTCTTTTTGTTTGATGCAATCAACCTCAGGGAAGACCCAAATTTTGAAGTCTTTGCAGGGACTTTAGCTGAGCCAGAGTTTAAGGAGGATCTGTCCCATGTGACATTTCCTTAGTATGCCCTACCATCTTTTCGACAGGCCATACTAACAGCACAAGACAATGAAACATTGCTGAGTTTGATGAACGGGCAGCCTCTGCAAACTGCTGACGCCATTACTCATAAGAAGCCTCTATTTCTGTTTGGTGAGGCTCTTGATAAGAGTTCTCAGCCTAGGCCTCGAGTTGAACAGAGACTCTTTCAGAGAGGCGAGAAAAAGATACTGTTACCGGACATGTCCAGATGCCTCCCCCTATCTCGCTATGCTCATGCGAGCTATCCCAGGAGAATGGACTGGGATATAACTCCTCTTCAACAAGCCAGAACAGGAAACATTTGTGTGAAGAAAGGACCCAACAATAAGGACATGTTATACAGTTCCTCGGAGCGTCACAGCTCCTTACTCAGAGGATTGAAACCTGGGTGCATCCCACCAGAGAACTCCTCCCTGCTGCTGTCGGTCAGGACGTCGATATTCGCAAGCGAGTTTACGAAGGTTGAAGGAAGATATCCTGATCAAGATATCCGATTAACAGGTCTTGTTAATCCGGATAACAAAAGATGGAATTGTATAGCCAATTGGATATTGGCTCAATTCGAAGAGAAGCTCAAGGAGATTGAGCTGTACCAGCCGATATATTCTACCGTTTATGGCTTTCAACCCAATCCTCACCTATTCCTTGCTTTGGCAGAAAGGTACAACTTCAGGATAGGGACTTTTATGACGCCCTGTGGGAAAATTGGACTGGCTCTTCACGAGATGAAGTACATCTCGAGTCTTCCAATGGGGAATATCCCTTATGAGGAATTTGTCCCCACCAATGATGAGTTGGACAAACTTCGTCAGGAGAACGCTGATATGGTGGCCGTCTTCGAGGAGCTCTTGTGCCACTATAAAATTTGTTCATTGTATTACAAGAACGGTTCGTCAGGCACCTGCTGTTCGACGAAATGGTTACCATATCTGTTCCTTAACCACATTATAGAGAAGAAAACCAAGGAACATGACAATTGTAAACCCAACTTCTTCAAGCCACTCAGCAGCAGTGAGGTGATTGGGTTGATGGAGGAAAATAAGGAGATGGATATTATGATTGATGATGATCTCCAATACCCTCATTTCAAGACAGGAGATAAAATTGAAAGTTTTATGAGGATGGGCTATAGGCCCATGTCAAAGGAAGCCCAGCTGGCGAGTTTCCTCACCTACTGGCTCCGACGATTCGTCGTCCCTGGAGCGAGCGCCGTCGATCGTTTCCATAGAGGCGTGCTTTTTGCTGCCGTCCGCTTAGTCTTTGGCTATCGGATGGATCTTTTGTCGACAATGACCTGCCGAGTGAACGCTGGCCTCCGTCTGTTTGTAGATTCAATGCTCAAAGGGAAAGGCAAGAAAGAAAACTTCCCTCGGCTGGAGCTTTCATATATATACTTATTCGGATGGCTGCTGCTGCATTATCCTGCTCTGATGAATACCGATATGGGAGCGGTAGGCGGCAGCTTCTTAAGGAGATTCTCCAGGAGCAAATAGATATACACCAGTTTGAGAGATTGCAGACGTGCTCTGAATCTCGGGAAAGGGTGGAACTTCTACTGTGTTCCCCCTCCGACTGGCTATGAGCACATGGCTTCAAATCTGGTCGACTTGGGGAGGCAGCCTTTGGGTCATGCAGTCTTTGATTGGCTGAGGACAATCAGGCCGTCGCACCTGGTCTACAGATTTGAAGATGAATGTTATTTGGAGCCATATCTGCCCAGCCGCTTTGCCCGTCAATTCGGCTACGACCAGTTTTATGTAGGCAACGCAATCACGTGCCTACAAGGAAAAGGCTATCTGATTGATGGGGCCCGAGCATGGGCTTATTATAATGCTCGAGATACCAGAACAACATTCTCGATGCCGATTAAGAGCGACCATGGCCCGCGGATGCTGTACACATATTCAATCTTCTATACATTGGCGAATACCTTTGCCGAGAACTTCAGCCTCGCCGACAGCATTGCGACAACGGCCAGATTAAAGAAGGGAGCAACTGTTGTTTTGGCTCCTGGCAACGATGAAGAGCGTGAACCGGCCGATGCACCGTTAGAAGCTTCAAGGGAAGTCAACTTACCAGAAGAAGTCAATGAACCATTGCGTATTTCTTTGAAAGTTGTCAGATCTCCAGCCAAGGAGAGGAAGAGGAGGATAGAGGAACCTTCTTCTCCTGTTGCTAAGAAGAAGCTAGTCTTGGAATCATCAGAAAGGGTCACGACCCGATCACAATCTCGGCAGCAGGCCGAGTCAATTCAAAGAGAAGAGGTGGCGACCCCGACCTCTATCCAAAGACAAGACAATGTTATAGATGTAGAGAGTCCAGAGAGACCTCTACATAGAAAGAAAATAGTCTTCCGGAGAAAGAAGGTAGTCACTTCTCGACCTATGTCATCGGTCGTGGCTAGTGCTATTGCCGGAGTTACAATGTCATCTCCTACACCCGCCCCTGAACCTGAAGCTTTCAGCCCAGAGAAAAGGAATGAGGCTGTAGAAACCATAGAGGAAGCCGTGGAGAAAGAAGATGAAGTAGTGCGATCTCCTACATTTGCAGTGGAGACTACCCAGCTTCCGGCTACACCAAGAACACTTCGTGATGAAGAGGATCGATTAATGATCAATGCTCTGAACGACTGCGACTTCGGCCTCCAGGATGATGTAGATCCGATCGCAAAAACTGATATTGGAGCCCGAGAGGAGAGCACCAGTGATGAAGTTTCATCAGCAGAAGCTGTTGATGAAACCCTGAATCCAGAGGAGGACGCTGATGTCCATGTATCCCCAGAAGCTGTTGATGACACGCTGAATCCTGAAGAGGATGTTGAGGTGCATGTGTCTCCAGAAAAGAATGCAGGTGAAGAAGTAGCACCTGAGGAAACTACTACTGCCGACCCCAAAGGTATTACATGACATTATCAACCTTCTTTTCATAGATTAAATAGCTGACATCTACATTTTTATCCATGCAGAACTTGAATCTTCCCCAGTTCCTCCCACATGCACTGATATAGTGCCAATAATGGTGATAGCTAGTGGTAGCCAATATTTTTCGGGCGGCTCTGAGGCAGGTAGTAGCCAGACAGTAATGTCTGAGGCTACTTCTGCTAGGTTGGAACTCGTGTCAGCAGAGGACAAACTTGTCCCTGGACCTAGCAATGGTAAGATCACTCTTACTTTTGATCCTTCTTGATAGTTGCTAATGACAGCCAACTGATGGTGTTTGTTTGATTTTACAGAGGAACACCTGGGAGGGGCGACTAGCTCTACCATGGCTCCATTATCTAGAGAGACCTCCACCCACATACAAGAAGCTGAACGTCCATCTGCACAGGTGCCTGCTGCTTCTTCGACATCTATGGGAGTAGCTGCTACTCCTGGTGCTGTTGCCACTAACAGATTCATCATCGGTTCTTTTACCAACCTTTTCTTCAATTCTCTAGGACCCTTAGTAGAGAGGATAATGGGGAGAGAAGACATTGGTTTCATAACTGTTAGAGGTCCAACCTCTTATCTGATAGCTGCCATCCGGAATCAAGGTGATGAAGTGCAAGCTGCTTCTCTTGAACACATCTTGGATGAGCTAGAGGAATCGGTTAAGATCTACAAAGATCTAAATCGGGGGGAGATGGAACCTTTGGTACAGGCCGAGTTTGAGAGGATGTCACAAGAGGTTGCAGTTGCGAAGGTTGATCTCCAGATTATCTTGGACACTTTCACTGCTAAGTCTTCAGAATACAACTCTCAAATAGAGATGATAGCATCTGCTGTCGAGGAGAAGGAGAAGAAAGTTGCTGAACTAAAAGCAGAATCTGCCCGTCTTCAAGAAGAGTTGAGACTTGTTCAGCTTGCTCTGGAGGATGAGGCCACACAACATCAAGCTACAATTCAGCAACTGGACGCCCTGATCCAAGAAAAAGATGAATATGTCACAACTCATCAGGCTGAAATCTCTCGCAGACTAGTAACCATGCCGACTTTCGACGATAAGTCTGGAATGGAGGAAGCTAGGAGGCGAGTGATGGACTCTCGTGAGGAGCGACTGCAATCTTTAAAGCTGCATATGACTAGCTTGATGACTCCGCCAGCAGAATAGAAAGACTTTTTGTATCTTCTATTTTTGTGACATGTAATTTTGTAATGTCTTTTAATTTTGATCAATAAAAAGACATTTTCTTTGTGGCTCGCATATCTTATTCAGATATAAATAATAGCGATAGAAAATATATTCAGAGGTGCAAGACATGATATATTTCTTGATTTTAGAAAATAATTATATTCATTATATCTGCTCAGAGGTATTGTGGACATGGCAGAATATAATTTATTGAATATCATTATTTCAGTAGACAACTTAATCAAAGATGACGAGTTGCTGATATGAACGAAATGAGTGATTCGTCAAAAGGTGTGAACGAAATGAATCGTCAGGATGAACGGATGGACCGTCAAATGAATGTAATAAACGGATGAACCGTCAGATAAATGAAATGAACGGGCGAACCGTCAAGCGAATATAATGAACGGGCGAACCGTCGGATGAATGGATGAACGGGTAAAGCGTCGGATGAATGGATGAACGGATGAACCGTCGAATGAATGGATGAACGGGTGAACCGTCAGATGAATGTATCGAACGGGTGAACCAAATATAATGAACGGGTGAACCGTCTGATAGATGAAATGAACGGACGAACCGTCAAGCGAATGTAATGAACGGGCAAACCGTCGGATGATGATGAATGGGTGAACCGTCGGATGAATGTATCGAACGGGTGAACCGTCGGATAAATGTAATGAACGGGCGAACCGTCGGATGAATGTATCGAACGGGTGAACCTTCGGATAAATGTAATAAACGGGTGAACCGTCTGATAGATGAAATAAACGGACGAACCGTCAATCAAATGTAATGAACGGGCGAACCGTCGGATGAATGGATGAACGGGTGAACCGTCGGATGAATGTATCGAACGGGTGAACCGTTGGATGAATGAAATGAACGGACGAACCGTTAGATGAATGTGTCGCTTCATTGTCTTACGAACCTCTGTCTATAAATAGAACAGAAAATCAGATAGACTGATCACTTTCACTTTTCAACATAAAGATGTCGTCTGAAGATGCATCCAAGAAGGCTGAGATCGCCCCGAAGGTTGAAGCGGTTACTGAAGAACGTCCAGTTGAACCGGCCCAACCAAAGCAGGCAGAGGCAGGCGAAGGTTCGTCTGTATCCAAGCCGCCAAGGGACATCTTGGACTTCCTTCTTGAACCAGGGAAGACTGAAAACGAAGAAGCCATGAGGATGGCTGCTTGCAAGTTCCTGGTGGGTTCGAGCAAAGATGTTCTCGGTTCTTTTGCTGATTATGTTTTTGAGAGGGACGGTAGTGGTCCTCGTCCCAATTTTGAGAAGGATGATAGTGACCTTCCTTGATATTATGTACTATCATTCATGATGAAATAAAATCAAATTTTATTTATGAACTTGTCTGATGATTACAAGCAATGTCTTTTACATTTATACATAATACGTTTTGAGGAACTTGCCATTGATGGGCATCATTGCAAATCGACCATCCAGCTCTGAGAGTTGATAAGCTCCATTTGAGAAGACTTTGCTCACGATATATGGTCCTTCCCACTTCGTATCGAACTTGCCCTTGCTCATGTGAGTCAAAGTCAGAGGACGTCTGACGGTTAGAACGAGCACTCCTTTCTGAAAGGCTCTGACTTTGACTTTACGATTGAAGGTCTTCAAGATGCGGGCTTGGTATAACTCAATATGTTGTTGAGCCAATAGCCGTTTCTCGTCAAGCGCTTCTAATTCTTGGAGTCAAAGAAGGTCGTTGTTCTCTGTAGTGAGCTCGTTGGCAATGGCAATCCTTAAAGATGGAATTTGAAGTTCCAGGGGTAGAAGTGCTTCACAGCCGTACACCAAAGAGAAGGGTGTACAGCCTATAGGGTTACGGACCGTAGTGCGATAGGCCCAAAGACATTTCCCAAGCTTTTCACTCCAATTTCGTTTGTTAGTAGACATAAACTTCTTAAGGAGCTTGATGATAGTCTTGTTGAAAGCTTCAGCCAAGCCATTAGCAGCAGGATTGTAGGCTGTCGAAGCGACATTGTCAATCCGATGATCGTCACAGAACCTTGTGAACCACTACCAAAATAAGTGGTTTTAGCGACGCCCAAAAACGTCGCTAAAACAATAAAATCCGTCGCTAATATGAAGCACCGACGCAATTACCGACGTTTAAGTTTTGTCGCCGTTTCCTTAGTCGCTGATTACAAAAACGTCGCTGAACGTCGCAATTACCGACATCCAGCGACGTAACTGTACGTCGGTGAGTTCTCGACGTCTACCGTCGTATCGTCGGTATATTAGCGACGTATATGTAGTCGCTACACGTCGGTGAAGTCCTGGAATAATTCCCGACGTCTACCGTCGTTTCGTCGGTAATATAGCGACGTGAATGTAGTCGCTAGACGTCGGTAAAGGTCCTGGATAATACCGACACTCACCGACGTTTAAACGTCGAAAAAACGTCGGAGACCTGTACATTTTTTTGCAGCTAGTCGTCGGTAAACGTCGGAAAAGCGTCGGAGACCTGTACTTTTTTTGCAGTTAGTCGTCGGTAAATGTCGAAAAAACGTCGGAAAAATGTATTTTTTGCAGCTTGTCGTCGGTAAACATCGGAAAATGACGTCGATAAACGTCAGTAAGCGTCGCTAAACGTCGCTAAAATTGTAAAAAAAATAAAAAAAAAATAAAACACAGATTCTATATTACCACTCACAATTCAAGATGCTACACATATAGGTACACATTCAAATCCCCACTCACAATTCCAAATCACAGCGCATTCAAACCCCCACTCACAATTCAAGATGCTACACATATAGCTTTAATCTAAGTTAATTAACATCCAATCCAAACAAAATTAACATTTATCGACGAAGGAATTAACATCCAATCCAAACATCCAATCCAAACAAGTCACAAGTCAAATCGATACAAACACAATTAACATCCAAATCCAAACATCCAATCATAAGTCACAAATATATGATGATACAAACACAAACAAAAGTCCTAACTAGGACTACTAGTGATCTGGTGCAGGAGGGGCACCGCCGCGACGAAGGGATAACAACTCCTCATACTTCGCAAGTGAAATCGATACAGATGGAGCGCCAGGCTGTGACGTCGGTGGAGTCGGTGTCGAAGAAGAAGGCGGTAGAGGCGGCGGAGTCGACGACGATGAAGGCGCACCCAGAGTACCAGCATGCTCCAACGCTGTAAGTCGCTGGTTGTATGAATCCATGATAGATAACATTCTACCACTGCTCTGGACCATCGAATCCTGCGCCAATCTCACCGTCTCGGCCATGGTCACCTGTCCTGTCTGCAACTCCATCACCGTGCGCTCTAACCCTCCAACGGTGCGCTCTGTCCTCTCAGTCGTCTCCACGAGCCCCATAATGCCGCGGTCGAGCGCATCCAATCGTGCTATCAGCGCAGGATCGTCCGTAGGGTGCTGAGACTGCTGCTCGATCCGTCGTAGCAGGTCGTCACGGAGAGACTCCATCATCTGGTGGACTCGGGCAGACTCCTGGGACGGCTGTGGACCATGCACACTAGCAGGAGATGTCCTAGAGGACTGGGTCACAACTAGGGCGCCATAGGATCCCGTACCGTAGTACGTACCCCTATGGAGGCCACCAGCGGCGGTCATCCACAGCTCGTCCGCCGACGGAGCTTGAGTGGGCTGCGAGGAAGTACCGGCCACTCCTGCATCAGGTGCACTAGCAGTCGCCCGTTCCCGCAGCCTCTGATACTCGGCCTAGAAAGTATGGATAGTACTCTATGATTTCTAATTTCTAATTAATGTACTTATTTTTACTATCTTCATGAATATTTATTTGCATCATATTTACTAAGTTATATTAAAATTGACACGAAGTATTAAATTAAGATAACGTATTGTAATACTTACATAGGTCTGCTCGGCCCTCTCGTCAATAAGGACTCCACCCTTCCGATGGGTGGCCAGGAAGACGGTCACCATGTCGGCGTTACCGACCTTCCTCACCTGTAATTAAATATATTATCTTAGTAATAATTTATCGGATTTGCATTAAAATAATATTTCTAAAAGAGAAAGACATACCAGACGACGGAAATGTTCCGTCATCGGAATCGACCCACCGTACCACTTCGAGGCATATTGCCTAGCCGCCTTAGCCTTCTCCGACTTCTCCTTGTACCTTGGCTCGTTGAATCGAGCCTTCATCGCATTCCACTGATCAGGGGTGATCCAACCTTTGATCGGCTTTCCGGCACGATCACGTTCCTTCTGATCATTAATAGAGTCGCGGATCAGCTTAGCAGCGACGGAAGGAAACATCCCCTCGATCAGCTCGGCCCGGTGCGGTGGATAGTAAAACATATCCTAGAACAGTACGAAACCAAATATTTATCAGTTATATATAATATGCATAAATTAAATGATTCATGTTAAAAACAAATCTATTTTAACCTTGAAGCGCGTAAACTAGTAGTTCTTCCTTTCGTCTGGAGCATCAGAGTAGTTAATCCAGGGACCACCATAATTATGCCTCAGCATATCGCCTAGGCGTCTCTGTACCCCTGGAGGACGATATCTATACAGACATATTATATTCATGAAAAAAGTTAATTTATGATAAAAACAGAAAAAAAAATCATAAACCAAAATACCTACTTTGTACCGTCGGCCCAGATCTTCGTCCTCTCCTCCTCCGGAGGTGCGCACGCATCATCTTCATGATGCTGGTCGGCCGTCGGCGCATCCTCCTCCATCGGCTCATCGGTCGTCTCCATCGTCGTATTAGCAGTAGGAACGCTAGACGGGTGAGCACTCTCATTAGGCCTGGAACTACTCGTCCCAGGAGACAATCCACGTGGCATCGTCCCAGGAGGCCCAGCTACTGGCCGATACGGCGGAGTAATCGGCGACGAGGATCCAGAGCCGGTACCAGTAGGAGGTACCGAAGGAGGACCTCTACCAGTACCTATAGGAGGACCTCGCCGTCCTCCTGGTCGGTACCCTCTGCGACGACCTGCCATACCTGATAACAACATTGGATAATACAACAAATTAATAATAGAGACTAGAAATATGAAAGTACAACAAAGACAAGATAATAACCAAGACAACATATGATGATACATTCTACAAGAATCATCTAAGTCCAGATAAGTACATCTCTCTCAATCATCTTCAGAATAATCATCTTGTTCGTCTTCCTCGACCTCATCTTCCTCTTTCTCCTCATCTTTACTTTCGTCTTCACCTTCGTCGGCTTCGTCTTCCTCTTCGGATAATTCTACATCTTCTACATTATGTGTCGTGTAATGCGTAACTTCCGTGGAGTCCACATCGACAATATTGGTTACAGGAGGTAGCTCGTCCTCCTGGTAAGCTTTTTCATCAACATAAAAAGTATCTCTAGCTTTAGTCTTGCATACTGCCCACCAGTCAGACTTCGTTGCTCCCCGTCTCGGATAAGCTGTGAAGTACACGAGCTGAGCCTGAGTTGCTAGGACAAACGGTTCGTAGCCTTGATATCTACGCTTGTAGTTTATATCCACAAGACCATGCTTGTCAATTTTCCAGCCTTGATTTTCAATCGGATCGAACCATTCACACTTGAACAACACGATCTTTGCAGGTTCTCTGCCATAATTATATGACAACTCCACAATCTCTCGCAAGATGCCAAAGAAATCATTTCCTGGATCGACGTCTTTGTAGTTCGAAGACTTGATACACAAACAACTGTTCTTCGTGGAATCAAGATCCAGGAAGTTGTCTCTGATCGGAGCATTTGTCGACTTGAACCGAAAGCCATTGACACAATAACTTGGCCATGTTTTAACAAAAGTAATTGGTCCCTTGGCAAGAGTTCTAATTAATTCAATCTCGGGTGAAATTAGACGATCGACCTGAATATCAAAGAAGAGATAATAAGTTATTTATTGCGCAGTTGCATTAGAAGAGGCCAGTAAATATTACCGAGCTGCTTACATATTCGCTCAACCAAGAAGGAAAATGACGTCTCATTTCTTGTTCTAATGCTTCGTCTGTTAGGTAGGGTCTAACCAGCCTCAACTCATCATTATATGTGCTGGAAAACAACGAAGCATTAGAACGATTAGTACAATAATATTAGCTTATACTATTACATTGAGATAACGTAAACTCATCATTCCTTACTTACCCCTCTAGCTTCTCCACTTCATCCTCGTCGCAATTGAGTAATACATACAACTGAGCAGCCCTTAGCTCTTCGTCATTCAAATATCTCTTCTTCATTTTCCCCGAAGGCTTTCCGGACGCATTGAATACTTTCAGTATTCCATCATTAAATTCTTGATATCCGTCGTCGTTTCTCGGAGCTCTCGTTCTATTCGTAGCAACATGAGGTTTGAAATAGGAGGAGCAGAAATTTGTAATCTCCTCGAGAATATAGGCTTCACAAATAGAACCCTCGACCCGAGCCTTATTTTTTACCTTTCTTTTTAGGTGATTCAAATGTCGCTCGAACGGGTACATCCATCGATATTCGACGGGTCCACCAACACGTGCCTCGTAGGAAAGATGAATCGGCAAATGCTCCATAGAGTCGAAGAATCCAGGAGGAAACACCCTCTCTAGCTTGCACAGTGTTACCGCAATGTCCTTCTCTTGCTTTTCTAGACGATCAACGAGCAATTTCTTAGAACAAAGGTCCCGAAAGAATATGCTAAGCTCCGTCAATGGATCCCAAACTGCCTGCGGTAAGAATTCCCGAAATGCAATCAAAATTAACCGCTCCATGAATACGTGACAATCATGGCTCTTCATACCTGTCAGTTTGTTCTCCTTGAGGTCGACGCATCTTCTCAAGTTTGAAACATACCCATCTGGAAATTTCAGACCTTGAATCTACCTACAAAGCCTCACTTTATCCTCCTTCTCCAGAGAGAAAATTGCCTTAGGCTGCTTCAACTTCCCATTCCCGTCCTCTATCAAATGCAATGCAGGACGTCTACATATTTCTTTCAAGTCCAATCTAGCCTTAGGATTATCTTTCGTCTTCCCCTTTACGTCCATTACAGTATTAATTATGTTGTCAAATGCATTCTTCTCGATATGCATGACAACAAGGTTATGTCTAATCAGATTGGTGCTCCAGTATGGCAGATCCCAGAATATACTCCTCTTCGTCCAGTTATGAGTGCGACCAAATCCGTCACACTTGTAGCCCGTAGCAGGCTGCTCAATAGCACTTGGTAAATCTCTAACCTCCTCCCATATCGTGGCTTCGCACCACCTTGTCGGTGGATCACCCTTCTCCACAACGCCAGCACGAAAAGCATTCCTGTTCCTCCGGTACGGATGATCCTTCGGCAGGAATTGTCGATGACAATCGAAGAAGCATGGTTTGCCTCCGTATTTCAAACGGAAAGCCTTAGTGTCGTCCATGTAACACGGACATGAAAGACGACCATGCGTGCTCCATCCAGATAACATTCCATAGGCCAGAAAGTCGTTGATGGTCCACATAAGTGCTGCCCGCATCTGGAAATTTTGTTTTCTAGATACATCGTACGTATTGGAACCTACTTCCCACAGCTGTTTCAACTCATCAATCAATGGCTGTAAATAAATATCGATGTTCCTTTTTGGATTGTTCGGACTTGGGATAATAACGGTGAGGAACATATATGGAGTCTTCATGCACATCCAAGGCGGTAGATTGTACGGGGTGACGATCACAGGCCAACACGAATACTGGGATCCCGAAAGTCCGAATGGGGTAAAACCGTCAGAGCAGAGACCCAATCTAACATTACGCGGATCAGAAGCAAAATCTGGATACTCTCGATCAAAGTGCTTCCATGCTTCTCCATCAGATGGGTGATCCAACACTCCTTCGGTATGTTCCCGCTTATGCCAACTCATGTTTTCTGCAGTTTCCTTCACCATAAACAACCGCTGCAAATGCGGCGTCAACGGCAAGTATTGCATCGAAGAGGTAGGCTTCCTGGCACGGACAGACTTTCCTCTACCACAGGCCTTGTAGCGATCGACACCACAAAATCTGCAGGCGTCTTCATCCTTGTCGTCTTTGTAGTACAACATGCACCCGTTGCGACATGCATCGATTTTTTCATATCCCATCCAGAGCGATCTAACCATCCTCTTAGACCGGTAGAAGTCTTTAGGCAACTTCGCACCCTCAGGCAATATTTCTATAAGCAACTCCATAATACGGTTGTAGCAATCTTGCGACATGTTAAAATCGGCCTTGATGCTCAACAATCTTGTAACCACCTCCAACGGTGAATGATCCTCACAACCAGGATATAATGGAGTCCTTGCATTCTCTAGCAACTCCATGAACTGTGCAGCATCGGGGTTCGGTGCCTCCTCAGGTGCATCATGATCATCCGGATCGAAACTAGGCCCGGCCGCGTCGAAAACCATGTTCACCAACCCATCGTCGTAAGGAGCGTTGTTGTGGACATCCACATAAGGCTCGTACTCCGATGCTAAAGACACAAGTTCTCCGTGCTCGCTCCACTGATAGTAATTCGGCGTGAAACCCTTCGAGTACAAATGATACGTGACATCCACTTCTGGATGATATTTCAAGTTGAGACATCTCACACACGGATACTTAATTTTGGTACCGTCCATGTACTGAGGGAACGCCTTGGCAAACTGCAGGAACTGGTGTACACCCTCTATGAATTCATCCCGCACACCGCACATGTCATCAGGATGACGGTTGTACATCCAAGTACGATTCCGCAGATAGTAATTCAGCTCCATAATTCTGTAAGATAGATACATCAAGGTAGTGAATGATATGCAAGTGTCAAAGCTTTTCCGATGGATTGCATTTATCTTTTCATCCATTCATTCATGTATTGCATTTATCTTTTCAGTTTTGCATATCATTACCTACTATTATACATGCATTTATCTTTTCATCCATTCATTTATGCATTGCATTTATCTTTTCGATCAACAATCGAGTAAAACAAGGCTAAACTAGGTCAATAAGACAACATCTTGGGTTACATTGGTCAACTGGATTACATTAGATGTGAAAATCTGTATCGTAAGACAAACTAAACATAATTAGTATATAATCATGTAACTGGTGGATCCGCTAGCTAGTAAGCCGGATGTACTTAATATCAGAGAGTATCAGATTAGTATCAGTATATAGGTTAGGTAGACCGTATCAAACGCATATCGGAATAGTAGGCCGAATAGGAGGCCGAGATAGTCGAATGAGAAGAAGGGAAGAAGGGAGGAGCAGATGGGTCCAGAGCCATGGTGGAGGAGGAGAAGTAACATGAGAGCAGTTTCCGCCGTAACATCTCCTGGCTCTGCTGGCAACTGAAGTCCAGATGCTACAAAGGACGATCCTTCGCTGAAATCGACTACAACACCCATCAGTTCAAGTTCATTCCTAGATGAGTATATTCCAATGCCATAGAGGAAGGTCAACAAACTGATGGCTTCTATGGCATTGGAATCTACTCACATAGGAATGAACTTGAACTGATGGGTGTTGTAGTCGATTTCAGCGAAGGATCGTCCTTTGTAGCATCTGGACTTCAGTTGCCAGCAGAGCCACAGGAGATGTTACGGCGGAAACTGCTCTCATGTTACTTCTCCTCCTCTACCATGGCTCTGGACCCATCTGCTCCTCCCTTCTTCCCTTCTTCTCATTCGACTATCTCGGCCTCCTATTCGGCCTACTATTCCGATACCGATACTTTGAACCTGGATCTTAACACAAACCTATATACTGATCGATACTAATCCGCTACGCCCGATACTAAGTATATACGGTCGATACTGATAGCGATAGTCCGATATCGATAGCGATAGTCCGATACCGATAGTTCGATCGATACCGATAGTTCGATACCGATAGCGATAGTCCGATACCGATAGCGATAGTTCAATACCGATAGCGATAGTCCGATACAGATACACATGGACCTACATATCTATATATCACTAGTAGCCATACTCCTCTACATACTACTCTACACTAGGATGTAGTAACCATATACTAAGTCAAAATCTAGGGTTTGACTGAATATGGGTTAACTTTCTGGTCAAACTAAGTCAAAATCTAGGGTTTGGTCAAACCTAGACTAGTCAACAAGGTCACTTAGACTATTAAGTCAATTCTATGATATACTAACTCATAACTAACTATAGGCCAATATAACTAGGATATCCTAGGATACCATAATACTATATCATATATACATATCAAGGTATATATACCCAATGTCTATAGTCTAAACATATATCCCTTACAAGGACTCTCAAACACATTACATAGTGTAGCATCTCATTAGCCATATACCTATACTCTAATCCATTACCTACTCTATAACTCAACTGTTACCCACCATACTCTAAGAGCATCTCCAACCCTATTGTCTTGTTATATGTTGTGAATCATATGTGGCATTAGGCACAAGACAATGTCTTGTCTAGGTGGCAAGATTATATTGACAAATGACAATGAAGTAAGAAAATCTTCTCCAATGCAAAATGTTTACTTTTTTCAACTTGGAAGATAAAGTATTAAGATATTTACTTCTTTCCCAACTTTCAAGACAACTACTCATATTCTTTCTTTTTCCTAATATTTTTTATTCATAATTGATGACATGGAGAACAAGACATTGTCAAGTGCATTGTCTAGAACTAGACAACCAACTTCACAATATCTTGTTTAATTTTTGCCACATAAGCTTCACAATTGACTTGACAATTGCATTGGAGAAGAACTTTTGAATAAAATTTTGTCATTCCTATGTGGCAACAACTTTTTTCCAAAGTCACAATAGGGTTGGAGATGCTCTAACTATCTACTTGCATTCACACACATTTATAGTAATATGTATAATATACTCACTAACATCTAACCCTCTCTTCCATTTGTTCCTTTAAATCAACACATATCTATATATAGATAGCCCAAATCTGTAAGGTATACAACCGGTTAGGGTTAGGGTTTACCTGACCGTCACGGCGAGGGGGAGCGACGACGGCGAGGGGGAGCGGCGGTGGAGGTGGCTGCCGGGAAGGAGTAGGAGGAGGAGCGGCGGTGGAGGTGCTCTGGCGAACGGCGGTGGTAGGGGGTCGGGTTCGGCGGGGGCTGCCGGGAAGGAGGAGGAGGAGGAGGAGGAGGAGGTGCTCTGGCGAACGGCAGCGGTAGGGGGTCGGGTTCGACGGGGGCTGCCGGGAAGGAGGAGGAGGAGGAGGAGGAGGAGGAGGAGGAGGAGGTCGGAGAGGCGGTGGAGGAGGAGGCTGGGCGGTGGAGGAGGAGGCTGGACAGGGTCGGTGCTCGCGGCGGTCGGTGGGGGTCGCCGAGGGCGCGGTCGGACGGGGGTCGAGGGGACAGGGGTACTCGATGTCGGGAAATAATGGGGGGGAAGGAAAATATTGGGGGAGGGGAAATGGGGGGAAGTGAAATCGAAACTGACCTATATTCTTACATTAGCGACGTAACATAAGCGCGTCGGTAACCGTCGCAATTTTAATGATATTAACGACGCCATAGTAAAAATGTCGCCAAACGTCGCTAATATCAATGATATTAGCGACGTTCACCGACATATCCGCGACGTGAGTTTTTCAATACGCAAACGTAGTTACTATACGACGCTGAACGTCGCTGAACGTCGCTAGTAGTGACGTCTTGCGACGTCATAAGAAAACGTCGGTAAATTGTTTTTTATCTGCGACGTTTTCGGAAAACGTCGCAAATTACGTCGGTAATATGACTTATTTTGGTAGTGAACTTTTGGCTGATGAACTGAGGTCCATTGTCATGAATGATTCATCGAGCTACACCAAATCTATAGATGACATGATGTTTGACGAAGTTGATGACACTGCTGGTCTTGACTTCAGCCAAGGGTATAGCTTCGGCCCATTTGGAGAAGTAGTCGGTTATTGCTAGTATGAACCGATGTCCCCTAGAAGAAGGAAGATTGATGAGACCTATAACGTCCATGCCCCAAGCTTTAAAAGGCCAGGAAGCAGCAGTCGGATGAAAGAATTCTGATGGTTGATGAATGAAATCTGCGTGGATCTGACAAGCTCGACATTTCCTTGCATATTCGATGGCATCAGATACCATAGAGGGCCAGTAGTAACCCATGCATCGGATACGATCCTATAGTTTAGGACCAGGTTGATGTGCTCCGCAGACACCGTCATGAGCTTCACGCAATACTTGCTTCGCTTCATCACCAGCAAGACAGCGCAAGAGTAGACCGTCATAAGTCCGCCAGTAAAGAGTTTTGGTGGTTTGATTATAGTAGAATCGCAGAGACCGCCGACGAATACTCGTAGCTTCCTTGGGATCTTCAGGAAGTATGTCATGAACTACAAAGTCGATGAAGGGAGCTCTCCAATCTTTACTGATAACATTGGCTTCAGTAAGATTACTGACCTCAATATTACGATTGTTTTCGATGCAAAACAATTCCCGATTAGAGACGACCACCACCTGCTGTCTTTTGGTAGGGATGACTAAGACTGCTGCAAGATTGGCCAAAGCATCGGCTTCAGTATTGCAAGCTCGACGTACATATTTGATGAAGAAGGTTTTGAATGATGTAGCCATGTTGATTGCCGCTTCATAGTAAGGCACTAGATCTTGATGGCAAACTTCATAGGTTCCTCTAACCTGGTTAACAACCAGCTTGGAGTCACCATAAACTTCAAGATATTCGACGTCCAGTTGTTTAGCTAACTGAAGGCCAATGAATAGAGCATTGTATTCTGCTACGTTGTTGAAGCAAGGTTCATCTAGAGAGTAAGCTCTTTGAATAGTTGACCCGTCTGGAGAAACAAGGACAACTCCAACTCCTGCGACAATGGCACCATTGGGTCCAATCCAGGATGCACCGTCAAAGAATAGATGCCAAGTAGAAAATTCATCGGAGATCATATTTGATTCCAATGTCTCGTCTGGAATTTCATCATAAAGTTTGGATGTCTCTGGAACAGGATGAGCTGCTAAGAAATCCGCCAGTGCTTGACCTTTAACAGACTTTTGTGGAACATATACCATGTCATATTGGGCTAGCAGAATGGCCCATGTAGCCAGCCGAGAATTGAGTGTGCTAGGCTTCTTCATCAGTACCCGAAGAGGATTAACTCGGGAAATGACATGAATAGTTTGGCCAATGATGCAATGTCTCGTCTTTTGAATAGCAAACATAAGAGCTAGGCATTCTTTTTCGACCGGACTATAACAGTGTTTAGCACCAATCATAGTACGACTAAGATAATAGATGGCCTGTTCGTGACCTTCTTTGTTCTTTTGGGCAAGTAAAGCACCCAATGAATGATCCATAGCACAGACATACATTAAGAATGGTATGCCTGAAATTGGTGGCACCAAGACTGGCGGGTTCATGAGATATCATTTTATATCGTCAAATGCTCGTTGACATTCTTCGGTCCAAATGAAAGATACACCCTTCTTCATTAGCTGAGTAAACGGTCTGCAGCGTCCAGACAGATTCAAAGTGAATCTCTTAATATACGTAAGTCGACCTTGGAATCCTCGTAGCTCTTTTAGGTTGCGTGGAGGACGCATCTCTTGAATGGCTTTGATCTTCTCGGGATCCACATGTATACCCTTAGAGGTAATAACGAAGCCGAGAAATTTGCCACTAGAGACACCCAAGAATGACTTGGTGGGATTCATTTTGAGTTGATGTTGGCGCATGAGATTGAAGATAGTTCTCAAGTCTTGGATGTGATCTTCCTTTAGACGACTTTTGACAGCAATATCGTCGACGTAGCATTCGACAGTCTTACGCAGATGATCTCGAAAGATGGTACTCATGGCTCGTTGATAAGTTGCACCAGCGTTCTTGAGACCAAATGGCATTACGGTATAGCAATAGACTCCGCGAGGAGTGCGAAAAGAAGTATGTTTTTTATCTTCAGGATTCATCCGAATCTGATTGTATTCGGAAAATCCATCCATGAAAGATATTCGCTCGAACCCACAGGTGTTGTCAATCATGACGTCCATGATAGGGAGAGGAAATTCATCTTTTGGACATGCTTCATTAAGATCCCGAAAGTCGATGCAAACTCGAGCTTTTCCCTTTTTTTTTAAAACTGGGACGACATTGGCTACCCAATCTGGATGTTGCTCTTCTCAAATAAAGTCACAAGCGATGAGCTTTTTGACTTCATCATCGATTGCGTCCACCATTTCTGTCTTAAATTGCCGTTGTTGCTGTTTGACTGGTTTTGCATTAGGCAGGATATTTAATTTGTGAGTAGCAACTTTGGGATCTAGACCTGGCATGTCTTCATAGCTCCAGGCAAAGACATCAATGTATTCTTGAATAAGAAAAATTAATTCTTGCTTATCTGCCTCTGGAAGGTTCTTGCTGATGAATATTGGACGAGGTGACCCACTCTCTCCTACGTCAATTTGAACTAATTGATCTTCTGTAGGAGGTTTCCTTTGTTCGAATCGGAGTTCCCATTGGGTATCCATTCGTTGAGCCCAAGGATCTATTTCAGGATTTTCTTCAATATCCTCATCATATCCTTTTGGAAGTTCAACGGAGACCATGTTAGAAGATACGATCAATCGATGAACTTGACTGATGCTGGTGTCAGAATCCCATGATCTGGAATCAGAAGAGTTAGAGCGCTCCTCGCTATCGGATTCGGAGCCGGCTGGGGATAATACCGGAGGTGAAGCATATCCGAGACCTCTTTTGGGCCTGCTGTAATACATCTCTGATTTTCCTTTTGGAATAGCCGTACGGATATGAGTTCTTCTACCCTTACCGTAGTTGAGGCCATTCTTGAAGTCATAACCCATCTTTCGGATGATGTCTTTTGATTTTTGACTGTAACGACGGAGTTGAAGATGCCCCATATCGTTACTTTTGCTATCATCCGTATAACTGAATTTTTGTTCTGGTCCTTTACTAAAAAGTATTAGACTCTCGCCTTTCTTTCAAGAAGGGACAACAAAGTATGAATCATCTGGGTGTTCGAGTAAGACTTCTGTTTGAAGAGACTGTACAACTCCCATTGTAAATGACTGAAAGCTATCTAACATATCCAAATAGCACTTAGCATGATAAATGACATCAGTATACTGGAAAGGAGATGCTTTTTCATTGATTTGTACATCTGTATTTACAACAGGACCTTTAGCCTTAGCAGGCTTGGTCAGATTGATTACAAGAGGGGGAGAAGAAGAACGTGGAGGAGGATTGGACTTGTTTCGACGGAGGTCAATAACAAGCGGCTCAGAAGAGGTGAGCTCCCTTTTTTCCTTGTTATGAGATAAATCAATAACAAGTGGCTCAGAAGAGGTGAGCTGCCTTTTTTTTCTTGTTACGACGTAAGTCAATAACAAGTGGCTCAGAAGAGGTGAGCTCCCTTTGATCCTGACCACCATCAGTTAGTTGCTTTTGGACTGGCAAGTGAATAGCCAATGGTTTGGAGGATTGAGGACGAGAAACACACCCTTTGACAGGTATGATGAGAGTGTCATTAGGCACTGCTTCTTGTTCTTCTTCAGTGTCCAGAGACAGTACTACTTTCATGAACTCATCCTTGTACATACGAGCATCGTTGCAGTATGCTTCGACACCTTTGAAAGGATAGAGATCAGCAACCTCCTTTTGAACCTCTCCATTGTCATCGACATATTTGAAACATTGATGGAGAGTCGAAGGAATAATGTTATGTTCATGCAGGAATGGTCTCCCCAACAGAGCATTGTAAGAACAACCATGGTTGTCTATGATGTAGAAGGTCACCTTTGTGCGGAGATTGTCTATTTGGAATTTTAGACGAATCTTGCCTAGAGGTTCACTTCTTCCCTGGTTGAACCCCAGGATGGTGGTGATTGTGCTAGAAAGACTATGCACTGGGATCTTCAGTGCATCTAACATTGTCTTCGGCATAATGCTGAGGGCAGACCCTGGATCTATCAGAATACGATCGACTTTCATCGAGTCGACATATCCTGTATAATATAGAGGACGGTCATGCCTATTGTCTTCCATCAGCATGTTATCCTGTGTGAAGGTAATGTTTGGAATTAACTCCAATACACTATGACAATGGAGGCAAGAGACTGGCTCTACTTTCGGCTTCTTCGGAAGGGTTAAACAGGTTTCTGCTTGCATTAGAGCTTCAATCAGAGTTTCCCGAGTCTCTTTGGAGAGACGCAAGAGCTCAAAAATTGACAGCCTGGCCGGTGTGTTGTCTAGTTGAGCCAAGATATCAAAGTTATAAGGCTTTTCAAGTCTAGAAGGAGATGACTTCTTCAAAGGTTTGTCGAAGCGGACTTGTTGTTTGCCTTTGTCGGCTGCTGTCGGCTTGGGATGAGTGGGTTCTACAACCGGTGAGGATGCAGTAGGAATGTCCTCAGTAGAGGTCGGTTGCACTGGAGCAGACTCGGAAGAAGAAGCAAGATTTTCTTGAGTCTCGAGGAGTTCCCGTAGATAGGCTTTCCCTGATCTGGTGCCCAGCAGGATTTCCTCTTCAACTATGGGGTCGAAAGATACTATATTGCAGATCTATGTTTTGCCTTTGGAGCGTTCTTTCTTCTTGGAGAAAGAGGGAACTTCGAACTCTGAAGTAAGATCAGGGTGAATCCACATAATCTTGCCGTTGTCAAGAGACAAGGGGACGAGACCTTCACTTCGTGGAGGAGAGAGATTCTCAATCTCAAGAGTAGCTTTGGAGATAGGGATGACACCGTGCTGTATCATCTGTGGAGGAAAGTTACCGAACTGAACTGAGACCATGTTCGCGGTAACCGTCTTCTCGTCTTGCTGCAAAGTGATAACACCAGCATTGACTAGCTCCTGAATTTTGCCTTTGAGCACATAACATGCTCGAGTGGGATGCCCAATGAACCTGTGATAGACACAGTATTTGGGATGATCAGTCTTACCGACCTTATCAGGCTTCTTCGGGTCTGGGAGTTGGAGCTTATTGCTTTTAATCAAGCAATCAAAGATGCTCACGGTGTCATTCTCGTCAAATGAGTACTCTACTTTTGGACGAGGTTTCCTTGCTGGAGGTGCTGAAGGAGTTGAAGTAGACGTAGGTGGAGCTACGTTGACCGCCAGAGATTCTTTGTTCTTCAGGTTGATGTTCAAAGTTTCTTTTCCCTTGCGGTTGTTCTGGCGATTACCACCACCCGATGTCTGATGTTCATCTCGGTCGGGGTTAGACATGTGTACCCCTAGCTGTTTGAATTTGTCAGCACTAACTTTAGCTGCTTTAGCGTTGACAATGAAGGATGGCCAGTCTTGGAACTGAGTTGACCCCGTCCACATGCTGATAATAGGCAAAAGATTTGCCTTGCAGGTGTCTATAGTCACAGCGGCCGGAGTTCCAGAAGGCATTTTTAAAGCTTTTCGGCAGAACCTTTCAATAAAACTCTCAGCAGTTTCATTATGTCTTTGTTTG
This sequence comes from Iris pallida, assembly GCA_029216955.1. Classification (NCBI taxonomy): domain Eukaryota; kingdom Viridiplantae; phylum Streptophyta; class Magnoliopsida; order Asparagales; family Iridaceae; genus Iris; species Iris pallida. Next base: position 6,575,934 of record JANAVB010013600.1, on the reverse strand, counting down.
ATCTTGTTAAGGGCTGACATGGTCATGTCGTTGATCTCCTCATAGAATCATTCCAAGAAGATCTGTTTTAGACCTGAGAAAGAAGTGATACAGCCATCGGGCAAGCTTCTGTACCAATCGTATGCCATACCGGCTAAACAGGCGACGAATACCCTGGTAAGAAGAGCGTCATTTGGCTGAAGTTGGACAGTCATTACCTCAAAGTGGTTAATGAACTGACTAGGAGAAGTACTGCCATCAAACAGAGAGATTGTTGGAATCTTGTACTTTGGAGAAAATGGGACTTCTTTCCATTCAACTGGGTATGGTTGCTTGATCCCTAACCTCTGTAAGTTGTCCTTCTCTTTGAATGCCTCGAATTGAGTGCGCAGGAGTTTGACAGCTTCACTAGCATCCTCCAATGATGTAGAAGGAGCAGGCTGAATCAGAGTATTAGGGGGAGGAACAATGTGGTAAGCACTACCCCCAACACCTGACTGACTGGGTGTAGGTTGAATCTGTACAGGAGGAACTTGAGGAGATACTACCCCCAGCCCTGCATTGACAGGCACCGACGATGCTATGATCTCAGGATTTACAGCAGGTACAGTTGGTGGTACTGTATATTGGGCCACGATGATAGAATGCATACTTGCAACCATTTCAGCCATGGTCTTCAACTTGTCTTCTAGTGCAGCTATTTGTTGTTCTTGACTAGCCGAACTAGAAGCATCTGGGTCTTCAGTGACAACATAAGCTGTCACTTCTCTAGGTACAGTGGAGGACACTGTCTGTTCAGAACTTTTGCTGTATGCATCATAATCATATAAAGAATCATCTCCTGAGTGAGAAATAGGAAGATGACCGGAAGGATCTTGAAGATTTTTTTGACCGATTGTGTCTCGGCTTCGGGATCTGGTATGTCAAAATACTTCTTCAAAAGATTCTTGGAGTAGATCTAAATACCGCTGGCTGGGCTTGCGAGGCTTGCCATGCTTGGAGCACTTTCTACCTCCAGTGTCTCGGGAAGTCATGTTAACGGAAGCGTACAACACTTCATCTTCATCTTCTGACATTGGTTCAGACGTTGCAAAATTCAAACGATCGAAGACAGATCATTTTGTTGTCTGACAGCAACACTTGATGACAATCTTGTAATTACAATGGTGTCCAAGTGGTTGAACTGGAGGTGTTAAAATGTTGTCCCGTTTTTGCTTGAGGTGTTCTTGGAGATCGAAAACAATGACGGGACGAGAAGAAGTCTGAGGGATATGTTCTTTGACAACATTCGGAACATGGTTCCGGTTCTTTAAATGTTTTATCCCTTGAGTGTACAGGGAAGTGCTCACTTCATTTGCATAGGTGTCAGGATTTTTAATCCCAGAAGTTTGTCTCTGATGCTGGTTAGTCTTCGGCATTGGCTGTTTATGTTTCGCCGAAGTTGGCCTATTGAGATAAGTTCTTAGATCAGCAAATTCACCCCCAGGGGTTTCTGTCTGAGACACTAGCAATTTTCCCTGTTTTGAGCGGGATATCCTGAGTGTTAGGAGATCTTGAAATTCTGCTACCGGAGTAGGCAGAATACCTCTTTGATCAGTACACTTCCCTTTGGCAAGGAGGGAAGAACTCTTGTTTGAGAGAGTCCTTATACTGACTGGTGCCGAGGCACGCTCAGATTGATATTCTACGGTAAAAATTGAGGAAGACTGAGAAAAGACCAAAGGGCCTTTTCATTTGTTTTGTGAAGAAGGGTTGGCTAAAGAGAGTTTCCCTCTATTGTCTTCCAAGTCATGGGATGAGGAAGTTTGAGAAAAGACCAACGGGCCTTTTCCTTTGTTCTGAGGTAGAGGAGGAATAGTCAACAGACTACCCCCAGTGGATTGCGCTAGAGCAACAGGGTACTTGGGAAGAGGAGCTGAGTTTTTTCCCTTGCTGTGAGAAGAAGAAAGATTAGCCAAAGGACTGTCTCTCTTAGACTGCGCTGGCACAGTTTGCGCAGGAGTTGAAGTGGCTGTTGGCGCATTGGCTGGTTGCGCATGAAAAGCTTTGACAGATGGTCTTCTGGCCACAGACACTGTGGATTGCGCAGCAGGAGTCTTGACTTCAGAGTGCTTGAGTTGCACTCTGGTTGCTGGAGTGGTGGACTGCGCAGGCAGAGTTGCAGCCAACAGCGCCAGGGGAAGATGAGTTTTGCACTTTGCCAGAGCAACCTAGGAAGTGGTTTGTGTACTGGCAAGAGGAGCAGCATACTGCGCATGGGCAGTAGAGGCAGCAGACTGCGCAGCAGTTTTGGGAGCAGAGACAGCAGACTGTGTAGCAGTTTGCGCAGAGGATTGTGCAGAGGACTTTGGAGTCCATACTGAACAGACTTTGCTCTTGGCAAAAGTCGCAGTGCGACGAGTAGTCCCGGAGTTGATCATCGCCCCGTAGGCCGTCTGGTTGACCTTTACAACCAGCGTCTTCTGCGTCTTTTCGATAGACGCAACGTCACATTGAATTGTCACTTCCTCGTCGAAGGAGAAAGTCATCCCTAGCAGAGTCGCCATTTTGTTTGCAAAAACAAAAGTGTTCTTTATTTCACAAACTTTGTAAGAAGATTACAATAGAATTCTGGAAAAGTACAACTATAGGAATCCGATCTGAAGACGATCGTTTTATCCCTTGGACGATGTGAACTTTGAAGATGGTAGCCTCTGAAGAATGCAGCAGCACTTTGGCAAAAACTCCTGATCTCTGGTGATGACTTGAATGATCTCTGATCTGATCTGGGGCCTGATAATGAAGGACTTGAAACTCTATTTATAGAGTTCTGGAAATAACTAATTTTTAGTTATTCTGAATTGTGCAGGATGGATTGCACAGACATTGGACTGCGCAAGCAGTGAACTGCGCTGGCAGTTACTTGATCGTGGACCAACTGTATGAGACGCGTGGCATTGTTTGACTGAAATACGCTTGGTCGTGTACAGACGGTTGCCACGTGGTGAGCAATTGATGGCATGTAGGCCACGTGTAAATTGTCAGTTGTCTTGATAGAGTGTGCCACATGAACTGTGCTGGCTTCAGACTGTGCTGAGATTGAATTGCGCTGCAGGAAGTCTGACAGATTATGCTTCGATTGGGCTGGTAGCTTGTGCTGCATGTATAGCTGTCCTCGAGCGCTGTGCTGCACGAGAAACGAACGGTTTCCTCGTTCTTCGAGCTGTTAGCTGTCAGAAGATCTGATTTTCTGTCAGATAATGATAACGAGACCACGTCAGCTTGCGCGCTTGAATGTGTGCGCAGTTCAGCTTTCGAAGTTGAGTTGTTGCGCAATCTGTTTCCTGTGCAGTTCACTTGAAGGATGCACAACTTGATTTTCTTTGCTTTTTTGATGTGTACAACTTGATTTTTAGGACCTACAGTGACCTTTACACCCCTTTCACTGCTTGAACTAACGCACGTGACATGGGATGATTATGATAACTGCTTAATGTATACAATTTCATATGCTTGCCTCAAAACATGTTAACATATAAATCAATCAGGATGGTTAGAAAGATCACAAAAATGGCTAACATATTTTATAAAACTGCTTGAACCAAATACAGAGCTTGGGTTTAATTAGCCACTTGCCAGTACATGTGATCGTGATGACCCTTGCTCTTTGTAGGTGCCGAGAATCAAGAAGAGCGCACAAACTAGCTAGGCGACGTTCGTGCTTTTGAAGCTTCGACCGCGCGTCGAAGACCCCGTCGCTGAACTTTTAAAGACTCTCCGCAAGTCCAAGGAACATGTCTCGGCATCCCTCGCATCTAGGTGGCTGGAATACTTTTGTTGTAAATGAGAGACGTATGTATAAAACGACTATCTCATCGGCACTCTTTTTGTAATCAAGTCATGTTATAAAGCCCGCGCGGCACGATTGTAATAGAGTTTGTAAATGATGTCTAATATCAATAAAATGCAAAGTTTCTCTATCTGAATGTGTTGTTCAATTTGTCTGCGCTCTCTCTTAGTTGACATATTTTGGATTACCTTATGACTATGCTTTGTGTGATCGCAATCTAGGTTCGTACGGCATCACGATCGGGGGACGACTATCGATTCTTCGAAATTGGGACGTGATAAGATCCGCCTGCTAGCAAAGTCGCCGTCCGACGATCCCTTCCAAGTCCATCGGTCGACCATGGCTTCCCTATCCAGTTGTAGGGACGTTATCTCCTCTGCATGCCATTGTCCGACTTGTCTAGCTGCCGCATTGCAGTGTCCATTGCGTATGATAATGTTAAGTTTTTTCGTACTCCCCATCAGCTCAAACATAGGCCATCCCAGTTTATCAAGTAAGCTCCAGTGCTGGAGCCAAGGGTCCATCCATAAGCTAGTGTTGCGCCCATCACAGATGATGCGATAAATCTTCGTCTTCAGTTTGGCTCTAATCCGCAAAATGTTCTTGTAAGTAACCGAGTAGTTGTTGTTGATTTCCTGAACCTAGAAATTATTCGAGTGAAAATATCTGCTTTTGGTCCATTGAACCCACAGAGAATTATCCGTGTGTGTGTGTGTATATATATATATATATATATATATATATATATATATATAAGAGGATCAAGATCCCCATACTTTTTGCATCCCCAAGCCCCCTACCCAAACCATTGGATGGTGCTTTAAGTTATCTAATCTTAACCGTTGATTTACCAACGGTTAAGATTAGATGACTTAAAGCACATCCAACGGTTGTTAACATGGAAATGCTTGCATATACAAAAAATAAGGGGATGCCGATCCCACATTATATATATATATATATATATATATATATATATATATATATATATATATATATATATATATATATATATATATATTGGTGTTTTTGCCTTGGAGACTAGAAAGATAGTCCCACATTGCTCACACCAAAAAGTGAGTATCTCTATATAAAGCTTTGCTTGTGTTGAGATGTGCACATGAGGTGCAGTAAGGCACATGAGTGCCATATCGGGGTGTTTTTCTAGAGGAAAAAGGATTAACTCCTCAATAAAGCATTTACGTTTTTTGTTATTTCTCATGTCCATTAGGAACTAAGCCCCAAAGGGGTTTAGCGACTCGGTCTCGGGCTCAAGGGCGCTTTGTTGGCGCACTTAGCACGTCGTTTCATGTGTTGGTGTTGGCGTGGGCGCATGCGCGTTTACGTGTATGTGCATAAGCGTCGTTGCACAGGCTATGAGAGTGTGCACGACTATGCACGTATGCGTATTTACGTGTATATGCGCATGCGTCGTTGCACAGGCTATGCGACTGCGCATATTCGCATTTACTTGTATACGCGCATGGGCTGCTACGTTGCTGGCTTATGCGTGCATGAGCAGATTCTGCTGTGCTACTGGCCGCATAAGAGCAGAAAGCATGGTTGGCACATGTTGCCGTTGATTGCGGAATTTGAACGGTTATGGAAAGATATGATCAAATATTCAGATCCGATTTTTGTAGAAATTGAATTCAAAATCAGTCCTATATGTTCGTAATCAGTTGGCGGCCAGGATTAGGGTTAGGGTTTCCACCCAACTTTATAAATACTCTCTTCGTGCCTCTTTGAGAACTTACTTCAAAAATAAGAGAGCCGAAGAGAGAAGTGCTGCTGCCGCCATTGAAGTCCAGAGGAGCTCGTGAGAAAAGTGACAGCGAGCATTTTAGAAGTTCTACAAGAACTTACTGGTTCCTGGGAGCAGCTCGTGTAGGACGAATTTGCTTTGAGAAACGGTAATTTTCATCACCCCAGCAAAAGTTGTGTCTTCTTCCTTCTCTTTTAGTTTCTGCAATTGTAATCCATTATGTCTGTTTGCAATTGCAATTACAAAGAAGGACGTGAAAGAGTTGTTTTGTCAGTTTGTAACCGAGTTGTAACTTAAACTTTATTAGTAGTTTCAAGTTCTTTGGAGAGCAAACTTGTTTGCCAAATCTCCGAAGTCCTAAAACTCAGAAACAGAGAAGCAAATTTGTTTGCATTGAATCTCAGTTTCTGACAGTTCTTTTATCTTAGATTGAGCCTCGAAAATAACAATATATATATATATATATATATATATATATATATAGAGAGAGAGAGAGAGAGAGAGAGAGAAAATATATATATATATATATATATATATATATAGAGAGAGAGGGAGATAAAATGTCCATTCTAGTGGCTTGGAGCCCGTGGCAAGAGCCACCCAGCCGACTCCAAGGGGGTTTTGAACCCGTACCATCCTCACGGGGGGGAGGGGGGTTGGCATCATATAGTGTGTGTGTAAAATAATATAATTCTCCAAATGATTGTGATGCTCCACCAACTTCATTAGAAAAGATAATATGGTTTGTCAAATAATATAATTCTCCTCCCACTTTGTTGAAAGTCATTGAAAACTCCTCAATAACCAAGGTCAGTATTGGTTGATACCTATACGTATCTTCTGATACCGAAACGTATCATACAAATCATATTGTTTTGGCCCTTTCTGATCTGATACTCACCCTTACTGATAAGGGCCGATATTATCTGATGCCGATGTTGGAAACTCTCTTTTCCCAGTCAATTCAATAAAGAAAATTACAAGAAAAAGAAAGAAATATTGAGAAAAAGTGTCGCACAATTCATGTCTCAAAGATCTACATACTACAACAGTGGCGGACCTAAGTATAGGGTGGGGTGGGCTCCAGCCACCCTCCCCCCCTCCCACCCCCAAAAAAAAGAAAAAAATTGCTTTTTTTTCATGTATAATTTTTTTTTTTGTATTTTATGTGAGTCCGTCTATACCTAGCCCACCCTAACCCACTTCAGCCCACCCCAGCTCGAGTTTCTTGTTCCGCCCTTGTACTACTACATGTTAATATGATTCATCTAGACACTAAACCATTTCTACCAAAGTTGTATATTTAAGATTCAGAACATACATCAATCTTAGTCCTTTAAAGCAGTAACAAACAATACATAGAATTATCTGTAAATGTATCAAATATTTTATAGTTTTTAATAACAATAAATCTTTTAGCACCAAAAAGAAGAGCTCTGAAACTCCGAAACTCCGATCCGAAACCCAGATGTACAGAGAGTAGGGCAGTTGTAGAATAAGTGCAACTGATCATCATATAGTTCTATATGACAGAAGTTGCACTTAGGGTCTAACTGGATCCCACGACGTATCAGCCTATCTTTAGTCGGAAGCGTTCCAAGTATGGCTTTGAAAGCACATAGCCTTGTTTTAGGGCAAAATCCTGGGAACCAAACTTCCTTCCACTAAGCTACCTCCAGCATTCTAAATGGCGACCGTCTAGGCGGCGCCTAGATGGTAGGCAGTCTCTCTCCGTGCCGCTTTTCGGTAGGCGATGGAGTAGTCGGCCAACGAAATTGGCGGTATAGGCGGAGGTGAGGTGGCGTAGGCGGGTGCCTAGGCGGAGCAATACCTAAAAGAGATTTTGGCCAAAAAAGTTTTGCAAGCATTATGGGCCTATGGTTCACTTTTACAAAACTAAAACTTTATAAATCTTAGTTCTAAAACTTAGTTATGCATGGAACACCCTTAAAATATGCATATTATGCAAAAAGCAGTGGTAAAATAGTAAAAAATGTTCAAAATATATCGACCGCCTAGACAGCCTAGACGGTGGGTGGACTCTCTCCGTCGCGCACCCGCCTACCGCCGTTTCGAACCTTGGCTACCTCATTAGAGTTCCCTTTGGCCAATTCCCAAGCTGATCTGAGATTGAAGGTTCCTTGAGAGTTGTGTTTTCATCCATATCCAGTAGTATTCGTGTACATGTAGAGAATAATTGTTGTATATTTTACTGATTGGCTACTCCACTACTTATAGGGAGTCTAGCTCCTCTTCATACTATATTTTCCAATGTGGGACTAAATCCCTTATTAGTTCTCAACACTTTCCCTCAAGATGGGTGATAGATATTAATCATTCTCATCTTGTTATATAGCTTCGACAGACTTAATGAACTAAGACCCTTAGTCAGACAGTCTGCCACTTGTTCTTCTGAGCGAACATGATCAATCTTCAGTATCCCTTATTCCAGCTTCTCTTTGATGAAGAATCGATCGATCTCGATGTGCTTCGTTCTGTCGTGCTGAACTGGATTGTTAGCTATACTTATTGCAGCTTGACTATCGCTCAGAAGACGTAATGGTGCTCCCTTATCCAGCTTTAACTCTGTCAGCAACGCTTTCACCCACAGCAACTCCGACACTCCTAAAGCCATTGCTCTGTATTCTGCTTCAGCTGTAGACCGTGCTACCACTGACTTTTTCTTGCTTCTCTATTTGACCAAGTTTTCTCCTACAAAGACACAATATCCCGTGGTAAACCTTCTATCGTCTATGTAGCTCGTCCAGTCTGCATCGCAGTATCCCTCAACTTCTATACATCCATTCTTCTTGAACCATAGCCCTTTCCTCGACGTTCCTTTCAGATATCTCAAGATCTGAAACACTGCATCTATATAACCCGTTCTTGGATCATGCATGTAGCGACTTACTACACTCACCGCAAATGAAATATCAGGGCGAGTGTGCTCCAGATAAATCAATCTCTCTACAAGTCGTTGATATCTTTCACGATCAACTGGCTCTCCTGCTTCTGCTCCCAACTTGCACTTCTGGTCAATTGGAGTGACTGCTGCTTTGCATCCCAGCATCCCTATCTCCTTCAGCATATCTAGTGTGTATTTTTTCTGTGAGAGAACAATTCCTTGTTTGCCTTCACACACCTCGATACCTAGAAAGTACCTCATCGCTCCTAAATTCTTCACCTCGAACTCCTTCGCGAGTTATGACTTCAGCTTAGCGATATCGACTTCATCATTACCTGTGATTACTATATCATCCACGTATACAACAAGTATAGTGATGTGGCCTCTTGCATGCGGAAGAAAGACCGTATGATCTGCATTTTCTTGATGGTATCCCATGCCTGTAACAGCCTTTCTGAATATGTCAAATCAGGCTCGAGGAGATTGCTTGAGTCCATATAGCGACTTCTTTAGTTTGCACACTTTTCCATGCGATGTCTCTCCGTCTGATTTTGTAGCGTAGCACCCTGGCGGGAGTTCCATATACACTTCTTCTTGTAGATCCCCATGGAGAAAGGCATTCTTCACATCTAACTGGTATAGCTTCCACTCATAGTTTGCTGCAATTGAGGCCAGAGTTCTTACGGTGCTCATTTTTTCTACTGGAGCAAAAGTCTCATCATAGTCGATGCCATATGATTGTGTGTATCCTTTTGCAACCAACCTTGCCTTGTATCGTTCCACTTTTCCTTCTGACGTCTTCTTTACTGTGTACACCCATTTGCATCCCACAGTTTTCTTCCCTTTGGGTAATGGAACCAGCTCCCACATCTTATTTTTCTCCCGTACCCCAAGTTCTTCCATCATTGCAGCTTTCCACCTTGGATCTTTCTTTGCTTCCTACCAACACTTGCGCAACGAAGTAGAGTCTAATGATGCAATGAAGGCTCGATAATTCGAAGAAATATTAGAATAAGACAGGTAGTTGGCAATATCATGTTCATAATCATCAAAACGACTATGAGCCTTACCCGCATTGATGCGAGAAGATCTCCTTAAGGGAGCAGTAGGTGGTGGAGAGATCATACCATCAAAGTCAGAGAGATCCACATCAGAATCAGATTGATTCAGTGTGGGGGCAACATCTTCAAGAGTTGGAGCAGGAGTAGACGAGGGACTTGGTACAGTAGGCATAGGCACGGTACAGGCACAGTACTGGACTTCTGATGTCTCCTTCTGTAGTCTTGGAGCTCCTTTTCTATTGTCTGCTGCTCCCCCTGTTTAATATATGTATCTTCTTCATCTTCTGTATCGGAGTTACTGCTTTCTCCCCCTTTCGTCCAGTTTTTCACGACCGGACATGGGACCGATTCGACCACCACAGATGGACTTATTTTCTCCCACTCACATCTAACACCCTCTGTGTTAGGTGTGTCACCAAACGCTGAACCGTCATCCGAACCATAATATGGTTCCAGTTCGCTGAATGTAACGTCCATGCTTACAAATATCTTCCGCTCAACTGGGCTCCAACATGCGTATCCCTTCTGAGTTGCCGTGTACCCGACAAAGACACATTTAACCGTTCTAGGCTCCAGTTTGCCAACTCCTGGCCTATTATCTTGGATAAAACATACACACCTAAATACTTTCGATGGAACAGTGTACGTGGTTGCACCAGTAAGCATCTCCAACAGTGTCTTTTAGTCCAATACCTGAGATGGCATTCTATTGATGAGATAAGAGGCCATTAACACCGCCTGCCCCCACAAGTGTTTTAGGACATTCTTAGCCAGCATCATCGTCCGTGCGACCTCCAATAGGTGTCTGTTCTTCTGTTCGGCCACACCATTTTGAGCCGGTGTATAGGCACATGAAGTTTGGTATAGTATTCCATGAGTGGATAAATACTCAGCAACCTTCTTATTTGTATACTATGTCCTATTATCAGACCGTAAGCACTTAATTTTAGTTCCATATTGTGTTTCTATCCGGCGATGAAAGTCTCGAAATGCCTCAAAGACGTCACTTTTATTCTTCATAAGATAGATCCATGTCACGCGAGTATAACAATCAATAAAAGTGACGAACCATCGAAAACTGTTAATACCGGTTGTAGGACAAGGGCCCCATACGTCCGAATGTATCATATCAAATGCAGCTGAACTTCTTCTTCCTGAACTCACATACGTGCTTCTGGTATGTTTACCCAATTCACAAGCATTACAAAATAACTTCTCTTTATTAGCCCTTTGGTATAAGGACGGATACATTCGACTAATAATTTTAAAAGAAGAATGACCGACACGCTGGTGGTAGAGTAGCAATTCATCTTCTACACTGCACCGTGAAACTTCCTGTGGTGTGTCTGCTACCAGATATGCCAATGCTTTGTCCAGTCCAGTCCTGTCCAAGTACCACAGCCCCTTATGCCATGTGCCAGTTCTTAGCCGTCGTCCTGTCCCCTTCTCCTGAAAAGTCACCGTAGGAATGTTAAAGGAAACAGTACAGTTAAGATCAAGAATAATGGCACTAATAGAAAGAAGATTGATAGGAAAAGATGGAGCATGTAAGACATTGGTGAGAGTGAGAGAAGGGGTGCATGCGACAGTTCCTTTACCCATGACAGGGCTGGAGTTACCATCAGCAATCTGAATGCTCTCCGGCGTCGGTAGGTGAGTATAGTCCTGGAACTCACCATGGGACCCCGTGACATGGCGAGATGCCCCAGAGTCCATAATCCAACCTGGTTGGTAGACATCTGCTGCAAGAGCACGCACAGGAATACCTGTGCTGGTTTGGACAAAGCAAGTGATGTGATCCCCCGAGGTAGATGATGCCCCATGACTGCCGTCCGAACCCAGCTTCGTGCTTCGTAACCTCGCGAGAAACTCCTTCTCAAGAGGAGTTAACTCAGCCAGGTGATTTTCTCCTCCTTTCTCTGCCAGATTAGCTTTGTGTCCTCCAGAATAATTTCTCCTTCTACTAGCATAACCGTCTCTACCACCTCGACGTCCTCCGCGGCCCCGTCCACGATCACTCGACTGACTTTGCAGGAATTTTGGATAAAATCTGATGTAATGCCCTGAGTCACCACAGTTGTGGCAAACACCGGCCATAGAGGGAGGCTGATTGAAGGCGACAAGCGCAGACTTGTCAACAACGGCTTGCTCCCACTGGAAACAGCCCTTGTTGGGCATCAACTTCAATCGAGCCTCTTCTTGTGCCATGGCAGCTATGGCTTCTTCAAAGTTTGGAAGCATGGGCTGTACGATGAGTACATTCCTTCTATGTTCAAACACAGGGTTAAGACCCTTCAAGAACTTTATCATCCGTTGTCACGAAATAAAATCCAAGAACTTTTGGAAATGTTTAGCAAATGCTGGTTCGACTTGTGCATCTTCCATCCCAAGAGGATCATAGTGATCCAGATCAGACCAGTACTTCTTCAACAGTGCTGCATACTCAGAGATGGTACGGTCGTCCTGGGCCACCCTATCAAGTTCATCCTGCAGTTGGAAGACCCGCATAGGATTGTCTGAGCCTGAGTATATATCCTTCAAAGTCTGCCACATATCAGCAGCAGCCTCCATCGCCTCTACATTGCCCGACACCTGGTCGGTCAAGGAGGCTGTCAACCATCCAGTCACAACATTGTTGATAATTTTCCAAATAGGAAACTCCTTTGAGGAGGGATCATCTGGCGCCTTGGTTTGGCCATTGACGTAGCCAACCAAGCCTCGTCCCTTCAGCGTCCGCATTGCCTGCCGTGACCACTTCAAGTAGTTAGACGTCCCTTCCAACTTCGTCTCCAACTTGTCCAGCTTCCCTATTTTGTAGGGTGACGGATCCACATCAGTATGGATCACACGTGGGGTTGCCTCAGTTAATCTCTTTGATAAAATATCATCAACCAAGGCCTTCATCTCTTCTGCTGTCAGTTTACCACTGATCGAATCCATGGCGTCTTCAACTGAGATTCATCGTCGTCGTCGTCTTCGTCGGCTTCGTCGTCGTCGTCGTCTTCGTCGGCTTCATCGTCGTCTTTATGTAAAGTCTTCAACAGAGACCTTACGAATGCGCGGTTAACGTGGCCAACACCGGCGCGCGCATGTAGATCCTAATTTGCAGATCGAGAACGAAAAAACAAAAAAGTATTTTATAATTCCGAAGGGCGTAATCTAGGAACAAATATTGCAAATAAAGCATTTGACGTCCATCCGTCTTCGAATAACCGCCCACATAATCTCTCACGCAAATTAAGATTTTTTATTATTTTTTTTGAAAAAAGGGGGGGTCGGCAACAGTTGGGCGGTAGAGGGGGGGGCGTAGGGGGGGGGGCAGCAGCAGGGGGGTTCGGCGGCGGCAGCAGGGAGGGCGTCGAGGCAGCAGGTGGGGAGGTCGTCGGGGGGGGGGGGGGCAGGGAGAGGGGCGTCGGCTGCAAGGGGGGCGTCGGGGCAGCAGGGGGGGGCGTTGAGGGGAGGGGGGGCAGGGGGGGCGTCGGCGGCAAGGGAGGGGGGCGTCGGGGGGGGGGGGGGGGGGCAGGGGGGTGGGTTTACCGGGTTGGGGAAGGGGTGGGAATTTTTTTTTTTGTGTGGTTATGGCTCTGATACCATGTAGAGAATAATTGTTGTATATTTTATTGATTGGCTACTCCACTACTTATAAGGAGTCTAGCTCCTCTTCATACTACATTTTGCAATGTGGGACTAAATCCCTTATTAGTTCTCAACAGTACATCCATGTGGATGTAGACTTTAGCAATTTCCTCCCTCCCTCAAAGGCAAGGTCACCCCTAGATTTTCTGGCTTCTACTGTCCCTGATCTATGATAAAAACTTACTTGTAAGCCCTCTGAGAGAGCAGCAAAATATGTTCCATCCATAGTCCATACCTTTCATTTAAGTCTGTCAGTATCTGGCCATGGATCAACCATACTGAGGTATCAGCACCATTAGCAATGCCCCTCTTGCATACTTGAAGTATATCCTTTTTTCAGCTTTATGATGTTCTTCCAAGTTCCAAGTAACTGATACATTTTTAACAAGAGAGATGCTACGTGGACCGCATTATTGGCCCGCAGTTTTGGCCCACGGTCCACGTCGCACTCTTTTATTGGTTTGTACCGGACATTAAAGGAAGAAGGGGGGGGGGGGGGGGGGGGGGGGGGGGGCGCGGTCACGTCTTGCGGGCAAAGACCGTGGACAACGTAGTGTTTTCCTTTTAACAAGGTCAATTCCCTCTACTGAACCTACTGGGCTCTCTAGCAATGGGACTGTCAATATATTCAATAAATATATATCATGTTGAAGTTGACTCAAAATAATGCGTTTATTTTATTTTGTGAAAGAATGAGTACATTTCTAGGAGAGTATGCCTCCGATGTGTACTCAATTAAAGCTGAAAGAGACAAAAGCAAAATATATACGAATAGCGTTTCCTCTTACAACAACTATAACATAGCTATCAAGTGACATAACTAGTAACATCATCACTGTAATTAACATATTTATCAAAGTGTCGAACCAAGCATCAGTACTCAACAAGTTGGTGCCGAATTCCTGGAATGGGCATAGAACCTAGTAAACCAGCAGAGGTGAGGCGACATACAGGTCCGTTTGGTTCGCGGAATCATCGAACTGGAAAAGAAAAATGATTACTTTCTTATGTTTGGGTGTCAAAGGAATTGAGGAGGAAAGGAAAGTGATTCGCAATGGAAGAAAAATTAGGAAGAAAAGTGATTCCATCCATCCAAACAAGGAATCATTTTTTCATATTCATTTTCCTTTCAAAATTAGTTGGCATTTCCAAACATCGAAAAGAAAAATCAATAGAAATTGTAATTTTCTACAGGAAAAGTAAATGACAAGGAATTTTTTTCTTTCCCTTCCATTCCGCGAACCAAACGAGGCCCAAGTTCATGCTACTATGAAGCAACAAACTAACTCCCTTCACACAAGGAAGAGTCAACACGAAGGTGAAAAGAAACACTGCAAAAGCAGTACGACAATCATCTTTGAGGCACAATATAGAACCAGATGGACAGGTGACACCATATAGGTAGGAAGACAGTTAAGATGTTAGAAGACGCACTTGTAGCGTTCTCAAGGTCACACGTAACAAACATACTGTAAACGCAATTGAGAAGCTGATTTGGCCTGCCGTTTCTCGGTGCGTGTAAGAGCTGATGCAGCAATTGCAGCATCGAGTTCTTGCTCCAAAGCAAGGTTCAAAGTACCGGTATCAGACAATTTGTATAAGTATTGGTATCGGCAGTATCGACGGTATCGGATCGGAGTATCGGATTTTTTGGTATCGGCGGTATCGGCCATATAAAATAATCATTAAAAAATTAGTAAAATTTTTTAAAAAATAATTTACATATTTCTGCATAATTTTAGAATTTTCTATGTTTTTTATTATAATTGAATAAAAGACACTATTAATTAATGATGTCTGGTTTACCTGTGATGTATATGTTTCTTTTTTACATGTTTTTACTTTTTAGTTACAATTTTACTATGTCATTATATTGGTACTAAATAGATTTTGTATTGTTCTGACCAACCGATACCAATTTTTTCTTACTGGATCGGTCATGTATCGTATCGGACTGTATCGGTCACATATCGGCCGATACGAACTTATACTAAATTTTTTCTTACTGGATTGGCCGCTACCGCTATTTTTGGTCTGTATCGGATCGGCCTGGACCAAATCCGATCCGATACGGCCGATACGTATCGGTATCGGCCGATACTTTGATCCTTGCTCCAAAGTATCTACCCTCTGTTCAAGAATCTGAGAAAAAGAAGGGAAAAAGAAGGTAACCAGAATGTTATTAGATAAGAAAGCTATGAACTGAATTAAATTGTAGAGGCAGAAACAATTGAGTTTCATATGCCCTACTGCCTTCTTCTGCATTAAAAGAACAAGCAGAATCCGATAATTCAATCCCATTTCAGCAAAAAAAAAAAAATCTTCATTATCAACTGTTGGAGGGATATGAATATGGCACAACATAATACAGACATCAACAGGGCAAATTTTGGCATCTTACAGAATGTTGGGGTATGTGTGACTCTGACATAATGCTACACAGTCATGGTTCCAGTTTTTTTTGGCTTGTCCATGCTTCCTAGGTTATGAATGAAACTCTCCAAAGTCAAATCTAAAGGTTATCAAACCACTTTACCAGAAAGGCCATAAAATACACTTCCATGTACAATCAATTTTATATCTGCAAATATCAAGCACTTTGACCATAAGTTAAAAAACAGAAAATTGCATCCAAAGCATACAAGTTTAAAAGGATTTCGTAGAACGGAGTATGCTAAATTTAGAAATAAGCATTATTTCGCCCAAAAGAAGGACGTAAAATGCAATTGCTAAATATACACCCTAAAATAGGGCGTGTAAACATTTGTTTTTATTTTTTTTTTCCCAGCCGTTAAGATTACAATTAAAAGGGTTTAAAACATATTAACACAACATAAAAAAAAATACGCCCTTTTTAGGCTTTTTTTAGGAATGGAAATAAACGTCCTTCTTTTTGGCGTGATTTGCTTTTGACCTCCTTTTGTGACCATTTTTTCTCTTTTGATCAGCTTGTTTAAATTGGGAGGCAATTGGCGGGTGCTGGGAATAGGACTCGGTGGTGGGTGGGGAGAATTAAATGAGGGTGTTGTTTAAATAGGGTGGGAAGGAAAGATTTGTTACCACCGTAAAAAAAATAGGGAAAATTTATGAAATGCCCAAAAACTAAAAAAGTTTTATGAAAAATCCACCGCTAAAAAAACTTTCATCGCGTGCCCAGAATTAGAGAAACTTATCCAAAGCGGATTCCAAATGACCCTTTTACCCTTCTAATTTATTGAAAACACCCACGAAACTACTCTTAAAAAAAACGTTTCGATACTTCATCTTCTTCCATACGCTGCTCACTTTCGAATCTAGGTTTTCTCCTCAAAAATCTTCAAAAACTCGTCGAAAAATTTCGGAAAGACCGAGACAAACGGCAAAAATGCTAAAAGGGAGGTCCAAACATCATTTTTTTTGCGATTCTAAAATTTCGGAAGGCCGTCTAACGGTGAAGCTGTTACTTTCAGCCTCCTCAAAAATACGCTCGTTTTGCGACAAACGGGACCTCATTTCAACCTCCCAGTCAAAAGTTATGGCACTCCAAAGTTTCAACTGAATATAAAATGCAGGAGAATGGGCATTCTCCGTGTTAGAACACGAAAAATGTTAATTTCGCATGAGGGTGGCCATTCTCCGTGTTAGTAACACGGAGAATGGCATTCTCCGTCTTAATTTACACGGAGAATAGTCATTCTCTGTGTTAGTAACACGGAGAATGGCATTCTCCGTCTTAATTTACACGGAGAATGGCCATTCTCCGTGTAATTTAGCACGGAGAATGGTCATTACAGTGTTAAAACTCAGGAGAATGGCCATTCTCCGTAGTAGAAACACGGAAAATGCCATTCTCTGTGTTAAATAAAACGGAGAATGCCATTCTCCGTGTTAAATAAAACGGAGAATGGCCATTCTCCGTGTAATTTAGCACGGAGAATGGTCATTCCAGTGTTAAAATGCAGGAGAATGCCATTCTCCGTGTAAATTAACATGGAGAATGTCATTCTTCGTGTTAAATAAAACGGAGAATGACATTCTCCGTCTTAATTAAAACGGAGAATGACATTCTCCGTGTTAATTTACACGGAGAATGGTTATTCCCAGTGTTAAAATGTAGGAGAATGACCATTCTCCGTGTAATTTAGTACGGAGAATGACATTCTCCGTTTCTAAATTACACGGAGAATGGCCATTCTCCGTTGTACTTGATGGATCTTAGCTATTCTCCGTACTAAAATGACGGAGAATGGCCATTCTCCGTCACTTTACCACGGAGAATGGCATTCTCCGTGTTAAAACCCATAGAAAATTGTCATTCTCCGTGGTTTTTAACACGGAGAATGCCATTCTCCGTGGTTTTTTAAAACGGAGAATAGTCATTCTCCGTCATTTTAGCACGGAGAATGGTCATTCTCCGTGGTGGAGAATGGTCATTCTCCGTAGTTTTAACACGAAGAATATATATTTTTTTTAGAAAAATTTTGTCAGGAATAAAGAGTTTCGTTCTTCTTTCAAAACGATGATAATTCTTATGGAAAAGAAGAAGAAAGATCTTCTCTCCACAATTGACCTAATCGTCGAAAAACTTCAAATGTCTCCACGATGAAGATGATGATGATGGTGATGATGATGACGAACGATAATCTGAGTTCGACTGAAGAAAAGCACACCGAACTACGAACGATCTTTGCGATCTCTGCTAAAGATGAGAGCAATGGAATTCAGATTTCTCGTAAAGAAGAAGAAGACGAAAATCGCAATCCAGATCTGAGTTTTTTGAATTCAAATACATATAGATGACCAATTCGCGCGGAGGGGTAGTTTCGGTATTATAAAAATAGCAGTTTCCAGCGGGTGACATCTAAAAGGGAATCTTGAAATATTTAACGTGAAAATACTTAATTCTGGGCATTTCATAAAACTCATCCAGCGGGTGGGCATTTCATAAAAGTCCACCCCGAAATTGGGTTTCTCAGCAATTTCCAGAAAAAAAAGAGGGGAAGAGAAGAGCAAAGCAAGGCAGGAGTGGGAGAAGGACCAAGAGAAGAAGATCAAATGAGTTTTTATTTTTTATTTAAAATTTAGTTATGATAGTTAGTCGGTTCGTTGGTTAGGTTTAAATTTGTATGTTATATATGAATGTAAAAATGAGTTATCGTAGGATAAGATTTTAATTTGCTTGTTAATTTAGAAGAAGATTTTAAATTGTTTGTTAATTTAGTTACCTTAGGGAAAAAATATTAGTTATATTTTGTTATGATAGTTAATTTAGTTTGTTTAGAAGATTTTAATTTGTATATTATATATGAATGTAATAAATGAGTTACCGTAGGAGAAGATTTTAATTTGTTTGTTAATTTAGAAGAAGATTTTAATTTGTTTGTTAATTTAGTTATCTTAGGAAAAAAATGAGAAAAAAGAAAAAAATTAAGAAGCAAAAAAGAAAAAAAAATTTGAAATTTGAAATGAATGTAAAAAATTATAAATTAAACCTGATACATATAAAAATCAAAAATTAGGAATATTAAACCGAAAAAAAACTATGAAGGAAATTTATAAATTAAGTAAAAATTAACTGTAGCAAAAAAAGAGAAAAAAATTAAGCAGGAAAAAAATAAAAAATAAAAAATTTGAAATGAATGTAAAAGAAAATAAAGAAGGAAAAAAAAATCGGATAATTTTACACAGGGGGATGAAATTTGTCCTATTTACGGAAAAAAAGGGACGAGTTTGAAAAAATGACGAAAGAGAGGATAGAGCACCATCAGTGATGTCGCCCACGAGGTAAAACCAAACTACCCATTCGGGCGCCATGTGTAATTTCGCCTCAAACTAAGGGACGCCAACTGGTCACATATGTGATGGCGCCCTACCAAGATTCCCCCAACCCACATGGAGGAGCGTCATTCTCAATGTCGCCTGGCCTCCCCACCCATACGGCGCCATAACAGATGTCGCCTGGCCCGCTCCCCCACTCACCCGGCGATATTACAAATGGCGCCCGGCCCCCCCAACACACATGGTGCCATTATTAATGTCGGGGGCAAAGATTCCCCCCAAAATTTTGAATTTTTTTATTGAAATGCTTCATTTTGATTGGTTAGGGCTTTGGGATTGGGATTGGAGTTCGGATTGAGAAAAAAAATGAACGAACGTGATTGACTTAATAAATATGTGCGGTTTGGATTGTATGTGATTTGGATTGTGGTCCTTTGGTTGAAGCTATATATATGCTTAGGCAGTTGATACAATTGAGCACATTCACTCAAGTTTCCATAGAAAGAAGAAAGAGAAGATTTTGTAAAACCCCTGAATTTTTAAAAATTTATTTTTATTTTTAATTGAGTTAAATAGGACTTTTGTTGTTTTTTTTGTGTGAATATTTTTATTTATATAGTAATTATTATAGATGATCTTAGCCATGGTTGAGTTTGGAGTACAAGATGACCAGAAATTGTGGCATGGATGGTATACTCGGGTCCCTTGACTAGTGTTTTAGCTATGGTAGGGAAGGTCCAGCCATAAGTGAGTCCTAACTAGGAAAACCAGGCCAAGTTGCGACTTAACCTCCACCGATGATTTATTTATTTATTAATTAGAATATTGACTTTTATAAGACCCGGTTGTACCATTCTAACCCGGACCTGACCCGAACCCAACATACGCCCTGGTAGTCAGGTAATGCTTCCAAAAAGGCCTATGTAGTTATATTTGTGTATATTTTTCGGGTTACTTTAATGGCCTAAAAATATTATTTTCTATAAGTAAATAATTATTATCTAAAAGGAAAAAGATATTATTTTCCAAGAAGTAAATATTTTGGAAATGGCATGACAAGTGTTCCTCTATGATTATTTAATATATGTGTCACCCATTACTGCCTCTTAGTGGTTTATTCTAAATTATTATTATTATTATTATTATTATTATTATTATTATTATTATTATTATTGTGGTTTTTGATGTGGTTATTAAATAATAGCGTGTTTATAGGTTATCTGCTAAATCATTTTTTAAATGATTTTTTTACATATGTATGTGTAACTACCACCATATAGGAAATGTTACAATAATAATTTAGGCATATGTTAGATTTTTAAGAAATTAATTTAAAGATTTTTGGTGTATTAATATTATTGTTATCATTGTTATTTTTATCATTATTATTTTTGGTTAGTTGATAATTTCCTTAGAAAATTATTTTTTAAAATATATGTACATTCATAGGTAAAATACCTTACACTAGGAAAATATGTGCTACAATAGTTTAATAGTATTTTTAGATTTTTAAGTTTATTTATTGGAATTATTTATATATTTATTCTTAATTTCATAGAAATATATAAGTTTAGAAAAAAAAGAGGAAAACCACTGCGTGAACAGTGCAAGGAACTGTTCACCTTCCCGCCCCCCAAGCAAAACTCGACTGTCCCGTGCGAACAAAACAGAGGGAATCTCATAGAAATTTCGAGATTCAAAACTCCCAAAATCCTTAACAAAATCTTTTCAAATCTTTTCCATTTAAAACCCTATTGTATTCTCTTCGAATTAGGTCAAATACTTTGCCTAAATCCTGTCCATATCCTTATAGGATTCGAATCGAAATCTCATATATACAAAGGGATTCATCGAAACACAAACCCTTCCCAAACTTCTTCACCTGATCACCCAAAAACCCTAGCAAAGCCTCCTCGTGACCGACTCTTGACTTCGCTCAGTGACTCCAGCGCGACCCCGACGTGCCCAGGCCCCTTTTTGAATGCCTGCCACCGCCTGACGTCGTCGGACGACCGCCGCAGCCCCCAAAACCCGACCGAAAGCAGAGGATCCTCTGCTTTCGAACGCGTCCAGGTACCTATCTTTTCATAATGTTTTCTTCTTCAATACTCGATGAAAACTCGACCTATTTGATTCGTTTGGAAGACAAACCAACTTTAAACCCTACAAATTTGTATGGGTTGATGTCATTTAGATTTGAACATAAATCAAACTAAAATCGACAAAAAACCACAAAAATCTATCCACCGTTCCAATGTTTTACCCCAACTTGGAAGGCTAAACATGGCCGATCTATTAATAGTTTACAAAAACTAATTTAATACAGTTGATAACAACCCATACCAAATCACAACCCCTTTTATAACTTTCGAAATTAACCAGTATACAGCAAGTTACATGATTCTAAAAACTCAGGAAAAACTGTTTCAAAAACTGTAGAAAAATTAAAATTCTTTTCAATACAGCATGCGCCCCGACAAACCGAAAGACGTGGTCGTGCACTATACGCATCAAAGGCGCGTATGGATATTGCCTACGTATGAGAAATGACGGAACTTGATTTCATTACGTGTGCGTGACAAAATCAATACGTATCCGTCAAGATACCCCCGTATGGACATTTTACAAACTAGACCATAACTTTGTGTACGTTCATCGAATCGAGACGAAACATGTGCCAGCGGGACCGTATCGAAATTTTGGTCCTGTGTGCCAAGTTTGGTCCGAATCTGAGAAGGTCGATCGGAACGCCTATTTGGCGGGCCCGCGACCCGCTCTAACGGACGATTTTGTGCACGGCTCATCGGAATCCAAAATTGGACATACCGTTGAGTTCGTCTCGAAAAACTGGATCTGTAGACATATAGTTTGACGACTTTGGAGACCGTAGGTTCTGGCACGCGTTTCGGTGCAAAGCGGGTCCAACGACGGACATCGTTTTAACCCGAAATTATGATTTTGCTCCTATTCCAGAATTGGACTTTCGGACAGGCATTTTCTTGATATATCTTTTACACCGGGAACGTTTTTGATATTTGTTTCAGCATCCGGGAACGTTTACGGAGGTTTCACTCTTGTAGCTTCTTCTCGCTTGTCAATTTTATCTTCTGGATGTCGTCAAAACACCTTCCAATCACCAGACAATTATACCTTGCTAATTAACTATCATATTATATATTTTCAGCATTTATTTTATTTGTTTCATAATTGTTATAAACTGCGCGTCCAAGCCATACTTGGGTGCAAGCGACTCTATTAGTCGTTTTTTTGTTGTTTTATTTTATTTGACGCATGTTGACTTAGTTTAACGGACTACCTTCTTGTTGGAAGATATCCTTATATCTCCTTTGGCCATGACACTCATACTACACGGTTTGAGACATTTTGCTAGGGGCACGACTTATTGACTGGCCATCTCTATTATCGTGTGACGGATAGTTCGTAACTACTACGATTAAGGTATAGAGACTCGAGCAGTTACAAAATTGGGCAGATCATGGACATGACTTGGTCAGTGTGGGAAATATTGGGGAGGACAGTCACTAGTGCGTATGGGAATCCAAACAGGTAAACCATAGTTTTTGAAAGAAACTATGGCGAGATTTATATTTGCAGATACCCTCTGACGCTTTGGACGTTACGGCTGGATACGTATGACTGGATGCCAGTTACGTACTTATAGCCTAAATCCCATCCATGTGCAATGAAAGTTGTACTCTAAATTGTACATTAGACGGTTAGAATCGCCTTTGCATATTTGTGTCTAGTTAGTCTTTTGTATATTATTTTATTATTTTGATAGTTCATATTAGCATGTTCTTCATATATCTTGTTACGTCCCTCTGAGGACCTGGTGACTTCTTCAGGTGTGTTTGTGATTTTCGTAAGTGCTCTAGCCAAGGACATAGTTTACAATCTACCTTCGCGATGCTAGCTTTTGGATCGTCTTTTGCTTCGCTCGACTCTTCCATCGTCACTATGTATTTCTCTCTTTTTGTTGGTAGTGGATTTATCTTCGCCCAAAGTTTATACAAATAACATTTATAAGTTAATTTTATGATATATTGGTTTGTGGATGAGATTAGTTTCATGGTTACTGCATTTTACAGCTTATGTATACATACGAGGTTCCCTATATTGGAGTATGCTTCGTATGTATATAGCTGTCATGTCTACGTACTTGGTCCTAAGTAATTTGGGATTGGAGCGTTACATATTTTTATGGTGGCCCATGCAGGTCAAGATAAATTATTTGGTTACTTTACCGTACCAAGCGAGCCTGCGTATAGGATTAGAGTCTAGGATCTCATCCACATACTTGACCTCCTCGATTCTATTTTGAATCCCTTGCTTGGCATCTTGCTTGATTCCCTCTACCGTTAATTCTTATCCTTCTACTGTGCTTGATAGTGGTTAGGAAGGTAACCCATACTAGCTAGACATGTTCCATTGCCCCTACTACTAGTTTAACCCTTGTAAGTTGGGTAGAATGCCTTACGACCTAACCTTCCTTATGACCTTAACTAAGTCTTAAGCAAGTAGACAGTAGGATGATTGTATAGACACCAACATAAGACATGACTAGATTCTTAAGAAGTTTGAACTAATTCTACTTCCTTCAATATTAATCTCACGTGCCTATATTTTTACTATTTTTGACTATCCTATGCTGCTAATTTAGCCTAAGTGTTGCAAGCTTATTCTCTTATCGAGCTTGATAATGACATGTTTTATTGGGTGCGCACCCACTAACATATTGTCTAATCAGAACCGGTGTATGATGGTCTGATCAACCTAGTGCACTTTGGTTCGCTTTTCATACGATTATTCTATATGATTGAGATATAGTTAACCTTGTCCTCTAGGATCTCAACCGCAACCGACAACCTCCTTTCGAACTATTAAATTGCATTTGAACCCGCAATTGTATTCGCTCGCATCTCCCTTGAACTCTTGTGTTTTACAAAAGCTTAGCTTGCCCACGACCAAGTCATATGACTAGCTTGCCATGAGTTACTCGTCCTTTCCTTCGACCTTATATCTACTATCGCGACTTTCTAACCATTTGGAAACCTTAGAATGATTCCAATCGTTCTCCTAATCGTTCTCTCAACCTAGATGACTAGTATACCACTTTCTCTTAAAGAGCCATATCTTCCAAGTCCCCAAATTATTCTCTTTGATCTATTCGATTCCTTACTAAAATCACTAAGTCATATTATCATTGCCCTAACTAGCGACCCTCCACGTCGATGAATTATTTTTTGTCGTTATCGAATTCACGATTTTCTAAAGCATGTTTATCGTTCCTTGCCTCGCCCAATAATTTGTGTTGCCTTATCGATATACCCTTGTATCTTCTCAACCCCCCTACTTATTCTTAATTTCGAGTACGAAATTCTTGTAAGTTGGGTAGGATGTAAAATCCCTGAATTTTTGAAAATTTATTTTTATTTTTATTTGACTTAAATAGAAATTTGTTGTTTTTTGTGTGAATATTTTTATTTAAATAGTAATTATTATAGATGACCTTAGTCATGGTTGAGTTTGGAGTACAAGATGACCAAGAATTGTGGCACGGATGGTATACTCGGGTGCCTTGACTAGTGTTTTAGCCATGGTAGAGAAGACCCAGCCACAAGTGGGTCATAACTAGGAAAACCAGGCCAAGTTGCGACTAAACCCCCACCGATGATTGATTTTTTATTAATTAGAATATTGGCTTTTTGGAGACCCGGTTGTACCATTCTAGCCCGGACCTGACCCGAACCCAACATACGCCCAGGTAGTCAGGTAGTGCTTCCAAAAAGGCCCATGTAGTTATATTTGTGTATATTTTTCGGGTTGCTTTAATGGCCTATAAATATTATTTTCTATAAGTAAATAATTATTATATAAAAGGAAAAAGATATTATTTTCCAAGAAGTAAATATTTTGGAAATGGCATGACAAGTGTTCCTCTATGATTATTTAATATATGTGTCACCATTACTGCCTCTTAATGGTTTATTATAAATTATTATTATTATTATTATTATTATTATTATTATTATTATTATTATTATTATTATTATTATTGTGGTTGTTGATGTGGTTATTAGATAATAGCATGTTTATAGGTTATTTGCTAAATCATTTTTTAAATGATTTTTTTACATATGTATGTGTAACTACCACCATATAGGAAATGATACAATAATAATTTAGGCATATGTTAGATTTTTAAGAAATTAATTTAAATATTTTTTGTGTATTAATATTATTGTTATCATTGTTATTTTATCATTATTATTTTTGGTTAGTTGAAAAATTCCTTAGAAAATTATTTTTAAAATATATGTACATTCATAGGTAAAATACCTTACGCTAGAAAAATATGTGCTACAATATTTTAAAAGTATTTTTTAGATTTTTAAGTTTATTTACTGGAATTATTTATATATTTATTCTTAATTTCATATATATATATATAAGTTTAGAAAAAAAAAGAGGAAAACCACTGCGTGAACAGTGCAAGTCCCCCCAAGCAAAACCCGACTGTCCCGCACGAACATAACAGAGGGAATCTCATAAAAATTTCAAGATTCAAAACTCCCAAAATCCTTAACAAAATCTTTTCAAATCATTTCCATTTAAAATCCTATTGTATTCTCTTCGGATTCGGTCAAATACTTTGCCTAAATCCTGTCCAAATCCTCACAGGATGCGAATCGAAATCTCATATATATAAAAGGGATTCCTCAAAACACAAACCCTTCCCAAACTTCTTCACCCGATCACCCAAAAACCCTAGAAAAGCCTCTTCGTCACCGACTCTCGACTTCGCGTAGCGACTCTAGCGCGACCCCGACATGCCCATGCCCCTTTCCGAACGCCTGCCACCACCTGACGTTGTCGGACAACCATCGCAGCCCCCAAAACCCGACCGAAAGCAGAGGATCCCCTGCTTTCGAATGCGTCCAGGTACCTATCTTTGCATAATATTTTCTTCTTCAATACTCGATGAAAACTTGACCTATTTGATTTGTTTTGAAGACAACCTAACCAACTTTAAACCCTAAAAATTTGTATGGGTTGATGTCATTTAGATTTGAACATAAATCAAACTAAAATTGACGAAAAACCACAGAAATCTGTCCACCGTTCCAATATTTTACCCCAACTTGGAAGGCTAAACATGGCCGATCTATTAACAGTTTACAAAAACTAATTTAATATTGTTGATAACAACCCATACCAAATTACAACCCCTTTTATAACTTTCAAAATTATCCAGTATATAGCAAGTTACATGATTCTAAAAACTCAGGAAAAACTGTTTTGAAAACTGTAGATAAATTTAAATTATGTCCGATACAGCATGCGCCCCAATAAACCAGGAGACGTGGTCGCGCACTATATGCATCGAAAGGCGCGAATGGATATTGCCGACGTGTGGGAACCGGCGGAACTTGATTTCGTTGCGTGTGCGCGATAAAATCAATACGTATCCGTCAAGATACTCCCGTATCGACGTTTTGTAAACTAGAACATAACTTTGTGTACGTTCGTCAAATCGAGACAAAACTTACGCTAGTGGGACCGTATCAAAATTTTGGTCCTGTGTAACAA
The DNA here is from genome assembly GCA_029216955.1 of Iris pallida. NCBI lineage: Eukaryota > Viridiplantae > Streptophyta > Magnoliopsida > Asparagales > Iridaceae > Iris > Iris pallida. Next base: position 6,549,391 of record JANAVB010013600.1, on the reverse strand, counting down.
GTTTGGTCCGAATCTGAGAAGGTCGATCGAAACGCCTATTTGGCGGGCTCGAGACCCGCTCTAACGGGCGATTTTGTGTACGGCTCATCGAAATCCAAAATTGGACATACCGTTGAGTTCGTCTCGGAAAACTGGATCCATAGACATATAGTTTGACGACTTTAGAGATCGTAGGTTCTGGCACGTGTTTCGGTGTACATCGTTTTGACCCGAAATTACGATTTTGCTCCTGTTTCAAAATTGGACTTTCGGACAAGCATTTCCTAGATATATCTTTTATACCAGGAACATTTTTGATGTTTGTTTCAGCATCCGGGGATGTTTGCGGAGGTTTCACTCTTGTAGCTTCTTTTCGCTTGTCAATTTCATCTACTGGATGTCGTCAAAATACCTTCCAATCACCAGGCAAGTATACCTTGCTAATTAACTGTCATATTATTTATTTTCAGCATTTACTTCATTTGTTTCATAATTTTTATTTTTATTTGTTATAAACTGCGCGTCCAAGCCATACTTGGGTGCAAGCGACTCTATTAGTCATTTTTTTGTTGTTTTATTTTATTTGACATATGTTGACTTAGTTTAGCGGACTACCTTCTTGTTGGGGGATATTATTATATTTCCTTTGGCCATGGCACTCACACTACACAGTTTGAGACATTTTTCTCCGGCACGACTTATTGACTGGCCATCTCTATTGATGTGTGACGGATAGATCGTAACTGTTACGATTAAGGTATAGAGACTCGAGCAGTTACAAAACTGGGCGGGTTATGGACATGACTTGGTTAGTGTAGAAAATATTGGGTGAGGACAGTCACTAGTGCGTATGGGAAGCCAAACAGGTAAACCATAGTTTTCGAAAGGAACTATGACAAGATTTATATTTACAGATACCTTCTGACGATTCGGACGTTACAGCCGGATACGTATGACTGGATGCCAGTTACGTACTTATAGCCTAAATTCTACCCATGCACAATAAAAGTTGTCCTCTAAATTGCATATTAGACGATTAGAATCTCCTTTGCATATTTGTGTCTAGGTTAGTCTTTTGTATATTATTTTATTATTTTGATAGTTCATATTAGCATTTTCTTTCTGTATCTTGTTACGTACCTCTGAGGACCTGGTGACTTCTCCATGTATGTTTATGATTTTTGCAGGTGCTCTAGCAAAGGACATAGTTTACAATCTACCTTCGTGATGCTAGCTTTTGGATCGTCTTTTGCTTCGCTTGACTCTTCTATCATCACTATGTATTTCTCTCTTTTTGTTGGTAGTAGATTTGTATTCGCCCAACATTTTATACAAATGACATTTATAAGTTGATTTTATGATATATTGGTTTGTGGATGAGATTAGTTTCATGGTTACTGCATTTTACAGCTTATGTATACATACGATGTTCCGTATATTGGAGTATGCTTCGTATGTATACAGCTGGCATGTCTACGTACTTGGTCCTAAGTAATTTGGGACTGGGGTGTTACAGATTTCCATAGAAAGAAGATAGATAGAAGAAACGATGGTCATATTCCAGCGGACCGACGACTGAAAGAGAGAGACAAGGACGAGAAAATCACATATCTAGACTGGTATTTACAAGAGAGGTAATTTTTTAAAATTAATATTTATTTGCTATTTTATTATATATTTTAGCTGAGTTGATTTATATTCTTTATTTTATTTGTAGTTATTTGATTATAAGCCGGATGTACGATTACGTGAACATGGACAATGGCATTACGCATCAAACTACGGCACATGGGAGTTAAATACATATCAAAAGGGCCTAGTTGACGTATTTGGTTTTCGCTATATAGATGGGCTACGAATCTTGGTACACGACAGGGATTTATTGTTTTCTTTGGCGGAGCATTGGTGGCCCAACAAACACTTTTCAGTTGCCGGTAGGAGAGATGACTGTTACTCTACTGGATGTAGCCAAACTTTTAGGGTTACCTATTACAGGTAAAATAATTGTTTAAATAATATCCATTAAATTTTTTTTATATAGTTTATCTAGGAATCTAATTTAAAATTACAGGTGATCCTATATATTTTTAAAATCAACCAAACGTTGCTGTTACAATTAGACTTTATCTCGGTATTGATCTGCCAGAAGATACAAATAGAAGATCCGACGTCAATATAAACTGGTTGTGCGAAAACTTCATGGATCTTGACCGTACTATTGACGGTCCAGTTAACATAAACGAAGAGCGAATATTCAATTTGACTCATTTATTTCTGTATTTAAATTTAGAATATGGATCTCATAGTACTGTACGTGTTCAGATTATTTGTTGCACAATGGCATATCTACTCGCTCTATGTGGGTCAGTTCTCTTTTCGAACGTAACTGGATGTCAGATTACTTTTTAGCTTCTTCCTTTTTTTGAAAATTTTGGTCAACCGACATGCAATGCATGGGGAGCCGCAGTGTTGGCATATTTGTATTCTTCTCTGACAGAGTTTGTGTCTTGCGACCTCATTACGAGATATGAACAAAAATCTAACTGGATGCATGTCACTTTTACATGTATTTTATCATTCTAGAGAGATATTGATGTTACTTAATATGATTTAATTTTATAATATTGTTTATACTTAGATTTGGGCATATGAACATTTTGCGATCGGTAAACCGGTGACCGGTATTAGCCGTGAAATAGGCGTCTTTCCAGTAGGTAGACGTTGGACGACTGATGTGGTGGACCTGGCACATTGTGGACATCTGATTGTCTCGATTTATTGTACCAAATTTGACTCTCTAACACATGGCGAGGTAAGAATAATTTTACTTTTCTATTTGTTTGATCATATATTCCTTTATTGACTTGACAATATCTCAAATAGGTTACTTGGATGCCTTATATTATACATCCTGATGCTCCCGACATCCAAAGGATGTCGTATTCCAATAGTCATTATAACTTGGTCATCTTATATGATTATCAGACCATATACCACCCTACGGATCGTGTTCTTCGACAGTTTGGTCTCGTACAAATTATTCCTGATGTGCCCGCCAATATAAGTCAGAGCAAAAGTGGACGCCTTTCTAGAATTCAAGATTTTCTCCATAAATGGGCTACGAGATCCGATCGATATAGTATATTGAACATGTCACGACACGTTCAATGCGCTGAAGACTGTAAGTTCAAATTTTATATCATATTTTTACTCAAGTTTGTAATTGTTGACTTATATATTAGGTTCAAATGATAATCATTTATTTAATTGTAATTGTAACATATTTAATAAATGCTTTTAAGTCTAAAACATCATGATTATTACGATAATTATTTATTTAATAACCGCTTAATTTTTTTAATAATACTTACTAAGGACAGTAATTAAATATATTTTTAAAATTAAATTCTAATATGACAATGGTAATATTAATTACTAATTTAACGTTTTACGTGAAACATTTATTTTGAATAAATTATATATATAATCCAACAATTTATACAATGGCCTAAATATTACTAGCAATTCAAATAATTAGCTAACCTTTACTGACTAATTAATTAACTATTAATTACTCTATAAATAAGTCACATAGTTAAATTAGGAAACTAGCTATCCCAGAATTGACAGAGCTTTATTCTGTCAATTCTGGTCAGACAAAAATAAGGTTTTGTCTAATTTCTATTCTAGAAATGAACAGAGCCTTCTGACAGAGGAGCCTACCGGAAAGCTGAAGAAGGAGAGCCGAGGGGAGGGCTCGGATCGGCGTACGAAGGGGCTCAGAACGTCGAGGAAGTGCCGGACAAGTGCATGGAGATCGCCAAATGGCGAGCACGCGGGGGGCGCCGACGCGAGCGGTGGACGCCGGGGGCACGAACGCGGACGATGGCGGCAGACGTCGGGGGGTCGCACGGTCGGGTGCGGGGGGTCGTACGGCCGGGCTCGAGGGTCATGCGGTCGGGCGCGGGATCGCACGGTCGGGCGGGGGCCGATCAAAAATATCCTAAGAGGGGTGTCGAATCGAGTGGAGCATAGTGAGGATGGTCGTGGTGTGGTCGAATTTGGGAGAGGGTGTGGAGATGGAAGAGGCTTTGTGAAGGTTTGGGAAAAAAAAGCTCTGACTCTCTTCTGTGAGTTTTTGTCTTGTTGTACGAGGGAGAGGGGATGATAGATCCAGGAGTGGGGGGTGAGGAGTCGGGATAGTCGGGTCACTAGGGAAAGTCGATTGAACGGGTAGTTGGGTTGATGGATTTGAATAGGAAATGGGTTGATGGATTTTGATAGGAAATGGGCTTGGGTAGGAAAAAGGCTTTACTAATTCTAATACCTAGCAAAAATCAATCCGTAACTAATTAACAACTTTGTAATCAATTTGATTATTTAAACTAAAATTATATTTCTATTTAATAGACTAATTATTTATATAAATATAATAATAATAATAATAATAATAATAATAATAATAATAATAATAATTTGATTCGTTCTATAATTACTAGAAAATAAAACAAATATTGCAAAAAATCTCATCTATGATAAAATTACAATTTGTGGGTTTTACAACCTACCCTCATTAGAAAAATTTTGTCCTCGAAATTTCTACAAGTAATGAATAGAGGTTCAGAACATACCTAAAATAGTTGAGGATACTTCTCCCTCATCTCAGCCTCTCGTTCCCAGGTTAACTCGTCCGGGGAGTTATGACGTCACTCCACTCTGACTAGTGGAATCAGTGTGTTGTGCAACTTCTTCTCTCTGCGATCCAAGATCCTTACTGGCTGCTCCGGTACTGTGAGGCTTGGCCCAATTTTCAGCTCTGAGTGATCCAAAATATGGCTCGGGTCCGATACGTAGCATCTCAGCAGTGATACGTGGAAGGCATTGTGCATGCCTTCGAGGTTAGATGGAAGAGCCACTCTGTATGCTACATCTCCAACTCTTCTTAGTACTTCGAATGGAAAAATATACCTGGGACTAAGCTTCCCTGCTATGCCAAATCTGATAGTGCCTCTGGTAGGGAAAATCCTAACAAAGACTTTCTCTCCTACCTCAAACTCCAGTGTTCGACGCTTACTATCTGCCAAATGCTTTTGGCGGTCCTGAGCAATCCTCAATGTCTCTCTGATCATCTTTATTTTCTCTGCAAAAATCGTAACCATCTCTGGTCCCAGCATAACTCGATCTCCAACATCATCCCACGCTAGTGGAGTACGGCAACGACATCCATACAATACCTCAAATAGTGTCATGCGGATGCTGGCCTGGTAGCTATTGTTATAAAAAAACTCGACTAGGCGTAAATGATCTTCCCAAGCTCCTTCAAACTGTAAAATATATAGTCTCAGCATGTCCTTGAGCGTCTTATTAGTCATTTCTGACTGTCCGTCGATATGTGGATGGTATGCGGTGCTGAACTTTAGCTGAATACCCAAGCTTTCCTGCAACCACTTCCAGTAGTATGAGGTGAACCGGCTATCTCTGTCTGATACGATGCTGACTGGGACTCCGTGAAGCCGGTGGATATTCTGCATGTATAGAGCTGCTAACCTCTCGGTGGATAAACCAACCTTGAAGGGAATAAAGTGGGCAGACTTGGTCAGTCTGTCTACAGTTACCCAGATAGCATCCTTCCTTCTTGGGATCTAGGAAATCCCGTTACGAAGTCCATGGTGATATGCTCCCATTTTCACTCTGAAATGGGAAGCAGCTGTAGTAATCCTGCTGGCCTCTAACGGTCTGCCTTTACCTGCTGGCAGATCAAGCACTTAGAGACAAATTTGGTTATGTCCCATTTTATTCCAAGCCACAATACGTGTACCTTCATATCCTTGTACATTTTGTTTGCTCCTGGATGGAAGGAATGTTGCGACTGATGTTCCTCCTGCATCAGTTCGTTCCTCAATTCACCAGTCGGCATGCAAAGCCTCGTATCATATCTTAAAGCTCCATCTCCAGCTATTGAGAAACCCTCAAGTTTTTCGGCTAACACTCGGTCTCTCAGCTTGCACAGTGTCTCATCCTGGAATTGAGTCTCCTTGACTTTGTTGATTAGGCTGGTCTGCACTTGTAGTTGCATCATGGGCAAGTCAACTCCTGGTACCGTAGCTTCTTTTTCAAACTTCAACGTCACTGTTTCTGGCAACACAACCTCTAGTCCAAGCTTCTCCATGTCTTTAAGCAGATGCCGATACTTTGTTAGAAACGTAGCCATCAGGTACCGACTAAGCGCATCAGCAACTACGTTAGCCTTATCCGGATGCTACTGCAAGTTGACATCAAAATTCTTCATGAGCTCCAGCCATCGCCTATGGTGCATGTTGAGCTCCTTCTGTGTATAGACATACTTGAGACTTTTGTGGTCCGTGTATATCTCTACCTTTTCACCCTATAGGTAGTGCTTCCAGAGCTTCAAGGCGAAGATGACTGCTGCTAGCTCCAGGTCATGCATCGGGTAATTCTTCTTATGGTCTCGTAATTACCGAGAAGCATAAGCGATTACCTTTCCATGTTGCTGTAGTACACATTCCAATCCCTTACTTGAAGCATCGCTATAGATGGAGAATCCACCTGATCCTGAGGGTAGCGTCAATATTGGTACTGACGTCAACCTTCTCTCAACTCTTTAAATGATGCCTGGCATGCCTCGGTCCAGACGAATTCTTTATTCTTCCTGGTTAGCTTTGTCATGAGCTCAGTGATCCTTGAGAAGTCCTTCACGAACTTCTTGTAATACCCAGCTAAGCCCAAGAAGCTTCCGATCTCTGCAACTAAACTGGGTGTCGTCCATGACTCTACGACAGCTATCTTCTTGGGATCCACTGATATGCCTTCTCCTGTGACAACATGGCCAAAAAAGTCTACCTTGTCTAAGAAGAACTCGTACTTGGACAGCTTATCATATAGCTTCTCTTTCCTCAGTGTCTCCAAGACTATCCGCAAGTGATGCTCATGTTCTTCTCTGGTCTTCGAGTAAATCAGAGTGTCGTCAATAAAGTCAACGACAAACTGGTCCAGGTACTCATGGAAGACCTTGTTCATGAGGTTCGTGAACAGTGTTGGGGCATTTATAAGACCAAAGGGCATGACCAAGAACTCATATTGTCCATATTTGGTGTTGAATGCCGTCTTTGAATGTCTTCTTTTCGTACTTTGACTTGGTGATATTCGGACCTGAGATCAATCTTCGAAAAAACTTTCGCTCCGCTCAACTGGTCGAAAAGATCGTCAATCCTGGACAGAGGATACTTATTCTTGATGGTGATGTTGTTCAATGCCCGGTAGTCTATGCACATCCGTACGGTTTCGTCCTTCTCGAGCACAAATAAGACTGGTGCCCCCAGGGTGAAGCTCCACTCCTAATGAATCCATAGGCCATGAGCTCGTCGATCTGGTCCTTCATCTCCTTAGCCTCCTTGGGGTTGACTCTGTAGCATCGTTGTGAGATAGGTGAAGAGCTAGGAACTAGATCGATAATGAACTCCACGTCTCGGTCAGGGGATAATCCTAGAAAATTTTCGGAGAAGACATCTAGAAATTCTGCTATAAGGGGGTGAGAGGGTTCGATTTCTTTGTGACAGAGGTGTAGGACACACACTCCATGCTTTTTGGTGCTCGAACCACCTCGAACTTGGGTCCTCCAGGTGGACTAAAGATGACACAACTCCTGTGACAGTCTATCAGGACATGCTGCTTACTCAGTCAGGCCATCCCCAAGACTATATCGTAGTTAGGGAGAGGCATTACTAGAAGGAGTGTGTCCTTTAGTCTCTGGCACTGTCTCTGGCTCTTCAACGGCCAAGGTAAAAGCTTGCCCGACTCTCTGCTGGTAGTAGCGCTGCTGTTGGATGGGTAGTGGACCTCTCTGCTGTCCAGCTCCAGTCCTATTAAAGGTCATTGGACAGTTCTTCACTTGGTGGGTGGCAGATCCACAAGCAAGATAATGTCCCAACTTCTTTCTACAGACGTCTGCGGTGTGAGGGGGCCTCTTGCAATAGACGCAGTTGGTCGTCATCTGTTGATGGTACTGGGGCGCTTTGTTGGGTGCTGCTGGCTGCTGGGATTGCTGAATGAAAGAGGGTCGATTTTTGTTGTTGTGCCTCTTGTTGTTGTCCTGGTAGTCGCTGTTGGATCTTGGATGCTCCTTCTTGGGTCAGGCAGGCGAGCTGGCCTCAACATCTTGGGCCACCTTCAGTATTTTGTCATACGTCTTCGTACCATTTGCGGTAACTAGAGTTCGGATCTCCTCTCGCAATTTATGCTAGAATTTCTTAGCACGTTCCACTGGGTCGTCTACCAAGCGAGGTGTAAATCTGCCGAGTTAGTTGAACTCAGCTGCATACTCCTCGATAGTGCGATCTTCCTGCTTCAGATCATAAAATTGCCTCCTTATAGCTTCTAGGGCGACTTCTGAAAAGAACTTCTGCCTGAACTGCTTCTTAAAGAAACGCCAGGAGGTTCCTCCAGTCTGGAATCTTGGCTCATTTTTGTACCAGATACTAGCCAAATCCCTAAGTTGTAAAGCAACAGCCTCGACCATGAGGTCGGCAGGGAGTCGAGCGACGCTGAGAAGTCGCTCCATTTCATCCAACCACTCATCCGCGTAGATGACGCCCTTTGTTCCTTTGAAAGTGCGTGGATCCAACTTCTTGAAGTTCTCAATATTCTTGACTTTGCCTGGACAACAGACTTCTTGTGAGTCTTGAATTTCTACAATACAACTTAAAACTTTTAAATTCTTATTTACGTGAGCATGCTTCTGATCGGACTGTGATGAGTCTAGTGCTGCCATAGCCACATTATGGGCATTCTCCATGCCCTCTCTCAATAATCACGGTCTGCTCGTGATTGGCTTCAGCTTGGGCCCTCTAGGCCTCAAGAACTCCTCGTAGCAGGCCCACGAGTTCGGCGGGGTCCACCGACACCGGTAGAGCAGCGGGAGGATTCACATCAATAAGTGGTGGTGTGGTCCTCGAAGGAATCAGGGATGTTGCATGCACTGTGGAAGTATAAGCAGTACGGGGAGACCGTGCAGCATGAGGAAAATCCGTAAGCTGCAACGGAGAAGGATCGGATTCAGCCTGAGTAGGGGTGTGCTCAGAGGACGAAACCTCTTCGACGGCAGGCCTAGAGCAGGTTGTCTTTCCTTTCGTCATCCTCTGGAAGGTTTAGGTAACAAACATAAGCAAAGTAACCTACAGAACTATAAGCAAGCAAAAATAGATATATAAATAGATAAATTCGGTCCTACGTTGTGACGGGTTGAAATAGTTTAAGTGTTCTAATTGTTTCTAGAGTTTGTTTTCCTAGAGTCATACTTAGACCTAAGTCAAGGTGCAGGATTACATGTTTGTCTAGACTAAGTTGACTAGACCAATATTATAGAACTGAGGACCTGCATGGGCCACCATTGAAAACATGTCACGACCCGATCCCAAGATACTAGGTCCAGTCGGATTATGCCCAGCCTTCGCCATTGTGAGACAACGACAATAAGCTGTATCAATCAGTAGTAATCCCAACACAATATTCTAAACTACGAAAATGGAAAACTTTTATTTAAAATATTTCAAATAACTGATGTCTATCTGGAACAACACACACAGGTAAAAGTATTAAGTTATTATAATTTTTTTTTACTACAACTTTTAAAACAAGGAAAGAAACTAAACAGCAAGCACGGCTAAAACTCCTAGGCTCCCTTTCCGGGTTCAACTATTTTCTCGGAACCCAGGTCGGGTCCGTAGTAAGAACTAAAAGCAAGCTCCTTATCATTGCAGTCACCTAAAATGTTAGTTTCCAGTCAGGAGGGGAGCAATAACATATATATATATATATATATATATATATATATATATATATTCATTCCAGTATTTTTAATTAAAGATGCAAGGAGCAGTTTTAGAACATAATTTATCTTTCTAAATAATAATAAAGAATCAGTGAAACAGTAATCTCTGGAAATAGTAATGATGCAAACTACAACTAGCAATAGTGTTTTGAGTGTATAGCATCCCATGGCCGACTGGGGATGGAGACAATATGTGTTCTAGTGAACATAGTCCGGGTTCAACCCAGGTGAGGTGGGGCTTCAGTTATCCACAATGAGGCAATAAGGAGGCTTTGATCACATGTGCTAACACTACTTCCCAATTCCAAGTCAATGAGTCAATGAGTCAATCAATCAATAAATTGGATCCAAACGGGATCCCGTGAGTCAGTGTCGATACAACGTTTCTAATGATGCAATGTATTTAATTTTCAACTAAAATACAAGTTTGAATAATATACAACTTGCCTTGGTTTCCTAGTGCTATAGGTGACGACAGGAAAACACTCAAGCTAAAGCCCGAAACTGAACCCTATAATTAGTGAAACATGACTTAGTTGCCAGTCTAAGATTTTGCTATATTTCTAATTAATCAAATTATTAATAATATAATAATAATATAGACTCTAAAATCAATAATAATTATACTAAAGCCATTACTTAATTATAAAATATTTTAGAGAACCTTTAAATGAGAATATAGGAAAAAATACGTTTTTTAGTAAATAAATAAAACTTGTCATCTCTTTAAATGGAATTATCATTAATTTAATTAATAATAAGTTCGGGCCAAAATTAGTAGTTATTTGAGAATATAAATAATTGATGCAAAAATACTGTTTTAATATTTTTAACGTAATACATGTAATTAGCAATTTCTAAAAAAAACAATCTTTTAAATAAAGACTATTTATTTTAATAACGTGAGAATTACTATTTTTATTTAGAATAAATAATAAACATGTTTTTATTTTAATAAATAGAAATAATATTTTAGTTAGGTTTACATATACACAAAATATCCTTTTTGGTAATGAAAATATTTTTGAAACTAAATAATATTTTATTTATGTAAAATAACCGTAACATATTTAATAAATGCTTTTAAGTCTAAAACATCATGATTATTACAATAATCATTTATTTAATAATCATTTTATTTTTTAATAATACTTACTAAGGATAGTAATTAAATATTATTTTAAAAAATAATTCTAATATGACAATTGTAATATTAATTACTAATTTAACTGTTTTACGTAAAACATTTATTCTAAATAAATTTTACATATAATCCAACAATTTATACAGTGGCCTAAATATTACTAGCAATTCTAATAATTAGCTAACCGTTACTAACCAATTAATTACTTTTATAAATAAGTCACATAGTTAAATTAGGAAACTAGCTATCCGGGAATTGACAAAGCTTTATTCTGTCAATTCTGGTCGGACAGAAATAAGGTTTTGTCTAATTCCTATTTTGGAAATGAACAGAGCCTTCTGATAGAGGAACCTACCGGAAAGCTGAAGAAGGAGAACCGAGGGGAGGCCTCGGACTCGGATCGACATAAAAAGGGTCTGAACGACGGGAAAGCGCCGAACAAGTGCTCAGAGATTGCCAAATGGCGAGCACGCAGGCGCGCATGGGGGGGGGGCGCGGACGCGGGCGACGAACGTTGGGGGGTCGTACGGTCGAGAGCGGGGCGTCGCACGTGTCACGCCCCGATTCTGAAGAATCGATAGTCGTCCCACGGGCGTGATGCCGTGCGAACCTAGGTTGCGATCACACAAGACATAGTCATAAGGTAATCCAAAACACGTCAACTAAGATAAAGAGCACAAACAAATTGAACAACACATTAAGACAGAGAAACTTTGCATTTTATTGATAATAGACATCATTTATAGACTCTATTACAATCTTGTCGTGCGGGCTTTACAACATGACTCAATTACAAAAGGAGTGCCGATGAGATAGCCGTTCCATACATACATCCCTTATTTACAACAAAAGTATTCCAGCCACCTGGATGCAAGGGATGCCGAGACATGTTCTTTGGACTTACGGAGAGTCTTCAAAAGTTCAGCGGTACGCGCGGTCGAAGCTTCAAAAGCACGAACGTCGCCTAGCTAGTTGGCATATTCTTCCTGATTCCTGGCACCTACAAAGAGCGAGGTTTGGTACGATCATATGTACTGGCGAGTGGCTAATTAAACCCAAGCTCTGCATTTGATTAAAGTAGTTTTATAAAACATATTAGCTAGCTATTTTATGATCTTTCTAACCCTCCTGATCGATTTTCATGTTAACAAGTTTTGAGGCAAGCAGTTATCCATGTTTATCACGTGTCACGTGCATTGATTCAAGCCGTGAAAACGGTGTGAAGGTCACTGGCAATGTCAAGCCATCATGGACTATAGTTGGGTTAGACGGCGACCCTTTCGCGGCGGGTAGCGAGCCCTATGCGAAAGTTCAAGAATCACCCGTACCGATTCATGGCTAGCGCTTGCTACAACTTGTTCCTCCCGGGCTGAATCGGTTCCTTGGCCTTGGCAACCGTTCGAGGAAACTACACCTTATGCATAAGTTGTCCAATAACCATTTTGCATATTCATGAAATATTCTCTCTTTTTACTAGAACCTTTAACTTTCTCTTTTGGTGTGAAACTGTCCCTTTCTTTGAACTTAGTCATTTATGTACTTTAGCCGTATTGTTGCAATAAACGTTAATCGATTCATCCTTTGGTTTGTATAGGCTAAGTAAATAAGGCATAAGCAGGCATCAGTTTTTCATGTAAAGCAGTTCGATAGCAAGTGTTTCGTGAAGAATTGTGCCATGATTTCATTGATTCTACACTATGGCGATAAGCATTATTTTTGTGTTTCATATTTGATTCTGAAACGGAGGGTCGAGGCGAAGAAGGTTAGCCACTCACCTTAGTCTTTGCTTCAGGCGAGGGACTGGTTGGCTGCGCTTAGATGTCCCCTACGCGATCACCTGCAATCGCATAAGCAACTGATTAGAACACTGTATTATTCAAGGAATTCGATACAATTGTGAAATTCGAAAATGCAAGTCACGAAAACCATTGAAAATATTTACGAAAATGCATTCACGAAAACCAAAGCCAAAGCATGTGCGGCATGAAAAGCAGAGCAACGGAAGGTCTCTTCCGACTCAGCCCCAGAGCCAATCCTTGAGGCGCAACCCGCTGAAGATGGGACTTGATTCCAAAGAATCATTTCCATAACGAGAAAATGATCTTAATTCAATCGTTCTCGTTCGACCAATTCAACTGATCCCGATCTATCGGTCCCGACTGAATCGGTAGCCAATATTCCTTTCTCGCGTACCCCATAGACGAAACAAGATACGATGTAGGGACGGGGTACTACAGCGCGGCCGGGCACGGGTGTCGTGCGGTCGGGCACAGGGGCCGGCCGATCAGCGGCCGGTCGAAAATGTCGCAAGAGGGGTGTCGGATCGAGCGGGGCTTGGTGCGGTCGAATTTGGGAGAGGGTGACGGTTGAAGGAGATGGGAAAGGTTTTGTGAAGTTTTGGGAAATAAAAAGCTTCTAACTCTCTTCTGTAAGTTTCTGTCTTGTTGTACGAGGGAGAGAGGATGATAGAACCGGGAGTGGGGGTGAGGAGTCGGGATAGTCGGGCGACTAGGGGAAGTGGGTTGAACGGGTAGTTGGGTTGATTGGTTTAGATAGGTAATGGGTTGATGGGTTTTGATAGGGAATAGGCTTGTGTAGAAAAAAAGGCTTTAATAATTCTAATACCTAGCTAAAATCAATCCATAAATAATTAACAACTTTGCATTCAATTCGATTAATTGAACTAAAATTATATTTCTATTTAACCAACTAATTATTTTTATACATATAATAATAATAATAATAATAATAATAATAATAATAATAATAATAATAATAATAATATTATTATTATTATTATTATTATTATTATTATTATTATTATTATTAATTTTGTTAGTTCTATAATTACAAGAAAACAAAACAAATATTGCAAAAAAAACCCATCTATTATAAAATTAATATTTGTGGGTTTTATATTGGTCCTCGCGTCAAAGTATTTCCAAGCTGGTACGGCACTGGAATTGGTTCCATATGCGACATATACACACTTTTCAACTTGTCAGTAGAAATATTGAAGAATAAAAAAATTTAATATTGTAATTGGAAGACTTACAGGCATAACATGCATGTATACATGGCATAAGTGTATGAAACCACCTTAAACATGGACAATAGCTCTCGTTCAAGCGTACTACATAGGTGCTACTTGTTTTACAATCTAACATTTCAAATAGGCAACTATCAATGCGTAACATTTGCAAGTAATATTTTTGTCTATTTATACTTGCCATAGTTTTCATCATTCTCAGACAAAACTCTATTTCTAGGTTTTAAGCGTGGTGTCTATTCTTCTCTTGAAGCATTATAATCTTTGCTCTAATGCCATCAAGTAGCGTTGTTATCGGTTTATCACATAGATTCTTAACCTAGTTATTGAAATATTCTGTAAGATTAGAAGTATGAATATCTAATCTAGCACGAGAAGAATAAGCAGTTATCCAGTGTTCAAAACTACGATTTTGATCATTCACCCAAACAAGCCAGCTAAACATGTTAATGTTTTCGACTTTAATGATTTCAAATCTATAATCAACATCTGTTTTGTTGTACGATCTAGCAAGAGAATCTAACATTTGATAAAATTTTGTAATCCTGGTAGCAATTTTTAAATTCTGTTTAAAATGTTGAATACAGAAAAAGTATGGTGATTCTAGAAAAATAACACGTATATACCATTTATCAGTCCATTTTTCATATCAGCTATAAATGAAAATATACTCCAATAATCTAAATATTTTTCGAAAGTAATTCTTAAACTGTTTAGAAACCATGTCCATGAATCGGTATTCTCACCTTCAGCAACAGCATAATTAATTGGATACAATTGATAGTTAGGATCACGAGCACAAGCAATAAATAGTATACATCGGTATCGAGATGAAAGAAATATAGCATCGATACTAATAACTGGTGAACAACCTCCTAAAAAACCATCAATACATACTTTGAAACAAATAAAAATTCTTTCAAAGCTATTATTTTCAGTGTTCTTTATACAGACTCTGCTGCCTGGATTTGTCTCCATAATTCTTAAACCATATTTTACAAGACAAGCATACGTATCGGCATAACTATCATTTATTTCAGCTAATGCCATCTCTCGAGCTCTCCAAGCTTTGGCATAAGAAATTTCTATCCGATGTTCTCTACGTATATCCTTTACTACCTGTGATGAACTGTAGGACTGATTATCCCTAATTATATCAATAATCTTATTTTTAATCCACGTAACAGTAGCTAATGAATGACATCATGTTGTCAGTCCACTTAAATAAGAATGTCGACTTTCTAATGTACTAATAAAAAATATTTCTCATGTGCCAAGGGGTCTAGCATATACTCTCCAATTACAAGTTGTATGATCACAAGTATAAATAATTTCCTTAGAATTGTTCATACCAATAGTTGAACATGTAAAGTTGTGTTCAACTGCTATATTACTTATGAAATTTCTAAACTCAAGCCTGCTAGCAAATTGTTGTCCGAAAAATAATTCATGAGTGGTACTATTACTAATAGCATCATCAAAATTATCATCTATATTTTCATTTAAATCATCACTATTTTCAATAGTTTGAAATCATCAAAATCATCATTACTAGCTAGATCTACTGCTTGTTCTTCTTCATGAGCTGGAAGTTGTCGAGAAGAAGAAGAAGCACCCCTTGATAATTAGAAACATGTGGACGTGAAAAAATTTCAAGTTGTGGTGCAACTTGAGTAACAAAAATACTTATAAACGACAATTACAAATTTACTTCAAGAACAAAATTCCATTTTTGATTAGAATCAATTAATAAACAATGAGAAATGAAAACATGTCTTAATATAAATTCATATTGAATAGAAAAATAGTTAATAATCAGACTGCATAAACTCTCTAATGTAATACTACAATTGGTTAAAAAAAGTTGCATAAAATCTCCTTCGTATGATAGCCCATTTACTGCACCTCCATGTGAGCACAATATTCTTAGGCTTTGATCCATGTTGAAAAAAATATAGAACTACTAATCTGGAGAAAATATTGAAGAATGTATAATGAAGAAGAATAGAAAGTGTGAAGTGGGAATGAAACTCTCTCACATCTACCGGTTTATATAAGTTCACTCTCAAACCAATAGAAATGTAACTGTTGTAAAGAAAACGAATGTTGGATTTTTGGACGACATCTTAGATGTCGTTGTATAGCTTGAAAGAAAAAACGAACGTTGGATAGATTGGCTACATTAGAGATGGTGCCCAAGGGTGGGCCCTTGGCTCTATCCCTAATGTCACCATCAAGTGGCCATGAAGAGGGGGGCCTTGGCTACATTACTGATGGCGCCAGGGGGGTGCCTTGGCGCCATCTCTAATGTCGCCAAGAGGCGTCTCTTACAGAATTAATGGTGGCGCCATATGTGATGTCGCCCTATCATCTTTTTTTCTAATTTCTCTAAAGTTATCCTGTTTTTGGTAAATACATTAAAGTTCACCCCCATGTGTAAAATTTTTTGATTAAAAATTAAACAAAAAATATATAAAGAAAAAAATTAATGTAAAGGAAAAAAACGTTTGAATTGATAAAACAAAGAAAACATAAAAGAATGTAAAGGAGAAAAAGGAAGCCTATGTTAGAAAAATCGAAAATGAATGTAAAGAAAAATAGAGAAGGAAAAAAATGAATCCTAGAGAAAATTCCAAAACAAAAATATATGTGAATAAAAATAAAGAAGAAAAAAAATTAAAAATGAAACCAAAAATATATAAGAACCGAAAATAGGGAATAGTAAAAATGGAAAAAAAGAAACCTACGAATTTTTTTTAAAAAAACTAAGAAAAAATTTACCATAGGTAAAAAATGAGAAAAAAGAAAAACAATGAAGAAGCAAAAAGAAAAACGTTTAAAATTTGAAATGAATGTAAAAAAAATTTAAAGAAGGGAAAAAAAATATTATAAGTACTAACTTTACACAAGAAAATTACAAAAAGTACAAAAAATTACACACAAAAATTATAAAAATACAACAATATTTACTGTCGGTTGTCTGGTACATTTTCTCCTATTGTGTCCAAG
Source organism: Iris pallida (assembly GCA_029216955.1). Classification (NCBI taxonomy): domain Eukaryota; kingdom Viridiplantae; phylum Streptophyta; class Magnoliopsida; order Asparagales; family Iridaceae; genus Iris; species Iris pallida. The sequence continues at coordinate 6,532,363 of JANAVB010013600.1, read as the reverse complement.
GTCGTCACAATTGCTGCAATGGAGATCTCTTGTCGGCAACTCCTTTGTCATAAAACGGTTCTTTTTAGGTCTGTCTGCTATACGTCCAACATTGGTACTCCAATTTTACCTCTTACCAATTCACCTTGAGGTATGTATGGAGATGGAATTGGTTGCATATATGGCGCATAAACACTTTTAAGTGTTTCACAAGAAAATTGAGCAGGATAATAATTTTCAACTTGTAAGTTAGTAGAATGACATGCAAAGTAAGCATGTACAATTGGTAAAAGAGTGTTGCCAACGAAAACATGTACAAGTTCTATTTTCTAAATGTACCATATAACATCTACTTGTTTCATGATCAAATATTTCAAACAAGAAACCTTCAATACGTAACATTTGAAAATGATGTATCTCCCTTTTGAGGTAAGTCATAGTCTTAAGCATCTTTGGACAAAAGTCTCTATCCATATTTTTAGCATTTTGTCGATGCTTTTCATGAATGGTTATGATTTTCACTATAATACCATCAAGCAATGTTGTTATTGGTTTATCACGCAAATTCTTAATCCAATTATTGAAATTCTCCGCAATGTTAGATGTGTTAATATCGAGTCTAGAACAGGGTGCATAAGCGGTTATCCAATGTGAAAAATTACGATTTTTATCGTTTGGACTAAAACCCTAATATCTACCTAATTAATTCTTTCAAACCATTCTGTCGCATCCACAATATTATAAGATCGAGCAAGTTTATCTAACCATTCTAGATATTTTGGTCAACTACTACATTGACTTTTCATATTTTGTTTAAATGCTGAATGCAAAAAAATGTTGAGTTTGAAAAAGTATCACGCATCCCACGAATTAATCATTTTTGCTTATCTGATATGAATAAAATATTGTCCCACCGATCAAAATAACCTTCAAAGGAAAATTTTAAATTGTTTAAAAACCATGTCCAGGAATCGGTATTCTCATTTTCAGCATTACAATAAGCAATAGGATATAATTGGTAGTTAGGACTATGAGCACAAGCCACAGATATATAACCTTAATATTTAGATGTCAAAAAGTTGCATCAATACTAATTATAGGTAAACAACCACGTAAAAAAAACCATCCATACATGTCTTGAAACAAATAAATATTCTTTGAAAGATATTATTTTCTACAATCTTTAAAAAATAATTGCTACCAGGATTTGTTTCCATAATTGTAAAATAATATTTTTTAAGATTACCATATGCATTAATACAACTACTATTAATTTGAGATAATGCAAGTTCTTTGGCTCTCCAAGCTTTAGAATACGTAATATGTACTCGATAATCTCTAAGTATATCTTTTACAATATGTGATACACTATAGTGGTTATCTCTAATTTTATCCATTATTTTTTCATAATCCATGCATCAATAGCATGTCGATGATGTCCTCTTGGTAACACCCCAGCATGAATGTCGAGATTCAAATGTACGAATCTCAAAGATTGTACCGTTACCAACTGCTTTAGCATACACTCTCCAACTACAATCTGGAGAGTCACAAATATATACAATTCTTTAGAAATTATTATTTTTAGCTCTATAACTAAAATTATGAAGAATTGATATATCACTAATAAAATTTTGAAATGCATAAGAAGAAGGAAACTCTTTTCCAACAAATAACTCGGGAGTTCTACCATCTAAATTACCATCATTATTGTCTAAATAATAGTCTAAATCTTCGACCATGTCATCACTATCTTCATCCTCAACGTTCTCTTCGACTAAATTCATTTGGTTTGAAGTGATAGGACCAACATAAAAATGTTGGCTACTATAAACAGGTTGACTAGTAGAAATAATATTTGTGCTAATATTTGGTAATGTCGGATTAATATAAATCTTTATACAAGATGCACCTAAATTATTCTGAATAATAAATTTTCATGCTTTTTCACTATCTATTACTAAAAATGTATCCGTAAAAATATATCTTACTACGAATTCACAAGTAGTAGAAATAACGCTCTACGATAAAATTTGGTATATTTTCTAAAGAGATATTTTGATATATAGAAATTAGATTAGTTGTACATTCTTTATAAGATAATCCATTTAGTATACCTCCACGGTAGCAAATCACTGTTAGCATTTGATCCGTGAATAAAAACTTGAAAATTAGAACTTCTTTGGTACTATTCTTGAAAAAATAACTTCTTCTTGCTAAGTGTTGTAAATATGGATAAATCACCATAATTATTTGGTGTCTATAACCTATGCCTTTTGGTTATCCATAACCTATAGCTTTTGGCATTCTTAATTTAATTGTCATCATGATATTAACCTCCATTGTAAGCCTATATAAGGGGCTCTTATCAAGTTGATTTGTACAAGTGAATGAAGAAATATTTTTCTCTATTGTTCATCTCTTTACTTTACAATACGTTATCAGCGCCATTCTTTAAGGTGAGTTTAGTTTTGCATATATAGATACATATTTTAGTAAACTTAAGGTGAGTTTAGTCTTGCATACATAGATACATATTTTAGTAAACTTAAGTATCGACTGTTCTTTTAATATTTTGTGTGAGACAAAGAAAGTTCCAATTCATTATGTATGTACCACATATCTACCTATTCTTTATACATATATGTATGAATTAGACAAATTTTTGATTTATTTATTAGCTAAAAGACACAATTTGTAAAAGGAAAACATCCAGAGTATAGGATATTATAGATCTTATTAATCTAGCATCTATTCATCCCTTTAATAACAATATCAAATACAAGTGTCAGATACTCTTGGATTCTCTATTGCATACATGAATATTACTACATCACATTATACGGACACGATGTCACATATACAACACCTATTTGGTTATGTGCTAGTGTATTCTAGTCTCTGAAGTTAATTTCATTCAAAATAGATAATTCATGAGAATTTATTTAAATTATGCACGAATCTCATTTCTATATTTTTTATGAACTTTACTGAAGTATAAAATTAACCTAGAATATATTGAATATTCTTCTCTTATTATGAATGAGTTTATTACATTAAATTAGATTATATGAAATTGCTATTTCCATTATTTTATTTTATTTATTCCACAAGGTACAAATTCACATTGTTTTATATGTGAACCATATTATGAAAAAGTACCAAAAATATAAACCATGATGATCTAAAGATTATTATATAATGATCACATTGTTGTATATGTGATAAATATAAGACATAATATTTTTTGATAGCATTTCATCACATTGTGGCATATGTAAAATTTTGTAATATTGAAAGCACTTGTCAATTTTACTATTTAAATTAATTTATCTCTAATATAATTATTTCTGCTATATAGATGTCGAGTCTTTCAAAGATTGAATTCAAAGCTCTTGATGTGAGCGGAGACAATTACTTATCATGGCAATTGGATGCGAAGTTGCACTTGTGTCACGCCCCGATTCCGTTGAATCGATAGTCGTCCCCCGGGCGTGATTTCGTGCGAACCTAGTTTGCGATCGCACAAGGCATAGTCATAAGGTAATCCGAGACACGTGATCTAAGAGAGCAAGCAGACAAATTGAATTACACATTAAGTAAAGAGAACTTTGATCTTTATTGATAATGGACATCATATACAGACTCTGGTACATGACTCATGCTCCGCAGGCTACAACATGACTCAATTACAAAAGAGTGCCGATGAGATAGCCGTTCCATACATTGCACACATCCCTCAATATATAACAGAGTCTTCCAGTGACCTGGAATGGAGGGACGCTGAGCCATCTTCTTGGATGGTTTAGAGTCTTCAAAAGTGGAGTTGCGAGAAAATTCTTTGACGTGTGGCCAAAGATTCAAAATTACGAACGTCGCTGAGCTAGTTGGCGCATCCTTCCTGGTTCACGGGACCTGCAAAGAGCGAGGATCAGTACGATCACATGTACTGGCGAATGACTAATTAAAATCCAAGCTCTGCACTTGATTCAAGCAGTTTTATAAACATGTTAGCTAGCTATTACTGTGATCTTTCTAACTATCCTGATCGATTTACATGTTAACATGTTTTGAGGCAAGCATATGAAACTGTATACATTAAGCAACTATCATATTCATCTGCGTGTCACGTGCATTAGTTAAGCAGTGAAAGGGTGTGAAGGCCACTGACAATGTCAAGCCATCACAGACTATAGCTGGGTTAGACGGCGACCCTTTTGCGGCGGATAGTGAGCCCTGTGCGAAAGTTTTCGAATAACCCACGCCGACGTAAGGATGGCGCTTCCTATACTCGTTCCTCCCGGGCCGAATCGGTCCCTTGGCCTAGGCAACCGTTTGAGAAAACTACACCTTGTCGACAAGTTGTCCAATGGCCGTTTTGTAGAGCCTTGAAAAATGCTCTCTTTTTTCTAGAACCTTATCCTTTCTCTTTTATGTGCGAAACCTAGCCTTTCTTTTGAACTTAGTCGATTAACTCACTTAGCCATATCGTTGCGATAAACGTTAATCAATTCCTTCATTATTTTGCATAGACTAAGTGGAATTGCATAAGAAAGCACGTTTTCCATTTTCAATACTAGCAGTTTGATAACAAGTGTTTCGTGAAGAATCGTGCCATAATTTCTTTGATTCTACACTATTATGACAAGCATTCATTTAAACTTCATATTGATTTTGAAATAGAAGGACGAGGCGAAGGAGGTCAGCCACTCGCCTTAGGCTTGCTTCAGGCGAGGGACTGGTTGGCTGCGCTGACATCGTCTACGCGATCACCTGCAATCGCATAAGCAACTGATTTGAATACTGCGTAATTCAAGGAATTTCGATATGAATACGAAGCTCGAAAATGCAAGTCATGAAAACCCATCGGAAACATTTACGAAAACCAAAGCCAAGGCCAAATCAAGTACGACATGAAAACCAGAGCAACGGAAGGTCTCTCCCGACTCAGTCACAGAGCCAATCCTTGAGGCGCAACCCGCTGAATATGGGACTTAGTTCCGAAGAAGCTATTCCATAATGTGGAATGGATCTTAATTCAACCGTTCCCGTTCGATCGATTCGGCCGATTCTGACCTATCGGTCCCTCCTGAATTAGCGACAGTGTTCCTTTCTCGTGCACCCCGTGGACGAAAATGGGGCACGATGTAGGGACGGGGCACTACACCATAACCAACTAATAAAAAGTTTTATCCTTGAAACTTAAGGATAGAACCTACCTCTACGAGAACAATGAAGGAAATTTCTCCTTCATTTCTGATTCAAGCTCCCACGTCGACTCTTCGACCGAATGGTTACTCCAGAGGACGCGGACGAGAGGGATCGATCGATTTTGCAGTAGCTTATCCTTGCGTTCTAAGATTTGAACTGGCTTTTCAACGTAGGATAAGTAGGACTTCAGCTCCAGCTGGCCAAAATCTACCATGTGGCTAGGGTCATGTTTGTACTTCCGTAATAAAGAGATGTGGAAGACATTGTGTACACCTTCTAGCGCCGACGGTAGGGTAATTTTATAGGCCACTGGGGCAACCCGCTCAAGTATTTCGAATGGCCCAACGAATCTCAGACTCAACTTTTTCTTCGCGCCGAACCGAGTAACTCCTTGCATGGGCGACACTTTAAGAAATACGTGATCGCCTTATTGAAACTCGAGGCATCGACGATGAACATCCACGTAGATTTTCTGACGACTCTGCACGGTCTTTAATCTGTCCCGAATGAGCCAAATTTTTTGCACGATCTGTTCTACCAGTTCCGGGCCAAAAATCTGTCGCTCTCCGACTTCGTCCCAGAAAATAGGTGATCGACACTTTCGTCTATACAGGGCTTCATACGGTACCATTTGGATGCTGGATTGATAGCTATTATTGTATGCAAATTTGGCCAGAGGTAGATGAACGTCTCAACTCGACTTGAAGTCAATTGTGCAGAGCCGTAACATATCTTCGAGAATCTGATTGTTGTACTCCGTTTGGCCATCGATCTGGAGATGATAGGCTGAGCTAAAGTTCAACTTGGTACCCAGAGCCGACTAAAGGATACTCTAGAACCGTGACATAAACCATGAATCCCGATCAGAGACGATAGATACTGGAACTTCGTACAGCCGTACTATCTCGTCAAGATAAATCTGAGCCAAGAGATCAACGCTCCAAGTAACTTTAATGGCAATGAAGTACGCTGATTTGGTTAGTCGATCGACGATGACCCAGATGGCATCATTTCTCCACGTAGTCTTCGGCAGACCAATAATAAAATCCATGCACACATGCTCCCACTTCCATTCTAGAATTGCCAGATTCTGCATCTCCCCGCCCGGTCTTTGGTGCTCAGCTTTCACCTGCTGACAGGCCATGTATTGCGACATGAAGAGTGTCGCATCTCTTTTCATTCAATGCCACCAGAAGTTTGTGCGGAGGTCCTTGTACATCTTCGTGCTACCGGGATGCAAGGTGTACTTCGCATAGTGCGCCTCTGACAATATCTCCTTTCTGAGTTCTGAATCATCCGGAACGCATAGCCTACCCTTCAATCGAAGCATGCCGGTTTCGTCTTCCGCAAAGTCGGTCGTCCTACCCTTCGAGATTAGCTCTCGCATTTTCTTCAGGTATGGATCGTCCTTCTGAACGGTCTTGATCTTTTCTTGCAAGCTCGGCTCTAACTATAACTTTGTCGACTGCACATTCCTGAATCAGACTCGAAGTTCGATGCCCATCTCTTCTAGGTCGCGTAGCAGTCTGCGGTCGATGGATAGTGAGGCAATATACTTCCGACTCAGAGCGTCTGCCACAATATTTCCCTTTTCCGACGTATAGTCAAAAGTCAAGTCGTAATCTTTGATCAGTTCCAGCCAGCGCATTTGCTGTAAGATCAGTTCCTTCTGCGTGAATAGATACTTGAGGCTCTTGTGATCGGTATAGATCATGCACGCCATACCATAAAGATAGTGACACCACAATTTCAACACCAACACAACTGTCGCTAACTCCAGTTCATGAGTAGGGTAGTTCTTTTTGTGCGGCTTTAGCTGTCGGGAAGCAAAAAATATCACCTTATTCCGCTGCATCAGCACACACCCCAAGCCCTGACCGGATGCGTTGCTGAATATCTAAAAACCCTTAGTCCCTTTTGGAAGTGCGAGTATCGAGGCCGAGATGAGCCGTTGCTTTAATTCTTGGAAGGAAGCTTCACAGTCGTCTGACCATTCAAATACGACTCCTTTCTGGGTGAGGCAAGTAAGAGGCGATGCAATCTTCGAGAAGTCTTTTATGAAGCGTCGGTAGTATCCCGCTAAGCCAAGGAAACTTCGAATCTCGCCGACAGACGTTAGCCGTTTCCAATCGACAATGGCATCAACTTTCTTTAGATCGACTGCAATGCCTTCAGCTGAAATGATGTGTCCGAGGAATGCGACGCTGCTCAGCCAGAATTCACATTTGCTTTGCTTCGCATATAACTGATTTTCTCGAAGGGTCTGAAGCACGGTCCGTAGATGTTCAGTGTGTTGCTGTCTATTCTTCGAGTAGACGAGTATATCGTCGATAAAGACTACTACGAATTTATCGAGGAATGGTCGGAACACCCGATAATTCAAATCCATGAAAGCAGTAGGGGCGTTCGTTAGGCTGAACGACATTACCAGGAATTCGTAATAGACGTATCGAGTGCGAAAGGCAGACTTTGGTACATCGTCCGGCTTGATCTTGAGTTGATGGTAACTCGAGTACAGATCAATTTTAGATAACACCGTAGCTCCTTGCAGCTGATCAAACAGATCGTCTATGCGGGGCATGGGGTATTTGTTCCGGAAGGTGGCTTTATTCAGTTCGCGATAATCGATACAAAGACACAGTGAGCCATCTTTTTTCTTGACTAATAGCACGGGCACTCCTCATGGCGAGACGCTGGGTCGAATGATCACTTTTTGAGCAACTCTTGCAACTCTACTTTGAGTTCTTTAAGCTCTGTAGGGGCCATTCTGTACGGGACTTTAGAGATCAGTCTGGTATCGGGGAATGTATCAATAGTGAACTCAATCTCTCGATCGGGTGGCATGCTGGACAATTCGTCTGGAAACACATTTAGGAATTCTGCACAACATCGGTGTGACCCGCGTTTGCTCCATCCTATCACATGTCTCAAACGGATGCTAGATAGCCTTCGCACCTGGAATGCAGCATCCGTTGAGCAGATATTGCGAAGATTACCATACAGGTCGACGATGCCTCACTACACGAGTAACAGAATTCAGGCACTCCAGGTATACGGAATGTGACCCTTTTTTTAGCACAGTCTATGGTTGCATTATACGACCGAGATAATCCATCCCCAGAATGATGTCGTAGTCCTTAATATCTAGAACTATTGCATCATGAATGATCTTTTGACCACCTATACAGATGATTCCGTCTCTGCAGACTAAATTTGCAAGTAGTGGCATGTCCGACGGTACGTTAACAGTACGATCGAGACCCAGCGATATCAGAGAAAGTTAGTGCTCGACGGTGAAGTCCGCCGATATAAAACTATGCGTGGCACCTGGATCAAACAATACACGAGGAGGTTTATTATTAAATTGTAGTACATCTATCACGATTGTGTTAGATGCAAATGCTTCATCTCGAGTCATGGCATAGACGCGGTCCTGAGCTTTGGGACGACGGTCCTGGCCATTATGTGGTACAGTCTGTGGAGCCCGAAGTGCTTGGCCTCGGTTCTGTTGATATTGTTGGGGGCGCTGGTTCGGCTTCTTTGGATAATTGCGTGAAATGTGGTCCATTCGGCCGCACCCGAAGCATGCTCTGTTCTTCAATCGGTACTCGTTGGCCATGTGTCCCTCTTTGTGGTATAAATTGCAAACTATTCGTTCCTTCGCCTGGTTGCCGCATCCGTTGCCGCGATTTTGACGCTTGTGCACATTGTTGTCTCTCGTATTATTATGGTGTTTGTTATTAAAGTAAACAGCGCCAGTAGTAGCAGGAGGATACTCGGACTCCAGGCGGAGGGTATGGTTGAGTGCCTCGCCCATAGTTTTATATTCAGGCACCGAAACATGAGCACGAATAGAGGAACGCATGCCCACTTCGAATCGTCGAGCTCGACTCGCAGTTGTAGGTAGATATGCTCCAGTAAATTTGGTCAGTTTGTTGAATTCGGCCGCATATTGTCGTACTGTCATATTCCCATGCCTAACTGCATAAATTTTTTTTTCCTGTCGCACGGCTGCAGAAAGATATTCAGTCTCGAACGCATTTTTGAATGTGGCCAACGAGATCGTCGTCGTCCCATCTTCACGTCGAATTGCCGCTTCTGTACGACCCACCAATCGTGCGCGTTCATTCGAAGTAGAAGTTGAGCACACGTGACTTTCTTCGAGTCTTCGACACCCAGAAGCTCGAACTTGTTTTCCAGCTCCTTCAACCAGTCGATCGCCACGGAGGGATCTTCTGTGCCGTTGAAGGAAGTGCGACAGCTTTTTGTGAATTTTGACACGTCTAAGTTAGAACTTCTTGGTGTCGCAGGTGAGAGCACAGGCGCCTTCGGTTCTGCTTCGTTGGATCGAACCGCAGGCTTGGTCACGGCAGGCGTCATCGTTGAATTATTGTTGGCCACGACCGATTGTACGATTTATTGGAATGTTTTCAATTGCTGTTGCTGCAGCATGAATTGAGCCTCAAACTGATTCTCGAATTGGGTCTGATGAGCCTTCACCTATTAGCGATGGAGCTCATTTTGGCGTTGCTGCATTTCGAGCATCTACAACATCCGTTGCATCGGGTCACCGGACGATATGGTTACGTTAGGCGTCATTCCCGTCGGGTTAACGGAATTATCGGGTCTGGAACTACTCGAGCCGCTAGAAGCGCTCGTCTCGTCCTCTACCCGAGCTCCCATAACTGTGGGGAAAAGAAAGGAAATTCTCGTTAGTTTCAGAAATGTCATGGGTTCAGCATATGGAACAACTCATCTCATTGACACGAGGTCAACGGTTTGAGACTAGAAACTCGACACTAGAGGCCAAGGATATAAAGCCGTGCTATGATACCATTATGTCATGCCCCCATTCCGTCGAATCGATAGTCGTCCTCCGGGCGTGTTGCAGTGCGAACCTAGTTTGCGATCGCACAAGGCATAGTCATAAGGTAATCCGAGACGCGTGATCTAAGAGAGCAAGCAGACAAATTGAATTACTCATTAAGTAAAGAGAACTTTAATCTTTATTGATAATGGACATCATTTACAGACTCCGGTACAGGACTCATGCCGCACGGGCTACAACATGACTCAATTACCAAAGAGTGCCGATGAGATATTCGTTTCATACATTGCACACATCCTTCAATATATGGAGGGACGCTGAGCCATCTTTCTTGGATGGTTGAAAGTCTTCAAAAGTGGAGTTGCAAGAAAAGTCTTCGACGCGCGACCGAAGCTTCAAAATCACGAACGTTGCCGAGCTAGTTGGCGCGTCCTTCCTGGTTCACGGGACCTGCAAAGAGCGATGATCAGTACGATCACATGTACTGGCGAATGGCTAATTAAAATCCAAGTTCTGTATTTGATTCAAGTAGTTTTTTAAACATGTTAGCTAGCTATTACTGTGATCTTTCTAACCATCCTGATCGATTTACATGTTAACATGTTTTAAGGCAAGCATATGAAACTGTATACATTAAGCAACTATCATATTCATCCCGTGTCACTTGCATTAGTTAAGCAGTGAAAGGGTGTGAAGGCCACTGTCAATGTCAAGCCATTACGGACTATAGCTGGGTTAGACGGCAACCCTTTCACGGCGGGTAGCGAGCCCTGTATGAAAGTTCCTGAATAACCCATGCTGATGTAAGGCTGGCGCTTGGTATACTCGTTCCTCCTAGGCCGAATCGGTCCCTTGGCCTAGGCAACCGTTTGAGGAAACTACACCTTGTCGACAAGTTGTCCAATAACCGTTTTACAGAGTCTTGAAAAATGCTATCTTTTTTCTAGAACCTTATCATTTCTCTTTTATGTGCGAAACCTAGCCTTTCTTTTGAACTTAGTCGATTTACTCACTTAGCCAAATTGTTGCGATAAATGTTAATCGATTCCTTCATTATTTTGCATAGACTAAGTGGAATTGCATAAGAAAGCACGTTTTCTATTTTCAATACTGGCAGTTTGATAGCAAGTGTTTTGTGAAGAATCGTGCCAGTATTTTTTTGATTCTATACTATTATGACAAGCATTCATTTAAACTTCATATTAATTTTGAAATAGAGGGACGAGGCGAAGGAGGTCAGCCACTCGCCTTAGGCTTGCTTCAGGCGAGGGACTGGTTGGCTGCGCTGACGTCGCCTACGCGATAACCTGCAATCGCATAAGCAACTGATTAGAATACTGCGTAATTTAAGGAATTTCGATATGAATACGAAGCTCAAAAATGCAAGTCACAAAAACCCATCGGAAATATTTACGAAAAATGCATTCACGAAAACCAAAGCCAAAGCCAAATCAAGTACGACATGAAAACTAGAGCAACGGGAGGTCTCTCCCGACTCAGCCGCAGAGTCAATCCTTGAGGCGCAACCCGCTGAATATGGGACTTGGTTCCGAAGAAGCCATTCCATAACATGGAATGGATCTTAATTCAACAGTTCCTGTTCGATCGATTTGGCCGATTCCGACCTATCGGTCCCGACTAAATCGATAGCGACAGTGTTCCTTTCTCGCGCACCCCGTGGACGGAAACGGGGCACGATGTAGGGACGGGGTACTATAACTTGCAGTCCAACAAGCTTGATGGTACTATTAAGAAGGAAAATAAAGAATCTTCTGAAGCCAAGGCTAAGGCTTTGATTTTCCTGCGACATCATATCCATGATGATTTAAAGGCAAAATATCTATGTGAGGATGATCCATTGAGTTTGTGGACATCTCTAAAGGATAGATTTGACCATCAAAGGATGGTAATCCTTCCGATTGCTCAAAGTGAATGGTTAAACCTGAGATACCAAGACTATAAAACTGTTAAAGTATATAATTCTACTCTGTTTATTATTGTTTCTCGCCTTAGGTTGTGCGGAGAAGAAGTAACAGAGGCTCAAATGCTTGAGAAACCCTCTCCACTTTTCATGAAAGTAATGTACTTTTGTAGGAACAATATCGTGAAAGACAATTCACAAAATATTCTGAACTGGTGACTTGTCTCCTTGTAGTAGAGGCAAATAGCAACGTTCTCATGAAAAACCACAGCTCTAGACCAACTAGGTCAATGGCAATTCCTGAAGCAAATGCAAATTTTGGCGTTACTAGAGGTCGTGGTAGAGGACGTGGAAGAGGACGTTGAAGAGGAAAAAGTTATGGCTGGAGGTATGGTCATGGTTATCAGCCTTATAACAAAGGCGAAAATAGTGGTTCATAAAAGAATAAATGGAACAAGTGGACAACACCCTCTAACAAAGGAAATTCAAATCCTCAATATAAACCAAATAAGGGTAGTATTGCTTGTCATAAATGTGGCAAAAATGGACATTGGTTTAAGCAATGTCGAACTAATCAACAAGAGGTTGACAAATTCAAAGAATCGAAAAAAATGGAAGCAAATATGATAGCATATTGGGATAATGACCAGCCACTTGAAATCACTCAGTTGAATTGTTTCAATTTTTTTGAGGATCAAAATGGGAATCAGATTACCAATGAACAGTTTAAAGAAATGCTGGCAAATCTACCTTCCATTGAATGAGCACTCGGTCGACATATGTTTTATTTCAAGTATTATGAACTTTTTACATTTGAAGTCATGTTTTTTTTTTAGTTACCATCATGGATTATCTAGGCCATGAGAGTTTGTTGAAGAATATGTCATTACTTTGTTATGTATTTGAAAGTTGCATCTCTATAATATGATGTTACCGTTTGGTATGCTTAATTACTTTTATTATATTTGTGTTAGTTGAGTATATGTTCATAAATTTTCTTTTGTTTCATATTGAAGGTATGGATATACGAAGGGAGAAAAATGACTTAGATATGTGTTTGCTAGATAGTGCTACAACACATACGATTTTGAAAAATCAAAAGTTTTTCTCAAATTTAGTATTTGACATGCATAAAGTACTAACAATAGCTGGACCAGCCCATATAATTGAGGGTTTTGGAAGAGCACACATTATGTTACCTAATGGCACTCAAATCCATTTGCAAAATGCGTTATATTCAAGCAATTCCAAAAAAAATTTGCTAAGTTTCAAGGATATACGCAAAAATGGATACCATATTAAAACTCGAAATAATAACAACAAAGAGATACTATGTATCACATCTAATGTTGGGAGCACAAAGCTCACATTAGAAGAATTCTCTTGTCTCTCGGTGGGTTTGTTTTACACCACCATTGGTATAATTGAATCACATATGAATGTGGCAAAACATAAAGTCAATGATCCTATCTTATGTACCATTTGGCTTGACCGTTTAGGTCACCCGGGACAAACTATGTTCAAGAGGATCAATAATAATTCTTGCGGACACTTATTGAAAAATCACGATCTTGGTTTACCAAAGAATCACCTACGTGTTACATGTTCACAAGAAAAGTTTATAACTAGACCATCTTTCCTAAAAGTTAAGAATGAGTCTCCGACTTTCTTGCAAAGATTACAAGAAGACATTTGTGGTCCTATTCATCCTGCTAGTGGTCTTTTTAGATATTTTATGGTACTCATAGATGCATCTACTAGGTGGTCACATGTTTGTTTATTGTCTACTAGAAATCTTGCATTTTCTTGTCTTTTGGTCCAAATTATTAAACTTAGATCTCAGTTTTCTGATAACTCGATTAAGTCAATTAGACTTGATAATGCCGCAGAATTTATCTCACAAGTTTTTGATGATTATTGTACATCATTAGGGATTAAGGTAGAGCATCCTGTTTTCCATGTGCACACACAAAATGGGTTAGCTGAGTCATTTATTAAACATCTCCAACTTATAGCTAGACCTCTACTAATGCAATCTAATCTGCCAATTGATGCTTGGGAACATGCTATTTTACATGCTGCATCTCTAGTTAGATTCAGACCGACTGCCTACTATATTTTTTCATCCATACAACTTGTTAGTGGTAGACAACCCAACATTTCACATTTGAGAAAGTTTGGATGTGTAGTATATGTCCCAATTCCACCTCCCAAACGAACTAAGATGGGTCCCCAATGACGTTTGGGAATATATATTGGTTTTGAATCTTCCTCCATAATAAGGTATTTGGAACCAATGACTAGTGATGTCTTTACTGCAAGATTTGAAGATTTTCAATTTGATGAGAGAGTCTTCCCGCCATTAGAGGGGAGTTAAGCAACAAATTGTTCGTATAGAACAATCCATTGCTAATGAACAGCGTAAATTAACATAGAATACGCCTACTCTCTCTCATCAAGATCCAAGAACTCCACAATATGGTTATGAGACAAGGAGAATGATACATTTGTAAGAGATTGCAAATCAATTACTTGATGTATTTAATGATGCCGCAAAGGTAACTAGTTCCCATGTGCCAGCTACAAATGTGCCAGCCAGAATTAATGTTCATGTTGAACAAAATCTAAACAAGACGGCAAATAAATCTACTACTGCACGTCAAAAGCGTGGTAGGCCTATAGGTTCCAAGGGTATTGCTCCTAGAAAGAGGAGAGTAAATGAAATATCTTGTCCTGATAAAAGCTCAATAGTGGCTGGAGCTCCGAAAATAGATAATGAAGATGTGCATGTTTCTAAATTCACTGAAATGCCTATGGATACCTCTTGAGAGGCACAGGTACCTGAAAATAAAGAGATCTCGATATTCCATGCATGTTCAGTTGAATTGTGGAATAGAAAAGTACTTGTCATCGATGACATATTTAGCTACGCAGTAGCAACTGAAATATCAAAGGACAATGATGATTGTGAAAATGAACAACATAGTATAAATGAATGTCGACAAAGAAAATATTGGCCAATGTGGAAAGATGCTTGTGGACACACAAAAAAAAGAAGAAGAAACACTGTCTTTTCTTATTGGCACAAGGTACCACAAATCGAGTACACCTGAGAGATCTTGCACTGAAGATCTCTGAGTACAAAATGAATTCTTGGGAATGGGACGATGGAGATCGAGCGGCAGTTGCTCCTTTACTCCGTTGACACTCCGATTATAAAAGTGTGAAAAAACCTAAGAAAATTGCTAACTCTCGGCTCGCTGGCAAGAAGGACAGCAATTTGGCTCTTGAAATGCTCTCTGTTCTGTCTGTTTTTTGAAGAGGTATGAGACCCCTATTTATAGTCGTTACGTACTGAAACGACTGTTATGGGCCCACAGGTAGAAAATACACTGAATTCACTGTGGGCGTATAACACCCCTTTGGGTGCATAGGGTGTAGGCGCATGGACACTGGATGATCGTGGATAGATCATGGGTTGACGTGGCTGCATGTTTCGGTGCACGATTGCTCGTGGAGACTGACATGGCTGCATGCTTCGGTGTACGATTGATCGTGGATGTTGACTGAGTCGTAGGGATATGCTGTCTTGGGCGCATAGTATGGGAGTAAGTTTATGCCCCCACACTTGAGTGCATGTTTGATTTGTATGACAATAATGTGGTCGCATAGCTCTTCTTCGATCATGTGGATGCATAGCTCATCTTCGATCATGTGGGCGCATAGCCCCTCTTCGATCATGTGGGCGTATAGATTCCCTTTGGTTCTGTGGGCACATAGCCCCCTTTTGGTTATGTGGGCGCATAGCTTCTTTTGTCTTCTTTATGTGGGATATATAGTCTTATATTTTTCATGCTTCTACAAGACCCCCTTCAAAGTTTTTGAGACTCGAACGAGTGTCGGAATACTTTAAAAGAAGCATAGAAAAAACTGTCTCCACTAGCTTCATGGGCGCATGATAGGAATGACCCTTTGGGCGCATAGGTGTTTGCCAGGCTGTCGAAATGTGGTTGTTGAGATCTTCTTTGGAAATCTGAAGCGATAGACTCATTTTAGAACGGAATTTGAAAATGTTCGCTCTTTATGCCATATTTTATGCGTAGTCTGTGTCACGCCCCAATTCGTAGAGTCGTTTATTCACATATTTAGCTCCTGGAATCGATCGTCCTCACTTGGACGTGATGCCGTACAAGTCTGGTGTTGCACTTGTACAAGGCAAAGATGGTACATAATTGATAATTTCAAATAGAAGTATTTCGCAGCGGCAAAAATAGACAAATTGAAGTTAATGAGGATAATCTTTCTTATTGAATAGAAATACATTACTTCTTTATAGCAGCAGAGATAAAAAGGATAACTTGAAGTCGCACAGAGATATATAGAACTTTATTCTTTTTTATTGATAATTGATGAAGAGTACAAGACTTGTATTGAAGTACAATGCTTACAACACATCTCACTTTACATTTAAAGCCAACTGAATAATGCTATAAAGCTTACATTTGATACTTTGATACATTGGATTACAACTAGATATACCGACTTGGCTTACAACTCACTGGTACCACTTATTACAATGTTCCATACATTATGCCCTTTATAGCAGAAGACATAATCTTGTATAAGGAGAGCTTCTGTATACCCAACAAATCTTCGATGCCGCGGGACCAATCAAGCCAATCTTCGTGTACAGAATATTCCAAATGTAACGTCCCAGTCCCAAAATACTTAGGACCAAGTATGTGAACATGCCAGCTGCACATATACGAAGAACACTCCAATATATGGAATCCTCATATATGCACATAAGCTGTAAATAAATAATCACAGGCCAGAATAACATATCTAATCTCATCACAGCTCAACACAGAAGATAATGAAGTCCAAATAAATAAATAAGAGTATCAAAAGATAGCCGGGTGAACATACTCACTCCAAACAGCTATGAAAAATAGTCTCACAAGATCGGAGTCCGACCTCCGCAAAATAGAAAGAAAAGACATGTAAAATAATGTCTACAACTGTCTCAAATATAGAATAAACTAGAAATCAGTAGGCACTGTCTCGTCGTCAATGTAGGATAGCTCCAATGCCGCTCCGTACTCCTGTAGAAAATCGTCTAAACCTGGAGAGATAACCAGGTCCTCAGGGGACATAGCAAGATACAAGAAAACACCATGCTGTATAAACTGTGATAATATAATAAGAGAAAAGGTATGCATGCAATCGGGTTTCTGACCATTCTACTGTGAATATGCAGTTGAGATACAATCCTTCGACGCATGAGCCCTGGCTGTAAATGGGATCGGCATAGTTCCCATAGAGGGTACCAGGGGCCTACGTCCATAATGCTCGGGAAGCGTCAGAAGGCACCATGTGCAAGGGCTACGTCCATAACGCTCGGAAAGCGTCAGAGGGTGCCTAGAGCCTGCGTCTCCGGTGGAGCGCACAGGTAATCATGGAAGTGTAAAGAAGCCCATACGTCAGGTATTGTTCTCCCCATCCAATGTCTAGTATCCTCATCTCCATGACTGATATGAACCTTTAGTAACCGCCAAGTCTTCTAACATGCAATACTATTGGCAGTTACTCCTATCCGTCGTACGCTCCATACGTATCGGTGGCCAGCCGACTACGCAGAAACGTGTCCTACATGTGACTCACATCACGTGATACAACAAGTGTCAAGGCCGTATGAGATATACCAATACCTCAACATCAATAGGTGGTCAATAAACTAAGTCAAATACAAGAGAATAAATAAAGCAAGAAAACGACCGATAGAGTCGCTTGCACCCAAGTGTACTTGGACGCACAGTTGAAATATCGCAAAATAAAATGCTAAAAATAACAACTGAAAATAAGAATATAATAATCACAAAGTAAGGTGGCAAGGTATCTTGCCTGATGGTGCAAAGTGGCAAGTCCAAGAGTAGCAAGTGTCAGCACCAAAACTCATAAATCACAGATGACTCCAAACGCTGAAACAAACATCAAAAATGATCTCGATGAAGAAGATATACCTAGAAAACGTCTGTCCAAAAGTCAAATTCTGGAACAGGGGCAAAATCGTAATTTTGGGTCAAAACGATGTCCGCCGTTAGACTCGCCTTGCACCGAAATACGTGCCAAAGTCTATGGTCTCTAAAGTCGTCAAACTATATGTCTACAGATTCAGTTTGAGGAGAGGAACTCAATGGTATGTCCAGTTTTGGATTCCGAGGAGCCGTGTACAAAATCGCCCGTTTGAGTGGGTCGCGGGCCCGCCAAAATTGGGTTCCGATTCGACCTTCTCATAATCGAACCAAACTTGGCATGCAGGACCAGAATTTTGATCCGGACCTGTTGGCGCAAGTTTCGTCTCGATCCGACGACTGTACATGAAATTATGGGCAAGTTTGCAAAACGCCGATACGGGGGTATCTCGACGGATACGCATTGGTTTCGTCGCGCACGCACGACGAAACTGAGTTCCGTCAGTTCCCACACGTTCGCAACATCCATACGCGTCTTTCGATGTGTATAGCGTGCGACCACGTCGCCCGGTTTGTCGGGGCGTACGTCGTATCGGACAAAATTCCAGAATTTTTGTGATTTAGAAACCAATTTTTTCGACAACTTCACATACAGTTTTCTTCCTACATATTAACCGAAATTTCGATCCAATAGTTGCGTTCTACTCTTGGTTATATTGGCTTCACATGTGTTCAGTTAGTTTCTGAAAAATCTCGACACACAGATCGAAATCTGGCTTCTAAGTTGTGGTTTGGGGCTGGATTAAAACTCTGTTTTCAACAGTTTTTGGGGGCAACTTTGCCTCGATTTTTCGAGCAATCTCCTGGGGTTCCTAGGATTCTATCAGAAGGGAATTGGAGGGGTTCATATGGGCTACACACAGGAATTGATAGTTCGAGAAATCATCGCAAAATAGGGAAGATATACAACTCGAAAATCGTTACTTCGAAGTACGAAAACAGGATGTTCCTCGTTCGTCCGTCGGGTTGGGGGTGCTCCGCGGCAGCGCAGTGGTTGTTAGGCGGCGACGACTGTCCTGGAGACGTGCGTAAGGGGACGAGAAAGGTCCAGGCGAAGTTGGCGGCCGATTTGGTGTGCAGTTTAGGGTTTAGGTTTTTGTTTCGTCGAGTGGTTTAAATACTACTCCGCCGATACTTCTAATAGTATTAGGACTTAGCTTATGGGGGGCATGGGTTTTATCCAAAGCATCTCAGCTACTGATTAGTCTAAATCTTGTGGGGTCGGGCTCTTAAGGCCACAGCAGCAAGTTTGCTGCTAAGCTTGCTAATTGTGGGGGTCGGGCCCCACCAAAGTTTGGAGGGCCGAATCCCCCACAACGGCATCGAACCCCCCACAACGACAGCAGGTTCGGATCGAAATTCTGGTCCTGCATGCCTAGTTTGGTTCGATTCTGAGAAGGTCGAATCGGAACCCAATTTTGGCGGGCCCGCGACCCACTCAAACGGGCAATTTTGTACACGGCTCCTCGGAATCCAAAACTGGACATACCATTGAGTTCCTCTCCTCAAACTGAAACCGTAGACATGTAGTTTGACGACTTTAGAGACCATAGACTTTGGCATGCGTTTCGGTGCAAGGCGAGTCCAACGGCGGACATCGTTTTAACCCAAAATTATGATTTTGCCCCTGTTCCAGAATTTGACTTTTGGACAGGCGTTTCCAAGGTATATCTTCTTCACCGAGATCATTTTTGATGTTTGTTTCAGCGTTTGGAGTCATCTGTGATTTGTGAGTTTTGGTGCTGACACTTGCTACTCTTGGACTTGCCACTTTGCACCATCAGGCAAGATACCTTGCCACCTTACTCTGTGATTATTATATTCTTATTTTTAGTTGTTATTTTCAGCATTTTATTTTGCGATATTTGAACTGTGCGTCCAAGTACACTTGGGTGCAAGCGACTCTATCGGTCGTTTTCTTGCTTTATTTATTCTCTTGTATTTGACTTAGTTTATTGACCACCTATTGATGTTGAGGTATTGGTATATCTCATACGGCCTTGACACTTGTTGTATCACGTGATGTGAGTCACATGTAGGATACGTTTCTGCGTAGTCGGCTGGCCACCGATACGTATGGAGCGTGTGACGGATAGGAGTAACTGCCAATAGTATTGCATGTTAGAAGACTTGGTGGTTACTAGAGGTTCATATCAGTCATGGAGATGAGGATACTAGGCATTGGGTGGGGAGAACAATACCTAACGTATAGGCTTCTTTACACTTCCATGATTACCTGTGCGCTCCACCGGAGACGCAGGCTCCAGGCGCCCTCTGACGCTTCCCGAGCGTTATGGACGTAGCCCTTGCACATGGTGCCCTCTGACGCTTCCCGAGCATTATGGACGTAGGCCCCTGGTACCCTTTATGGAAACTATGCCGATCCCATTTACAGCCAGGGCTCATGCGTCGAAGGATTGTATCTCAACTGCATATTCACAGTAGAATGGTCAGGAACCCGATTGCATGCATACCTTTTCTCTTATTATATTATCACAGTTTATATGGCATGTTATTTTCTTGTATCTTACTATGTCCCCTGAGGACCTGGTTATCTCTCCAGGTTTAGACGAATTTCCACAGGAGTACGGAGCGGTATTGGAGCTATCCTACATTGACGACGAGACAGTGCCTACTGATTTCTAGTTTATTCTATATTTGAGACAGTTGTAGACATTATTTTACATCTCTTTTCTTTCTATTTTGCGGAGGTCGGACTCCGATCTTGTGAGACTATTTTTTATAGCTGTTTGGAGTGAGTATGTTCATCCGGCTATCTTTTGATACTCTTATTTATTTATTTGGACTTCATTATCTTCTGTGTTGAGCTGTGATGAGATTAGATATGTTATTCTGGCCTGTGATTATTTATTTACAGCTTATGTGCATATATGAGGATTCTATATATTGGAGTGTTCTTCGTATATGTGCAGCTGGCATGTTCACGTACTTGGTCCTAAGTATTTTGGGACTGGGGCGTTACATGTTTTTGTGGTGGCCTATGCAGGTCATGGACGGAACTCAGTTTCTCAGTTTCTTATTTATACGAGCACCTGCCCACAAAACGTGGGTCAGTACATCATCTATGTACTGGCGAGCAGAATCCAACCCACTCGCCTAAACCAACACTAACTGGTCAATTTAGCAAGCATTTAATAGAATGATCTTTCTACTTGGCCTAGCATCAGTTTACAGTTCTTGAGCAGAAACATTGAAGTAAGTAAACATGTCATAGCTTGATATAACATTTCTTTGTGCATGGCATCATCTAAGCAACATTGAGTTAACATGTTAAGCATATTATGGAAATATTCCTGGAAGGCATCGTTTAGCATACTTGGTGTTATCGTTCAACAAGTTATAGCAACATTTTAAAAGGCAATGCATTAGCAAATCGTATTTAACATGTTGAGTATGTTAAAGAGTTTCTCATTTAAAGGCAACAACACATCATCATTTTATTTAGCATGTTAAGCAGACAAGTTGAACCAATATATACACTATCACAATTATGTGATTCCTTATCGATAGCCAACTTCTCGTACCTGTATCAAATACAGGTTAGCAGATATACTTACTCAGCCTGCACAAAAATAATCATTAGCGTGCATCCTGACTACATGGTCACTGGTGTTGTTAAACCATATGGACTCTTTTCATTTCATTTTAAGATAATGCGGTCAACATAGTACGTGGCGAGCCTCTATGCCACCCCGTCTTATCCGTGCTCCCATAGCACTCATCATTATTTCCTCCCAGGCCGAATCGGTCCCGGCGCTCTGGTACCGTTCGAGGAAATTAAAACTCAAACCTTGTATCCAAGTTGTCCATGACCATGCGAATGCGTGTCCGACTCGATTGTGAACATAATCGCATGGTAAAATGTATTTAAGAAAGTAAAGGCAACAGTGCATCATTAGTCATATTCAATGACTTATTCATTTCATCATTACCATCATTTCATTTGGTGATCTCAAAGATCCCATGCTTTATCATTTCTCATTCATTGCTTCATTGTAACGTTTCTCATATCGTTCCATTCGACTAGGAATATAACATTCATTCATTTTATAACATTTATTCATTATTTCATTGCTTATAAGGGACAAGTAACATTTCATATTCTTGTAACAGTTATACAGAGTGTACATGATTCAAGTATTTCGTTCAATTCTCATAGCCAGTACATTGTCTATTCTATCCTTCACAAGGCATCTCATTAGTCAAGTGTTCTACTTATTTCGACAACGTTAAGCATAAGGGACATTATCAATTCATTCTCAAGCATCGTCACATTAGCAGATTAAGTGTGATTCGTTCAGCAATTCCATATTCATGTGTCGTTCATTTCAATATTATGTAACATAAGCATCTCTATCGATTTGGCAGCTAAAGCATCACAATTATCCAGCATTTAAGGTATAGGACATTAGGGACATATTCTCAGCACTTCAATATTCATTTTTTTTATAAAGCATGAAGGAGTAAGGAGGAATAAGGACAATTCTACTTACTTGCATAAAAGGGTCTTCATGTTCCGATTGCACACATCCCCCCTAAGCGTAGCTCCACTGGCGAGCTACGTTCCAATGCTTATACTGTTCAGCCAGCTAAGAGACTGCATCAGTCTCAATTTTCTTGATTCCCAATATATATCACGATCCAACATTCTGATAGCATCAAACAAGCTAACCAAATGCCTCATGCGGAGCGGGGCATTACAGTCTGCATCAGCAAATAGCAGGCGCATAATCTGCAAAAGACTATCTCTGCGTAGGCACATAGATCGTGTGGGTGCATAGAACATGTGGGCGCATAGGCTATGTGGGCGCATAACTCTCCGTTTGTGCCTATAAATAGGCCTTGAAGAGAGAGAAAGTTCATTTTCTCTTATTTTTCCTTAGAATTTCTAAATCTTTTACTCTCTTTCGAGCAATCATGTCTTCTAAGGCTGCTTCGACTCCCAAGAAGTCTGCGAAAGGCAAGAAGGCTGCAATAGCTAGTTCTCCTCCTTTGGCAGCGTCTCATCTGGTTCAAGACCACATCCTGGGTGAGGCGATGTCTCAAAAAATGAAGTCTTGAGCGTTAATTTGTGACGCTCGAACTTTTCTTCGCTTGGGCGCATAACCATCGATATGTGTCCAAAGCAAACACACTCCATTTGTGAGCAGTCTTATGTGCTCACAGATGCATGCACCCACGCACTTTGTTGTGTTATACGCCTATGCACTTGGTTGTGTCATGCGCCCACACACTTTTTGGTGTTATGTGCCCACACAGACCATGTACTTATGCGCCCACACAGAACATTGCTTTTGTAATACCCCGCTCTGCACGGCGTATTACGCTGAGACGTTGACTCAAAGAGTCACGTTGACCGAATGAAATGCATCGATGCGAATCGATACGAGAGTTACGTTGTCCCGAATAATACATCGAACTAAGTCGATTTGAAGAGTTGTATTGTCCCAAAGAATGCATCGAGTTGAATCGATACAAAGTGCCGCATTGCCTCGAAGGATAAGTGCGTTGAGTCGGCTGGAAGATTAATTCTAAGAAATCGAATCTAACCAAGGCGCAAGTCCGAATCGATACAAGTATTGATTTTAGTTGGTTTCATGTGCATGCTATCCATTTACGTTGAAATATTAGAGGTCAATATTTTGCCTCATTCGCAACGGGTCTGCAAAACCCAAATTACTGCCTCGCAACGGGCTGGGACTTGGGCACGGTAAGCCGGAATCGATCGAGTAGTTCAATAAAACAAGAAGTGTCCGAATGGCTAAGTCAGAAGATTTGGCCGTACAACAAAGATATAAAATCGAGCCGCATCGGCTCAACAAACAACAAGGCGTATCAGTTTAAGACGGGAGGAATGACTCTTCTTCTTACTCCTTTATACCTAAGTAAGAATGTAACATTGTATGCTAAGTTAACCTATCGACGCCACGGGCGTAGTCCAATCGGAAGATAAATCATAGTGTGTGTCGAATACTAGTTAGAATAATTGAAATGAAATGTGCATCAAATGCACGAGTCGCTATAGAATATTGAATATCGCAAAGACGAGCGCCTCAGTGCGCAAGCCGCAAGAACATAGGATAACTGTATTCGGCGAGTGCCTTCGTGCACGAGCCATTCCATGCCATCACGCACGAGTTAGAAAGGCTAACACATTAAAAGAAAATATAGGCGAGTGCCCTAGTGCACGAGCCATGTACATTGAACACTAAGGCATAGAACATAGAAATACGGCTTCGATGCGTGCATCAAGTGCACGATGCAAATGAAAAGATGATAAACGTGTCAAAACGAGTGTACGTGCACGAGATCATAAAAGATGGCTTCGTTGAGAAGAGAACAGTTGTGGCATGTAGGTGACAGAACTGTCAGATATGATATGATACCTCGAAAGGTATTTGGGACCTTCGGGTCGTTCGATTGACGAACATTGAGTTGAGGCATGATGCCATTGAACATTGAAACAAAGTATGAAATATAAGAACATAGAAAGTTAATGGAAGAAATACGAGATATTAAAGTCTGAGTCTCAGACTCAAGAGTATGTTTGGTTGTTTGAATAATAGGGTATTGTATGATCGAATGGACTTGAGATAATTGTGATAATCTTTCGTGCACGGAACGTTCCCTCCGAACGGATGCGCCGGGGCACCGGGACCGTTCGGCCTAGGAGGGATATAATCTTTGATAGGCGCACATCTGTAAGACGATTAACAACCGCTTAGCGAGATATAAAAAGCCGTAAATAATGGTATGTAGGCGGTAAGCTTCGGTTGTTTGGGATAGCAACCCAACCCGTAAAGCGCCAGGATACCCAAATTCGAGAAAGAAATGAAAGAAAGAAAAGAAAAAAATAAAAAGAAAAGAGGAACGCCTTTAGTCTATTTTGGCACGAATACACCAACGACCTTTTCATATAGTTAAGAAACGATGGGTTGAAAGTGCAGGTACGTATGTATCCTGCGCACATAGATCCTGCATAGAGATGCACTTATAACATGACAGGGAAGGAATGGGGCATATTCACCTTGCGTCAGTGCAAGGGCGAGTGCGTCTATGCTGGTAAGAAGTCGCACCACGAAACAAACACGAGATTGCTTGCCTGCTTGCCTATTCAATTCGAATAACATGCTTGCCACGATAACATGCTTTACCGCTTTCAAATATGCCATGAAATCGACCCTAAGGGCAATATAGCAAGATCATAAGCTAAGTTGCATGATTCAACATAAACACTAAATGTCGGTTTAGAAAGTGAGTCTTTTCATCAGTACATGCGAGGACGAACGTACTAATCCCCCACCAGCTTTCATGCAGGGTGCAGGGAATGGATTGCTCGCGGCGAAGCTTTACTTGATCGCATAGAGGCATGGAATGCTGTAGCGTTTGAAGCGTACGATCGCATTGACGCTCGGAATTGCAACAAGATTGATACGGTCGAGGTATAGAAGGCATGATGTATGAAACGGTAAAATTCTTTATAGGTAAGAGAGAACCTGAGTGTTGTAGCCAACCTGGCAAATTTAGTTATTTATTGAAAGCCTTTGTAATCTCAGTTCGAATATCAATAAAGAGAATTATTTCATATACTCTGTTTTCCTTTCGTTGTTAATATCAAATCAAAGATAACCATTTGAGAATTTGTCATCTTGCCTTGCACAAGTGGAACTCCAGGCTCGTGCGACATCACGCCCCCTGCGAGGATGATGATTCGGGTGATTACGGTTGGGGCGTGACAGATTGGTATCAGAGCTCTAGGCTCAATTTCCTCAGGACGTTTACTTTGTTTCAATTCCAAAGAGTTGTCCACCACCAATCGAATCACTCTTGACTCTACTCGATGCCACACTGGATGTTCCATACAATAAGTCTAATACAAAGTCGGGTAACATTGCCGCAAGTACTTCAAATTTACATGATGTTGCTGAGAAAGTCGTGAAACGTTTCGTTGCATTGAATACAACGAGCCATAAAATGTTAGTTGCTGCAAGTGCAACAAATTTTGAAATACGATTTGAGATGTTGTTGTTGTAATATAATATGTTGAATGAGAAATGAAACGATACATAAAGTGCAATGAGTTGTGAATATTGGTTACACCAATGTGAAAACTTAAATAATGCGTTGCGGGAAGTGCAACGAGTTGATTGTGAATGTGCGTTGCAATGAAAGTAATAAGTCAATATCGAATATGTTGAACAGATTTGAGCATTGACTTTGAAAGTCGGGAATAAATTGTTGCACGATGTGAAATAGATGTCGAAAATAAATTATTGCATGAGGTGCAATGAATCGTTACATGAGGTACATGAGGTGCAACGATGTGCAATGCGTATCAGAAGTAAATTGTTGCACGTGGTGCAATGCATGTCAAAGTAAAATCGTTGCACGGAGTGCAATGGATATCAAGAATAAATTGTTGCACGAGATGCAACAGAAGAAACTAAAATCATAAATCGATAGAAACGGATCATTCGGCAGCGCACCAAACTTGAACTTGTATTGGCGAATATACACTTTAGCCGAATTGAGTCGGATTTTGAATAATCAAAGTTACGATTGTGGTCAAGCACGATCACTGCAAAAATCGTGAGTCGGAAGAGATTGTTGGTTCATACCACGTATGCGAGGGAAATTGCTTAATTTCTGATTGGTATATGCCATACCACGTAGGCGTAGAATGACTCGATTCTGAGTGGTATATGATATACTACTTGTATGATTTATTGTATCCACGCGTTATGAGAATTGCGAAAGGTTTGTCCGCAACGGGCGAAAGAGTACCAATACTCGATTGAAAATTTGTATGACGGTATGTTGATGTAAGTGTTCTTCGATAATCGGTTGGAACGATAGGGTGGGGACTCGTATCAATGAATGATACATCGAACAAAAAATTATTAGTCGGTCGAACGATCGAGACTAGCGGAACGATTATGCTTTGAAGCAATAATCGAATCGACGGGAAAGAAAAACTTGAACTTACAAGTGAGTCGCACGACTTGTGATCTCGATAGAAATGTTGGGCGAGACGAATCGAAATTGAATCGCACGACTTACGATCTCGATATAAATGTAGGGCGAGGCAAATTATAATCGGATCGTACGATGTGAGACTTCGGTGAAGAGTTAGTTGATGCGGGTAAATAGTGCCTAAGAGATTATTGGTTACGTTACGGCGAAACTCATTTGAGTACGACTGAAACACGCAAAAACTTAGAGGACGTGATCGTATAACTCGAGGTTTCGATGTTAGATAATCGGTAACTCGGTTACGCGCGATCAAAGCATTACAGAATGCAACGAATCAAAAAATGATTCGAGACGTACGGAAATGTTTGTGGAGAACTTGGACGTATGCAATACAAGTTGTCGACATTGAAACAGAATCAAAGTTGAACCTTACGCTATCGAAATTGATACGACCTATCGAGATCAAATACGTAAGGAAACGTAAGCACGATGTGAGAATACAAAATGGTGTGTGTCTCCGCTATCAAAATTTTGTAAATAACAATACGAGAATGAACGAACTGGTTGGTCATGAACTTGTGATTGATCAAGACGAGACTATAAGTCATCGACGATTGTTCGATGCATATAGCATCTCCTGTGTCGACCGCAAATAAGATAGACTCGAACTCAATGCGAGGAGATGCTTCGTGAATAGCATAATCATCGACGGTAGTGTATGACTTTACTCGGGGGATAGTTGCGCATCAGTTGCATCGATAGAAATAGTTTTATCCAAAATTGGGTAGTCGCATATAAATCGTCGAAACGTGATTTGGCTTCGAAATAAGATATAGCATGGTTCGTAGTAAACTGTCCTTCGTTAATGATCCACAATTATCGAGCGTAGCTTCGGGGAAGCTGACCCTAGAAGACTTGACCGCCAAATCAAATTGAATGTTGCAGACCGTAAGATGACCAATACGATATCGCATATGAAATTGCATCGATAACAAATATAATATGGTGTATGTTGATGATAAGTCTAGTCAATTTTAAGAATCGTACTATGCACGAGCACGAGTGGTAAGAGAATGACTTACGAGTTATGTCATTAGATTTGGATTCACCTTACAATTGAGCTTGCTTGAATCGAAATTATATTCAATGATACGAGACGGTTAAGTTGGGAATTTGGCTAATGAATTCCTACTCATTAAAAATCGAACGTAAGATGCATCGTAGAGACTTTGGGTCAAAGCGATTGTTGCCTTGAGCACCGTCGCCTCGATATAAACTGTTGTGTCGGATAGATTGTGGCCTTTGCGTAATATCAATTTAAAGTTTCGTCGGAAGAATTTAAGCATGATGTCTAGGTAAGTAACCTAGCGGACATAGTCCTGAATGTTGATGCATTTGTAAGTCAACAAAGGAAATCGTATCGAGATAATTTGCATAGCCAGACTTCGGAAATAGTTAGGTGGCAAATTCGAATGCAAGGCGTTGCGGAGGATTGTTGCGATCGGATGTGCGATGACTCGACACAACGTATAAGATTGATAGTCCATAAGAAACATACGAAAAAGAAATATGATTTTGAATCACGTCGCATGCAGTGACTTTATTGAATGAATCACGTATGTATCGAATATATGTATGTGATAAAATTTCGAGAACAATTGCTGAAGATAAGTCCGATAGGGAGTACGAGATGACAAGCATAGGATTGAAATTACCTGTCAGCTTTGTTCCAATTTGCTACCACTGGATTTGGTTGAAATAGATATATCTTTGGGACGGCTTGAATATTGGTACGAATCCAAATCGAGTTGTATATAAAATTCAAATCGAGCTGTAGGAAAGACTTTGGAATGTTAATGAAAAGCTTGCAAGATGGTGTGAAACTGAACGACATTGGTAGGACGAGATCGTGAAACGATCTACAAAACACTTAATCGGAGTGTTGGTTTTGGTTTAAGGACGAACCTTATTTTGAGTGGTATATTATGTAATGCCCCGCTCCGCACGGCGCATTACGCTGAGACGTTGACTCAAAGAGTCGCATTGACCGAATGAAATGTATCGATGTGAATCGATACGAGAGTTACATTATCCCGAGAAATGTATCGAACTATGTCGATGCGAAGAGTTGAATTGTCCCAAAGAATGCATCGAGTTGAATCGATGCAAAGCGTCGCATCGCCCCGAAGGATAAGTGCGTTGAGTCGGCTCGAAGATTCTAAGAAATCGAATCTATCCAAGGTGCAAGTTCGAATCGATGCAAGTATTGATTTTAGTTGGTTTCATGTGTAGGCTATCCATTTACGCTAAAATATTAGAGGTCGATATTTTGCCTCATTCGCAACGGGTCCGTAAAACCCAAATCACCGTCTCGCAATGGGCTAGGACTTGGGCACGGTAGGCCGGAATCGATCGAGTAGTTCAATAAAACAAGAAGTGTCTAAATGTCTAAGTCAGAAAATTTGGCTGTGCAACATAGATATAAAATCGAGCTACATCGGCTCGGCAAACAACAAGGCGTATCGGTTTAAGGTGGGAGGATTGACTCTTCTTTTTACTCCTTCATGCCTAAGTAAAAATGTAACATTGTATGCTAAGTTAAACTATCGACGCCACGGGCGTGGTCCGATCGAAAGATAAATTATAGTGTGTGTAGAACACTAGTTAGAACAATTAAAATGAAACGTGCATCAAATACACGAGTCACTATGGAACATTGAATATCGTAAAGGTGAGCGTCTCAGTGCGCAAGCCGCAAGAACATGGGATAACTGTATTCGGCAAGTGCCTTCATGCACGAGCCATTCCGTGCCTTCGTAAACGAGTTAGAAAGGCTAGCACATTGAAAAAAAATATAGGCGAGTGCCCTAGTGCACGAGCCATGTACATTGAACACTAAGGCATAGAACATGGAAATACGGCTTCGATGCGTACAACAAGTGCACGACGCAAAGGAAAAGATGATAAACGTGTAAAAATATGCGTACGTGTACGAGATCATAAAAGATGGCTTCGTTACAAAGAGAGCAGTTGTGGCATGTAGGTGACGGAACTGTCAGATATGACATGATGCCTCGAAAGGTATTCGGGACCTTCGGGTTATTCGGTTGACGAACATTGAGTTAAGACATGATGCCATTGAACATTAAAACGAAGTATGAAATATAAGAACATAGAAAGTTAATAGAAGAAATACAAGATAATAAAGTCTGAGTCTCAGACTCAAGACTATGTTTGGTTGTTTGAATAATAGGGCGTTGCATGGTCGAATAGACTTGAGATAATTGTGATAATCTTTCGTGCACGGAACATTCCCTCCGAACTGGTGTGCCGGGGCACCGGGACCGTTCGGCCTAGGAGGGATATAATCTTTGATAGACGCACATCCGTAAGATGATTAGCGACCGCTTAGCGATGTGAAAAGCCAAAAATGATGGTATGCACGCGGTAAGCTTCGGTTGTTTGGGATAGCAATCCAACCCGTAAAACGCCGGGCTACCCAAATTCGAGAAAGAAAAGAAAGAGAGAAAAGAAAGAAAGGAAAAGAAAAGAGAAACTTCTTTAGTCCATTTTGGCGCGAATACGCCAACGACCTTTTCATATAGTTAAGGAACGATGGGTTGAAAGTGCAGGCACGTATGTATCCCGCGCACATAGATCCTGCTTAGAGATATACTTATAATATGACCGGAAAGGAATGTGGCATATTCACCTTGCGTCAGTGCAAGGGCGAGTGCGTCTATGCTGGTAAGAAGTTGTGCCACAAAACAAATACGAGATTGCTTGCCTGCTTGCCTATTCAATTCAAATAACATGCTTGCCATGATAACATGCTTTACCGCTTTTGAATATTCTATGAAATCGACCCTAAGGAGAATATAGTAAGATCATGAGCTAAGTTGCATGATTCAACATAAACACTAAATATCGGTTTAGAAAGTGGGTCTTTTTATCAGTACATACGAGGACGAACGTATTGATCCCCTGCCAGCTTTCATGCAGGATACAGGAAATGGATTGCTTGCGACGAAGTTTCACTTGATCGTACAGAGGCATGGAATACCGTAGCGTTTGAAGCATGCGATCACATTGACGCTCGAACTTGCAACAGGATTGATACGGCCGAGAAATAGAAGGTATGATTATTTGCCATTAAAATCTAGGACTTAGACGTAGTCCTAGGAGTAAACTTTTGTTTATCTGGGTCCCTTATGCCGATGGAGCGAGTGGTAATGCATTGACTCCGTTGATGATCTGACGACGGTTATCGGTTCTCTGAAGGTTTGGATTGCTCTGGGTGCCGGAGCTTGCTGAGAGGAGGTAGACGTTGAGTGTCTGTATCTGCCTCTCTGGTTGTGTGATGTCTCTGTCTGTCTACGAATGTTCGTCTCTGTGTGTGTGTAGGTGTGGAAGAAGGAAATAATCCCTCTATTTATATAGTCTGCAGGCTGGCTGCTTATGCGCACATATGTAGGATACGCCTGGACGCGGGGACGCCACGTGGTGATTGCTGATGGAGGCGTATGGACGATGCGCCCTGATTGAGGCGTTGAATTCTTCATACTGCTGTTGTGGGATGGCACATAGCAGAGAAGGGGATTTTTCTGTTGCTAAGATCATGGGAGAATCGAGTCAAAAGACACGTGTCATCGGTCCATGGCTCGGAGATCTCGAATTTAGTGGGGAATAATCTGGTAGGATGCGCCTGGGATTGGGCGCATGAGGAGACTTTGGCTCGTAACCTTTGGGAGTCACGAACCATTCGGGGCGCATGGCTTTTGAGGCGCATACGAAGCTTCAGTAGTGACTTTTACTTCTGTCTTTTGGGATAAGAGAGAAGTCTAGGACGCATGGCTTTTGAGGCGCATGCAGAGCTTCAGTAGTGACTTTACTTCTGTCTTTAGGGATCAGAGAGAAAGTTTGAGACGTATGGCTTTTGAGGCGTATACAGAACTTTGGGCGCATGGCCGCGGAGGCGCATACGAGTGGTTGGGCGGCCACGTGGCTTGTAACCGCCGGAGAAAAGTAATGATGATGCTGACGTTGGCGATGCTTCGTTTTCTGAAAAAGCTGTCAACTGTTCAGTCCTCGAGAGGCGTGCTGCCAACTCTGTCAGACTTCAGCATTTAATATTCTTTGACAGGTGATGGACAGTTGGAGTGGGCACATCGATCGGCGTTCCACTAGGCGCATGGGCCGCATGGGGGCGCATGCTTGTAAAGCGCTTGGTGCTGAGGGGCGGGTCTGTAATGCACGGTCTGGCCGGCGCATCCGCTCTACTTTGACACGTCTTTTGGTACGACTGTTACATTCTTCGAGTGCTTTAAATAGCCATTTTTGACTTGGCTGAATTTGAAGCGTCAGGTTCATCCATTTAATGCAAATTTATTGCACGGGATTTGGAGAGCCATCCACTTGGCGCATGGGTTTGATTTGCCCGGCCTATAAATAGTGGCATGGAGAGAGTTTGCTTCTCGTTCTCTCACGTCTTCCCGAAATAAACTTTTTTACTCGAGTGCATTCTGTTGATGAGATGCTTCCGAGGGTGAAAATGCGACACATTGTCTTCATTGATGCACTTGAAGGTGACTGTTACATCCAAAAGTCGGAGTCGAGGGCTTCTGAGGCAGGCTGAAGGTGCCTGTTGCATCCAAAGATCGGGATGCTCGAGCCTCGTCTCCGTTATGTGGGAAGAGCCGCAGATCAGAATTGCAGTGCTGCGACTTTGGGGGCTCTTTCTTCCTTCAAAGTGGGTGTTGCCCATTCTGGTTGTGTTGAAAGCTGCTCCTTTAGCCGCGGTTTCGATTGCGGTCTTCCTTCGCCTTTGGAGGCTCTTTCGAAGCCTCCCCTGGCCACAGGTTGGCTTGCGGTGCTCTTCTCTTCCTCGGTTTAGGGAGCTCTTCCTCCAGCTAGAGGGTTGATTGCCACCCTCGTTCTGCTCAATAAATGCTTCATTAGTCGAAGCATTTAGACGGCGGTGAGCCTGGCTGGAAGGGTGGCACATAACTGAGCTGCTGAAGGGATGCATATAACTGAGGATGCACATAACTGAGCTGCTGAAGGGATGCGCCCGACTGGGAGCACATGGTGGGATGCGCCTGACTGAGAGCGCATGGTTGGATGCGCCTGTTCGAGAGCGCATGATGATGCTGCGCCTGGCTGTAGACTTAGGGTCTTTTCTTTTTGTAGAAGTTCTCCTTTGTACAGCCCTTTTTCAGACATGTAATAGACTTTTATATGAAATAAAAATCTTCTTTTAATGTCTTTATTCTTGTTTTGCTGTGTCAAAGTACTTTGTCTGAACTTTCTGGCGCATGTAGTGTTAGGCGCATAGGATTTCTGATCGTGAAATTCCATGCTTCCTCAAGACCCCCTTCAAAGTTTTCAAAACTTTTTTGTCAAGTTTTGGAATACTTTGAATAAGAAGCATGGTAGTTGGGGCGTATGTCTGTTCGGACGCATGGATACTCTGCGCATCAGTGATGGGGCGCATGCGACTCTCAGTTAATACAAATGATAATGCCTCGATAACCAAGAAGATTAATGATAATCTTTTTGGTTTTATCTGCAGTTATCTCTTCACAGAACCCGAAGCGGCGACTGAGGTCACACTTCATCGGTTCACGCGTGCGACTGAGCCTATAAATAGGCATAAGGAGAAGAGAGAGAGAGAGTTCTAGCCAGATTCCTCTCTTTGCTTCTGTCTTTTAGAGTTCTTCTTCGAAAAAACCCTAACTTTCTTCTTTCAAGAAATGGCTCCCAAGACTCCTCGTGGCGGTGCTGGCAAGGGAAAGGAGCCTGCGGAGTTCACGAAGAAGACGCTCCTGTCACCTTTGTGACTCCGGTCGACGTTCGGCCTGCGGTGACGGATGGGTGTCGTCTTTTCCCTTATTTTTTGTTCAGGCGAGTTTTGAATCATACGGCTGAGTTGGTGTGCTCTAACTCTTTGTTACCGAAGCACATGGACCTCTGTCCTGATGATGCGTCGAGGTTTTATCCCATCGACGTGCATGGGTTTAGGCTGTTATTATGCACCGAGGTTTAACTGCTAACGCGCATGGGTTTATACCCTGATGATGCGCCGAAGCTTCACTGCTGACGCGCATGGGTTTGTACCCTGTTGATGCGCCGAAGCTTCTCAGCTGATGCAGATGGGTTTATACCCTATTGATGCGCCAGGCTACTTGACGCCCTTTGTGTTCTTAGAGCTTTTTGCCTGACTTTTGTTTTTATTGTATCAGTGTTGATGACAATCCCTTTACTGAATAAAGTCCTTCTGGATGCTTCTCTTTGTCAAATGGGAGTTCATTTGGACGAGGAGGTTATCAACCCTACGAAGGATGCTATCCTACAGAATCAACCTCCTGAGAGAATGCTGCAGATCCATAATCAGTTGCTGATTTTCCTTCAGAGTATGATGGAGAGCGGTAAACTGAAATCTCCTGAATCCGAGGATGTGACCTTCTTAAAACCTGCTTTTTTGTTCGATGACCGCCTGATCTCCACTGAGGCGAAGATACTGAAGATCAAAGAAGACTGGTTCTTCTCTTTTAAGGGCATGGTTCTGTATATGCGACAACTTGATTGCCAGTTACCGCTGACGGCCTTCTACCGTTTAGCTTCCAAGAGAAGGATGTCCTGGGAACTTACTCCTTCTCAAGGAGAGGCATTGGGAGGTACACTTTCGATTGATGCTACTTCGAATCAAAGGGATACCTTGGCCGCTTCGCGAGCCGGACCCTCGTTTAGTTGCAGAACTTTGCGTCCTGGGAGCCTTATAGTGAGGTTCCTAATGACACCTTTGTCTTCAGTGCTTCGACCTTTGCAAATCGGATGCTAACATAGAGGGTCATATATCCAAAAGGTAGCTTTAGGGTTGAAGGTTGGTGTCACCACATGCCGAAGTGGGACGACTTGACCGTTTGGGTATTGTCGAAGTTCAAGGTTGAGCTTAAAGAGATTGGGCTGACGGCCGCTGTCCGTGCCATACAGGCTGGCGTGGATCTCAATAAGTATATGTTCCTTGCTCTCCTGAATATGTTCAATACCCAGACTGGCACTTTCTTTACTCCAGAGGGAGAGTTGGGATTGGCTCTCCACAAAATGTACGAGGTATCCAGGCTTTCCTGGGGATCTGAACCGTACGAGAAATATTTTCCGTCGAACGAAGAGATCCTTGTCTTGGAAAAGAAGGACCCGAAGATGATGGCTATTTTCAAAGAGGTAGCGAGCCATCATTATTTGATGCAACGGAGGGAGAAATGCAAGTCTCAACCTCATGTGACTGCTTAGAGGAATTACGTCATCAAGCAGGATTTGGCGGATTCCTCGAAGATTCGATTTATGACTCCGCAAGGGCTGAAACCCGCGGAGTTGACCTCTGAAATGAGCCGGTTGGACGAGAGGGCCCCTCGTTCAAATGAGAGTGGTGAAAATGCGTATAGCTGCTTCTGGCATTGTGCGCACCGGATGTCATCTAAGGTAGTATTGGCTGCTTATTTGATGATATGGCTCCGGGATTGTGTGTTCGCGGGCGGATCGGGTTTCGTGGAGAGGGTACATCGGAACCTCATTTTATCAGCAGTGAAATTGGCCTTTGGTCGTCCTTTGGCTCTTCTCCCCGCGATGGTGTGTAACCTGTTGCGGGGCTTGAGGACCTTTGCTGAGGACGTGATCCATGAGAGAGGTAGAAATGACAACTTTCCCCGGGCCGAACTACCATTCCATTATCTGATGGGATGGTTGATTCTTCATCACCCGAACGTGATGTGTCCAGGCTCGGAGGAGGATCACGTTGAAGG
This sequence comes from Iris pallida, assembly GCA_029216955.1. Taxonomy (NCBI): domain Eukaryota; kingdom Viridiplantae; phylum Streptophyta; class Magnoliopsida; order Asparagales; family Iridaceae; genus Iris; species Iris pallida. Next base: position 6,496,594 of record JANAVB010013600.1, on the reverse strand, counting down.
TGACGCCTTTATCCGCCGCTTCTACAAGAGGAAGTGGTTGCACACTGGTATCCCCGTCTGCAGGAGAGTTTTGTCCTATCTTCAGGGGTAGAAGATTGTCAAGGTCGGTCCCATCTTCAAAGATTTTGAGGCCGACCAAGATTTAGACGACTTTGGTGAAGATGCGATTACTCTGCCGAAATAGGGTTTTCATTGGTTGTAAAGTATTCGGCCTTCCCACTTGGTCTACCGCAACCAGAATAGGTGTTATCTGGAGCCATATCTGCCAAGCCAGTTTGTTCACCAGTTCGGCTACACCCAATTAATGTTACGGAACCCCAGTAACAGTTTGGGGTTTGCTGGGAGTTTGCTGGACGGAGCCCAGGGCTGACAATATTACAATGTCGGGTGCACTGGTGTTCATTTTACTACGCCAGTTCGCAACCTTCGGCCACAAATCCTGTATTCAGCCATTAAACTGTATTGCACCATGAATACTATGTCTTCTGGTTATGATAGGGAGACCAGTTTCATCATTGGAACTCAGCTAGAGGCTACGATAAATATGTTGGTGGCGGCTCGGTCATATCGTCCACCAGAATTGGCGGGATATCGGGCTGCTGCTGTAGCATCAGTGAGAGATGCCCCTGTTGGGAAGAGACGGGCTGACGCAGAGGCCGGTTCGTCCGTACCAAAAAGGCCGAGGAAAGTGACGACTCCAAAGGCTGCGTCACTAGAATCAGTCCCTACTGAGGTAAAGAGTCCTCCGTAATCTGGCTCATCATGTCATTTTGGTGACTTGTGCTTTTCTTCTTGTAGGGATCGTTGAAGAAGAGAACCCGTGTTTCGAAACCGGGTGTCAGTAAACCGAAGGAGGTGGCAAGCTCCTCTGATGAGCGAATTCCTCCGATGGTAATGTCTCCAATGGAGGAGAATCCTGAAGATGTTATTCCTGCGGAGATTTTAGTATCTCCGGACTTTGTCGGAAGAGATGCTGAGGTTGCAGCAACTTTCGGGATGGTGCAAGCCGCCGTGGGGGCCTTAGACGTTGAGGGTCCTGTGGACACGGGGCTTCCTGATGATGAAGTGGGGTGGAGTTCGTCGTCTTCGGAAGACGTTCCTCCAGAGATACGTGAGTCTGTTGCGGGGGCAACAGACATGATTGCAATAGAGGAGAGGGTTGATTCCCCTCTATGTCATGATGCGGGGAGGTCGGCTGTAGCGTTACCAAGCCCTACCCCAGGCTCAGCAATGGAACCTGAGGTGGCTGCCGGCCGGGAGGTGGCGACAGATTTGGTCCCCGTAGAGGGATTCGATGATGAGGGGAAGACTCGTCTGCCGAGCCCGACCCCAGAAGACGTACTCCGCCAGGAAACAGGAGCTGATCCGGTTAGCTTGCCAGAGGAAGGCTCCGCGCTGGTTATAGATCGCGCCTCGGTGGTGGAGGAAGCAGCTCCGGATGCTGATAGCCCCTTTGAGCCGGGAAAGGGCAAGGGCTTGCTGATGCAAGAGCCCTCTGTTGCTTCTTCGACTTGGGAGACGATATCGACACCCCACCCAACTCCTCTTGTACTCTTGGCATCTGGCGCTGGTAGCGGAATTCAAGTTCCTGGTGCGGGAGAGTCTGCTGAGGTCGATGTTCAAACCTCGCAGAATGAGATCGACGGGTCTTCTTCAGGTCCGCCATCCAGGGTAAGTCCTCCAACTCCTGCCATGACACCACAAGTGTTGGCGGATGCGGATGAGTATGTTAAATTCATCGTTGAGGTAGTATACAAGATGCTGAAGAAGGGTGTGTCGACAGTGATGAACACCAATAGGAGTTTCGCGATGGCAAAATCTATGGCACTTTCACACATCAACCTGATACGTCTCCACCAGGTCCATGATCATATGGCCGAGATTCTGGAGGCCTCGGTGACTGAGCTAGATCAACTGCTTTTCGAGTTTTAGCGTATCCAGCGGAATAATCTTTTTGCCCTGATAGACGCGGAAAAGGAGAAACTGATTGCTAAAATTGAGTCCTCTTATCAGGCCACCGTGGGTGTCTGGGAGCGCGAAGTGGCTGAGACTGAAGCTGTAGTGGAGCGGTTGTCTCAGTCTATGCAGGAGAAGGTAGAGTTGTGAACTGCGTTGGACGCTAGTATCACACAGGTTGATGCCCAGATTCGGCATCTTGAGGACCAACGGGCGCGACTCCTATTGGATACTGAGCGTGCCCAGGCTGAACATGTAGCATTCAAGAAGGAGGAAGCAGCTTTCACCCACCGGGCTCTTACTCTGGCTCAGCAGCGGCAGCAGCTGGATGAGAAGCATGAGGATGACACTTCTCCAGAAGCCATAGATGCGATGCGTCAAAAAGCTGAACGTCGGGTCCTGGCGACGGTGGGGACTCGAGCGACAGACTTGAGGCGCCGGATTGAAGAGCTTTCAGCCAACCCTGGGGATGTTTAGGGATTGTAGTCCCTTTTTTTGTGTTTTTTGCAACTCTTGCTGGGGGGGTGTGTAATCCTTTACTCTCTCTTTTTTGAATAAAGAAATATAAAATTTTTTGTGATGTGTTCATTTTTTGCTGTCATGAACTTGATAAATTTTGTGGACCTATTATCTTTTGCGCACCTTGGTTTTTAGGTACAGATAATAAGTTTGGGAGAACCAACATGTTTGCTCAGAGGTGATGTGGACGTGGCAAATATGGGATTCAAATGATGGAATCTTCCTACTCAGAGGTGTTATGGACGTGGTAGGAATGACTCTGGGGGATACGCGGAACTACTCAGAGGTGATGTGGACGTGGAAGTTCTGCGATCAATGTACGGCAACGCAGGGGTTGTCTGTACGGGATGTTTACTCAGAGGTAATATGGACGTGGTAAACATGATGGGTAGCGTAGTCTCACGGGGTGTAAGATTCCGCTTTGTAGGGCGTAGGGGGACAACTCAGAGGTGATGTAGACGTGGTTGTCCTTCTACTTGAGGATGCCACGGAACAGCTGGGTTCCGAAAGCGTCTGATTTTGTGGAAGTACATGTCTGAAAGATGTCAAGAGTAGTACTTCTTTAGGAACTTGTCGTTGATGGGCATCATGAACAAGTTCCCATTGGGTTTAGCGAGGCGGTAAGCAACGTTTGAGTATACCGTCTCTATGATGAAAGGTCCTTCCCACTTGGGCTCGAACTTTCCTGGTGTCTTGTGAGTCAACACCATCGGCCTCCTGACTGCCAGAACCAGGTCGCCTTTTTGGAAAGTCCTTTTCTTGACCTTCTTGTTGAAAGCCTGTGATATACGGGCTTGGTAGAGTTCAATGCGTTGTTGAGCTAGGAGACACTTTTCGTCAAGTGCCTCCAGTTCCTGCAGACGACGACGTTGATTGTCCTCTTCTGTGAGTTGGTTTGTGATTGCTACGTAGAGTGAGTGTATCTGGATCTCGAGAGGTAGTACCGCTTCGCTCCCGTAGACCAAGAAGAATGGTGTGTTGCCCGTCGGGGTCCGTACCGTTGTGCGGTAGGCCCAAAGGCATTCGCCAAGCTTTTCGTCCTAGTCGCGTTTGTTGGATGACACGACCTTTTTGAGTAGCCTGACGATAGTCTTGTTGAACGCCTCGGCCAATCCGTTTGCTGCCGGATTGTAGGCGGTTGAGGCCACCTTTTGAATGCGATTCTTGTCACAGAATCTGCTGAAAACATGGCTGATGAACTGAGGACCGTTATCGTGGATAATCCTCCGGGGTACCCCGAAACGGTTGATGACATGGTGCTTGATGAAGCTGATCACCCTAGAGCTCTTCACTTCCGTCAGTGGAACTGCTTCTGCCCATTTGGAGAAGTAGTCAGTGATGGCTAGGATGAAGCGGTGTCCCCTTTATGAAGGAAGGGTGATCGGTCCCACAATGTCCATGCCCCAAGCTTCGAAGGGCCAGGAGGCGATTGTAGGATGTAGTGGTTCTAACGGTGTATGGATGAAGTCTGCGTGAAGCTGGCACGCATGGCACTTCTTAGCATAGTCAACAGCGTCAGCGGCCATGGTTGGCCAGTAGTAGCCCATGCGTCGCAGTCGATCCTACAACTTAGGGCCAGGTTGATGGGCTCCGCAGGTTCCATCGTGACCTTCTCGAAGGGCTTCGGCTGCTTCTTCGTTGGACAGACATCGCAGGAGAAGTCCATCGTAGGAGCGTCGGTACAGCATTTTAGTAGCTGTATTGTAGTAGAATCGAAGGGAGCGCCTCCTGACTGAGACGGCTTCTTTCGGGTCTTCTGGAAGAATTCCGTAGACAGCGAAGTCGATGAACGGGAATCTCCAGTCTCGGACATTAACACCAGCACTTGTTGACATGGCATGGGTTACTTGTGAGCATAGGTTATTTTTAGGACAGACCAAGTCTCGACCAACTACCGTGACGTAGTGTTGAGTCCCGAGGGGTGCTGCTAACGAGGCTGCGAGGCCAGCCAGAGCGTCAGCCTCCAGATTTTGTAAACGAGGTACATGTTCGATGAAGAACTCGACGAAGGTTGAAATGATGTTCAACGGAACTTCATGGTAAGGGATCAGGTCTTCATGGCGAACCTCATATTGCCCTCTGATCTAGTTTACGATGAGTTTTGATTCGCCGTAGGCTTCCAGATGGTCCACCCCCAGCTGTCGTGCTAGCTGGAGTCCCATGATGAGAGTATTATATTCGGCAACATTTTTGGAGTACGGCTTCGAAAGGGAGTAGGCGCGCTGGATGACCAACTGATCGGGAGAGACCAAGACTGCCCCTACTCCTGCGATAATTTGGCCTTTGGGGCCTTTTCTTGAAGCACCATCGAAAAACATCCGCCAAACGGAGCTTTCTTCGGTGACGTTAGATTCTTGGACCTCATCCGGGATGTCTTCATAGTGTCTGGAGGACTCCGGGATGGGGTGTGCAGCTAAAAAGTCGGCCATAGTCTGACCCTTGACGGCTTTTTGTGGAACGAACACCATGTTGTATGGTGTTAGCAGGATCGCCCACGTAGCTAGCCGGGAGTTTAATGACCCTGGCTTCTTCATGAGAACTCTGAGTGGATTGACTTGGGAGATGACATGAATCGTCTGGCCCGAGACATAATGGTGAGTCTTCTTGATGGCAAATACCAACGCCAAGTACTCCTTTTCAACGGGGTTGTACCGGTGTTCGGCCCCGATCAGTGTTCTACTGAGGTAGTAGATAGCTTGCTCATAGCCTGTATCGCTGTTCTGAGCCAGCAAAGCGCCGAGGGAATGATCCATGGCACGGACGTAGAGGAGGAATGGTTTGCCAGCGACGGGCGCCACTAGGGCTGGCGGACTCGTCAGGTAAGCTTTGATGTCGTCGAAAGTTTTTTGGCATTCCTCTATCCAGACGTAAGAGACTCCCTTCTTCATAAGCTGAGTGAAGGGTCGACATTTTCCGAAAAGGTTTGCTATGAACCTACGAATGTATTCCAGACGCCCCTGCAGGCCTCGAAGTTCTCAGAGGTTCTTCGGAGGGCCCATGTCGAGGATGGCTTTGGTCTTCTCGAGATCGACATGAATGCCTTTTGCCGTGATAATGAAGTCCAAGAACTTTTTGCTGGAAACCCCTAAGAAGGATTTAGCGGGGTTCATCTTGAGTTGGTGCGCCCGCATGAGATCGAAGACTGTCTTCAGGTCTTGTAGGTGATCTCCTTTGAGACGGCTCTTGACTGCGATGTCATCAACATAGCATTCGACTGTCTTGCGAAGATGCTGACGGAAAATGGTGCTCATAGCTCGTTGGTATGTGGCACCAGCGTTCTTCAAGCCGAAGGGCATCACTGTGTAGCAGAAAACACCCTTTGGAGTCCTAAATGACGTATGTTTTGCGTCATCGGAGAACATCTTGATCTGGTTGTAGCCCGAATACCCGTCCATGAAAGACATGCGTTCGAAGCCACATGTGTTGTCGATCATCACGTCGGTGATTGGAAGCGGGAATTCGTCCTTCGGGCAAGCGGAGTTGAGATCCCTAAAGTCGATGCAGACTCGAATCTTCCCATTCTTCTTGGTGACAGGGACAACGTTGGCCACCCAATCCGGGTGTCATTTTTCACGGATGAAGCCGCTGGTCAAGAGTTTGTCCACCTTCTGATCGATAGCGTTCATGATGTCCGGACGAAAGCGTCGCTATTGTTGTTTTAAAGGCTTGGCATCGGGTAAGATGTTGAGCCTATGCATCGCGATCTGAGGATCAAGTCCCGACATGTCTTCGTAGCTCCAGGCGAAGACATTAATATATTCTTTAGCCAGTTGGATTAAAGACTCCCAGTCTTCTCCTTTTAGGATTTTGCTGATGAAGATGGGTTTGGAAGAAGATCCATCCCCAAGGTCGATCTGTTCGACTTCGTCTTCGGTAGGGGGTTCACGTAGCTCAAAACGAGACTCCCATTGTTCTCCTAAGCGTTGCGCCCAGGGTTCTTCTTCGAAGAATTCTGGCGCTTGATCTTCGCCTTCATCTTCTTAAGGTTGAGCAGATGTCATGTTGGCTGACAGCACTCTCTTGAAGACTGATCCGATACTGGTATCGGAATTCCAGGTTGATGCTTCAGACGAATAAGAATGTTCTGCTTCTTCTGCCTCCGAACTCTCTGGAGCTGACGGCGGCGTGACATAGCCTATCCCCCGTCGAGTCCGATTATAGTAGTCCTGCGGCTTTTCTTTAGGTGTTGGAAGCCGGAGAGGAGGACGTCGACCCTTGTCGTAGTCCAGGCCTTTCGCTTTTTAGGTCGTAACCCATCTTTTGGATGAGGTACTTTGTCTTGTCCGTGTACCGATAGACTTGTATTCTGCCGGTATCTGGTTCTAGCTCGAGTGACGGGAGGTCTTGATGACGCTCAACTTTGCCGAAAATGATGGATTCTTCGTCTCGACTCCGCGGTGGGACTACAGAACAGACCCCTTAGAACGGGACTACTCGATTTACATGATTGACGGTCGTTATTTGTATTTGCAACGATCGTAGAGCGTTATCTAATGTATACATGGCATTCCAATGTGGAAGACTAGAATAATTAAAAGACACTCTATTATTGATAAAATATGAGATTTTATCCCGCGGGATTACATTGTCCAGAGAGGGTACGTCTACATCAGCAGAGATATATTCCCCTAGCTCTTCATCTGTGAGTACTAGGATTGGATCGGGATAGTCCACCACAGCTTTGATTTCGGGGTCCGAGAGGGCTATGTGGGCCTTCTCTGGCAGCTTGGGAGATGGTTGCGGCGGCTTGCCCTTAAGACGCACCTTCAGAGGTGCCTCAACTGCGCCTTCGGTGATGGGTGCCTTTCCCTGTAGTTTTGCTACGAGGGGAGCCGATGTTTGAGACGGCTTTCCCTTGAGGCGTATCTTCAAGGGAGCTTCAGGAGCAGTTGGTGCTTTCCCGGGTAGCTTGATGTTCATGGGAGGCAACTTCTGAGGCAGTTTGCCTTTGTGTCAGATCTTCAAAGGTGCGCTGGGAGTCATCTCAGGCTCCATGTTCGGCTCTGCTGCCGTTTCTGCCTCGTCGTCAGCATCATTGGCTTCCTCCTCGTCAGGTGATTTGTACAAGTTGGAATCAGTAAAGTAGGCTTCAACCCCTTTGAAAGGGTCAATGTCCGCAAACTCCGTCCGGATGACATCGTTGGTGGACACGTACTTCATACATTGGTGGAGTGTGGATGGTACCACCATGTACTCATGCAGCCATGGACGACCCAACAGGAGGTTGTAGTTGACGTCGGCGTCCACGACGTAACAAGTCACCTCAATTCTGAGGTTACCGATATGGCACTTTAGACGTATCTTACCCAGTGGCTCGCTTTTGCTAGCGTTGAAGCCACTGATTGTTGTATTGGATGGCACAAGTCGGTACATTGGGATCCCCAGTATTGAGAGCAGCGTCTTCGGAATGATGCTGAGGGAAGACCCCGGATCGATCTGAATCCGTTTCACCTTGACAGAACCGATATACCCTGTATAATACAGCGGCCTGTTGTGTCAGTTGCACTTGAGTAGCATGTCTTGTTGGGTCAAGGTTATATTGGGGATAACCTCATCCGCACAATGACAGTATGCACATGCAGTTGGGAGATCTTCAGGCTGCTTGACCTGACTGATGAAGGACTCAGCATCCTTCAGGGCTTCACAGAGAGCTTCGCGAGTGTCCTTGGAAAGACGAAGGAGCTCAAACAGAGAAAGGCGGGCAGGAGTACTAGCAAGTTGTGCCAGTATGTCGAAGTTGTGGGGCTTGGCTAGCCCCGAAGCATTCTCCTTTCGCAGAGGCCTGTCGAAATGAGCCTCTACATGCTTCTGCTTATTAGCTGCTGGAGGCTTGGACGGACCCCCTTCCTCGGTAGTAGGGACGGTACAAGGAGGCATCACATCGACGATAGCTTCGTCGGGTTGGGCGTTCTATTGTGAACGCGTTTGTACAGGAAGAGCCTCTTCCGCGGAGGAAGAGACCATGCGGCAAGACTTGATCTTCCTGCCTTTGGTTTTGGAGACAGAGCGTACCTCCGGTTGAGTAACCTCGGAGACGAGATCAGGGTGAACCCATAAGATCTCTCCCCGAGATGTGGTGCGTGGGATGAGTCCACTCACGTTGTCACGAGTAGGTGGTAAGTTAACCACCTCCATTATCGCCTTAGGGATGGGAAAGATGCCATCTTGTGTTGTAGTTGGCGGCAAGGTGCCGAACTGGAGCGACACCACGTTGGCCGAAGCTGTCTTCTCTTCGTAGTCGACGGAGATAACATCCGCATTGATTATGCACTGGATGTAGTTTTTGATGACGTAGCAGTCCTTGGTTGGATGTCCGACAAACCGATGGTAGTGGCAAAACCTTGGATTGTCCACTTTTCCAACCTCGTCCGGACGCTTCGGGTCCGGCAACTTGATCTTGTCACCCTGCTTCAGTATCACAAAGAGTTACAGGGTGTCTTCATCGTTGAAAGAGTACACCTCCTTTGGTGCAAGTGGAGGCTTCTGAGTAGGTGCTGATGCACCTTTTGAGGCATTAACAGTCAATGCTATTTTCCCTTCATCTCTCGTCCGGGGTTGCTGGCTGCAGGCCGTTTCCCCTTGTCTTCAAAGGCGGGGAAACTAACTCCCAGAAGACGAGCATTGGCCGCCTTCTTTTCTGCGGCCTCAGCTTCGATGATCAAGGAACTCCAGTCGGGAGGAGGAGTAGAGTTGAGCCAGAGTTTGACTGCAGGCAGCATGTTCATGCTGCAGGAGGAGAGGAGTGCATGTTCTGGCATGCCCGGGGGTAGTCTGAAGCAGGCCTGTCGGAAGCGTTCGATGAACACCCAAACTGTTTCCTTCTCCTTCTGGCGTATCTCTATGAGGGACGCCATTGTCATGTCCTTTCCGCCGTCGTAGAAACGGTCGAGGAAAAGGCACGTCAAATCGTCGAAGGACGATATAGAATTGTCGGGGAGGCTGCAGTACCAGTCGTACGCCACTTCTTTCAGTGCGCCGACAAATATGCTGGTGAGTAACGCATCCTCCTTCGGGAGATGTCCCGTCTGAGACTGGAAATACGTCAGATAGCGACACAGAGAGTCTTTTCCGTCGTATGGCGTGAGTGTTTGTGGTTTATATTTAGGAGGATAAACCACTTTATTCCATTCGAGGGGATAAGGTTGGGGGATGCCCATCTTTTGGCGCTCCTCTTGTCTCGTCTTGGACTCAAAGCGCTCGCACAGGTCCCTGATCATCTCGACCACGTCTTTCATAGAGCTGAGAGTCGGGGAAGGTGGTACCACCTGGAGTTGAGCATTTGAGGGCTCCGACGTCCGGGGGCTTCGCGACGATCCGTATCCAAGGATACCCGTTGAGGGGGTACACTTGACTCTCCATTGGCCCCTGGGTCAGGACCGGTAGAAGGTGTCCTGGCCAAAGCTGACCGTATCTCAAACACTGCTTGAGTTAGTGTTTGCATAGAGGCAGAGAGGGTTTTGAGTCCTCCCTCCAAGGTATCCATGCGCTGGACGAAGTCTGGTGGCGGCGCATCAGACTCGGTATCACCTCTAGCCATGTAGACTGTCATGACACGGCTGGAGTCGGATGGCTGAGTTGAGGCTTCGCTTTCAGCCTCACTCTCCTGTAGAGGAGTTGTTGTTCCCGGAGCTTCATCTTGGCTACCCCCAGCTATGTTCCTGAGGACTTCTTTATCTTCGAGACTCGGCTCCGCAGGGGCTAGACTACCCCCAGCTAAGTTTTGGATGATGCCTTCGTCTTCGGGAGAAGTATCCGTAAGGGCCTGATTACCTCCAGTCATGTCTTGAAGGACTTCTTCATCTTCGAGATACAGGTCCACAGGGGCTAGACGACCCCCAGCTATGTCGGGGAGGCTGACTTCGCCCTGAGGATGAATATCCACCCCAGCTGTGCTTTGGAGGACACCCTCGTCTTCGGATGGAGGATCAACAAGGGCTTGACTACCCCCAGCTTCCTCCAAGAGCTTCTTCCTCCCCCGAGTGCCTTCGAATACTCCGGAGGACGAGACGGTTGTTTTAGATTTCCTCGGCTGGCTCTTAGACGAGGAAATGCCAGTCGCCTTTCGAACTGACGAGGAGTTGGAGATTACATTATACGAAGCAACCTTTAATTGTGGCTCCTCTTTTGTTGACACTTTCTTCCCGAGACGACGTCGGAGGGGTGTCGATGACTGCAGCCGCTGGAACACCGACTGTCTTGGTGGGACTGCTGACTTGCAACAGCAGTTGATGGTGACCACAGCACAAGTATGCCCTATGAAAGGCACATCGTGCTTGTCAGTCGACTCTCCTGATCGGTGCTTGTGAGTGATCACGTTACGCAGATCGTTGGAGGAGAGTGCTACCTTCGTATCCCCTTCAGGCGCATGGTAAGGCCAAGCGCCGGGGTGGTCAGGTGAATGCTGCGCCCCCTGGTCCAACACCAAACAGGTGCACAGATCAGTAGTGGGGGAACAGCCTTTAAAGTGACTTGAACGAACCTCAGACGCATAACCCGAGGGGGCGGGGGTTCAAAACCACCGGGTTTGCCTTACTCGACTTGGTTGCGAACGTAACAGATGCGCCCAAGTGAGATAAGGGCTTTGAAGGTTGGCTCGTTTCTGGCGCAGAAGTGCCTGAGTCAACCTTATACAGCTTACCATCAGCAGCACGCATGATTGTGAGCGCATGCTTCTGGCTTGCTGCTGGCATAGCACGTTTGGGACGCATGGCCCGTGTTGCCTTGTACTTCTTCGTACTAGCCCGCTGGGGCGCATAGTACTCAGAATCCAAATTCTCCTTGCCACTACAGCGAGTGAGTCAGTCAAAGACAGAGACCTTCTCTGGCACATCGGAAGGGATGCGCGGGGCATTAGCTGCGCCCCTGCTCCGTCGATGCATCTTCCTCGCCTGAGAGGGAGATGGCTGAGGAATGTGGTCAGTTGCACGTTTCCCCGTGGGATGCACTACACCGGTGGGCGCATCTCGGTTGCTGAGGACGTCGGCAGGAAGAGAAGGCTGGATCGGTGCATCCCCTTCGGTGGTGGTGCCAGAGGCGTCGACCTTGCGCACCCAGGCTCGGCGGGTCTTCTTCGACTTTGGAAGCCGCTTCGAAGGACTCGCACTGCCTTCAGAGATGAACTCCTCATACGCCTGTTGATTGAGGCGTACAACCAGCGTCTTGTGGGAGGAGCCCACCTTCACATCGTCGAATTGCGACACAGCTTTCTCGGTAGAGGAAAAAGAGGTCCCCAGCAGAGTCGCCAGCTTGTTTGCCATTAAAATCTTTTGATTGCAAATTTCAATACAAACAGAACAGTGTTACAATATAGGACTTAGACGTAGTCCTAGGAGTACACTTTTGTTTATCTGGGTCCCTTGTGTCGATGGAGCGAGTGGTAATGCGTTGACTCCGTTGACGATCTGACGATGGTTATCGGTTCTCTGAAGGTTTGGATTGCTCTGTGTGCCGGAGCTTGCTGAGAGAAGGTAGACGTTGAGTGTCTGTATCTGCCTCTCTGGTTGTGCGATATCTCTGTCTGTCTATGAATGTTCGCCTCTGTGTGTGTGTAGGTATGGAAGAAGGAAATGATCCCTCTATTTATATAGTCTGCAGGCTGGCTGCTTATGCGCGCATATGTAGGATGCGTCTGGACGCGGAGACACCACGTGGTGATTGCTGATGGAGGCGCATGGACGATGTGCCCTGAATGAGGGGTTGAATTCTTCATACTGCTGTTGTGGGCCGGCACGTAGCAGAGAAGGGGATTTTTCTGTTGCTGAGATCTTGAGAGAATCGAGTCAAAGGACACGTGTCATAGGCCCATAGCTCGGAGATCTCGGATTTGGTGGGGAATGATCTGGTAGGATACGCCTGGGATTGGGTGCATGAGGAGACTTTGGCTCGTAACCTTTGGGAGTCACGAACCATTCGGGGCGCATGGCTTTTGAGGCGCATGCGAAGCTTCAGTGGTGACTTTTACTTCTGTCTTTTGGGATCAGAGAGAAGTCTGGGATGCATGGCTTTTGAGGCGCATGTAGAGCTTCAGTAGTGACTTTACTTCTGTCTTTAGGGATCAGAGAGAAAGTCTGAGACGCATGGCTTTTGAGGCGCATGCAGAACTTTGGGCGCATGGCCACGGAGGCGCATGCTAGTGGTTGGGCGGCCACGTGGCTTGTAACCGCCGGAGGAAAGTAATGATGATGCTGACGTTGGCGATGCTTTGTTTTCTGAAAAAGCTGTCAACTGTTCAGTCCTCGAGAGGCGTGCTGCCAACTCTGTCAAACTTCAACATTTAATGTTCTTTGACAGGTGATGGACTGTTGGAGTGGGCACATCGATCGACGTTCCACTAGGCGCATAGGGCCGCATGGGGGCGCATGCTTGTGAAGCGCTTGGTGCTGAGGGGCGCGTCTGTGACGTGCGGTCTGGCTGGCGCATCCGCTCCGCTTTGACACGTCTTTTGGTGCGACTGTTACGTTCTTCGAGTGCTTTAAATAGCCGTTTTTGACTTGGCTGAATTCGAAGCGTCAGGTTCATCCATTTAATGCAAATTTATTGCACGGGATTCGGAGAGCCATCCACTTGGCGTATGGGTTTGATTTGCCGGCCTATAAATAGTGGCATGGAGAGAGTTTGCTTCTCGTTCTCTCACGTCTTCCCGAAATGAACTTGTTTACTCGAGTGCATTCTGTTGATGAGATGCTCCCGAGGGTGAAAATGCGACGCATTGTCTTCATTGATGCACTTGAAGGTGACTGTTACATCCAAAAGTCGGAGTCGATAGCTTCTGAGGCAGACAGAAGGTGCCTGTTGCATCCAAAGATCGGGATGCTCGAGCCACGTCTTCGTTATGTGGGAAGAGCCGCAGATCGGAATTACGGTGCTGCGGCTTTGGGGGCTCTTTCTTCCTTCAAAGAGGGTGTTGCCCATTCTGGTTGTGTTGAAAGCTGCTCCTTTAGCCGCGGTTTCGATTGCAGTCTTCCTTCGCCTTTGGAGGCTCTTTCGAAGCCTCCCATGGCCACAGGTTGGCTTGCGGTGCTCTTCTCTTCCTCGGTTTGGGAAGCTCTTCCTCCAGCTAGAGGGTTGATTGCCACCCTCGTTCTGCTCAATAAATGCTTTATTAGTCGAAGCATTTAGACGGCGGTGAGCCTGGCTGGAAGGGTGGCACATAACTGAGCTGCTGAAGGGATGCACATAACTGAGGATGCACATAACTGAGCTGCTGAAGGGATGCGCCCGGCTGGGAGCGCATGGTGGGATGCGCCTGACTGGGAGCGCATGGTGAGATGCGCCTGTTCGAGAGCGCATGATGATGCTGCGCCTGGCTGTAGACTTAGGGTCTTTTCTTTTTGTAGAAGTTCTCCTTTGTACAGCCCTTTTTAAGACATGTAATAGACTTTTATATGAAATAAAAATCTTCTTTTAATGTCTCTATTCTTCTTTTGCTGTGTCAAAGTACTTTGTCTGAACTTCCTAGCGCATGTAGTGTTAGGCGCATAGGATTTCTGATCGTAAAATTCCATGCTTCTACAATGATGTATGGAACGGTGAAATCCTTTGTGGGCAAGAGAGAACAAGAGTGTTGTAGCCAACCTGGCAAATTTAGTTGGGCTATTGAAATCTTTTGTAATCTCAGTTCGAATATCAATAAAGAGAATTGTTGCGTATACTCTATTTTTCTTTCATTGTTAATATGAAATCAAAGATAATCATTTGAGAACTTGTCATCTTGCCTTGCACGAGCGCAACTCCAGGCTCGTGCGACATCACGCCCCCGCCAGGACGATGATTCGGGTGATTCCGGGTCGGGGCGTGACAGCTTATGCGCCCACAGGCCCTTTGGGTGCATAACATCAAAGCGCATAGAATTTCTCAGTACTTAGCTCTTTTTTCTGTCGATTCTATGTCTGCCTTTTTCTTATGTCCTCACAGTTGACATGGTTATCCCGGCTCTTGGTAGGATTCCTCTTGGCTCTGTCCGCCATGCTCTGTATTCAAGCTTTGTCACCGCAATGGTCAAAAATGCTCAGGTAAAGATCATCCTTGACCAACCTTCGGTGCGGGTGATCGCTATGCTTGAACATGATAAAATTTTCTTGAAGCAGATGATGAATGATGAGAAGTTCACGCTAGGAGGGGTGCGGAGCTTTAAGAGACCGTACTTCTTGTTTGGTGACAGCGTAGGATTTGAGGACGAAGAAACGATATGTCTAGAAGACCCTCTGGTGGTCAGGTTAAATAACCAAAGGATATGGTTACCATCGATGAAGCGCCAATACCCTTTGTCAGCGTTTACTGATCTAACTATGCGGAGGCAAATAAAATGGGACCTGACCCCTGAACTACATGGGGTCATTTCTGACAGGATCCAATTCAAGTCTGGTGACCGGAAGAAGGACACTTTCAAGTGTGTCAAGAGCTCTACGTCCTAATCCACGAGGGGAGCTGCATCATGGGGCCATAATAAACGATGTCCCGACTGATCTTCACCCTTATGCTGCTGAGACTCTCTCCAACCTGATGCTGTCAAAGAAGGAGTCGTATCCGGGAGCGAAGCTACGGATGGAAGGTTGGAGATACTCTATCCCGTTCTGGAGCAACCTTACTGAATAGGCGCTCTCGACTTACGAGGCTACCCTAAAAGCTATCGGCCTTTTTATGTCGTTAGAGCCACACAATATGGCATAAAGGTTGACTGGCCTATGTTTATCTCATTGGTGGAGTTGTACAACTAACACACATGTACCTTCTTCGCTCTGGGTAGGAAGATGGGTCTGGTTCTTCACGAGATGCAGGCGATATCGAAACTTCCCTGGAGGGACTGAGCCAAACGAAGAATACGTCCCTTGTGATGAGGAGCTCCTAGATTTGGAGAGAGAGAACTCCGAGATGATGGATGTGTACAAAAAGTTACTCTGTCACCTTTTCATTTGTTACCAGGTTACACAGAAGGGTAAGACTGAGGGGTCCCTTCTCCATACGAAAGCCTGGACCAACTACATCTTAATCAGAGAAGAAGGAGACGGCCCGGTCTTTTTTTTTGACTCGCAACCCCTCGATGAAATCTGAGATAGAGCAATTGATGACAAATCATGGGGCAGTAGACACTGAAGATAGTGATAATCCCGAGGGGAACTTCCCGATTTATCATTTCTTTAGGCAGGTCGAGTTCAAGCGGTCAGAAAAGGCTGTGCTAGCTACTTTTTTAATGACATGGCTCCGCGATTGTGTAGTCCCTGGTGGTTCAGGATCTATTGAAAGAATAAGCCGGGGTATGATACTTCCGGCTGTAAAGCTGGCGTTTGGATGCCAGCTTGCCCTGCTTCCTGCGATGGTCTGCGCCATCCAACGAGGCTTGCGACACTTTTTTGTTAACGTGGTGACACCCGATGGCAGAAAGGATTTAGTCAGGACTGAATTTCCTTTTCATTATCTGATGGGATGGCTGGTACTGCACTGTCCCAGATTAATGAATGTTGGGCTGATGACAGACTCTTTGGCGGGAGATGCCTTTCTTCGGAGATTCAAAGATATAGATTGGACCATCACAGGGGTGCCTGTTTATAGGAAGGCTTTGAGTTTCCTGCAAAATTATAAATTCTTCAGATTATCGCCTCCGTCTGGTTGTAGCCGTGCAGGAGACACTCTAGTAGATGAGAGAGCACTTACTACTAGCCTTCCTATTGGGGCGTTTCGTTGCTCCAGTCCATCAGGACTTCCCATCTGGTGCTTAGGAATAGAAACCATACTTTTCTGGAACCTTATCTGCCGAGTCATTTTGTACGACAGTTCAGCTATAGCCAGATTCTTTTGGGCAACCCCAGCCCTCATCTACAGTCGATAGGAAGCCTAACCGACGGGGCACGTGCATGGGATTACTACAATGCCGGATGTATAATGGAAATTTTTACCTTTCCAGAAGATAAGCCTAAAACCCGTATGCTCTTTGTTGCTGCCAAGTTCCATATTCAGGTCAATATCCTTCATTCTCGGTATGACCATGAGCAAAGTTTTATATTGGAGACTAGGCTTGTCCCCACTCTTACCGATATAGGATGAGTGCGTGCAATGGGGGTCACAGAAGGGAAGGTGCCGCACCCTTAGCTGAGTCGACTGCAGCGCCACAGCAGAGAGTCACTCTTGAGGAGCCGGTTGTTGCGGCACCTCAGAGAGAGAATACTGAAGAACCTCTTCCTGATATTCTTCACAAGAGGAAAGCTTCCACTGAGCTGGTTCAACGGTCCAAAAGGAAGAAGGTTGTTGTCTCCAGAGGGAGAAAGAAGGTCACGGATGTGAGCGTCGGCTCGCCTCCTTCCAAATGATCTTTCCGGCAGACCGGGAGAGGTGGAACGGCGTCGCAGGCCGTTACCATTCAGGAGGTAGGTCCCTTCCTAGACTCTATAGCCGTTTTGGTCAAACCGTTAGAAGCTTTCTCACCATTACATTTGTCCTTTGTGCTGGACGTTGAAGTCACGACCACGGCAGGTGCTTCTTTGTCTGAAGAGGCGGACATAACAACAGTGTCCCCTGTTCGTCCTCAACTGATGGATGAAGGTGAGTCTTCTTCAGTTATAAGGCTTGAGAAAAGGGATGATCAGGGCGAAGGCCCAGACCATGACGGCAATCAGAAAGCCAGTCCCTCCTATGACATTTCTTTGGGGGATATGTCTGCGATAGGAGCTATGATGAAAGATTTGGATAAAAATCAAGTCCAATCAGCTCACCCTCCTCTGGGTATGTCATTCTTGCACTTTTTTTCATATGAGTTTTTCTGACTTCACTTTTGCATGCAACTTGTGAGGCTGACTTCTATCGTATATTCCCTTGTAGACAAAGAGAGGGAACAAAGCACGGAGGTTGCTCCAGATACCGGAGCTAGACAGGAAGCTGCCCTTGGTTCTCCCAGTAAACCGACATCGGTTACTGAAGAAGTTCTTGATCGGCCCGTTGAGGGTGCCATTATTAAATCTGCTTCGGTTCTAGCTGGGACCGTGGAAGGCAAGCAGCCTGATGCTGCTTTGGCTGATGTTGACAGTGAGCGACATGGGTCTGCTCTCATTTCCCCAGTTCCAGTTGATGATGAGACGACAAAAGGTATGAACTTACAACTCCTTCTTTTAAGTAAGTTTTTTTGTTACTGATATGTATATTGCTTTATTTGTCAGGTTCAGCTTTCTGCCAAGTAGCCCTTCCTGGGACAAAAGATTCTCATCAAGCTTCATCCGCAGCGACATCTTCTGAAGATGATGAGATGGCTCAGGAAGTCATAAGGGCTTTCTACTCCATTTTGAAAGTAAAGCTTCGTGTAGTTTTGAACCGAAATGCCGCCTTCGGGCCTATGAAGGCTGTCGCTGAATGCCAGATGACAGCTCTTGACAGCATTGTTGGCTATGAAGAGCGAGCTAATGTTTTGAGGAAGGTTATGGCTGATCTGGAAAATCAAGTGGCCAAACTCTGAGAGGTCAGTCAATGAAGCCCAACATCATTGTTTCTTGAGGAGGACGTGGCTCTGATTGCGGCTATTAAGGAGGAGAAAGCTACTTTCCAGGCGAGGAAGGAGGCACTAGCTAAAGAGATCAGTGAGCTGGCTGATCAGTATAAATAGTTTGATGCTGCAGGTAGGGCTCGTATTACCTCAAAGAATAAGCTGGCCATCCAGATTGCTGAAAAGTACAATCAGATTGTGCAGCTTTGCGAAGAGATTGCCCAGCTTGAGGCCAAAATGCTAACAGTCGCGTCTGAGCAGGAAGACTATGTGGTTCAGGCTGCTGCGATTGCTACAACTTCAGACCAATTGAAGTCTCAGCTGGTGAAGTTGGAAGATAAGCATATGAAACTGATTCCTTTCGAGGATGAAGCTGCTCGGCAGGAAGAAGTACGTCGTCGTGCCACTATCAAATCTCAAGCTGAAATCAAGGCTACGAGGGATAGCATCAATCGGTTGTGTATCCCTTAAGTCTTTTGTTTGTAACTGTCTCTTTGAGCCGTCAAGACTCTTGTATGTTTTTCTTTTCTCCATCCTTTGTTGGACGTTTTTAATAAAGAATCTTTTGGGTTTCAAAATTCATGAATGAAGTTTGTGAAATATCAGAACTATAGGTAATATGGACGTAGTAAGGATATTTCTGGTAGGTATTCTGCTGGAGAATTTGTAGTAGACTTATTATCCATTTTATATTCAAGGTTCTTGAATATAGATAATAAGTTGAAAGAAGCTGCTAATAGAGGTAATATGGACGTAATAGCAGAGAATGTTCTATATCCGACCAGACGTAATATGGACAGTGACGGATATATAACATTAGGTAGGAGTGGATAATTTAGAGGTAATATGGACGTGATTATCGTTAATAAATGCTTTTCTCAGAGGTTATATGGACGTGGCAAAATATTTCTTAATTATCCCACTGGGAAAATAATTATCGGAAAACAGTTTAGAGGTAATATGGACGTGACTAGTTTTCGTCAGACCAAGTTTGGGCAGAGTCCAAAACGGAGATAATTCTACTGGAAAATCTTTTTAACGGACCTATTATCCATGGCGTATTCAAGACTCTTAAAATACAGATAATAGTTAGATGATTTTTTTTCCGAATCTGTATATTTACATGACTGAAACAGGGTATATGTGAATGCTGTTCATGAAGTTACACATAATATTTCTTCAGGAACTTGCCGTTGATCGGCATCATGACCAAGTCACCATCATGCTTGGTTAGTCAATACGTACTGTTAGAATACACTGATTCTATAACGAAAGGACCTTCCCATTTAGGCTAGAATTTTCCTTTTGTCTTATGCGTCATGACCATTGGTCTTCTCACTGCTAAGACCAGATCACCAACTTGAAAGATTCTTTTTTTTACCTTTTTATTAAAGGCTCTGGAAAGGCGTGCTTGGTATAGCTTAATACGCTGTTGAGCTAATAAGTATTTTTTGTCTAGCGCTTCCAGCTCATGTAGTCGCAGACGGTAACTTTCTTCGGCAGTCAACTCACTGGCTATGGCTACTCGAAGAGAGAGAATCTAGATTTCTACGGGAAGAACTGCTTCACTCCAAAAAACCAGAAAGAATGGCGTACTGTATGTTGGATTCCGGACCGTTGTACGATAGGCCTAGAGACATTCGTCGAGCTTCTCATTCCAATCGCGCTTGTTTGAAGACACAAACTTCTTAAAAAGTTTGATGATAGTCGTGTTGAAGGCTTCTGCTAACCCATTAGCTGCTGGATTGTAAGCAATAGAGGCTACATTCTAAATTCGATTCTTATCGCAGAACCGATAGAATGCATGGCTCACGAATTATGGACCATTATCATGGATGATCGTGCGAGGTAGGCCGAAGCGATAGATAACTTGATGTTTGACGAAACTGATCACATTTGACGTCTTTACTTCGATGAGCGGTATAGCTTCTGCCTACTTAGAGAAGTAATCGGTTATAGCCAGGATAAACTAATGTCCTCTGGAGGATGGCAAGCTGATTGGGCCTATGACGTCCATACCCCATGCTTCAAAAGGCCAAGATGCCGTCATCGGGTGTAGAAACTCCAAAGGTTGATGAATGAAGTCGGAGTGGAACTGACAAGCCCTACACTTCTTTGCATATTCAACAGCATTTGCTATCATCGTGGGCCAATAATAACCCATTAGTCTGAGGCGATCTTGTAATTTGGGGTCTGGTTGATGTGCACCACAAATTCTGTCGTGAGCCTCATGGAGTGCATGTTTGGCTTTTGTGTCTGATAAACATCATAATAGTAGCCCGTCGTAGGAGCATCAGTACAAAATTTTGGTAGCTGTATCATAGTAAAATCTGAGGGATCGTCTTTGGACAAACACTGCTTCCTTTGGGTCCTCAGGGAGGATTCTTAGACGGCGTAGTCTATGAAAGAAAATCTTCAGTCTTTAATGTTGACGTTTGTTTCTATTGCGTAACTGTGATGAATATGCAAGGCATCTTTCACACAGAATAGCTCTCGACCAGACACTGTGATCGAATGCTGAGTATTGGTAGGGATGGTCAAGGAAGCAACAAGACCGGCTAAAGCATCTGCTTCTATATTATGTAATCGAGGCACGTGCTCGATGAAGAATCCTAGGAAAGTAGAAGCCAATTCGATTGTCACTTTGTGATATAGGATGAGATCTTCGTGACGAACTTCATAATCCCATCGGACCTGACTAACTATTAGCTTAGATCGTCGTAAGCTTCTAAATAGTTAACTCCCAGTTGTTTTGCCAATTGAAAGCCGATCAGTAGGGCGTTATATTTGGCCATGTTGTTAGTGCAAGGTTCCATGAGAGAATATGCATGGTGTATAACCAGATGGTCGGGTGACACAAGCACGATGCCTACTCCGACCATAATATTTCTTTTAGGTCCTGTTCTTGATGCACCGTCAAAGAACATTCGCCAGATAGAGATTTTCTTAGTTGTGGTGTTAGACTCCACTACTTTATCCCGAATTTCATCATAGAGTTTGGAAGATTCTGGCACCGAATGAGCTGCTAAAAAATCAGCTAATGCTTGGCCTTTTATTGCCTTTTGAGGGACGAACAACATATCGTATGGAGTCAACAGCATTGCCCATGAAGCTAAATGGGAATTAAGAGAACCCGATTTAGTCATGAGTATTCTAAGAGAATTGACTTTATATATGATGTGGATAGTCTGCCCAGACACATAGTGTCGTGTCTTCTAGATAGCAAATACCAGTACGAGATATTCCTTTTCCATAGGTGTGTATCTGTGCTCGACACCCACCATCGTGCGGTTGAGGTAGTAGATTGCATATTCATGGCCGCCTTCATTCTTCTGAGCTAATAGGGCAACAAGGGAATGATCCATAGCGCGGACATATAACAAGAACGACTTTCCCATTATTGGAGCCACCAACACTGGGGAGCTTGTGAGACACTTCTTGATGTCGTCAAATGCGCATTGACATTGTTCAGTTCAGACGAAAGATATTACTTTTTTCATGAGCTGAGTAAACGGTTAACACCTTCCAGAAAGATTTGAAATAAATCGTCTGATGTAGGCTAGTCTTCCTTGAAGTCTGCGTAGCTCTTTAAGGTTTCTTGGGGGATGCATATCGAGGATAGCTTTCACTTTCTCTGGGTCAAGATGTGTACCCTTTGAAGTAATAACAAAACCAAAGAACTTGTCACTCCCAGAAAAGACTTGGTTGGATTCATCTTGAGTTGGTGTGCCCGCATTAGTTCAAATATCGTTCTCAAATCTTGGAGGTGGTTGCCTTTGAGACGACTTTGAATTGCGATATCGTCTATGTAACATTCCACTGTTTTGCACAAATGATCACGAAAAATTGTGTTCATAGCTCGTTGGTATGTCGCACCTGTATTTTTTAATCTGAATGGCATCATCGTATAGCAGTATACCCCCAACGGTGTTCGAAAAGATGTATGTTTCTCATCATCGGGGAACATCTTAATCTGGTTATAGCCTGAGAACCCATCCATGAAGGACATCCGCTCGAAGTCGCAAGTATTGTCGATCATTACGTCGGTGATCGATAGAGAAAACTCATCTTTCGGGCATACAGAGTTTAAATCACGGTAATCGATACAGACTCGAACTTTACCATTCTTTTTTATAACTGGAAAAATGTTAGCGACCCAGTCAGGGTGTTGTTCTTCGCAAATGAACCCACTTGAAATAAGCTTCTTGACTTCACTCTCGATGGCCTCTATGATATCTGGTCGGAACCATCGTTGTTGCTGCTTCACTATCTTAGACGAGATATTTAGGCGGTGTATAGCAACTTTAGGGCCCAAGCCTGGCATGTCTTCATAGCTTCATGCAAAGACATCAATGTATTCTCTTATAAGTTGTATAAGAGATTGTCGTTCTTCGCCAGACAGACTTTTGCTGATGAAGATTGGTTTAAGAGATGATTAATCTCCTAAATTAACTTGGACAACTTCGTCTTCATTAGGTGGCTCACATTGTTCAAAACGTAACTCCCACCTAGTATCCATCTTTTGAGTCCATTGTTCAAGCTCGATCGAATGGACATCGTCTGCAATTTGGCTACTGACACCATATTGACGGACAAAGTTGCTTTGAACATGTCTCCAATGCTGGAGTCTGAATCCCAGATGCATGAATCAGAAGAATGAGAACAACGATCCGCTTCGACGTCTATTACTTCAGTAGTTGTTGGAAGAGTAACGTAACCTAAACCGACACCGTTTTGTTGATAATAGTTCTTGGGTTTGCCGGGAGGAGCAAAGTGACATATTGGCAATCGTCGCCCTTGACCATAATTTAGTCCCTGGCCGCTTTTTATATCATATCACATGTTCTGGATGATATTCTTGGCCTGCCAACTATATCGGTAAAGTTGTATTTTTCAGAATCATAGTCAGCTTCAGTGTTGTGATTGGGAGAAGTAGAGTCCAGAACGAACTTTCTTTCGTCAATCATTCGACCGAAGATGATCAATTCTTCACCCTTCTTTCTAGGTGGAACGATGAAGTAGTGGATATCTTCTGGCCAAACTTTTTCCCGCAGACGAGACGTCGTGATCGGCAAGCAGAAATGTGGTCTTTTGCCATGCTCTTGGACGTATATCGTATCTATGTACTGGTTTACAGATTGGTAGACATCGGAGTAATTCAAAGATAAATCTTTACTTAGAAAATATGCAAGTTCTTCTTCAGGGATAACATCATCCATTGAAGGTATATTATTTTGAGTATTGATATACTCATTGAGGGGATCATTGTCCGGAACAGGCGCCATAGACTTGTCCATGTTCACCACATATGGACGTGATTATCGTTAATAAATGCTTTTCTCAGAGGTTATATGGACGTGGCAAAATGTGTCTTAATTATCCCACTGGGAAAATAATTATCGAAAAACAGTTTAGAGGTAATATGGACGTGACTAGTTTTCGTCAGACCAAGTTTGGGCAGAGTCCAAAACGGAGATAATTCCACTGGAAATTTTTTTTAACGGACCTATTATCCATGGCGTATTCAAGACTCTTAAAATACAGATAATAGTTAGATGATTTTTTTCCGAATCTGTACATTTACATGACTGAAACTGGGTATATGTGAATGCTGTTCATGAAGTTACACATAATATTTCTTCAGGAACTTGCCGTTGATCGGCATCATGACCAAGTCACCATCATGCTTGGTTAGTCGATACGTACTGTTAGAATACACTGATTCTATAACGAAAGGACCTTCCCATTTAGGCTAAAATTTTCCTTTTGTCTTATGCGTCATGACCATTGGTCTTCTCACTGCTAAGACCAGATCACCAACTTGAAAGATTCTTTCCTTCACCTTTTTATTAAAGGCTCTGGAAAGGCGTGCTTGGTATAGCTCAATATGCTGTTGAGCTAATAAGTATTTTTTGTCTAGCGCTTCCAGCTCCTGTAGTCGTAGACGGTAACTTTCTTCGGCAGTCAACTCACTGGCTATGGCTACTCGAAGAGAGAGAATCTGGATTTCTACGGGAAGAACTGCTTCACTCCAAAAAACCAGAAAGAATGGCGTACTGTATGTTGGATTCCGGACCGTTGTACGATAGGCCCAGAGACATTCGTCGAGCTTCTCATTCCAATCGCGCTTGTTTGAAGACACAAACTTTTTAAAGAGTTTGATGATAGTCGTGTTGAAGGCTTCTGCTAACCCATTAGCTGCTGGATTGTAAGTAATAGAGGCTACATTCTAAATTCGATTCTTATCGCAGAACCGATAGAATGCATGGCTCACGAATTATGGACCATTATTATGGATGATCGTGCGAGGTAGGCCGATGCGATAGATAACTTGATGTTTGACGAAACTGATCACATTTGATGTCTTTACTTCGATGAGCGGTATAGCTTCTGCCTACTTAGAGAAGTTATCGGTTATAGCCAGGATAAACTAATGTCCTCTGGAGGATGGCAAGCTGATTGGGCCTATGACGTCCATACCCCATGCTTCAAAAGGCCAAGATGCCGTCATTGGGTGTAGAAACTCCAAGGTTGATGAATGAAGTCGGAGTGGAACGGACAAGCCCTACACTTCTTTGCATATTCAACAGCATCTGCTATCATCGTGGGCCAATAATAATCCATTAGTCTGAGGCGATCTTATAATTTGGGGTCTGGTTGATGTGCACCACAAATTCTGTCGTGAGCCTCATGGAGTGTATGTTTGGCTTTTGTGTCTGATAAACATCGTAATAGTAGCCCGTCGTAAGAGCGTCGGTACAACATTTTGGTAGCTGTATCATACTAAAATGTGAGGGATCGTCTTTGGACAAACGCTGCTTCCTTTGGGTCCTTAGGGAGGATTCTTAGACGGCGTAGTCTATGAAAGAAAATCTTCAGTCTTTAATGTCGACGTTTGTTTCTATTGCGTAACTGTGATGATTATGCAAGGCATCTTTCACACAGAATAGCTCTCGACCAGACACTATGATCGAATGCTGAGTATTGGTAGGGATGGTCAAGGAAGCAGCAAGACCGGCTAAAGCATCTGCTTATATATTATGTAATCGAGGTACGTGCTCGATGAAGAATCCTACGAAAGTAGAAGCCAATTCGACTGTCACTTTGTGATATAGGATGAGATCTTCGTGACGAACTTCATAATCCCATTGGACCTGACTAACTATTAGCTTAGATCGTCTTAAGCTTCTAAATAGTCAACTCCCAGTTGTTTTGCCAATTGAAAACCGATCAGTAGGGCATTATATTTGGCCATGTTGTTAGTGCAAGGTTCCACGAAAGAATATGCATGGTGTATAACCAGATGGTCGGATGACACAAGCACGATGCCTACTCCGACCATAATATTTTTTTAGGTCCTGTTCTTGACGCACCGTCAAAGAACATTCGCCAGATAGAGATTTTCTTAGTTGTGGTGTTAGACTCCACTACTTTATCCCGGATTTCATCATAGAGTTTGGAAGATTCTGGCACCGAATGAGCTGCTAAGAAATCAGCTAATGCTTGGCCTTTTATTGCCTTTTGAGGGACGAACAACATATCGTATGGAGTCAACAGCATTGCCCATGAAGATAAATAGGAATTAAGAGAACCAGGTTTAGTCATGAGTATTCTAAGAGAATTGACTTTATATATGATGTGGATAGTCTGCCCTGACACATAGTGACGTGTCTTCTAGATAGCAAATACCAGTACGAGACATTCCTTTTCCACAGGTGCGTGGACATATAATAAGAACGGCTTTCCCATTATTGGAGCCACCAACACTGGGGAGCTTGTGAGACACTTCTTGATGTCGTCAAATGCGCATTGGCATTGTTCAGTTCAGACGAAAGATATTACTTTTTTTATGAGCTGGGTAAACGGTTGACACCTTCCAAAAAGATTTGAAATGAATCGTCGGATGTAGGCTAGCCTTCCTTGAAGTCTGCGTAGCTCTTTAAGGTTTCTTGGGGGACGCATATCGAGGATAGCTTTCACTTTCTCCGGGTCAAGATGTGTACCCTTTGAAGTAATAACAAAACCAAAGAACTTGCCACTCCCAAAAAAGACTTGGTTGGATTCATCTTGAGTTGGTGTGCACGCATTAGTTCGAACATCGTTCTCAAATCTTGGAGGTGGTTGCCGTTGAGACGACTTTTAATTGCGATATCGTCTACATAGCATTCCACTGTTTTGCACAAATGATCACAAAAAATTGTGTTCATAGCTCGCTGGTATGTCGCCCATGCATTTTTTAATCCGAATGGCATCACCGTATAGCAGTATACCCCCAACGGTATTCGAAAAGATGTATGTTTCTCATCATCGGGGAACATCTTAATCTGGTTATAGCCTGAGAACCCATCCATGAAGGACATTCGCTCGAAGCCGCAAGTATTGTCGATCATTATGTCGGTGATCGATAGAGGGAACTCATCTTTCGGGCATGCAGAGTTTAAATCACGATAATCGACACAGACTCAAACTTTACCATTCTTTTTCATAATTGGAAAAATGTTAGCGACCCAGTCAGGGTGTTGTTCTTCGCGAATAAACCCACTTGAAATAAGCTTCTTGACTTCACTCTCGATGGCCTCTATGATATCTGGTCGGAACCATCGTTGTTGCTGTTTCACTATCTTAGACGAGATATTTAGGCGGTGTATAGCAACTTTAGGATCCAAGCCTGGCATGTCTTCATAGCTCCATGCAAAGACATCAATGTATTCTCTTATAAGTTGTATAAAAGATTGTCGTTCTTCGCCAGACAGACTTTTGCTGATGAAGATTGGTTTAAGATATGATTAATCTCCTAAATTAACTTGGACAACTTCGTCTTCATTAGGTGGATCACATTGTTCGAAACGTAACTCCTACCTAGTATCCATCTTTTGAGTCCATTATTCAAGCTCGATCGAATGGACATCGTCTGCAATTTGGTCAACTGACACCATATTGACGGACAAAGTTGCTTTGAACATGTCTCCAATGCTGGAGTCTGAATCCCAGATGAATGAATCAGAAGAATGTGAACAACGATCCGCTTCGACGTCTAATACTTCAGTAGTTGTTGGAAGAGTAACGTAACCTAAACCGACACCGTTTTGTTGATAATAGTTCTTGGGTTTACCGGGAGGAGCAAAGTGACATATTGGCAATCGTCGCCCTTGACCATAATTTAGTCCCTGGCCGCTTTTTATATCATATCACATGTTCTGGATGATATTCTTGGCCTGCCAACTATATCGGTAAAGTTGTATTTTTCAGAATCATATCAGCTTCAGTGTTGTGATTGGGAGAAGTAGAGTCCAGAACGAACTTTCTTTCGTCAATCATTCGACCGAAGATGATCAATTCTTCACCCTTCTTTCTAGGTGAAACGATGAAGTAGTGGATATCTTCTGGCCAAACTTTTTCCCGCAGACGAGACGTCGTGATCGGCATGCAGAGATGTGGTCTTTTGCCATGCTCTAGGACGTATATCGTATCTATGTACTGGTTTACAGATTGGTAGACATCGGAGTAATTCAAAGATAAACCTTTACTTAGAAAATATGCAAGTTCTTCTTCAGGGATAACATCATCCATTGAAGGTATATTATTTTGAGTATTGATATACTCATTGAGGGGATCATTGTCCGGAACAGGTGCCATAGACTTGTCCATGTTCACCACATATGGACGTGATTATCGTTAATAAATGCTTTTCTCAGAGGTTATATGGACGTGGCAAAATGTTTCTTAATTATCCCACTGGGAAAATAATTATCGAAAAACAGTTTAGAGGTTATATGGACGTGACTAGTTTTCGTCAGACCAAGTTTGGGCAGAGTCCAAAACGGAGATAATTCCACTGGAAAATCTTTTTAACGGACCTATTATCCATGGTGTATTCAAGACTCTTAAAATATAATAATAGTTAGATGATTTTTTTTTTCCGAATTTGTACATTTACATGACTGAAACAGGGTATATATGAATGCTGTTCATGAAGTGACACATAATATTTCTTCAGGAACTTGCCGTTGATCGACATCATGACCAAGTCACCATCAAGCTTGGTTAGTCGATCCGTACTGTTAGAATACACTGATTCTATAACGAAAGGACCTTTTCATTTAGGCTAGAATTTTCCTTTTGTCTTATGCGTCATGACCATTGGTCTTCTCACTGCTAAGACCAGATCACCAAAAAACCAGAAAGAATGGCGTACTGTATGTTGGATTCCGGACCGTTGTACGATAGGCCCAGAGACATTCGTCGAGCTTTTCATTCCAATCGTGCTTGTTTGAAGACACAAACTTCTTAAAAAGTTTGATGATAGTCGTGTTGAAGGCTTCTGCTAACCCATTAGCTGCTGGATTGTAAGCAATAGAGGCTACATTCTAAATTCGATTCTTATCGCAGAACCGATAGAATGCATGGCTCACGAATTATGGACCATTATCATGGATGATCATGCGAGGTAGGCCGAAGCGATAGATAACTTGATGTTTGACGAAACTGATCACATTTGACGTCTTTACTTCGATGAGCGGTATAGCTTCTGCCTACTTAGAGAAGTAATCGGTTATAGCCAGGATAAACTGTTGTCCTCTGGAGGATGGCAAGCTGATTGGGCCTATGACGTCCATACCCCATACTTCAAAAGGCCAAGATGCCGTCATCGGGTGTAGAAACTCCGAAGGTTGATGAATGAAGTCGGAGTAGAACTGACAAGCCCTACACTTCTTTGTATATTCAACAGCATCTGCTATCATCGTGGGCCAATAATAACCCATTAGTCTGAGACGATCTTGTAATTTGGGGTCTGGTTGATGTGCACCACAAATTCTGTCGTGAGCCTCATGGAGTACATGTTTGGCTTTTGTGTCTGATAGACATCGTAATAGTAGCCCGTCGTAAGAGCGTCGGTACAACATTTTGGTAGCTGTATCATAGTAAAATGTGAGGGATCGTCTTTGGACAAACACTGCTTCCTTTGGGTCCTCAGGGAGGATTCTTAGACGGCGTAGTCTATGAAAGAAAAATTTTAGTCTTTAATGTCGACGTTTGTTTCTATTGCGTAACTGTGATGAATATGCAAGGCATCTTTCACACAGAATAGCTCTCGACCAGACACTGTGATCGAATGCTGAGTATTGGTAGGGATGGTCCAGGAAGCAACCAGACCGGCTAAAGCATCTGCTTCTATATTATGTAATCGAGGCACGTGCTCGATGAAGAATCCTACGAAAGTAGAAGCCAATTCGATTGTCACTTTGTGATATAGGATGAGATCTTCGTGACGAACTTCATAATCCCATCGGACCTGACTAACTATTAGCTTAGATCGTCGTAAGCTTCTAAATAGTCAACTCCCAGTTGTTTTGCCAATTGAAAGCCGATCAGTAGGGCGTTATATTTGGCCATGTTGTTAGTGCAAGGTTCCACGAGAGAATATACATGGTGTATAACCAGATGGTCGGGTGACACAAGCACGATGCCTACTCCGACCATAATATTTCTTTTAGGTCCTGTTCTTGATGCACCGTCAAAGAACATTCGCCAGATAGAGATTTTCTTAGTTGTGGTGTTAGACTCCACTACTTCATCCGGGATTTCATCATAGAGTTTGGAAGATTCTGGCACCGAATGAGCTGCTAAGAAATCAGCTAATGCTTGGCCTTTTATTGCATTTTGAGGGACGAACAACATATCGTATGGAGTCAACAGCATTGCCCATGAAGCTAAATGGGAATTAAGAGAACCCGGTTTAGTCATGAGTATTCTAAGAGGATTGACTTTATATATGATGTGGATAGTCTGCCCAGACACATAGTGACGTGTCTTCTAGATAGCAAATACTAGTACGAGACATTCCTTTTCCACAGGTGTGTATCTGTGCTCGACACCCACCATAGTACGACTGAGGTAGTAGATTACATGTTCATGACCGTCTTCATTCTTCTGAGCGAATAGGGCAACAAGAGAATGATCCATAGTGCGGACATATAATAAGAACGGCTTTCCCATTATTGGAGCCACCAACACTGGGGAGCTTGTGAGACACTTCTTGATGTCGTCAAATGCGCATTGACATTGTTCAGTTCAGACGAAAGATATTACTTTTTTCATGAGCTGAGTAAACGGTTGACACCTTCCAGAAAGATTTAAAATGAATCGTCGGATGTAGGCTAGCCTTACTTGAAGTCTGCGTAGCTCTTTAAGGTTTCTTGGGGGACGCATATCGAGGATAGCTTTTACTTTCTCCGGGTCAAGATGTGTACCCTTTGAAGTAATAACAAAACCTAAGAACTTGCCACTCCTAAAAAAGACTTGGTTGGATTCATCTTGAGTTGGTGTGCACGCATTAGTTTGAACATCGTTCTCAAATCTTGGAGGTGGTTGCCCTTGAGACGACTTTTAATTGCGATATCGTCTACGTAGCATTCCACTGTTTTGCACAAATGATCACGAAAAATTGTGTTCATAGCTCGCTGGTATGTCGCCCCTGCATTTTTCAATCCGAATGGCATCATCGTATAGCAGTATACCCCCAACAGCGTTCGAAAAGATGTATGTTTCTCATCATCGGGGAACATCTTAATCTGGTTGTAGCCTGAGAACCCATCCATGAAGGACATCCGCTCGAAGCCGCAAGTATTGTCGATCATTACGTCGGTGATCGATAGAGGGAACTCATCTTTCGGGCATGCAGAGTTTAAATCACGGTAATCGATACAGACTCGAACTTTACCATTCTTTTTTATAACTGGAAAAATGTTAGCGACCCAGTCAGGGTGTTGTTCTTCGCGAATGAACCCACTTGAAATAAGCTTCTTGACTTCACTCTCGATGGCCTCTATGATATCTGGTCGAAACCATCGTTGTTGCTACTTCACTATCTTAGACGAGATATTTAGGCGGTGTATAGCAACTTTAGGATCCAAGTCTGGCATGTCTTCATAGCTCCATGCAAAGACATCAATGTATTCTCTTATAAGTTGTATAAGTGATTGTCGTTCTTCGCCAGACAGACTTTTGCTGATGAAGATTGGTTTAAGAGATGATTAATCTCCTTAATTAACTTGGACAACTTCGTCTTCATTAGGTGGCTCACATTATTCGAAACGTAACTCCCACATAGTATCCATCTTTTGAGTCCATCGTTCAAGCTCGATCGAATGGACATCGTCTGCAATTTGGTCAACTGACACCATATTGACGGACAAAGTTGCTTTGAACATGTCTCCAATGCTGGAGTCTGAATCCCAGATGCATGAATCAGAAGAATGAGAACAACGATCCGCTTCGACATCTAATACTTCAGTAGTTGTTGGAAGAGTTACGTAACCTAAACCGACACCGTTTTGTTGATAATAGTTCTTGGGTTTGCAGGGAGGAGCAAAGTGACGTATTGGCAATCGTCGCCCTTGACCATAATTTAGTCCCTGGCCGCTTTTTATATCATATCACATATTCTGGATGATATTCTTGGCCTGCGAACTATATCGGTAAAGTTGTATTTTTCAGAATCATAGTCTGCTTCAGTGTTGTGATTGGGAGAAGTAGAGTCCAGAACAAACTTTCTTTCGTCAATCATTCGACCGAAGATGATCAATTCTTTACCCTTCTTTCTAGGTGGAACGATGAATTAGTGGATATCTTCTGGCCAAACTTTTTCCTGCAGACGAGACGTCGTGATCGGCATGCCGAGATGTGGTCTTTTGCCATGCTCTAGGACGTATATCGTATCTATGTACTGGTTTACAGATTGGTAGACATCGGAGTAATTCAAAGATAAACCTTTACTTAGAAAATATGCAAGTTCTTCTTCAGGGATAACATCATCCATTGAAGGTATATTATTTTGAGTATTGATATACTCATTGAGGGGATCATTGTCCGGAACAGGCGCCATAGACTTGTCCATGTTCACCACATATGGACGTGATTATCGTTAATAAATGCTTTTCTCAGAGGTTATATGGACGTGGCAAAATGTTTCTTAATTATCCCACTGGGAAAATAATTATCGAAAAACAGTTTAGATGTAATATGGACGTGACTAGTTTTCGTCAGACCAAGTTTGGGCAGAGTCCAAAACGGAGATAATTCCACTGGAAAATCTTTTTAACGGACCTATTATCCATGGCGTATTCAAGACTCTTAAAATACAGATAATAGTTAGATGATTTTTTTCCGAATCTGTACATTTACATGACTGAAACTGGGTATATGTGAATGCTGTTCATGAAGTTACACATAATATTTCTTCATGAACTTGTCGTTGATCGGCATCATGACCAAGTCACCATCATGCTTGGTTAGTCGATACGTACTGTTAGAATACACTGATTCTATAATGAAAGGACCTTCCCATTTAGGCTAGAATTTTCTTTTTGTCTTATACGTCATGACCATTGGTCTTCTCACTGCTAAGACCAGATCACCAACTTGAAAGATTCTTTCCTTCACCTTTTTATTAAAGCCTCTGGAAAGGCGTGCTTGGTATAGCTCAATACGCTGTTGAGCTAATAAGTATTTTTTGTCTAGCACTTCCAGCTCCTGTAGTCGCAGACGGTAACTTTCTTCGACAGTAAACTCACTGGCTATGGCTACTCGAAGAGAGAGAATCTAGATTTCTACGGGAAGAACTGCTTTACTCCAAAAAACCAGAAAGAATGGCGTACTATATGTTGGATTCCGGACCATTGTACGATAGGCCCAGAGACATTCGTCGAGCTTTTCATTCCAATCGCGCTTGTTTGAAGACACAAACTTCTTAAAAAGTTTGATGATAGTCGTATTGAAGGCTTCTGCTAACCCATTAGCTGCTGGATTGTAAGCAATAGAGGCTACATTCAAAATTTGATTCTTATCGCAGAACCGATAGAATGCATGGCTCACGAATTATGGACCATTATCATAGATGATCCTGCGAGGTAGGTCGAAGCGATAGATAACTTGATGTTTGACGAATCTGATCACATTTGACGTCTTTACTTCGATGAGCGGTATAGCTTCTGCCAACATAGAGAAGTAATTGGTTATAGCCAGGATAAACTGATGTCCTCTGGAGGATGGCAAGCTGATTGGGCCTATGACGTCCATACCCCATGCTTCAAAAGGCCAAGATGCCGTTATCGGGTGTAGAAACTCCGAAGGTTGATGAATGAAGTCGGAGTAGAACTGACAAGCCCTACACTTCTTTGCATATTCAACAGCATCTGCTATCATCGTGGGCCAATAATAACCCATTAGTCTGAGGCAATCTTGTAATTTGGGGTCTGGTTGATGTGCACCACAAATTCTGTCGTGAGCCTCATGGAGTGCATGTTTGGCTTTTGTGTCTGATAAACATCGTAATAGTAGCCCGTCGTAAGAGCGTCGGTACAACATTTTGGTAGCTGTATCATAGTAAAATGTGAGGGATCGTCTTTGGACAAACACTGCTTCCTTTGGGTCCTCAGGGAGGATTCTTAGACGGCGTAGTCTATGAAAGAAAATCTTCAGTCTTTAATGTTGACGTTTGTTTCTATTGCGTAACTGTGATGAATATGCAAGGCCTCTTTCACACAGAATAGCTCTCGACCAGACACTGTGATCGAATGCTGAGTATTGGTAGGGATGGTCAAGGAAGCAACAAGACCGGCTAAAGCATCTGCTTCTATATTATGTAATCGAGGCACGTGCTCGATGAAGAATCCTACGAAAGTAGAAGCCAATTCGATTGTCACTTTGTGATATAGGATGAGATCTTCGTGACGAACTTCATAATCCTATCGGACCTGACTAACTATTAGCTTAGATCGTCGTAAGCTTCTAAATAGTCAACTCCCAGTTGTTTTGCCAATTGAAAGCCGATCAGTAGGGCGTTATATTTGGCCATGTTGTTAGTGCAAGGTTCCATGAGAGAATATGCATGGTGTATAACCAGATGGTCGGGTGACACAAGCACGATGCCTACTCCGACCATAATATTTCTTTTAGGTCCTGTTCTTGATGCACCGTCAAAGAACATTCGCCAGATAGAGATTTTCTTAGTTGTGGTGTTAGACTCCACTACTTCATCCGGGATTTCATCATAGAGTTTGGAAGATTCTGGCACCGAATGAGCTGCTAAGAAATCAGCTAATGTTTGGCCTTTTATTGCCTTTTGAGGGACGAACAACATATCGTATGGAGTCAACAGCATTGCCCATGAAGCTAAATGGGAACTAAGAGAACCCGGTTTAGTCATGAGTATTCTAAGAGGATTGACTTTATATATGATGTAGATAGTCTGCCCAGACACATAGTGACGTGTCTTCTAGATAGCAAATACCAGTACGAGACATTCCTTTTCCACAGGTGTGTATCTGTGCTCGACACCCACCATAGTGCGGCTGAGGTAGTAGATTGCATGTTCATGGCCGCCTTCATTCTTCTGAGCTAATAGGGCAACAAGGGAATGATCCATAGCGCGGACATATAATAAGAACGGCTTTCCCATTATTGGAGCCACCAACACTGGGGAGCTTGTGAGACACTTCTTGATGTCGTCAAATGCGCATTGGCATTGTTCAGTTCAGACGAAAGATATTACTTTTTTCATGAGCTGAGTAAACGGTTGACACCTTCCAAAAAGATTTAAAATGAATCGTCGGATGTAGGCTAGCCTTCCTTGAAGTCTGCGTAGCTCTTTAAGGTTTCTTGGGGGACGCATATCGAGGATAGCTTTCACTTTCTTCGGGTCAAGATGTGTACCCTTTGAAGTAATAACAAAACCAAAGAACTTGCCACTCCCAAAAAAGACTTGGTTGGATTCATCTTGAGTTGGTGTGCACGCATTAGTTCGAACATCGTTCTCAAATCTTGGAGGTGGTTGCCGTTGAGACGACTTTTAATTACGATATCGTCTACGTAGCATTCCCCTGTTTTGCACAAATGATCACGAAAAATTGTGTTCATAGCTCGCTGGTATGTCGCCCATGCATTTTTTAATCCGAATGGCATCACCGTATAGCAGTATACCCCCAACGGTGTTCGAAAAGATGTATGTTTCTCATCATCGGGGAACATCTTAATCTGGTTATAGCCTGAGAACCCATCCATGAAGGACATTCGCTCGAAGCCGGAAGTATTGTCGATCATTATGTCGGTGATCGATAGAGGGAACTCATCTTTCGGGCATGCAGAGTTTAAATCACGATAATCGACACAGACTCGAACTTTACCATTCTTTTTCATAATTGGAAAAATGTTAGCGACCCAGTCAGGGTGTTGTTCTTCGCGAATGAACCCACTTGAAATAAGCTTCTTGACTTCACTCTCGTTGGCCTCTATGATATCTGGTCGGAACCATCGTTGTTGCTGCTTCACTATCTTAGACGAGATATTTAGGCAGTTTATAGCAACTTTAGGGTCCAAGCCTGGCATGTCTTCATAGCTCCATGCAAAGACATCAATGTATTCTCTTATAAGTTGTATAAGAGATTATCGTTCTTCGCCAGACAGACTTTTGCTGATGAAGATTGGTTTAAGAGATAATTAATCTCCTAAATTAACTTGGACAACTTCGTCTTTATTAGATGGCTCACATTGTTCGAAACGTAACTCCCACCTAGTATCCATATCTTGAGTCCATTGTTCAAGCTCGATCGAATGGATATCGTCTACAATTTGGTCAACTGACACCAAATTGACGGACAAAGTTGCTTTGAACATGTCTCCAATGCTGGAGTCTGAATCCCAGATGCATGAATCAGAAGAATGAGAACAACGATCCGTTTCGACGTCTAATACTTCAGTAGTTGTTGGAAGAGTAACGTATCCTAAACCGACACCATTTTGTTGATAATAGTTCTTGGGTTTGCCGAGAGGAGCAAAGTGACGTATTGGCAATCGTCGCCCTTGACCATAATTTAGTCCCTGGCCGCTTTTTATATCATATCACATGTTCTGGATGATATTCTTGGCCTGCCAACTATATCGATAAAGTTGTATTTTTCAGAATCATAGTCAGCTTCAGTGTTGTGATTGGGAGAAGTAGAGTCCAGAACAAACTTTTTTTCGTCAATCATTCGACCGAAGATGATCAATTCTTCACCCTTCTTTCTAGGTGGAACGATGAAGTAGTGGATATCTTCTGGCCAAACTTTTTCTCGCAGACGAGACGTCGTGATCGGCATGCAGAGACGTGGTCTTTTGCCATGCTCTAGGACGTATATCGTATCTATGTACTGGTTTACAGATTGGTAAACATCGGAGTAATTCAAAGATAAACCTTTACTTAGAAAATATGCAAGTTCTTCTTCAGGGATAACATCATCCATTGAAGGTACATTATTTTGAGTATTGATATACTCATTGAGGTGATCATTGTCCGGAACAGGCGCCATAGACTTGTCCATGTTCACCACATAGGATAACTCGTCAGGATTGGGAGGACGGACTTCAGCAGGTTCCATCCGAGTTGTTTTGCGGAGAGTGATGGT
This sequence comes from Iris pallida, assembly GCA_029216955.1. Lineage (NCBI taxonomy): Eukaryota > Viridiplantae > Streptophyta > Magnoliopsida > Asparagales > Iridaceae > Iris > Iris pallida. The sequence goes on along the minus strand of JANAVB010013600.1, from coordinate 6,460,210 downwards.
CCATGGTTTGACCATATCAGGATTCTTCTTTTTGACCCAGATTGTGAGAGGCTTTGGAGTACTTTTTGCAGTAGTACGTCCTTGGACTCGGATAACCAGGGGACCGTCACTGGCGGATGAACTTACTTCAGCTTCATCGTCAGCTTCGTTGTCGTCATCCTTGCAGGGCTGAGATTGGTAAAGTACCGAATCTCCATAGTAGGCTTTTATACCCTTAAAAGGATCGATATCGGCAAACTCCGACTTCACGATACCGTCGATGTTGACGTACTTGAAACACTGGTGAAGGGTAAAAGGAACGATCATGTTCTCGTGTATCCATGGACGTCCTAATAAGACATTGTAGGATACATTGGCGTCGATTACATAGCAAGAAACCTCTGTTCAGAGATAACCAATCTGGCCCTTGAGACAGATGTTGCCCAACGGATGGCTTCTCCCAGCATTGAAAGCCATGATAGTTATATTGGTTACAGACAGCTTGTGTAGAGGGATCCCTAGAATTTGGAGTAAACTTCTAGGAATGATGCTGAGGGAGAAACCTGGATCGATATGCATCCGATCTACCTTAATCGCCCCGATATACCCTGTATAGTACAGAGGTCTATCATGAAGATTATTTTTTAGTAGCATGTCCTCTTATGAAAAGGTGATATTGGGCACCACTTCCATAGTGCTATGACAGTGAGGAAAGAAGATGGGATCTTTAGTGGGGGCTTTGACTTCAGTGAGATAAGAGTCGACATGTAGTAATGCCTCACTTAAGGCTTTTTGCGTCTCTTTGGAGAGTCGCAATAGATCAAACAAAGACAAACTGGCAGGTGTATTGGCCTGCTGTGCCAGTATGTCAAAGTTGTAAGGCCGATCCATGTCTTCGGGAGTTGGTGCCTTCAGAGACTTGTCAAATCGCGTCTCCTTCTGCTTAGCTTTGTCGGTAGTTAAGGACTTAGATGGACCAGCTTCTGAACTTATGGGGATAGTAGGAGCTGGAGAAGGTACTACATCTTCTTGTGCGGGGTCACAAGTCCTGTCGACCTTCGAGACTTCTTTCCCTTTACCCCCACAGACAGGGATAGTTTAGGGGTGCTTGCTTTTGTCTTCAGATTTGGGTGTCTTCAACCCAGTAATTCCATATTAGGAACGTCATTTTCAGCAGCATCAGCAGCCCCGATGAAAGCGGGCCATGTATCATACTTACGTATACCCAGACAGAACTTCACTGTAGGAAGGAAGTTATGTCGACAAGTATCCATATGCTCTGAGTCTGTTATACCGAAGGGCATCTTCAATGCTAGTCGTCTGAAGCGTTCGATGAAAGCAATAACAGACTCAGTCCTTCTTTGCTTGGTCTCGATGAGGGTGGACATACTAACATGCATGCCACTTTCATAAAATATGTTGAGGAATAACCTCTCCAAGTCTTTAAAAGAATTAATACAACCATCATGCAGACTGCAGAACCATTCAAAAGCTACCCCTACAAGGGGTTAATAAATAGCTTTGACAAGAACGGATCGTCCCTTGGTAAGTTCAGAGTCTGTGTGTTGAAGTATGTCATGTGTTGGCGAGGGAAAGTCATCCCGTCAAATGAATTTAGCATCAGTGGCTTGTAGTTAGGAGGGCAAGTAGCATTCTCCTATTCAGAAGGATAAGGTTGAGATATCTCCATCTTCTGAAGCTCATCTTTGTGTGAGATGGTATCGAGACGGGCAACAAGAGAATCAATTGCATCATACTGATTGAGCAGATGTTGAGAAATGGCTGCTGTACGGTTGTCGAGCGTCGTTGGCGAAGGACCACTCCTAATATTTATGAGATTTGGAGGAGGCACAACAGAATGATACTCCTTTTATAGTGAAGGAGGGTTGTTTCTATGAGTCGGACTAGCATGTGCTGAAACGTTCGGTTGAGGTGGAGGAACAGCCCCAGCAGTTTGGACTGCCATGATACTGGTAAGCATATCAATGATCTTGGCAAATACCATTTCAAGACTCTCTAGCCGCTTGTTGGTCTGATCACTGGCTTCTTCGGGTCTCTCTCCATCCTCCATGTACGTAGATAACATGCAAGGATGAATAGAGGAGACAGTACAATTGGTGCTGATACTGTCTGTCTCTGAATTGAAAAGACCCTCGTCTTCAGGCATGGGAGGTAGATAGTCACCGTCGGACTCGAAAAGATCATCGTCATCTGGAAGGCTACCCATGGTGTGAAGGTCGTCTGCTTCAGATTCTGAGGAAATACTACCCCAGCTGAAGGATCATCACCCCCAGCTTGGGAGTCCTCGTCATCTATAAGGAATCTCGTCCTTGACCAAGTACCCATATAGACTCCTTCAGATGTAACAGCTCGTTGGCTATCTGTTGGCAGACTTCTTCTTCTTGTGTTCGCAGAACTGAGAGAAAAAGTTGGGTTAGTGGTCCACCTTCTTTGATTGGGGCTCCCGTAAGAAGGACCCCATGAAGCCATATTGGATGAAACACATAGCGGCTTTTCATCATCAGAGCGATGCAGTCGTCGAAACGCGGACTGCCTCTGAGACACTTTCGTTGCTTTGGAGTAGCAACAGTTGATGACAATACTGGTGAACAGATGTACACCTTGAATTGCAGTATCGTTTCTTACTTTATGCTTATGATTTATCATGTTGCGTAAATCGACGGAAGGGATTTTTGCCTTAAAACCTATGCCACATGCATCGTCGAGCTTTGTATATAGGTTTGTAAGGGGAGTTCACGCATCCGGACTTAGTTCATGTGCAGGGGAAACCCCCACACCTAAGTTCCGTAATAACCTTAAAGACAGCCTCGTACTATACGTGGTGGGGTCTGTCTTTTTGCTGTAGGCGCATAGACCCTGGAGCATGCCCTTGGGCGCATGCTTTCCTGAAGTCCTGGCAGCATGCCTGGCCCTCCTGGATGTGGGCGCATAGAATGTGCCATCAGAGCTTGGGCGTATAGCCCTGGGTGCATGGCCCTGGACGCATAGCCTATCGAAGACAGAAGTACTCTGGCTAGAGTTATGCGCCCACATACTGCCTTGGGTGCATGCTTTGGAAAACAGCATTGTTTTCTCCCAGTTTCGCCTTCTTCGTTTGTGATCCTCGTCGAGTTTTTCCAGAGCATCAAACACTTCGATTCTTGGCATCGTAGTATTTTTATTTGCCAAGTTTCGAGTGTTGAACACTCTGTTGTTGATTGGACAAGAGGGAAGTCGCTGGACTAGTAGAGCCCGGAATGGTATGCGCCTTCTTTGGGTCAGGAGTCTCTGTGACAGAGTTATGCGCCCACAGGGGAGCTCCATGCGCCTACGTGAAAGGCCTATGCACCCACGTGATAGAGTTCTTTGGTTGCGTATCTTCTACGACACTGGCAGGATATGCACCACAAGCCTTCAGAAGCCAAGTCTTGCGAGACTTGTTTGGCTTCACTGATTTTGAGGGAGTAGAGCCGTCCCTCGAGGGCATCTCTTCGAATGCCTGTTGATCGAACTTCATGATCAACATCTTTTGGATTGTAACATCCAGTTTTTCAAATGAGGATAATTTTGAAATTTTGTAATTATAATTAATATTTATTGATAATTATTTTATATTATGATTTTTGGTGATTATTTTAATTATTTTTAAAATTATTTAAAATCATGACTTGTGATTTCGGTATATTGCAAGTGAAACCGTAGAGACTGTTTACCCTAGAGCCTAGCCATGTGATTAGGGTATTTCATTTATCATTTTTTAGTTTAAGGGTATTTTTGTCATTTTTGAAATATTTGAATTTAATATATATTATTTGGAATTTAAAATGATTATTTAGAATGGTATGATTTAAATATTATTTAATCAATTGTCTTGTGTTGTGTTTAGCCCTAACCTAGATTAGTCATACCTAGTCTAGTTAGCCATGGTTAGTAATAGTTAGTATTGGTTAGTTGAGTTAAGTCATGATTAGCTAAAATAAAATAGGTTGCATTAAGTCTAGTGTGAAGCCTAGGTTGTAGGCCCTTGATTGGACTTGATGGATTGATAGCCATTGGATTCACCCCAAAAACCCTAACCCTAACTTGGTGACCAGCCTAGGGATCCCCCTTGCTATAAAGCCTCTCTCAAAGTTTATGCCTCCTTTTTATTCATCCCTTCATTTTTCTAAGGAAAGGTTTGTTCTCCATTGAAACTTCTTCATAGTTTATTCAATATTAGTCCATTTTCATTACAACTTCTTCCTTTGTGACCTAATTAGTGTCCCCCTACTGTTGGTGGAGACCATTCTCAGGTTTGATACAATTTGGAGCCATTGGCTAGCTTGAGGAGATCTCACTTTTGGGAGATTTTCTTGTGATGGAACACACATAGGTAAATCCCATTTCCCTCCATGAAATTTCGATTTCTTTGCATGGTTAGGAAGCCCTAGGTGTCCTGGTCCTGTAGGAATAGGGTTTGTTCTATTTCGTGTCCTGTACGTGTCCATATCGGACACGTATCAGTGACTGTGCACAGGTGTTCGACGAAATGCCACAGTGGGCATTTCGATCGAGATTTGGAGAAGTGTTTGAATAGGAAATTAGGTTTTAGTGTCGCCTAAGGGATTCTATGTGTCTGAGCGTGTCTTGTGTCATTTTGGTGTCGTGTTACACTCGTGCACATGCCCGTGCACGCGTGAACAGTGATGCCCTGCTGCTCGGGGTCTCGTGTTCAGTGCACAGGGCACGTGGACACGTGTGCTTGGACAAGAAGTAAGGGGCAGTGTCTGTCATGACACCCCCGAAGTTTCGTGTCCAACGGATACGTGTCGGGTACGGTTGGACACGCGCACTGGTCGCCCGACCTGTGACTGTCCCATGCTTGGGTGCGTGTGATGTTCTTGGACACGTTCGTGTCATGTTTTGGACACTATTTTAGATGTACATCACGTGCACATATAGCAGGTTAAATACCAACTCTTATTTCAACATATTAATGTGTTTTCCATAATCGAATTTGAGTTTTCCATTTATCACTGATACATGTTTCGGTTTCTGTTAATAATCCTGAGTTCATTCCTTTTTCCAACTGTTTAATTTATGACTAATTTGCTATTTTAATTCCTGAACGTATGTATTAGTTCATGTTAGTTTGATTCTCAAATTAAGATTGTTTTGCATTGAGATTTAGGGAATTTGACCTATGGTTTGGACTGTTGAAGATTGGACTGATACAGTCCTGATATTTCAAAATTTCTGAACTCTCATTTCCTAATTAAACTGATTTTTTATGATTTAATTCCATGTTTAAATCCTTATGCAAGAGTATTAGCTACTGAGGGTTAGGATTCATTGAGGTTTTGGATTCGAATTGCTGAAATAGGATTCGAACCATGGCGTGGACTGTTTTGACTGATACTCACATTAGTTTTTGTTTGAATTATTTCCCATTTAAAACTGTCATTGATCCCGATTTTTTAAACTGATTTCTTACAGTTCTTAGAATTCTATATCAATCCAAATGCATGATTTCTAGTTCACTTTTAGTTTATGTTGCTTTTTCAAGTGGTTTCGATGGGGAAATGGTTTAGAAATTGGGTTGGAGTTTCCTGTCATCAATTTCAGGACAATTCCTTAAACCAATCACTATGTTCTGTGATGTCTCCCACATTCATTTCCTGAACTTTTTAAATCCCTTTACTTGTTCACTGACTTTTAAATTCTGAATTTTAGGTTCCATCAAATGTTGATTAGTTGGTTAAACCTGAGAACAACTATAATCCAGAGAACTGATTGCCTGTAACTTCTTTCACAGTTGATTTAATCCTGAGCACACATACACACACTCATGGCCTACTCTCTAACACTCATTTCCTGAACACTCTACATGGCACACACCTGAGTATCTATGAAATCTGGAATTGATTTCCTATCCTTAACTAATTTGAGGTTGTTCATATTGATTCAATGTGATGGGGTTATTCCTGAGAATCGATTTTAGTCCCTAATGACCTGAGTTGATTTCCCAGTTCCCATAGATATTGATTCATTTCTTTTAAGCCAATTTAATGATTGCAATAACTGATTCAAATTTGTGTTGGAATGTTGAATGAGAATTTTTATACTGGTATTGGTTTGCTTTCATGTTGAATTCGAAATGGTTGTGATGGTGGATTGGCTTATCTAAGTTAACTGTCATATTCTTCCAGCATATCACTCTCTATTTTCCTTTCTAGATTTCCCACACCCATTCACTGATGTCAATCACTAATCTCACATTGGCATCTATACACTCATGTACACAGACACCATTCCAATATTCTTGGCTAAACCTGAGATTGGATGCACTGTTCTTCTAATTCCTGAGATAGGTTCAATTTCCTGAGATAGTGTAGGTTAAATCGAATTGATTTCTCTTTCTTTTACTGAGAGTATGTGAAAATTTACATATGTTGAACCCTGAGAACACACACAGGTATCCCCACCCCCACTGTTTTCCAGTTTAACTGTTTTAAAAATCTACTTGCCATGACTGAGTTCTCATGCTTTGATTTACTGATTTTGATTCTAGAGATTAGCTGTCAATCAAATTGACAGGAATCCCAAAATCTGGAATTGTTTCCCTGTTAAACTGAACCGATTAGTGTTAGTTACCCTATCTAATTTTTCACATGTTTAGTTATGGATGGTAAGTTGAATTAACTGTTAGCTAGATTCTAAGATTTTCCCTTTCTACTATTTTCCTGAGCATGTTAACTGAACACATTGTACTGAAACCTGTGTGACACATTTTTCATAATTTTCCTTTCCAATATCAGGTGGTTGGGTGTATGGATTTGATTTTGAATGTAAATACTTAAGAGTTCATTATGTAAACTGAGTTTATGTTACATTGAGTTCCTAAAATTTCTGTGCACACATCACTGATTTTCCAGGAACTTCCCACACTATTTTCACATGTTTTCACACACCAAGTCACTTGACACTTTGACACATTTCCTTTTACTTCATGTCACCAACACACTACTCTACAATCCTCACACACACACAGGAATACATGCCATACACCTTTGTGTCACACCCACATGTGTACAAACACCCTCACATGTTTTCTCTACCTATCCTTCTATGTATATACATATATATATATGTATATATAATATATATATATCTATATGTGATGCTTATATTATGGGTAGCCTATATATTTATATGTGTGTTATTATATTAAATTAGACAAATATTTAATGTATACAATATGTGTGAATATGTGATATGGCCTATATGGCACATAGCCTATGGGATGTACCCTATGTGATACAGCCTATGTATATGGCTTGAATGCCAGTATAGGTGTGCAGTTGACTTGTATAGCCTAGATGTGGTATGTGCTTGCTAAAATAGGCTGATTAGGCTTAGTAAGACTTGTTTGGATTAGGCTTGACCTAGTTTGACTGGTATAGTTGACTGGAGTTGACCAAGTGTTGACTTTAGTCTAGTTTGACCTAGACAGCATGCAGATGCATTGTAGATTACTATTATCATCCCCTGTATTCATCTTGACTTGTGTTGCTCTAACTAGGAGTCAGGTACCTCATCTCGGACAGTACATTTACTTCAGACATTCAGATACGAGGCGAGTACATTCTCTGACCGTTTCATACTTGTCTGGATTTATATTCTTGCTCTAGATTACTGTACTTGATGCTGACACGATCGTTATCACGGATTGGTACTATATGGATCTTCTTCTGAGATATTATCTCCTTGTATTCACTAAATACATATTATGATGTGTGTTTCACTTACATATTGTATTTATTGAATACCCTTATCATTGTACAATCATTGTGCATATTGTACTCTTATTATCACATTGAGCCATTGTACAAGCCATTGTATAAGGTAACGTAACTGAATTGGATCCTTGTGTATTGATTGGAGAGGGAGAGTAGAAATGGTTATGTGATCAATCCTATTGTATAAGAAATTGTATATGTCCATTGTACACCCATGTACAAAGGAGTCCCATTTTATTGTATAACCTAACCCGTTTACATAACCATATTGTGCTCTAAATCACATGTTGCTTACAGTTCTTACTTATCATATATAGATATTTCCCATTATCAAATTTCTGTTATTTTCATATACATTCTTCTTTCAGCGTTTCCTGTACCTTACTCTATTGCATGCTTTATATTTCCTAACATGATATGAACTGCGTGAGATGTTTTGTGCTCGCTCCCGTCCTGACTGGACCTGTTAAAAATTTTACAGAGGATGATGAGGAACCCTGCACCCTTACTTGGAGCTTGCCCAGTTGACACTCGCGACCTGGACCCCTGGGGAGCTTCAGGCAGCTGCTCAGGATGATACCTTGTATAGTGTAGATAGCTTAGACTGTTCCTTCTTTTCATGTTTAGTCGTTGTCTTTATTTTCAGAGTTGTATATTTTAGAGATGATGAGATTTTGTTATTTCATTCTGTTGTACCTCAGTTGAGGATTTCTTATCTATTTCTATCATGCTACATTCTATATTAGATTGTGATTGAGTTGTACTTCTGTGTTGGCCTCCTTTTGGAGAGTATATTTCATATTATGTAGTTATAGTTCATGACCTAGAACAGCGTTCTACCGCCGACACTGCGGCGTAGGCTGGACGTTGTTACATTCTCGTACCCTCACAGTGGGTGCAGGTCATGACACGTTTTTAGTGGTGGCCCATGCAGGTCGAGTTTATGTAGTGGTATTCGAACTAGAGTATCACTACAGCCTGTAGCAGGATTAAGATAATTGAAGGTACTCAATCACATTAGGAAAAACTCCTTATCAGATCTTTTTTTTCTAAATTTGCTGCTTGTTGTTTCCCTTGGATATAAACCAATCTCCTTTGAATTTTCGCTTCATTCTCAGAAATTGTTTCTTGTTTTGATCTGTCTTCATGATGGTTATGAAGACATGATCTCATCGCTTCGGTTCGGGGGATACTATCGAGAGGCTGGCCACCTCTCGTCCTGTTCATCAGGGCCTCGAGACCGCAGCTCCTGTTGTGTCGACTCAGGTTGGCATTTCTGCTATATTGGAGGTGCACCTCTGTATGTACAGAGACTTTTCCCGTCATTTCCGATTTCTCTCAGCAGCAGCGGTTCATACAGCATCAACAGCAGACCGGGGGAAACCAGCAGGGCGAGCTATCATCAGGACAGTCGATGATGCACAGACCATTGGAGATCTTGCTGCAAGTTCCGTTCTTCTCGATTCCATTTCTGCAATTATCTTTTGTAACTACCATGAATCCGATTCCATCTGTTCCTTGTTGATTGATTAATTTTGTCATGTTGCTCTTTCGTTATGTTTGTTTTTCTTCTGAAAAAATCATATGGGCTAGGTCACCTCAGTTATGGGATCTAGAATCTTCGATGGTCGTGTTAGTTGGCATAGTAAGGACATATAGTCAGATTTTGGATGTATTTTTTGGGTATAGGAATTTAAAGTTTTCGCCGTCGCATACGACAATACGAAAATTTTAAATACCATGAACCTAGAGGTACGTACCTTAGTCAAGGACTCTGTGATTATCGTAGCCTTGCTCACTAGCATGATGAAGACTCTGGACAACATGATTTTGGACAGACGTATATGATTAACAGATTGTATCTTGAGAAGGATTTAAATATCATACCCTTTTGATTGTTATAATTGACTTAGGAGTATGGATATTTTAGTTTTATAGAGCTTACTCATAGGTAGTACTTTCATAGTATAATGATATGGTGACTTGTAGAGTGTCTGTACCCTAGAGGTGATAGTTAGCATTGGTGCTAGAATAGTAACCCATTGCAAATAATTCTCCTGTTATCTATAATACCAACCAGTTTACATATATAGGATGTTAGTATGCCATACAACCTTGATGATTATTTATTGTTTTCCTTTATCCTTCCAGTGAGGCACCCAGTGACCAGAGCCTGACCTTGAGTATAGTTGTAGTTCACCTAAGACTGAGAGGCCTATATACATATAGATTGTAGGTGATATACTTAGGATATATGTGATGGGTTGTTGTTCTTGAGCTTATATATGTGTGGTAGTTGGGATTGGTGTGCTTAGCTTGTGGGTATTTAGTTATGGATGACTTGATAGGATTTGGAAGGTTAAGAGCTAGCCTATTATAGAGTTTCTCTTTTGCTAAATTTTGATTGCCAACACTAGGTAGCTAGCATAGGTAAAATCCTAAGAAGTTGACCAGCTAATGACCAAGTACTAGGATGTTGAGAGAATTGACTAGTGATTGACCCTTGACTATGTTTGACCTAGATGGGGGTGCGATCATCTTAATTTCGAGGACGAAATTTTTATAAGGTGGGTAGGATTGTAACACCCAGTTTTTCAAATGAGGGTAATTTTGAAATTTTGTAATTATAATTAATATTTATTGATAATTATTTCATATTATAATTTTTGGTAATTTTTTTAATTATTTTTAAAATTATTTAAAATCATGACTTGTGATTTCGGTATTTTGCTAGTGAAACCGTAGAGACTGTCTATCCTAGAGCCTAGCCATGTAATTTGGGTATTTCATTTATCATTTTTTAGTTTAAGGGTATTTTTGTCATTTTTGAAATATTTGAATTTAATATATATTATTTGGAATTTAAAATGATTATTTAGAATGGTATGATTTAAATATTATTTAATCAATTGTCTTGTATTGTGTTTAGCCCTAACCTAGATTAGTCATACCTAGTCTAGTTAGCCATGGTTAGTAATATTTAGTATTGGTTAGTTGAGTTAAGTCATGATTAGCTAAAATGAAATAGGTTGCATTAAGTCTAGTGTGAAGCCTAGGTTGTAGGCCCTTGATTGGACTTGATGGATTGATAGCCATTGGATTCACCCCAAAAACCCTAACCCTAACTTGGTGACCAGCCTAGGGATCCCCCCTTGCTATAAAGCCTCTCTCAAAGTTTGTGCCTCCTTTTTATTCATCCCTTCATTTTTCTAAGGAAAGGTTTGTTCTCCATTGAAACTTCTTCATAGTTTATTCAATATTAGTCCATTTTCATTACAACTTCTTCCTTTGTGATCTAATTAGTGTCCCCCTACTGTTGGTGGAGACCATTCTCAGGTTTGATATAATTTGGAGCCATTGGCTAGCTTGAGGAGATCTCACTTTTGGGAGCTTTTCTTGTGAAGGAACACACATAGGTAAATCCCATTTCCCTCCATGAAATTTCTTGCATGGTTAGGAAGCCCTAGGTGTCCTGGTCCTATAGGAATAGGGTTTGTTCTATTTCGTGTCCTGTATGTGTCCATATCAGACACGTATCAGTGACTGTGCACAGGTGTTCGACGAAATGCCACAGTGGGCATTGTAATGTCCGTGGTTCGTATTACGTATTGGGAAATACGTGTACGTAATTTGGACTCATATTTTTGGTTTGTCATAATTAGTTAGCCTTGGGTTTTATTTTGAATGTTGTATTAGCATGGTTCATCATGGCATCGCATTGGCTTGGTTTGGTTCCGTTTAGTGGGTTTGGATTGGTTTGGTTTTGTGTGGAGAACCACTCCCACCTACCACCACCTTCATTAAATATCCCACTCTCTCTCTTCCATTAATACTCATTACTCATTTCTTCTTCTCCATCTTTACTCTTCACCTACCAGGCGAGAGTGGAGAGCTTAGGCAAGTGCACCTTGCTTCATGGAGGAAGTCCATTTTTATTGTTCCATTGTCTTCCTCATGTGTTTCTAACCCACTTTAGTATTTAGCATTTTCCATTTCCATGGCTAATTTCTCGTAGATCTAGCTTTGTGGTATTTTCGTTTTTGTGGGTTTTGATCTACCAGACTTGCATATTTATTTTTGTAAACAATAATTCCATGTTGTAGAGAATTTCTTTCTACCCAAATTTGACCGATGGAAGTCCAAATTTGGTCTCTGGTGGGGAGTTGGGTGGTACAGAGAAGCCATGGTATTTCCATGAGCATCTTCTCTGTTGGCAACATAAATTGTTGCTAGCTTGTATTTTTTTGGCCGCAGGAATCTTGCTTAGCCGCATGGACATGGCAGCATCATTTGCTTCCTGACATGATATCATTTATTAGCCAGCCGCATGAGAATTGTATTTAATGTATTGTTGAAAGCCAGCCGCATGAGAATTGCATTTAATGTATTGTTGAAAGCCAGCCGCATGAGAATTGCATTTAATGTATTGTTGAAAGCCAGCCGCATGAGAATTGCATTTAATGTATTGCTGAAAGCCAGCCGCAAGAGAATGCATTTAATGCATTGTTGAACACCAGCCGCATGTAAAGCATTAATTCAATGCTTTGTCCAAGCCGCATAGCATTCTTAAGTATTAAATGTAATGCTTTGCCCAGCCGCATACATTCCTAAAGGCATTAAATGTAATGCTTTGCTTCAGGATGCATTGAATGCACTTTTTGTTAACACATTAAATAAATGCTTTGCTTCAGGATGCATTGAATGCACTTTTTGTTAATACATTAAATAAAGGCATTGCTCCAGAATGCATGGGATGCATTGATTAATGCATTAAATATAATGCATTGTTTGAGAATGCATTTAATGCATTGTCAATGCATTTCCTTAGTACGTTGTTTAAGCATTCCTTTGGAAGTGAGCCGCATGGCCTTGCTAATTTTAGCTTGCATGGCATTAATTCATGCTTGCATCAATATGAGCCGTATGTCTCTATATAGTGGTTTATTATTTAATCTCTTTTATTGCATTTGCTTGTAAATGCTAATTGTAGCCGCATGGAAATTCATCAACTGCTTGCATGCATTAAATTGCCAGCCTGGCCCTGCAATTTAGTTGTCGCATGAAAATAATTGCTTGGCCACGTGGCCTTATTTGCATAGGCCGCAGGGCAATATTTGTATAGTTGTAATTTTAGGTCCCATAGCCTCAGTACTTGAGTGGCCACGTGCCCTTTTCTTTTGCTTGAGTGGAAGCTTGCATTTAATTGCGGGTTCCTCACGCCTTGTCTTTTCTGGTTGCATGAATATTTCTTGCTGGCCGCATGGCCCCCCTTTAGTTATTTTTCTGGCCGCATAAGCCTTGGCTGGCTGCATAGGTGGCTTCCCACTCTCTTTGGCCGCATGTATGTTCTCCCACTTTCGGGCCGCATGGGGTCCACTTTGATTGTTTAAATGTTTTGTTTGCCTGAATTGTGGTCAGAATTTCTTCCCACTCCCAACATGAAACTTGTAGAGTTTCTTCTTGGCTTCAAGAATATATATATTATATATATATTATATTATTATTGCACAAGTTTCTTCCCTCCTTGATAAATGACAAGACTTGATAGTGACCTGCCGTGGTGCACTCCCGACAAGATAACTTGACCTGAAAAATTTGACATGATAACTTGACATGATAATTCTTGATAGTGGCCCGCCGTGGCGCACTCTTGACATGATAAACCTGACATGATACTTCTCGAATTGCTGTTGCGACGGCTAACACGACTTGACAAGATTGAATAACCTGAACACCGTGGATGATTGTGCTTGTACAAATGAACCCGTCTTGTCTTGCCCCATATCTAGGACGGGGATCCCTGAGTACCACGGTCAGGGATACCCACTGAATTCGACTAAGGCTAACAACTAGAAAAATCCAGTAGTCATGAAGAGATTTTTCCAGCTACAGGCAATCCCGTTATCTGGGCGCCCTACTTGGGTTCTGTAGCCTGCCGACGAGTAGGGCACATTTCCAGCACACTGTCATGTGTTGTACCCTCATTGTACTAATATTCGACCTGGATAACCTGGATGGTCTGCAGGGCTTGTGGCTGTGGAATAATCTCGCTGCATCTTGCTAGTAACTAGGCTTGTGATAACCCTATTTAGTTAAAGTATCAAGCCGTACTTATTGCTTGGTCGTGAAATGTTGGATGGAGTTTACCAGTCTATTCTTGTCTTGATTCTGTACAAGATTGTTACATGTCCTGATTTCTTCTATTATCTTGCCGATAAATGGTGGGAGAAACCAAGTTCTGTTCAGACGAAGGGTTACAACCCCGGTCCTTGTTTGGTTTACGGGTTGTAACCTGGTTATCTGAATAGTCACATGGTTATCTCATCGTATATCAACCGTCATGCTTGTTATGTTTTACCTTACCAACGAGATGGGAGACGGAGTTCTATTCAGGTGAAGGGTTACAACCCCGGTCCTTTTTTGGTTTAAGGGTTGTGACCTGGCTACTTGAAGGATTTTCTTCGTACTCAGTTTGTTGTTGCTATCAAGCCTTTTATTACTGCCTTTTATTTGTAATTATACTCTTGTGCTAATTGCTGATTTTAGTTCCTAAGTAAAGCCTCTTTTGTGGCACTTGCTCTTTCTGGGGTCTGACCCAGCTGGTTTTGTATGGCCAGATTTCGGAGCAACCCCAGGGGATCTACCGGTTTTTCAGCCAGTTGGTGACCACTAGAAGGAATCCTGGCAACGAGTGGGTTTATTTTTGCTCTTCCACTCTATTGTAAAATTATTCTTTTGAGGCGTTTAGCCGTCGAGCAAGTGTTAGCTCGTGTACATTTTTACTTACTGTCTGCTTACGGGCTGTAACATGATTGGCAACCTAGGGTTGATCATGTATGACTAAAACTCTTACTAGTCTTCACGTTTTGTAACGACTAGCTTCATGATCAGCTACATATGTAATGTTTGGGACGCCTTACTATTGTATATTTCGTGATCTTATATCTTGTAATATTTACTTATTTGCTTGTGATTGAGACACTAGGCTTGTTATTGACCATAGGAGATTGATGGCTTGTAGATAAACCCTCATATATCTAGACAGCCGTGACCGTATAGTGGAGTGGATCCCATTTTATTATACGTAGCTGGCTATGTCTGCCCCCGCTCTCCAGTGTTCTGGTTCTGGGGTGTTATATGGTTTAAGTGGTGGCCCATGCAGGTCTTGTAAATCAAGATATGTGAGGGTTTACCGAATAGATGTCTCAATCAGTACTCGCCCTTGATCTCTGCACGTATCCTCTTGACTCTTGAAATTCTTGTCCTGATCACATGCTTGTAATCGTTGATCCGTCCTGGTCCTTCCTTATTGTTCCCATGTCGTCTTCTTCAGCGGCATTGAACCTGGACCTACCGATCAGCAGGGCGAAGCGCTTCCCGTGGACCAGCAGCAACCCGAAGATCAGGCCTAGCACTCAGGAGCAGCCTCCCGAGTCATGCCTACTGGGATCCCGAGCCACCAGTTCAGCCCGTCCAGCCTGCAGAGCCTGATGATGGCACTTTGGTGGGTCTCATCAGGACCTTGTTAGCTTCCCAGGATCGTAGAGGTGATGCCTTGTACCAAGCAGTGGAAGATGCTCTGAACAGAGACGGTCGTCATGGAAACAGTACAGCGAACAGTTTCAAGCGCCTGAACCCTCCATTCTTCGATGGCAGCGAAGATGCTATCGCTGCTGATGCGTGGCTTCAGGATACAGAGGTGATATTGGAAGCAGCCAGGACTCCGAAAGACGAGAAGGTGGCCGTGGTGCGCCTACAGTTACTAGATCTTGTCCGCAGCTGGTGGACGGTACAGGCCATGGGATTAGTGGCACCTATTGCTTGGACAGTATTCTGTGAGAGGTTCCGGACCAAGTAATTCGATGCGGTGGCTCGGTACGATCTACAGACCAAGTTCACCAATCTGAAGCAGATGGGCAGGACGGTCGATGGGTATGCGGCCGAGTTTTCCAGGCTTAGTCGGTTTGCTCCCACCCTGGTGGCGACCGAGTTCGACAGAGCCCAGTGGTTCCAGCAGGGGCTCCATCTCGAGATTTTGTTGGCAGTGGAACAGTTTGAGCATCAGACCTTTGATAAAGTATTGAGAGCAGCTAGGAGGCACGAGTATACCTCCCACAGGATCGTGGACAGGACCGGAGGTCGGAAGCGATCTCACGACCAGATGACCCAATCGACAGCACCAGCCCCGACAGCTAGGGCTTTGACAATTGGAACTCCGAGGCAGGCGGCCTCAGTGACGTCGGTCACGTCTCCTCAGCCACAGAAGCCGAAGCAGTCTTCCACAATGGGCTGCACTCATTGTGGGAAGCCAGGACACGTTGTTTCGGAGTGTCACAGAGCACAGGGATTGTGTTTGGCTTATGGAGCACCGGACCACAAAATAGGATCCTGTCCTAATCGGGCCAGTTCATCATCGGCCCAGACTAGTCCCTCGGTAAGGGGACCAGCGCCAGCACCAGTACAACAGCAGTACCAGCCTCCGAGGCCGTTGCCGCCTCAGACCCAAGTATTCCAGCCACAGAGACCCCAGCAGTATGCCCTGGTCCAAGCTCAGATTCAGAATCGGCAGAGAGGTTTCTAGCAGGATATCTACCCTCTTTTTCGTGCCTTCGATTTCCTTGCTTACATATATGATTGCATAATTGATTGCTTAGTATAGCTTGCCTGTGATTAGTATAGCTTGTCCTTGCCACTCTAGCCTCTTGATTAAATTCCGAGGACAGAATTCTTTTAAGGTGGGTAGAGTTGTAATGCCCGTGGTTCGTATTACGTATTGGAAAATACGTGTAAGTACTTTGGACTCATATTTTTAGTTTGTCATAATTAGTTTGCCTTGGGTTTTATTTTGAATGTTGCATTAGCATGGTTCATCATGGCATCGCATTGGCTTGGTTTGGTTCGGTTTAGTGGGTTTGGCTTGGTTTGGTTTTATGTGGAGAACCACTCCCACCTACCACCACCTTCATTAAATATTCCTCTCTTTCTCTTCCATTAATACTCATTACTCATTTCTTCTTCTCCATCTTTACTCTTCACCTACCAGGAGAGAGTGGAGAGCTTAGGCAATTGCACCTTGCTTCATGGAGGAAGTCCATTTTTATTGTTCTATTGTCTTCCTCATGTGTTTCTAACCCACTTTAGTATTTAGCATTTTCCATTTCCATGGCTAATTTCTTGTAGATCTAGCTTTGTGGTATTTTCGTTTTTGTGGGTTTTGATCTACCAGACTTGCATATTTATTTTTGTAAACAATAATTCCATGTTGTAGAGAATTTCTTTCTACCCAAATTTGACCGATGGAAGTCCAAATTTGGTCTCTGGTGGGGAGTTGGGTGGTGTAGAGAAGCCATGGTATTTCCATGAGCATCTTCTCTGTTGGCAACATAAATTGTTGCTAGCTTGTATTTTTTTGGCCGCAGGAATCTTGCTTAGCCGCAAGAACATGGCAGCATCATTTGCTTTCTAATATGATATCATTTATTAGCCAGCCGCATGAGAATTGCATTTAATGTATTGTTGAAAGCCAGCCGCATGAGAATTGCATTTAATGTATTGTTGAAAGCCAACCGCATGAGAATTGCATTTAATGTATTGTTGAAAGCCAGCCGCATGAGAATTGCATTTAATGCATTGCTGAAAGCCAGCCGCATGAGAATGCATTTAATGTATTGTTGAACACCAGCCGCATGTAAAGCATTAATTCAATGCTTTGTCCAAGCCGCATAGCATTCTTAAGCATTAAATGTAATGCTTTGCCCAGCCGCATACATTCCTAAAGGCATTAAAAGTAATGCTTTGCTTCCGGATGCATTGAATGCACTTTTTGTTAACACATTAAATAAATGCTTTGCTTCAGGATGCATTGAATGCACTTTTTGTTAATACATTAAATAAAGGCATTGCTCCAGAATGCATGGGATGCATTGATTAATGCACTAAATATAATGCATTGTTTGAGAATGCATTTAATGCATTGTCAATGCATTTCCTTAGTGCATTTTTTAAGCATTCCTTTGGAAGTGAGCCGTATGGCCTTGCTAATTGTAGCTTGCATGGCATTAATTCATGCTTGCATCAATATGAGCCGCATGGCTCTATATAGTGGTTTATTATTTAATCTCTTTTATTGCATTTGCTTGCAAATGCTAATTGTAGCCGCATGGAAATTCATCAACTGCTTGCATGCATTAAATTGCCAGCCTGGCCCTGCACTTTAGTTGTCGCATGAAAATAATTGCTTGGCCACGTGGCCTTATTTGCATAGGCCGCAGGGAAATATTTGTATAGTTGTAATTTTAGGCCCCATGGCCTCAGTACTTGAGTGGCCACGTGCCCTTTTCTTTTGCTTGAGTGGAAGCTTGCATTTAATTGCGGGTTCCTCTCGCCTTGTCTTTTTTGGTTGCATGAATATTTCTTGCTGGCCGCATGGCCCCCCTTTAGTTATTTTTCTGGCCGCATAAGCCTTGGCTGGCTGTATGGGTGGCTTTCCACTCTCTTTGGCCGCATGTATGTTCTCCCACTTTCGGGCCGCATGGGGTCCACTTTTATTGTTTAAATATTTTATTTGCCTGAATAATGGTCAGAATTTCTTCCCACTCCCCAACATGAAAGTTGTAGAGTTTCTCCTTGGCTTCAAGAATATATATATTATATTATTATTGCACAAGTTTCTGGCCTCCTTGATAAATGACATGACTTGATAGTGATCCGCCGTGGTGCACTCCCGACAAGATAACTTGACCTGACAAATTTGACATGATAACTTGACATGATAATTCTTGATAGTGGCCCGCCGTGGCGCACTCTTGACATGATAAACCTGACATGATACTTCTCGAATTGCTGTTGCGACGGCTAACACGACTTGACAAGATTGAATAACCTGAATTTGACTAAGGCTAAAAACTATAATAATCCAGTAGTCATGAAGAGATTTTCCCAGCTACAGGCAATCTCGTTATCTGGGTGCCCCACTTGGGATCTGTAGCCTGCCGACGAGTAGGGCACATTTTCAGCATACTGTCATGTGTTGCACCCTCATTGTACTAATATTCGACCTGGATAACCTGGATGGTCTGCAGGGCTTGTGGCTGTGGAATAATCTCGCTGCATCTTGCTAGTAACTAGGCCTGTGATAACCCTAGTTAGTTAAAGTATCAAGTCGTACTTATTGCTTGGCCGTGAAATGTTGGATGGATTTTACCAGTCTATTCTTGTCTTGATTCTGTACAAGATTGTTACATGTCCTGATTTCTTCTATTATCTTGCCGATAAATGGTGGAAGAAACCAAGTTCTGTTCAGACGAAGGGTTACAACCCCGGTCCTTGTTTGGTTTATGGGTTGTAACCTGGTTATGTGAATAGTCCCATGGTTATCTCATCGTATATCAACCGTCATGCTTGTTATGTTTTACCTTACCAACGATATGGAAGACGGAGTTCTATTCAGGCGAAGGGTTACAACCCCGTTCCTTGTTTGGTTTATGGGTTGTGACCTGGCTACTTGAAGGGTTTTCTTCGTACTCAGTTTGTTGTTGTTATCAAGCCTTTTATTACTGCCTTTTATTTGTAATTATACTCTTGTGCTAATTGCTGGTTTTAGTTCCTAAGTAAAGCCTCCTTTGTGGCACTTGCTCTTTCTGGGGTCTGACCCAGCTGGTTTTGTATGGCCAGATTCCGGAGCAACCCCAGGGGATCTACCAGTTTTCCAGCCAGATGGTGACCACTAGAAGGAATCCTGGCAACGAGTGGGTTTATTTTTGCTCTCCCACTCTATTGTAAAGTTATTCTTTTGAGGCGTTTAGCCGCCGAGCAAGTGTTAGCTCGTGTACATTTTTACTTACTGTCTGCCTACGGGCTGTAACATGATTGGCAACCTAGGGTTGATCATGTATGACTAAAACTCTTGCTAGTCTTCACGTTTTGTAACGACTAGCTTCATGATCAGCTGAATATGTAATGTTTGGGATGCCTTACTATTGTATATTTGGTGATCTTACATCTTGTAATATTTACTTATTTGCTTGTGATTGAGACACTAGGCTTGTTATTGACCATAGGAGACTGATGGCTTGTAGATAAACCCCCATATATCTAGACAGCCATGACCGTATAGTGGAGTGGATCCTATTTTATTATACGTAGCTGGCTATGTCTGCCTCCGCTCTCCAGTGTTCTGGTTCTGGGGCATTACAGGCATTTCGATCGAGATTTGGAGAAGTGTTTGAATAGGAAATTAGGTTTTAGTGTCGCCTAAGGGATTCTAGGTGTCTGAGCGTGTCTTGTGTCGTTTTGGTGTCGTGTCACACTTGTGCACATGCCCGTGCGCGCGTGAACAGTGATGCCCTGCTGCTCGGGGTCTCGTGTTTAGTGCACAGGGTACGTGGACACGTGTGCTTGGACACGAAGTAAGGGGCAGTGTCTGTCATGACACACCCGAAGTTTCGTGTCCAATAGATACGTGTCGGGTGCGGTTGGACACGCGCACTGGTCGCCCGACCTGTGACTGTCCCGTGCTTGAGTGCGTGTGATGTTCTTGGACACGTTCGTGTCATGTTTTGGACAGTATTTTAGATGTACATCACGTGCACATATAGCAGGTTAAATACCAACTCTTATTTCAATATATTAATGTGTTTTCCATAATCGAATTTGAGTTTCCCATTTATCACTGATACATGTTTCGGTTTCTGTTAATAATCCTGAGTTCATTCCTTTTTCCAACTGTTTAATTTATGATTAATTTGCTATTTTAATTCCTGAACGTATGTATTAGTTCATGTTAGTATGATTATCAAATTAAGATTGTTTTGCATTAAGATTTAGGGAATTCGACCTATGGTTTGGACTGTTGAAGATTGGACTGATACAGTCCTGATATTTCAAAATTTCTGAACTCTCATTTCCTAATTAAACTAATTTTTTATGATTTAATTCCATGTTTAAATCCTTATGCAAGAGTATTAGCTACTGAGGGTTAGGATTCATTGAGGTTTTGGATTCGGATTGCTGAAATAGGATTCGAACCATGGCATGGACTGTTTTGACTGATACTCACATTAGTTTTGGTTTGAATTATTTCCCATTTAAAACTGTCATTGATCCCGATTTTTCAAACTAATTTCTTACAGTTCTTAGAATTCTATATCAATCCAAATGCATGATTTCTAGTTCACTGTTAGTTTATGTTGCTTTTTCAAGTGGTTTCGATGGGAAAATGGTTTAGAAATTGGGTTGGAGTTTCCTGTCATCAGTTTCAGGACAATTCCTTAAACCAATCACTATGTTCTGTGATGTCTCCCACATTCATTTCCTGAACTTTTTAAATCCCTTTACTTGTTCATTGACTTTTAAATTCTGAATTCTAGGTTCCATCAAATGTTGATTAGTTGGTTAAACCTGAGAACACTCTAATCCAGAGAACTGATTGCCTGTAACTTCTTTTACAGTTGATTTAATCCTGAGCACACATACACACACTCATGGCCTACTCTCTAACACTCATTTCCTGAACACTCTACATGGCACACACCTGAGTATCTATGAAATTTGGAATTGATTTCCTATCCTTAACTAATTTGAGGTTGTTCATATTGATTCAATGTGATGGGGTTATTCCTGAGAATCGATTTTAATCCCTAATGACCTGAGTTGATTTCCCAGTTCCCATTGACATTGATTCATTTCTTTTAAGCCAATTTAATGATTGCAATAACTGATTCAAATTTGTGTTGGAATGTTGAATGATAATTTTTATACTGGTATTGGTTTGCTTTCATGTTGAATTCGAAATGGTTGTGATGGTGGATTGGCTTATATAAGTTAACTGTCATGTTCTTCCAGCATATCACTCCCTATTTTCCTTCCTAGATTTCCCACACCCATTCACTGATGTCAATCACTAATCTCACATTGGCATCTATACACTCATGTACACAGACACCATTCCAATATTCTTGGCTAAACCTGAGATTGGATGCACTGTTCTTCTAATTCCTGAGATAGGTTCAATTTCCTGAGATAGTGTAGGTTAAATCGAATTGATTTCTCTTTCTTTTACTGAGAGTATGTGAAAATTTACATATGTTGAACCCTAAGAACACACACAGGTATCCCCACCCCCACTGTTTTCCAGTTTAACTATTTTAAAAATCTACTTGCCATGACTAAGTTCTCATGCTTTGATTTACTGATTTTGATTCTAGAGATTAGTTGTCAATCAAATTGACAGGAATCCCAAAATCTGGAATTGTTTCCCTGTTAAACTGAACCGATTAGTGTTAGTTACCCTATCTAATTTTTCACATGTTTAGTTATGGATGATAAGTTGAATTAACTGTTAGCTAGATTCTAAGATTTTCCCTTTCCACTATTTTCCTGAGCATGTTAACTGAACACATTGTACTGAAACCTGTGTGACACATTTTTCACATTTTTCCTTTCCAATATCAGGTGGTTGGGTGTATGGATTTGATTTTGAATGTAAATACTTGAGAGTTCATTATTGTAGGTCCTAAAAAATCAAGTTGCACCCATTAACAAAGTCATGAAAATCAAGAAATACATCTTTCAAATGAATTGCGCAGAAGTCAGATTGTGCATCCTCCAGATTGCGCAGACTGGACTGCGCACACTCTCAAGTACGCAAGATGACATGGCCATGTCATCATTACCTGACACAATCAAATCTTCTGACAACTGACAGCACAAAGAACGAGGAGACTATTCGTTTATTGCACCGCACAGCGCTCGAGGACAGCTGTACATGCAGCGTAATCTGTCTGCAGCGCGGTCCATCTCAGCGCCGTCCATCCTAGCGCAATCCGAAGTCAGCGCAATTCATGTGGCGTACTTCATCATGACAACTGACAAATGTACACGTGGCATTCATGCCATCAATTGCTCACTACGTGGCAACCGTCTATACACGATCATGCGCATTTCAATCAAATGATGCCATATGTCCAAGACAGTTGGCCCACGATCAGACAACTGCCTGAGCAGTCTAATGTTGCACAATCCAGTGCATGCGCAATCCAACTTGCGCCATTCAGAATAACTAAAAGTTAGTTATTTCCAGAACTCTATAAATAGAGTTTCAAGTCTTCATTCCAGGAGATCAGACATAAAATGTTCAGAAATATCAGAGAGTTCAGGAGTTCTTGCCTAAGTGCTGCTGCATTCTTCCGAGGCTATCGCCTTCAAATTCAGAGGCTATCGTTTTCAATGTTCACATCGTCCAAGGGATAAAGCAATCGTCTTCTAGATTGGATTCCTATAGTTGTACTTTTCCAGAATTCTTGTAATCTTCTTTACAAAGTTTGTTGAAATAAAGATCAACTTTTGTTTTTGCAAACAAAATGGCGACTCTGCTGGGGACGACTTTCTCCTCCGACGTGGAAGTGACAACTCAATGTGACGTTGCGTGTATCGGAAAGATGTAGAAGACGCTGGTTGTGAAGGTCAACCAGACGGCCTACGAAGCCATGATCAACTCCAGGACCAATCCTCGCACTGCGACAACTTCTGCCACAAGCAAAGTGCGCCCAGTGTGGATCCCAAAGACTGCTGTACAGTCTGTTGATTCTGTCACCAAGACTGCTGCACAGTCTAATGTCTCTACTGCTAATACTGTTGCACAGTCTGTTGTTTCTGTTGTTGCACAATCTGCCTCTACTACTCCTGCGCAATATGCTGTTGCCAATGCACAAACTACATCATATGCTGCTCTGTCAAAGTACAAGACTCCTGTTCCTCTGGCGCAGTTGGCTGCCACTCTGCCTGCGTAGTCCACTACTCCAGTAACCAGAGTGCAACTCAAGCACTCTGGCAACAAGCCTCCTACTGCACAAACCACTGTGACTAAGGCCAGAAGACATTCTGCCATAACTCCTCCTGCGCAATCTGCCGGTGTGCCATCAACCCATGCGCAAACTGTGTCTGCGCAATCCAAGAGAGACAGCCCTTTGGCTAATCTCTCCTCTTCTCACAACAAGGGGAAAAGCTCTGTTCCTCTCCAACACTCTGTTGCTCCTGCACAATCTACTGGGTAGTCTTTTGGCTATTCCTCCTCCTCTCCAGAACAAAGGAAAAGGCCCTTTGGTCTTTTCTTAAACTTCTTCGTCCCATGACTTGGAAGACAACAGAGGGAAACGCTCTTTAGCTAACCCTTCTTTCCAAAATAAAGGAAAATGCCCCTTGGTCTTTTCTCAATCTTCCTCGGTTTTTACCGTTGAAGATCAATCTGAATGTGCTCCGGCACCAGTCAGTACAAAAACCCTTTCTCATAAGGATTCTTCTTCTCTCCTTGCCAAAGGAAAGTGTGAAGAACAGTTTGGCAACTCTAGAGGGGGGTGAATAGAGTTTATATAGAAAAATAGCCAATTAAAAATAACTCTTTCACCAATAATAAATAATCAGAGTAAAGTGCGGAAAATAAATAGAGAGCAAAAGAGCATACGCAAACACATCGATTTTAACCTGATTTCCCTCGTGGAGGACTAGTCCAGGCCGGAGAACTCTAGCTCAGGATTAAATCCACTATTTATGAAATAGTAGTTTACAACCCGTGCCTTTACTTCAGAAGAGCACGTCAACTTCTAACAGAGGATCGCAGTAGCGATTTGCTTGGAATTGTCCAAGCGACTTCTTCAACTCTTGCACAAGAATCCTAACTGAGAGATGCTGAGCACTCGAGACTTAGGAGGCTTGTGGCTAGTAGATGGGAAGGATATGGCTTATTTAAGCTTATAAGAGAGAAGAGAAGAGAAGATTGGATGGATTGGAATGAGAGAATTCATGCCCTATTTATAGTGTTTTTATAGGCAGAATTCGGCCAGAATTCGGGTAGAAAAATTCAAATATTTGGCCGTTGGACAACTAGCAACCAGCTAACCCTAAAATTAGGGTTCCTGATTTCTAGGGGACAGAGTTCGGCCCGAACTCTGTGTGGAGGCAGAGTTCGGCCCGAACTCTGTCTCCAGAGCACAGAGTGGTTCAAAGGGGACCATTTTGGAATTTCTGGTTTGGTGGAGCTTGGGATTTTTGGGTAGGCTATAGTCTAAGTTTCAAGAGCTCAGCATGACTCAAATTACATTAGTCTAGACTCAAAGAAAGTGTAAAATATAGACTCGAATCAACTGAGACACGGAAGCTGAGATGTCTTCTGTCTTGAGCTTAATGCAGACATCGTGTGTCGTATTGAATTATTACAGATATTATTTAGTCAATATTGTCAATATTTGGTTGACTGTGACTTTGTGTCAACAATCTCTCCCATATTGATAATTGACAAAATAATATATGTATATTCAACATTCATACCTGGACACAGTTGATTATAGCAACATAGCTCCCCCATAATCGATGCCGAGCTAGAAATAAGAGCTCCCCCGTGATCAGTGAACGGTGCTGAGCTAGAAGAAATAGCTCCCTCGTAAATAATGCATTGAACCTGTATAATATCTCCAAAAAGCACAAATAAGCACAGATATACGAAAGCGAAAGATATGATACCAAATATATCTAGCCAGAATATACATAGTTCTCCCCCTTTTGGCATTTAGCAATATAGACTGCAGAGGAACATGGAAACGCAGTAGACAATAATAGGAATGCAACTACACCAAGCAGAGAAGAAACAATATATAAATAAACAAAATGAGTCACTAGCATAAAATATAAAACTACGATAAGCATAAAGTGCATAACCAAATGTCAAACACACAACCAGAGTTTTAGAACATCCAAGTACATAAAAACTAAATAACTAGAAATCAAAATGCATCATCATCAGCAGCAGCAGATAGTAGCCAATCTCCATCACGGAGCACGAGATGGTCCAGGAGTGTCTGAGTGACTAGGGAAGGAGCGACTGGGGTCCACAAAAGCATCATCTGGATCCATGTAACGCATGACCCACGGATCATCAATGCGATGGCCCGCGCGCGCTGGATCCCGCTCCATGGGAATGTGCAGATGACGAGACAAGGAATACCGTATATCATACAGAGAGTTGCCGAGGGCACTCATCTGCAGAGTAGTACGATAGTCCAGCTGTGTCCAGCGATCGTCCTCAAGAGCAAAACGATCCCGGAGCATAGTCTGAATAGACTCAAGAGTGGCAGGTGGAGGAGGTGCATCCTGACCGAGTGGAGGAGAGTCAGGCTCCTCATCATCAGAATGCTCAGAAACCTCAGGAGAGGCGACGACTGCCTGAAGAAAAGCAGGAGCAGGCAGGAAAGGACAGGTGTCAAGTGGTATACGGAACGCACGAAAGACCATAGGAAGATATAATGCAAAAACCAAGGCTCGTGGTTTCTTCCTACAGTTAATCATCCAGTCCATCATGGTACGTGGAAGATTGAACGAGATACCGAAGTGAAGATGATACATAGCTGAGATTTCAAAATATGTAACTTCATCGGTTGAGCCAGCTTTTGGCAGAATAGTATTGAAAATAATCCGATGAAGATCAGAAAAATATGGATTTAAAAATTTAGCCATAAGCTTGCGAGGACGTGTGTACGGGGTGCACAGATCGTCCTTGAAGCTCTCAAGGGAAATTCCATCTGGAAAGCGGAACGACCGGGCTTCAACAAGCTTTTCCCAAGAGGTGGGTTCTTGTAGATCAAGATATTCGGCTAAGTCAAAGTCATCAAAAGATATATCAATAACTGCAACCCTTGAATAGATGTGAGTGTCATCATAGGTCAAGTTGCAGTAGAACATTTGGATGGCATGGCGATAGATGGCAGAAGTTGCAGTGACTAACTCATCGAGACAAAGGTCGTGGAACAAAGAGTCATATAGAGAGAAAATAGAAAAATTAATTGGATGCCCCGCGAATACCGGACGAGTCCGAAAATTATTAAACCACTCGTTGGATGCTTCAAGTGATATAAATAATCGGTCGTCATAAGTCTTAGGATTGCAGGGACGAGATGGATTGAACAACGGATGAGGTGGTTGTAGTTGTTCAAATGGTTGCTCAACGAGAGAAGGAGAATCTGACGAGGAAACACCCTCGATCCGAATTCTCTTTCCACGGTTGAACAAACGAGGAGACATTTCACAAAAAAAAAGTAGAGAAGAAGAAGGAGTTATACCTGAAAACAACAACAAACAGTGGAAGAGAATGATGATAAACCCCTTTCCCTTAATTTTGAGAAGGAATGGAGCACTCTAGATAGAAAACTAGGGTTAGGGTTTGTAGGAGAAAGTTTGGAGAGGTGGAGAAGAAGGAAAGAATGAAGGAGAGAGATGAAAACCCGAAAATAAAGAGAGGGTTTTCTTTGGTCGAAGGGAATCTGAACCGTACAATCTAAAAAGATCAAACGGCGGAGGCTGTCCCCGACGCTGGAACACTGGGACCGAACTCGGCCCGAACTCTTGTAGGGCAGAGTTCGGCCCGAGTTCTGGGTTCATGTCCCAGAACATAAGTCAGGCCAAAAATTAGAGAGAATGGTTAAGTGGTGAAAAAAAGTTAGAAATGAGGATAAAAGCTTGATGAAATCAATCAGATAGATAGAGAGGTAGACTAATATCAGAATGAACTTAGAAATTAGTAAATAGGCAATAATAAATCAAAACAAACCATATAATAAACAAGGAAATATAATATAATTCAATAGTTTAAATTTGCCATGGGTTAGCTGCAGGGGCCGGATCCCAGCTAGCGGTAGTCCTGAGGACTAGTACACCGTGTCGCTTAGGCTTTTACGCCTTGTTGTCAGAAGGACCCTTTCGGCTTGTACCCATACCAAATTCATAGTAAAAGAATCATACTATACTCGATATTTACGCAGGTGAGTTTCAATTTATGACCGCTTTATCTAAAATTCCAAGTTCACGACAAAGGAAATTGAAGCGCTCTTCGGATAAAGGCTTAGTAAAGAAGTCTGCTAGCTGATGATCAGTGTCAATAAATTCTAAGTTAATCGTGCCGTTTTGCTGATGATCACGCAAAAAGTGGTGTCTAATCTCAATGTGTTTAGTGCGTGAGTGGCAGACAGGGTTCTTAGTCAAATTAATGGCACTAGTGTTGTCACAGAATATAAGAATATGCATGAAAGATAACTTATAGTCTTCAAGGGTTTGCTTCATCCACAGAATTTGTGCACAACAACGCCCAGCTGCTATGTATTCAGCTTCTGTTGTGGATAGTGCGACAGAGTTCTGCTTCTTGCTAAACCAGGAGACTAAAGCCTTTCCTAATAAATGACATGTGCCGCTCGTACTTTTACGGTCGACCTTGCATCCAGCGAAGTTAGCATCAGAGTAACCAATAAGGTCAAATGATGTGGACTTGGGATACCATAGGCCCACTGTAACCGTACCCTTAAGGTATCGAAAGATACGCTTAACCGCGGTCATGTGTGATTCCTTAGGATTAGCTTGATATCTAGCAAATAGGCAAACACTAAACATGATATCGGGACGACTAGCAGTTAAATAAAGTAAGCTGCCTATCATACCTCGATACTTACGTTGATCAACAAGTTTGCCGCTCTCATCTGGTTCGAGTTTGGTTGAAGTAGCCATTGGAGTGCTGATTGGTTTGACGTTGTCAAGATCGAACTTCTTCAGCATGTCCTTGGTATACTTCGATTGACAGATGAAAGTTTTATTAGCCATTTGTTTCACTTGCAGGCCAAGAAAGTAGTTGAGCTCTCCCATCATGCTCATCTCAAATTCCGTCTACATACACTTGGCAAATTCTTGACAGAGGGTTTCATCAGTAGAGCCAAAAATGATATCATTAACATAGATTTGAATCAACAGAATAGTGTCTTTAAAAGATTTTATAAACAGTGTAGTGTCAATTTTCCCTTTTGAAAAACCTTTCTCAAGTAAGAAGCTACTTAGCCTTTCATACCAAGCTCTGGGGGCTTGTTTGAGGCCATAAAGCGCTTTCTTTAGCTTGAACACGTGGTCGGGAAATTTATGATTTTTAAAGCCAGGAGGTTGTTTCACATAAACTTCCTCCTTAATAAAACTATTCAAGAAAGCACTTTTTACATCCATTTGAAATAATTTAAAGTTTTGAAAATTAGCAAAAGCACAAAGCATCCGAATGGATTCTAGTCTAGCAACAGGAGCATACGTCTCATCGTAGTCGATACCTTCCTCTTGGTTGTATCCTTGAGCTACTAGACGAGCTTTGTTACGTGTGACTGAACCATCTTCATTTACTTTGTTTCTAAAAACCCATTTAGTACCAATTATCGAGTGATTAACCGGTTTAGGAACGAGTTCCCATACTTGGCTTCTTTCGAATTGGTTGAGTTCTTCTTGCATAGCAGAAATCCAAAATTCATCATTAAAAGCTTCAGAAATATTTTTAGGCTCTACTTGTGAAATAAAGGCAGTGCTAGCAACGGAGTCTCTTAGTGATGATCTAGTAGTTACTCCACGTGAAACTTCTCCTATAACTAAATTTTCTGGATGAGAAGGTTTGAAAGAGAATTTCTTAGGCAAACCCTCCAGAGAATCAGTTTCGGTTGAAGTATTCATTGGAGTAGAAGTTGATGGCTCAATGTCATCATCAAGAGTACTTACTACACTGTTATCTTCATCAAAAGTCACATTTGTTGACTCTTCCACAATAAGTAAGCGTTTATTAAAAACTCTATATCCCTTACTCTTGGCGGCATAACCAAGAAAGATACCATCGCCAGCTTTGGCATCAAATTTGCCTAAGTTGTCTTTGGTGTTAAGGATAAAACATCTACAACCAAAAACTTTAAAATAAGAAACATTGGGGGTTCTCCCAAACCAAAGCTCATAGGGTGTTTTCTTCGTAATGGGACGAATCAGCACCCTATTCAAAATGTGGCATGCTGTACTGACAGCTTCTGCCCAAAAGTATTTCGGAAGTGAAAATTTATTCAACATGACTCTGGCCATATCGCCGAGAGTTCTATTCTTCCGCTCCACAACACCATTTTGTTGAGGAGTTCTAGGACAAGAAAATTCATGATCAAAACCATTTGCATTACAAAAAATTTCAAAATCATAATTTACGAATTTGCCTCCATGATCACTTCGAATTCGAGTAATCATGTAGCCTTTTTCGTTTTGAACTTTCTTTACAAAAACTTTGAAAACAGAAATAGCATCGCTCTTATTAGCGAGAAAGAAAACCCAAGTAAATCTCGAAAAATCATCAACAATAACAAATGCATAAAGTTTGCCACCAAGGCTAGCTATTCTACTAGGACCAAATAAATCTATATAAAGTAGTTGCAAGGGTCTAGTAGTACTTACATTGTTGATGGAATAAAATAAGGATTTAGTTGCCTTGTTTAATTCACATTCGGCACATACCGTATCCTTTTTGAATGTGATGTCAGGCAATCCTCTCACTAGCTTCTTGGTAGACAGCCTGGATATAGCATCCATGTTGGTATGACCAAGACGCTGGTACCAAAGTAGTCGTTCGTCTTTGTGGGCATATAGACATCTACCTGCATTGTTAGTATTTATAGAAAGATAGAAAATATATATGTTGTCCTCTCTTTTCCCTTCAAAAGCAATATCTCCTGTTGACCTATCATAGATGTAGCAACTATTTTGTCCAAAGTTAATATCATATCCATGATCAGCAAGATGACTAATGCTGAGCAGGTTATGCTTTAACTCGGTCACTAGGCAGACATCCTTTATTACAGGAGAAGGAGGATGACCAATGATACCATTACCTATTATGTGCCCTTTGAGATTGTTACTGAAGGATACATATCCTTCTCTCTTTATCGATAGTGATGCAAAAAGATTTGTGTCTCCCGTCATATGTCGCGAGCATCCACTATCGAGAATCCACTTACTTTCAGTTGAGGAGGGAAGGTCCACCTACATCAAGAGTAGATGTGACCTTTGGTACCCGAGTTCTTGAGGGTCCTGAAAAGTTAGTCTTTGGAAACCAAGCATATATCTTTTTATCTACAAGTCTTCTAACTTTGTACTATGGTGAGATGTGTCCATGTGATCCACAGTAAGTACAGATAGCATTCTTATTTATACTAGGAGCATGAGAATAATATCTATAAGCAACAGGATGAGGATGGACATGATGTGAAGAGTTAGCATGGTGATGATGATTATACATAGAATGAGTGGCATGGTGATGGTGTCTATGAGGCATATCATGATGGTATTGTCTATGATGTGTGACATGCTGATATTGTCTATATGGCATGGCATGATGATTTTGTCTATATGGCATATGATGATCTTGTCTATATGGCATTGCATGATGATCTTGTCTATATGGCATGGCATGATGATTCCTATGTGTGGAGTGATGGTGATTGTGTCTTTGTGCATGATGATTGTGTACTGAGTGAGAATTATTCTTACGTGCATGTGGTTTGTGAAAGTTTGTGTATATAAATGCATGGTTATGTGCTGCATGAGAATGACGTGGTTGACTAGCATGAGTGGTGTTGTGCCTATGTGATTGGGTTTGAGGTTGAACAACCTGTTTACCCAATTTGGTTTCTAATCTTTTAGAAACAGCTTGCAGTTCATCAACCTTAATATTTAAGCCATATATCTTAGTCATGGAAATCTTGTGTCTACTCTTTTCTTCAGCAAGTAACGTGTTGAGTGTAGTGATTTCTTGAGTTTGTTGCTCAATACGTGCTTCAGCATCATGTAAGCCTAATTTAAGCTTGGATACTTCATCAGTGTCATTAGTGGGTGTCGTGTTTCTAACATTATCAAGAAGTAAAGAAATTCTTTGTATCTCATCTTCAAGACTTTTGATTTTGTCCTTGACATGTTTGTATTTACCGATGACCTTTTTGTGATCATCGAGTAAATCAGTGAAAGCATCGCCAAGTTCATCAAAAGAGAAGTCATCTAGAGTTTCGTTAGATACCTTGTTGGAAGTTGCCATTAGGCACACATTTGCTGTATCTTGAGGAGAGTCATTTTCTTCCTCAGAGTCACTCGCTTCACTTTCATGCCAAATGCCTGTGTTGGCATATTTCTTTGATGAGTTCTTTTTGTATGGCTTCTCATAGCGGTTGCTCTTCTTCAGGAATGGGCAGTCTTTTCAGACATGTCCAGTCTTCTTGCAACCGTAACAAGTTGGCTCTTCTCCATCGTCTTCTTGTGATTCCTTCTTCCTTCGATTGAAGCGAAGGAATTTCCTGAAGTTGCGAACCATGAGAGCTTGGTCTTCATCATCCGAGTTATCTTCTTCGGTCTCATCGTGATTAGTCCTTCGCTGATGAGCTTTGAGTGCGATCTCCCTGGTCTTCGGAGCAGGCTCTTCGAAGTCCTTGAGGTCAAGCTCGTGAGTCATGAGCTTACCCATCAAGGTCTCCATTGACATTGTTGTGAGATCGTTTTCTTCTATGATGGCAGTCACCTTAGGGTTCCAAATCTTTGGTAACCCTCTGAGCAACTTACGAATCTTCTCGTGGTTTGAGTACTGCTTTCCAAGCGAGGATAGAGGATTGATGATGTCGAGGAATCTTGTGAACATTTGAGTGATCGTCTCATTTGGCTTCATCTTGAAGGCTTCGTATTCTTGAGTGAGACGGCTTATTTTGGATTCCTTGACCTGTGTGGTTCCTTCATGCGTCACTTCTAGAAGTCTCCATACTTCATGAGCAGTGGTGCATGTAGAGACCCTGTTGAACTCATTCCTGTCTATAGCACAGAATAAAGCATTAATAGCCCTAGCATCTAGACTTGCCTGTTTCTTCTCCGCGACAGAATATTTGTCGTGTGGTTTCTCAATGAGGTCACCATCGACAACTATCCTGGCGGGCTTTTTGTAACCGTCAGTGACGACAGTCCACAGGTCAAAGTCTAGAGACTTAAGATAGAAGCTCATCCTTGTTTTCCAATATGTGTAGTTAGTCCCATCAAATAGGGGAGGCCTATGAGTGGACTGACCTTCACCATGATTGAAAATCAAGGATTGTATGGTTGCCATGGATCAGCTCTTAGGATGTTAGTCCTTGTAAAGAGAACAGAGCTTTGATACCAATTGAAGAACAGTTTGGCAACTCTAGAAGGGGGTGAATAGAGTTTATATAGAAAAATAGCCAATTAAAAATAACTCTTTCACCAATAATAAATAATCAGAGTAAAGTGCAGAAAATAAATAGAGAGCAAAAGAGCATACGCAAATACAGCGATTTTAACCTGGTTTCCCTCGTGGAGGACTAGTCCAGGCCTGAGAACTCTAGCTCAGGATTAAATCCACTATTTGTGAAATAGTAGTTTACAACCCGTGTCTTTACTTCAGAAGAGCACGTCAACTTCTAACAGAGGATCGCAGTGGCGATTTGCTTGGAATTGTCCAAGCGACTTCTTCGACTCTTGCACAAGAATCCTAACTGAGAGATGCTGAGCACTCGAGACTTAGGAGGCTTGTGGCTAGTAGATGGGAAGGATATGGCTTATTTGAGCTTATAAGAGAGAAGAGAAGAGAAGATTGGATGGATTGGAATGAGAGAATTCATGCCCTATTTATAGTATTTTTATAGGCAGAATTCGGGTAGGAAAATTCAAATATTTGGCCGTTGGACAACTAGCAACCAGCTAACCCTAAAATTAGGGTTCCTGATTTCTAGGGGACAGAGTTCGGCCCGAACTCTGTGTGGAGGCAGAGTTCGGCCCGAACTCTGTCTCCAGAGCACAGAGTGGTTCAAAAGGGACCAATTGGGAATTTCTGGTTTGGTGGAGCTTGGGATTTTTGGGTAGGCTATAGTCTAAGTTTCAAGAGCTCAGCATGACTCAGATTACATTAGTCTAGACTCAAAGAAAGTGTAAAATACAGACTCGAATCAACTGAGACACGAAACCTGAGCTGTCTTCTGTCTTGAGCTTAATGCAGACGTCGTGTGTCGTATTAAATTATTACAGATATTATTTAGTCAATATTGTCAATATTTGGTTGACTGTGACTTTGTGTCAACAAAGTGTACTGATCAGAGAGGTATTTTGCCTACTCCGGTAGCAGAGTTCCAAGATCTCCCAACTCTTCAGATCTCCCATTCAAGATAGGGAAAATTATTGGTGTCTCAGACAGAAACCCCTGAGGTGAGTTTGCTGATCTAAGAACGTATCTCAACAGGCCAACTTCGGTAAAACGTAAACAGCCAATGCCGAAGACCAACCAGCATCAGAGGCAAACCTCCAGGATCAAGAATCCGAACACCTATGCCAATGAAATGAGCACTTTCCTGTACACTCAAGGGACAAAACAATTGAAGAATCGGAACCATGTTCCGAATATTGTCAAAGAACATGTCCCTCGAACTTTTGCTCATCCCATTGCTGTTCCCGATCTCCGAGAACACCTCAAGCAAAAACGGGATAATATCACAACATCCCCAGTACAACCACTTGAACACCATTGTAATCATAAAGTGGTCATCAAGTGTTGTTGTCAGACAACAAGACGATCTGTCTTCGATCGTCTGAACTTTACAACCTCTGAACCTATGTCGGAAGATGAAGATGAGGTTTTGTACGCCTCCGTCAACATGACTTCCAGAGACACTGGGGGTAGGAAGTGCTCCAAGCACGAAAAACCTTGCAAGCCAAGCCAGCGGTATTTGGATTTACTTCAAGAATCCTCTGAAGGAGTATTCCAACATACCAGATCCCGAAGCCGAGACATAATCGGTCAAAGGAATCTTCAAGATCCTTCCGAACGTCTCCTTCCTTCTTACTCGGGAAATGATTCTTTCTCCGATTACGATGCATACAGTGAAAGCTCAGAACAGACGGTGTCCTCCACTGTACCCAGAGAAGTGACAGCTTATGTTGTCAATGAAGATCCCGATGCTTCCAGTTCGGCTAGCCAAAAACAAAGAATAGCTGCACTAGAAGATAAGCTAAAAACCATGGCTGAAATGGTCGCGAATATGCATTCCATCATTGTGGCCCAGCATACAGTCCCACTGTAATGCCTGTGTTCGTATTACATATTTTGGGATACGTATACGTATTTTATTCTGTATTGCCTGATTCCTTGTTTAGCTCTCGGCTTGGTTTAACTCTCGGTTTGGGTTGGCTTGGTTCGGCCGGCCCAATGCTTGGTTCATCATGGGCCAAGGGTGGAACACCTTAGCCTATGCTTCTCCTTCATTTCCACCACAACCCCCCTCTTTATTATCCCCACCAACCTTCTCTCTCCTCCATAATTCTCATTTACTTCTCTTTCCTCCACCATTACTCTTCTCCACCAACCAAAAACACCATAGGCAAGTGCAACTTGCTTCCACAAGAGAACCCCTTTTTTGATGGTTTCATTAGCTTCTCCTCATGATTCTAAACCACATTAGAACTTGTCATTTTCCATTTTGAGGCTTTAATTCTTGTAGATCTAGAGTCTTGCTATTTTCGGATTTTTGGTGGTTTTGATCTATCAAACTTCCTTGTTTTCAAGTTTTGATGGTTCCATGTTGTAGAGAATTTCATTCTACCCAATTTTGACCTTTGGAAAGTTGGATTCGGACTTGTTTTGACCAAGATATGGACTGTTGAAGCTTAGATTCAACTTTAGAGTTCTTGCTGTTCTTGCCATTTGGAGAAGACAGTGAACAGTAAGCTAGCTTTTTAGCTTACGCCGTTGAGCTGTACGCTGCTCTTTAGCGAGCGTACGCTAGCCTTGGTACGCTGCTCTTTAGCGAGCGTACGCTAGCCTTGGTACGCTGCTCTTTAGCGAGCGTACGCTAGCCTTGATACGCTGCCTGTTGGCAGCGTGTCTTTTGCGTACGCTAGCGTGAGCGTGCCCTAGACCCTTTCGTACGCTAGCTTGAGCGTACGCTGACCTGTAGCTTGAGCGTGCCCTTGTGTACGCTGACCCTTGCGTACGCTTCCCATTGGAAGTGTATGGACCCTTTGGTACGCTAGCTTGAGCGTACGCTGACCTGTAGCTTGAGCGTACGCGTGCCTTGGTACGCTAGCTTAAGCGAGCAAGGTGTACGCTGGCCTGAGCATAGTTTGACCTGAGCGTATGGCCTTTGGCTGACTTGGTCTCATGTCAGCGTGTCAGATTTGGTTTTATTTTCCTTAAGCTTGGCTCTTTTATAGCCCTGTATATTGATATTTTATTAGATATTTTATGCCCATTTTATATCCTTACGCCTTTTGTCCTGAACTTGATAATTGCGAATTTACTTGTTATGTTTGGAATTGACAATTGAGCATGACCTGATAGTGACCCGTAGTGGTGCACTCCTGACATGAATAACCTGACATGACCTGATAGTGGCCCGTCGTGGCGCACTCCTGACAAGTACACTTGACCTGATAATCTGACATGTTATACCTTGATAAGCTGTTGCGACGGCTACCTTACATGACATGACCTGTATAATAACCTGGATACCGTGGGCGATTGTGCTTGTATAAATAATCCAGTCTTGTCTTGCATCATGTCTAGGAGGGGACTCCTGAGTACCACGATCAGGAGTACCTATTGAAATAAACTAAGGGCAAATAACTAGATTAATACATTAGTCATGAAGAGATTTCCCAGCTACAGGTAATCCCGTTACCTGGGCACGCCTTGGGATCTGTAGCCTGTCGTCGAGTAGGGCACATTTCCAGCACACTGTCATGTGTTGCACCCTTCAAGCTACCTAAGGGTACATTCGTTTCCTGGACGATGTACCCACCTGAATTCAACTCTAATCTTTTAACCCGGAGAACCTGGATGGTCTGCAGGGCTTGTGGCTGTGGAACAATCTCACTGTATTTTGTTAGTAATTAGGCTTGTGACAACCCTAGTTAGTTAAAGTATCAAGCCGTAATTCTTGCTTGGCCGTGAAGTGATTGGACGGAGTCTAACCAGTCTAGTCCTGTCCGGATCCTGTTCCAGATTATTGAACGACCAGAATGCTTGTATTTATTTTACCGATAAATGGTGAGAATTCCAAGCTCTGTTCAGACGAAGGGTTACAACCCCGGTCCTTGTTTGGTTTACGGGTTGTAACCTGGTTATCTGAATAGTTCCATGGTTACCTCGTCGTATATTATCCTGGTGTATTTTCTTTATTTCCAGTTCTTACTTTATTTATATCTTGTGCTGATTGCTGGTTTTTGTTCTTAAGTGAAGCCTCCTTTGTGGCACTTGCTCTTTCTGGGGTCTGACCCAGCTGGTTTTGTGTGGCCAGATTTCGGAGCAGCTCCAGAGGATCTACCGACCTTCCAGCCAGATCGTGGCCACTAGACGGAACCCTGGTAACGAGTGGGTTATTTTTGGCTCTCCCACTCTATTGTAAAAATATTTTTTTGAGGCGTTTAGCTGACGAGCACCTGTTTAGCTCGATTGCACTTACTTACTGTCTGCCTACGGGCTGTAACATGATTAACAGATCCTAGGGTTGATCATGTATGACTAAACTCTTGCTAGTCTTGACATTTTGTAACGACTAGCTTCATGATCAACTGAATATGTAATATTTGGGACGCCTTACTATTGTATATTTAATGATCATACATCTTGTGAGTTTTACTTACTTGCTTGTGATTGAGACACTAGGCTTGTTCATGACCTTAAGAGACTGTTGGCTTGTAGATAAACCCTCATGTATCTAGACAGACGTGACCGTATAGCGAGATGGATTCCATTTCATATACGTAGCTGGCTATGTCTGCCCCCGCTCTCCAGTATTCTGGATCTGGGGCGTGACATGGTTTAAGTGGTGGCCCATGCAGGTCTTGTAAATCAAGATATGTGAGGGTTTACCGAATAGATGTCTCAATCAGTATTCATCCTTGATCTCTGCTCATATCTTCTGAATCCCTGGATTCTTGTCCTGATCATATGCTTGTATCATTGATCTGTCCTGGTCCTTCCTTATTGTTCCCTATGTCGTCTTCTTCAGCGGCATTGTTCGTGGTCCTATCGACCAGCAAGACGGAGCACCTCCCACGGACCAGCAGCAACCTGGAGATCAAGCCCAGCATTCCGGAGTAGCCTCTAGAGTCGTACCTTCTGACGGAGAACCACCAGTCCAGCCAGTTCAGCCTGTCGAGCCTGATGATGGCACTTTGGTAGGTCTCGTCAGGACCTTGATAGCTTCCCAAGACCGGCATGGAGATGCATTACAACAGGCAGTGGCGGATGCTTTGACCAGAGGCGATCATCTAGGGAACAGCGCGACCAACAGCTTCAAGCGCTTGAACCCTCCATTCTTTGACGGTAGTGAAGATGCTATCGTAGCAGATGCATGGCTTCAGGACACAGAGGTGGTTCTAGAAGCAGCCAAGACTCCAGAGAATGAGAAGGTAGTCGTGGTGCGCCTGCAGTTGTTAGATCTTGTCCGCAGCTGGTGGGCAGCACAGGCCGTTGGATTAGCAGCACCTATTGCTTGGGCAGTGTTCAGAGAGAGATTCCAGACCAAGTATTTTGATGTCGTAGCTCGGTATGATCTGCAGACGAGGTATACCAATCTGAAGCAAGGAGGCAGGACGGTCGACGGATATGCGGCCGAGTTTTCCAGACTCAGTCGGTTTGCTCCCACTTTGGTGGCAACCGAGTATGATAGAGCCCAGCGGTTCCAGCAGGGACTTCACCTGGAGATCTTGTTGGCAGTTAAGCAGTTTGAGAATCAGACTTTTGATGCAGTCTTGAGAGCAGCCCGGAGGCATGAGTATACCTCCCAGAGGATTGTGGATAGGACCGGAGGTCGGAAGAGATCTCACGGCCAAATGAATCAGTCTTCGGCACCGGCCCCGGCAGCCAGGGCTTTGACTATTGGAGCTCCGAGGCGAGCGGCCTCAGTAACGTCGGTTCAGCATTCCACTCCGACGTACCCTCAGCAGCAGAAGAAGAAGCAGTCCTCCGCAGTGGGATGTTCTCATTATGGGAAGCCAGGCCATGTGGTGGCAGATTATCGCAGGGCACAGGGATTGTGTCTGGCTTGTGGAGCACCAGACCATAGGGTTGGATCCTGCCCGAATAGGGGTAGTTCATCATCGTCCAACCTTTCTAGCTCTTCGGTGAGAGGACTAGCTCCGGTCCAGCAGCAGCAGTATCCATTGTCGAGGCCCTTGCCGCCTCAGACCCAAGTGTTCCAGCAGCAGAACCCCCAGCAGTATGTTCAAGCCCAAGCCCAGAGTCAGAGCAGACAGCAAGAATTTTAGCAGAGGGGACCAGCACCCCGAGGGCACGGTCAGGCTATGGTAATGACCGTAGAGGAAGGATTGGCACCAGAAGAGGTAGTGGCAGGTACTATTCTCGTCAACTCCTTTCCAGCTTCAGCTTTATTTGATTCTGGTGCATCGCATTCTTTTATGTCTGCACGATTTGCGACACGGGTAGGATTGGAGCCCGAGTCATTATCAGTAAGGCTCAATATACTTACTGGTAACGGACTTATGGGAGTAGATAGAGTATTTTCCTCGTGTCGGATCGTAGTTAGCGGTAGAGAGTTTCCTGCTAGATTGATAGAATTTCCGATGGCCGATTATGATGTGGTCTTAGGGATGGATTGGTTGAGGAACCAGTATGCTAGGATAGACTGCCACCTTGGCAGGGTTGTTTTTAGCATTCCAGGTGAGCCGGAGTTTTCTTTCTCTCGAGGTGAGGTTGAGTCATCTCCTCCAGTATTGCGGATGGCAGTAGCAGCAGTTCAGTTGCCCAGGATAGTGGATGAGTTTCCAGATGTTTTTCCAGAAGAACTTCCAGGTATGCCTCCGGAGCGGGAGATCGAGTTCACTATAGACTTGATTCCCGGGACAGCCCCAGTGTCAGAGAGAGTCTACAGGATGGCGCCATCAGAGTTGGAGATCTTGTACAAGATGATTGAAGAGCTTAGAACCAAGGGATTCATTCGTGCTAGTGGATCGCCTTGGGGAGCCCCGATGCTTCTTGTGAAAAAGAAGGATGGTATGTCCAGATTATGTGTAGATTATCATACCTTGAACTCAGTAACAATCAAGAACAGATACCCTCTCCCGAGGATAGATGACTTGTTTGATCAACTTAAAGGGGCAGCTGTATTCTCGAAGATTGACTTGCGCTCAAGATATCATCAGATCAGAGTCAGAGAGCAGGATATCCCGAAGACAGCTTTTAGATCGAGATATGGGCATTGGAAATTCCTTGTTATGCCTTTTGGAGCAACCAATGCGCCGACAGTATTCATGGACCTCATGAATTGCATCTTCATGCCTTACTTGGATCAGTTTGTGATCGTATTCCTAGACGACATCCTGGTCTACAGCAAGAGTGAGGCGGAGCATGAGCAGCATCTCCGTATAGTTCTTCAGATCCTCAGAGAGCACCAGTTATATGCCAAGTTCAGTAAATGCAAGTTCTGGCTCGATCGCATTTCGTACTTGGGTCATATCATCACCAGAGGAGGAGTAGAAGTGGATCCCCAGAAGATCGTGGCCATTGAGTCATGGCCGGTACCCAGCACAGTTGCAGAGGTTCGTAGTTTTCTTGGATTGGCCGGCTACTACCGGCAATTTGTTTCGGACTTCGTTCGGATCTCGACGCCGCTGACCCAGTTGACCCGCAAGGATGCACAGTTTGCTTGGACAGCAGAGTGCCAGGAATCTTTTGATAAGTTGAAGCGAGGCTTAATGACAGCTCCTATTCTCACGCTTCCAGATGGAACTGGAGGATTCTCAGTATATTGTGATGCTTCGGGCAGAGGCCTAGGATGTGTTATGATACAACATGGGAAGGTGATAGCTTATGCATCACGACAACTTCGTGATCATGAGAGGAATTACACAACCCATGACTTGGAGCTAGCAGCAGTGGTGTTTGCACTCAAGTTGTGGAGGCACTATTTGTATGGAGATAGGGTGGAGATCTTCATCGACCACAAGAGCCTGAAATATGTTTTCACCCAGAAAGATCTTAACATGCGTCAGAGAAGATGGCTGGAGCTACTTGTGGATTATGATGTCAACCTGCAGTATCATCCTGGAAAGGCCAATGTTGTTGCGGATGCATTAAGCAGGAGAACGGGAGCTTATTTTCTAACAGCGCAACCAGAGCTGTTAGCAGATCTTCAAAAAATGGATATTGAAGTTGTTCTCCCTTCCAGTGTGGCCTTGATGGCCAGTATGCAAGTTCAGTCCACTATAGTCGAAAGGATCCGGA
Organism: Iris pallida; assembly: GCA_029216955.1. NCBI lineage: Eukaryota > Viridiplantae > Streptophyta > Magnoliopsida > Asparagales > Iridaceae > Iris > Iris pallida. Next base: position 6,419,356 of record JANAVB010013600.1, on the reverse strand, counting down.
TGGCGCAGTCGGCAGATTCCAAGCTTCAGCGACTCAGAGCAGAGTGTGAGACGGGACGAAGACCAGAGCTATGCGTTCATGAGGATGGTACACTTCGACATGGTAAGCGTCTTTGTGTACCCAGCGGAGATATCCGGCAGGAGGTCATGGCAGAAGCTCATAGTTCGCAGTATTTCATCCATCCGGGCAGTACGAAGATGTACCATGATGTCCGGCAGCATTTCTGGTGGAATGGCATGAAGCGGAAGATAGCTCGGTTTGTCTCTCGGTGTTTGGTTTGCCAACAAGTTAAAGCCGAACATCAGAGACCGGCTGGACTTCTTCAGCCCTTGCCGATTCCAGAATAGAAGTGGGAGCATGTGACCATGGATTTTGTGACTGGACTACCTAGGTCCCCAGCTGGTAGAGATGCTATCTGGGTTATAGTTGATCGGCTCACGAAAGTGGCTCACTTTCTTCCATTCAGAGTTGGTCAGTCGACAGCTCAGTTAGCAGAGATGTACCTCAGACAGATTATCAGATTGCACGGTGTGCCAGTCAGTATCACTTCGGACCGAGATTCAAGATTTACGTCGCACTTTTGGCGTAGCTTGCAAGAGAGCTTGGGAACTCATCTTCAGTTCAGTTTAGCATATCACCCGCAGACAGATGGCCAGTCGGAGCGCACGATCCAGACTCTTGAAGACATGTTGCGGTCTTGCACACTTGACTTCGGTGGTTCATGGGAAGATCACTTGCACCTGGTGGAATTCTCGTACAACAACAGTTTCCAAGCCAGTATCCAGATGGCACCGCTCGAGGCACTGTATGGTAGAAAGTACAGATCCCCGCTAGCCTGGGATGATGTTGGAGAGAGACAGATGTTTGGTCCAGAAATGATTGCCCAGACAGTTGAGGTGGTCAGGCGAGTCAGAGATCATCTTCGAGTTGCCCAAGATCGCCAGCGCCATTGGGTCGATTCTCATCGGCGCCCTCTCGAGTTTTTGGTCGGCGATCATGTATTCCTGAGGATTTCGTCTAACCGTGGCGTCATTCGTTTCGGCGTACGGGGCAAGCTTAGTCCTAGGTATATAGGACCGTTTGACATTCTGGAGCGAGTAGGAGATGTATCCTATCGTCTCGTTCTTCCACCGTCGCTAAGCGAGGTGCATGACGTGTTCCATGTATCCCAATTACGACGGTATATCTCGGACCCGAGCCACATCCTGGATCATTCGGAATTGGTTGTTGGTACCAACCTTTCGTATGAGGAGAGGCCCGTGTCTATATTGGACCAGAGAGAGAAGATCCTCAAGAACAAGACTATCAAGTTAGTCCGAGTTGCTTGGGGTCATCACTCTTTGGGGGAGTCAACGTGGGAGCGTGAGGATGATATCCGATCGCGATATCCCGACTTGTTTGACTCGTGAGGTATAATGTCTTTCTTATGCCTCCTGCCTTCGATTCCTTGCTTGCATGATTGATTGATTGCCTAGTATAGCTTACTTGTTATTAATGTAGCTTGTCATTGCTCCTCTAGCCTCTTGATTAAATTCCGAGGACGGAATTCTTTTAAGGTGGGTAGAGTTGTAATGCCTGTGTTTGTATTACATATTTTGGGATACGTATACGTATTTTATTCTGTATTGCCTGATTCCTTATTTAGCTCTCGGCTTGGTTTAACTCTCGGTTTGGGTTGGCTTGGTTTGGCCGGCCCAATGCTTGGTTCATCATGGGCCAAGGGTGGAACACCTTAGCCTATGCTTCTCCTTCATTTCTACCACAACCCCCCTCTTTATTATCCCCACCAACCTTCTCTCTCCTCCATAATTCTCATTTACTTCTCTTTCCCCTACCATTACTCTTCTCCACCAACCAAGAACACCATAGGCAAGTGCAACTTGCTTCCACAAGAGAACCCCTTTTTTGATGGTTTCATAAGCTTCTCCTCATGATTCTAAACCACATTAGAACTTGTCATTTTTTATTTTGAGGCTTTAATTCTTGTAGATCTAGAGTCTTACTATTTTTGGATTTTTGGTGGTTTTGATCTATCAAACTTCCTTGTTTTCAAGTTTTGATGGTTCCATGTTGTAGAGAATTTCATTCTACCCAATTTTGACCTTTGGAAAGTTGGATTCGGACTTGTTTTGACCAAGATATGGACTGTTGAAGCTTAGATTCAACTTTAGAGTTCTTGCTGTTCTTGCCATTTGGAGAAGACAGTGAACAGTGAGCTAGCTTTTTAGCTTACGCCGCTGAGCTGTACGCTGCTCTTTAGCGAGCGTACGCTAGCCTTGGTACGCTGCTCTTTAGCGAGCATACGCTAGCCTTGGTACGCTGCTCTTTAGCGAGCGTACGCTAGCCTTGGTACGCTGCTCTTTAGCGAGCGTACGCTAGCCTTGATACGCTGGCTGTTGGCAGCGTGTCTTTTGCGTACGCTAGCGTGAGCGTGCCCTAGACCCTTTCGTACGCTAGCTCAAGCGTACGCAGTCTTGAGCGTACGCTATCTTGAGCGTACGCTGACCTGTAGCTTGAGCGTGCCTTTGTGTACGCTGACCCTTGCGTACGCTTCCCATTGGAAGTGTATGGACCCTTTGGTACGCTAGCTTGAGCGTACGCTGACCTGTAGCTTGAGCGTACGCGTGCCTTGGTACGCTAGCTTAAGCGAGCAAGGTGTACGCTGGCCTGAGCATAGTTTGACCTGAGCGTATGGCCTTTGGCTGACTTGGTCTCATGTCAGCGTGTCAGATTTGGTTTTATTTTTCTTAAGCTTGGCTCTTTTATAGCCCTGTATATTGATATTTTATTAGATATTTTACGCCCATTTTATATCCTTACGCCTTTGTCCTGAACTTGATAATTGCAAATTTACTTGTTATGTTTGGAATTGACAATTGAGCATGACCTGATAGTGACCCGTAGTGGTGCACTCCTGACATGAGTAACCTGACATGACCTGATAGTGGCCCGTCGTGGCGCACTCCTGACAAGTACATTTGACCTGATAATCTGACATGTTATACCTTGATAAGCTGTTGCGACGGCTACCTGACATGACATGACCTGTATAATAACCTGGACACCGTGGGCGATTGTGCTAGTATAAATAATCCAGTCTTGTCTTGCATCATGTCTAGGAGGGGACTCCTGAGTACCACGGTCAGGAGTACCTATTGAAATAAACTAAGGGCTAATAACTAGATTAATACATTAGTCATGAAGACATTTCCCAGCTACAGGCAATCCCGTTACCTGGGCACGCCTTGGGATCTGTAGCCTACCGTCGAGTAGGGCACATTTCCAGCACACTGTCATGTGTTGCACCCTTCAAGCTACCTAAGGGTACATTCGTTTCCTGGACGATGTACCCACCTGAATTCAACTCTAATCTTTTAACCCGGGGAACCTGGATGGTCTGCAGGGCTTGTGGCTGTGGAATAATCTCACTGCATTTTGTTAGTAATTAGGCTTGTGACAACCCTAGTTAGTTAAAGTATCAAGCCGTAATTCTTGCTTGGCCGTGAAGTGATTGGACGGAGTCTAACCAGTCTAGTCCTGCCCGGATCCTGTTCCAGATCATTGAACGACCAGAATGCTTGTATTTATTTTACCGATAAATGGTGAGAATTCCAAGCTCTGTTCAGACGAAGGGTTACAACCCCGGTCCTTATTTGGTTTACGGGTTGTAACCTGGTTATCTGAATAGTTCCATGGTTATCACTTCGTATATCATCCTGGTGTATTTTTTTTATTTCCAGTTCTTACTTTATTTATATCTTGTGTTGATTGCTGGTTTTGGTTCTTAAGTGAAGCCTCCTTTGTGGCACTTGCTCTTTCTAGGGTCTGACCCAACTGGTTTTGTGTGGCCAGATTTCGGAGCAGCTCCAGAGGATCTACCGACCTTCCAGCCAGATGGTGGCCACTAGACGGAACCCTGGCAACGAGTGGGTTATTTTTGGCTCTTCCACTCTATTGTAAAAATATTCTTTTGAGGCATTTAGCCGACGAGCACCTGTTTAGCTCGATTGCACTTACTTACTGTCTGCCTACGGGCTGTAACATGATTAACAGATCCTAGGGTTGATCATGTATGACTAAACTCTTGCTTGTCCTGATATTTTGTAACGACTAGCTTCATGATCAACTGAATATGTAATGTTTGGGACGCCTTACTATTGTATATTTAATGATCATACATCTTGTGACTTTTACTTACTTGCTTGTGATTGAGACACTAGGCTTGTTCATGACCTTAAGAGACTGTTGGCTTGTAGATAAACCCTCATGTATCTAGATAGCCGTGACCGTATAGCGAGATGGATTCCATTTCATATACGTAGCTGGCTATGTCTGCCCCCGCTCTCCAGTATTCTGGATCTGGGGCGTGACACCCACCGACCGTACTTCCTGCAAATCCTGAAATCATAGCATCGTTGGTGCCTGTCAATGCAGGGCTGGGGGTGGCATCTCTTCCAGTACCTCCTGTGCAAATCCAACCTACACCTAGTCAGTCAGGTACTGGGGGTAGTGCTTATCATGCTGTTCCTCCTCCTAACACTGTGACTCAGCCTGCTCCTTCTACATCAGTGGAAGATGCCAATGAAGCTGTCAAGCTTCTGCGAACTCAGTTCGAAGCTTTCAAGGAGAAGGACAATTTGCAGAGGTTGGGGATTAAGCAACCTTACCCAGTTGAATGGAAGAAAGTCCCATTTCCTCCAAAGTACAAAATCTCAACCATCTCTCTGTTTGATGGCAGCACTTCTTCCAGTCAGTTCATTAACCATTTTGAGGTTATGACTGTCCAACTTCAACCAAATGACGCTCTTCTTACCAGAGTATTCGTCGGCTGTTTAGCCGCCGTAGCATACGATTGGTACATAAGCTTGCCCGATGGTTGTATCACCTCCTTCTCTGGCTTAAAGCAAATCTTCTTGGAACGATTCTATGAGGGGATCAATGACATGACTATGTCAGCCCTCAATAAAATCAAACAAAGACACAATGAAACTGCTGAGAGTTTCATTGAAAGATTCCGCCGGAAAGCTTTGAAAATGCCTCCTGGAACTCCGGCTGCTGTCACCATAGACACCTGCAAGGCAAATCTCTTGCCTATCATCAGCATGTGGACAGGCTCTACTCAGTTCCAAGACTGGCCATCTTTCATCGTCAACGCTAAAGCAGCTGAAGTTAGCGCTGACAAATTCAAGCAGCTAGGGGTATAAATGTCTAACCCCGACCGGGATGAACACCAGACATCAGGTAGCGACAATCGCCAGAACAACCGCAAGGGAAAAGAAACTTTGAATATCAATTTGAACAAGAACAAAGAATCTCTGGCGGTCAATATAGCTCCTCCTACGTCAACTTCTACCCCTTCAGCACCTCCACCAAGAGAACCTCGTCCGAAAGTGGAGTACTCTTTTGACGAAAATGACACAGTGAGCATCTTTGATTGCTTAATCAAAAGCAATAAGCTCCAGCTCCCAGATCCTAAGAAGCCCGATGAAGTCGGCAAGACTGATCATCCCAAGTACTGTGTCTATCACAGGTTCATCGGACATCCTACTCGAGCATGTTATGTGCTCAAAGGCAAAATTCAGGAGCTGGTCAACGCCGGTGTTGTTACTCTGCAGCAAGACGAGAAGACTGTTACTACAAACATGGTCTCAGTTCAATTTGGTGACTTCCCGCCTCAGATGGTACAACACAATGTCATTCCTATCCCCAAAGCTACTCTTAAGATCGAGAATCTCCCTCCTCCACGAGGTGAAGGTCTCGTCCCCTTGTCTCTTGACAATGGCGAGATTATGTGGATTCATCCGGATCTTGCTTCAGAGTTCAAAGTTTCCTCTTCCTCCAAGAAAAAAAATTGTTCCAAAGGCAAGACAAAGATTTGCAATATGGTGTCTTTTGACCCCATAGTTGATGAAAAAATCCTGTTGGGCACCAGATCAGGGAAAGCTTATCTAAAAGATTACCCCGAAGCTCAAGAGAATCCTGCTTCTTCCTCTGAGCCTGCTCCAGTACAACCTGCTTCTACTGAGGATATTCCTACTGTATCCTCACCGGTTGTAGAACCCACTCCTTCCAAGCGGACAATAGCTGACAAAGGCAAACAACAAGTCCGCTTCGACAAACCGTTGAAGAAGTCATCTCCTTCCGGACTTGAAAAGCCTTACAATTTTGATATCTTGGCTCAACTAGCCAATACACCAGCCCGGCTGTCAATCTTCGAGCTCTTGCGCCTCTCCAAAGAGACTCGAGAAAATCTGAGTGAGGCTCTCATGCAAGCTGAAACCTGTTTAGCCCTTCTGAAGAAGCCGAAAGCAGAGCCAGTCTCTTGCCTTCATTGTCATAGTGTGTTGGAGTTAATTCCAAATATAACTTTCACACAGGATGACATGCTGATGGAAGACAACAGGCACGATCGTCCTCTCTACTATACAGGATACGTCGACTCGATGAAAGTCGATCGTATTTTGATAGATCCAGGGTCTGCTCTCAGTATCATGCCGAAGATAATGTTGGATGCGTTGAAGATCCCAGTGCATAGTCTTTCTAATACAATCACCACCATTCTCGGGTTCAACCAGGGAAGGAGTGAACCTCTGGGCAAGATTCGCTTAAAACTCCAAATAGGCAATCTTCGTACAAAAGTGACCTTCTACATCATTGATAATCATGGTTGTTCCTATAATGCTTTGCTGGGAAGACCATTTCTGTACGAGCATAACATTGTCCCTTTGACTCTCCATCAATGTTTCAAATATGTCGATGACAATGGAGAGGTACAAAAGGAGGTTGCTGATCTCTATCCTTTCAAAGGCGTCGAAGCATATTGCAATGATGCTCGTATGTACAAGGATGAATTCATGAAGGTTGTCCTGTCCCTCGACACTGAAGAAGAGCAAGAAACAGTGCCTAATGACACCCTTATCATACCTGTCAAAGGGCGTGTTTTTTGTCCATAATCTTCCAAGCCACTGGCTATTCACTTGCCAGTTCAGAAGCAATCTACTAATGATGATTAAGATCAAAGGGAGCTCACCTCTTCTGAGCCGCTTGTTATTGACCTCCGTCGTAACAAGGAAAAAAGGCAGCTCACCTCTTCTGAGCCACTTGTTATTGATTTATCTCATAACAAGGACAAAAAGGAGCTCACCTCCTCTGAGCCGCTTGTTATCGACCTCCGTCGTAACAAAGCCAATCCTCCTCCACGTTCTTCTTCTCTCCCTCTTATAATCAATCTGACCAAGCCTGCTAAGGCTAAAGGTCCTGCTGTAAATACAAATATACAAATCAATGAAAAAGCATCTACTTTCTAGTATACTGATGTCATTTATCATGCTAAGTGCTATTTGGATATGTTAGATAGCTATCAGTCATTTACAATGGGAGTTGTACAATCTTTTCAAACAGAAGTCTCATTTGAACACCCAAAGGATTTATATCGCATTGTTCCCACTCGTAAGAAAGGCGAGAGTCCAATACTTTTTAGTAAAGGACCGGAACAACAATTCAGCTATACGGATGATAGCAAAATTAACGACACGGGACATCTTCAACTCCGTCGTTACAGTCAACAATCAAAATACATCATCCGAAAAATGGGTTACGACTTCAAGAGTGGCCTCAACTACGGTAAAGGAAGAAAAACTCCTATCCGTACGGCGGTACCGAAAGGGAAGTCAGAGATGTACTATAGCATGACCAAAAGAGGCCTCGGATATGCTTCTCCTTCTGTATTATCCCCAACAGCTTCTGAATCCGATAGTGAGGAACGCTCTAACTCTTCTGATTCCAGATCGTGGGATTCTGACACCAGCATTGGTCAAGTTCATTGATTGACTGTATCTTCTAATATGGTCTCCGTTGAATTTCTAGAAGGCTATGACGAGGATGTTGAAGAAAGTTCTGAAACAGAACCTTGGGCTCAACGAATGGATACCCAATGGGAACTCCGATTCGAACAAAGGGAACCTCCTACTGAAGATCAATTAGTTCAAGTTGATGTAGGAGACAGCGGGTCACCTCGTCCAATATTCATCAGCAAGAATCTTCCAGAGGCAGACAAGCAAGAATTAATTCTTCTGATTAAAGAATACATTGATGTCTTTGCCTGGAGCTATGAAGATATGCCAGGACTAGATCCCAAAGTTGCTACTCACAAACTGAACATCTTGCCGAATGCAAAATCGGTCAAACAACAACAACGGCATTTCAAGCCAGAAATAATGAACGCAATCGACGATGAAGTCAAGAAGCTTATCGTTTGTGGTTTTATCTGAGAAGAACAGCATCCTGATTGGGTAGCCAATGTCGTCCCAGTTCTAAAAAAACTAGAAAAGTTCGAGTCTGCATCGACTTTCGGGATCTTAATGAAGCATGTCCAAAAGATGAATTTTCTCTTCCTATCACGGACGTTATGATTGACAACACCTGTAGGTTCGAAAGAATATCTTTCATGGACGGATTCTCCGGATACAATCAGATTCGGATGAATCCTGAAGATAAAAAATATACTTCTTTTCGTACTCCTCGCGGAGTCTACTGCTATACCGTAATGCCATTTGGTCTCAAGAATGCTGGTGCAATGTACCAACGAGCCATGAGTACCATCTTTCGAGATCATTTGCGCAAGACTGTCGAATGCTACGTTGACGATATTGCTGTCAAAAGTCGTCTGAAGGAAGATCACATTCAAGACTTGAGAACTATCTTCAATCTCATGTACCAACATCAACTCAAAATGAATCCCACCAAGTCATTCTTGGGTGTCTCTAGTGGCAAATTTCTCGGCTTCGTCATTACCTCTAAGGGTATACACGTGGATCCCGAGAAGATCAAAGCCATTCAAAAGATGCGTCCTCCACGCAACCTAAAAGAGCTACGAGGATTCCAAGGTCGACTTGCGTACATCAGGAGATTCATTTTAAATCTGTCTGGGCGCTGTAGACCATTCACTCAACTAATGAAGAAGGGTATATCTTTCGTTTGGACCGAAGAATGTCAACGAGCATTTGATGACATAAAGCGATATCTTATGAATCCACCAGTCTTGGTACCACCAATCTCTGGCATACCATTCTTAATGTATGTCAGTGCTATGGACCATTCATTGGGTGCCTTACTTGCCCAAAAGAACAAAGAAGGCCATGAACAAGCCATTTACTATCTCAGTCGTACTATGATTGGTACTGAACACCATTATAGTCCGGTCGAAAAAGAATGCCTAGCTCTTATGTTCGCTGTTCAGAAGACTCGGTATTATATCATTGGCCAAACTATTCATTTCATATCCCGGGTTAATCCTCTTCGGGTACTAATGAAGAAGCCTAGCACACTCAATTCTCGGCTGGCTACATGGGCCATTCTGCTAGCCCAATATGACATGGTATATGTTCCTCAAAAGTCTGTCAAAGGTCAAGCACTGGCAGATTTCTTAGCATCTCATCCTGTTGCGGAGACATCTAAGCTCTATGATGAAATTCCAGACGAGACATTGGAATCTAATATAATCTCCAAAGAATTTCCTACTTGGCGTCTATTCTTTGACGGTGCATCCAGGATTGGACCCAATGGTGTCATTGTCACAGGAGTTGGAGTTGTCCTTGTTTCTCCAGACGGGTCAGCTATTCAAAGAGCATACTCCCTATATGAGCCTTGCTCCAACAACATGGCAGAGTACAATGCTCTACTCATCGGCCTTCAGCTAGCTAAACAACTAGACGTCGAGTATCTTGAAGTTTATGGTGACTCCAAGATGGTTGTTAACCAGGTTAGAGGGACTTATGAAGTTTGTCATCAAGATCTAGTGCCTTACTTTGAAGCTGTAATCAATATGGCTACATCGTTCAAAGCCTTCTTCATCGAATATATACGCCGAGCTTGCAATACTGAGGCCGACGCTTTGGCCAATCTTGCAACAGTCTTAGCCATCCCTATCAAAAGACAGCAGGTGGTGGTCATCTCTAATCGAGAATTGTTATGCGTCGAAAACAATCGTAATATTGAGTTCAGTAATCTTACTGAAGTCAATGTTATCGATGAAGATTGGAGAACTCCCTTCATCGACTTCGTGGTCCATGATATACTCTCTGAAGATCCTAAGAAGGCCACGAGTATTCGACGATGGTCTCTACGATTCTACTACAACCAGACCACCAAAACTCTCTACCGGCGAACTTATGATAGCCTACTCTTACGCTGTCTTGCTGGAGATGAGGCGAAGCAAGTATTATGTGAAGCTCACGATGGTGTCTGTGGAGCACATCAACCCGGTCCTAAACTACAGGATCGCATCCGACGTATGGGTTATTACTGGCCCTCTATGGTATCTGATGCCATCGAATATGCGAGGAAATGTCGAGCTTGTCAAATCCACGTAGATTTCATTCATCAATCGTCGGAATTCCTTCATCCGACTGCTGCTTCCTGGCCTTTTGAAGCTTGGGGCATGGACATCATCGGTCCCATCAATCCTCCTTCTTCTAGAGGACATCGGTTCATACTGGCAATAACTAACTACTTCTCCAAGTGGGCCGAAGCTATACCATTGGCTGAAGTCAAGACCAGCAGTGTCATCAACTTCGTCAAACACCATGTCATCTATCGATTTGGTGTACCTCGAAGAATCATCCATGACAATGGACCTCAATTCATCAGTCAAAAGTTCATAAGGTTTTGTGATGATCACCGGATTGATAATGTTGCATCGACAGCCTACAATCCTGCTGCTAATGGATTAGCTGAAGCTTTCAACAAGACTATCATCAAGCTCCTCAAGAAGTTTGTGTCTACTAACAAACGAAACTGGAGTGAAAAGCTTGGGGAATGTCTTTGGGCCTATCGAACTACGGTCCGCAACCCTACAGGCTGTACACCCTTCTCTTTGGTGTATAGCTGTGAAGCAGTTCTACCTCTGGAACTTCAAATTCTGTCTTTGAGGATTGCCATTGCCAATGAACTCACGACAGAAAATAACGATCTTCTCCGACTCCAGGAATTAGAAGCGCTCGATGAGAAGCGGTTAATGGCTCAACAGCATATCGAGTTATACGAAGCCCGCATCTCAAAGACTTTCAACCGCAAAGTTAAAGTCGGAGCCTTTCAGAAAGGAGAGCTCGTTCTAACAGTCAGACGTCCTATGACTATAACTCACTCAAGCAAAGGCAAGTTCGATGCGAAGTAGGAAGGTCCATACATCGTGAGCAAAGTCTTCTCAAATGGAGCCTATCAACTCACAGAGCTAGATGGTCGAGTTGCAATGATGTCCATCAATGGCAAATTCCTCAAGAAATATTATGTATAAATGTAACAGACAATGATTGTAATTATCCGACAAGTTCATAAATAAAATTCAGTTTTATTTCATCTTGAATGATAGTACATAATATCAAGGAAGGTCACTATCATCCTTCTCATAATTGGGACGCGGACCACTGCCGTCCTTATCAAAGACATGATCAGCAAAAGAGTCGAGAACATTCTTGCTGGAACCCACCAGGAACTTGCAAGCAGCCATTCTCATAGCTTCTTCTTCTTCAGCCTTTCCTGGTTCGAGAAGGAAGTCCAAGATGTCCTTTGGCAGCTTGGGGGCAGATGAACCTTCACCCACTGTCATCTGCTGAGCCGACTTGTCTGGATGTTTTTCAGTCCCCGCTTCCACCTTCGGGACGATCTTAGCCTTCCTGGATGCATCTCCAGACGACATTTTTATGTTAAAAAGTGAACGTGACCATTTTATCTGATTTTCTGTTCTATTTATAGACAGAGCGTCGTAAGACTATGAAGCGACACATTCATCCAATGGTTCACCCATCCATCATCTGACGGTTTGTCCGTTCATTACATTCATTCCCTTTGACGGTTCATCCGTTTACACATCTATCCGACGGTTTACCCGTTCATTCCATCCACAATTATCCAATGGTTTACCCGTTCATTCATTATATTCATCCGACGGTTCGCCCGTTCATCATTCGACGGTTCGTCCGTTCACACATCCACTTGACGGTTCGCCCGTTCATCATTCGACGGTTCGTCCGTTCACACATTCACTTGACGGTTCACACATTCATCATTTGACGGCCTGTCCGTTCATTACATTCATCCCGACGATTCATTTTGTTCTCACATTTTGACGAATCATCCAGTTCGTTCTTATCAGCAATTTGTCATCTTTGATTAAGTTGTCTATTGAAATAATGATATTCAATAAATTATATTTGCCATGTCCATATTACCTCTGAGCAGATATAATTGAATATGATTATTTTCCATAATCAAAAAATATATCATGTCCTGTACCTCTGAATATATTTTCTATCTCTATTATTTATATCTGATAAGATATGCGATAAATAATAGAACCACAAAAAGTTATCTTTTATTGATCAAAATTCAAGACATTATTCATATTGCAAAACAAGAAAATACAAGATATTTGTATACTAAGTCGGAGGTGTCATCAGATTGGCAATCTGTTGCTTCAGAATTTATAGACGCTCTTCATGAGATTCCATCACTCTCTTCCTGGCTTCTTCCATCCCAGATTTTTCATTGAAGGTTGGCAGAGTTACCATTCGGCGAGTGATTTCAGCATTATGAGCCGTCGCATATTCATCCCTTTCTTGAGATAGAACATCGAGCTGTTGAATTGCAGTTTGATGTTGGATGACCTCGTCTACCAGTTCTTCCTGAAGACGGGCGATCTCTGCTTTCAATTCAGCAATTTTCTTTTCTTTTCTTTCAGCAACAGAGGTCACTGTTTCCACCTTGGAGTTGTATTCAGCAGATTTGATGGTGAAAGTATCCAAGAGAATTTGGAAGTTGACTCTCTCGACTGCAGCTTCTTGAGACATTCGTTCAAATTCGGCTTGTACTAAAAGCTCTACCTCTCCCTTACTCAGCTCTTTGTAACTCTTGACTGAGGTTTCTAGCTCATCTAATATATGATCAAGAAAAGTAGCCTGAGCCTCGTCTCCTTGATTACGGATGGCATTTACCAAGTAAGAGGTTGGACCTCTAACCGTGGAGAAATCGGCCTCTTCCTTCTCCATCACTCTATTTATTAAAGGCCCCAATGAATCAAAGAAGAACTTGGTAAATGATTTAATGACAAACTGATTGGTAGCCAAAGCACCAGGAGTAGCAGCTACTCCTATTGACGATAAAACGGCGGGACGTTCAGTCTCTTGCACTTGGACGGAGGGCTCTTTAAATAAAGGAGCTAAAGTCGAGCTAGTTGCTCCTCCCGGTTGTTCCTCTGCAAAAATAGATTGACTTTATCATTTTGTCTATTGTTTGCTATTGTTAAAGAAGATTAAAGGTGAAAGCAATCTTACCGTGGCTTGGTCCAATATCAGGCTTGTCATCTGTTGGAACATATTCCAGCCTAGCAGAAGTAGCCTCAGACATTACTGCCTGACTGCTGCCTGCTTCGAAGCCACATGACAAATGACGACTGCTACTAGCTATCATCGTTGCAAGCACTATATCTGTACACGCTGGAGGAGCTAGAGAAGATCCGAGTTCTGTATGGATAAGAATAAAATGTCAGCTATCAATCTATCTATTAAAAGAAGATTCTAATTTCATTCTATACCTTTGGGATCAATAGTAGGAGTTTCCTCCAAAGCCACTCCTTCATCTGCAATCTTCTCTGGAGGTACCGGCACCTCAGCATCCTTTTCAGGATTCAGGGTGTCATCAATAGCTCTGGGAGATGTCTGGACCTCAATGTCCTCTTCAGGATTTTGTGTCTCATCAACAGCCTCTGATGATGTGCTCTCTTCGCTTTCACTATCCTCAGGAGCTTCTTCGCTAGCATTTGCAGTGGCATGATCAGCATCTTCTTGATAACCGAAGTCACAATCATTTAATGCCTCGATCATTAGACGATCTTCCTCCTCGCGGGCTGTTTTCGGTGTAACAGGAAGATGAGTCGTTACTGCCGCTGGTAAAGGAGATCGTACAGCTTCCTCTTCTCTGGGCTCTGCAGCCTCTTCTCTCTGCTCAATTTCTTCTCTGGGCTCTGTAGCCTCTTTTCTCTGCTCAATTTCTTCTCTGGGTTCTGCCGCCTCCTCTCTCCGTTCAGTTTTCTCTCTCTGCTCTGGACTAAGCTCAGAGGCGGAAGTAGAAGATGACATAGTAATTCCCGCTGCAGCATTCACCACTATAGAAGATAATATTTGCCTTGGAGGAGAGACTGTTCTTTTTCTTCGTCTGTGGGCCAATTTTTTTCTATGCAGAGGCCTCTCAGGACTCTCTACATTTACTACCTCGACCTATTTCTGAATAGAGGTCGGCGTAGCTGCTTTTTCTCGGGCTGATTCAGCCAATTGTCGGGATTGTGATCTAGTAGTGACCTTCTCTGATGATGGTTCCAAGATCAACTTCTTCTTCGCGACTGGAGAAGAAGGTTCTTCTCTCATTCTCTTCTTCTCCTTGGCCGGAGACTTAACCACTTTCAGAGAAATTCTCAGTGGTTGATTTACTTCCTCAGGGAAGTTTACTTCTCTAGAAGCTTCTAATAGATCATCTACCGGTTCATGTTGTTCGTCATTTGCTGGAGCTAAAGTAGCAGTGGCCCCTTTCTTCAGACGTGTCGCTGTTGCGAAGCTATCAATCAGACTAAAATTCTCAGCAAATGTATTGGCAGCTGTGTGGAACAATGAATATGTGTACAGCATTCTTGGGCTATTATCATTCTTGTTAGGCATCGAGAATACTGTCCTAGTGTCTCGAGCAATGTAGTAGGCCCATGCTCTCGCACCATCAATTAGGTACCCCTTTCCTTGTAGGCAAGTTATTGCGTTGCCCACATGGAATTGGTCATAACCAAATTGACGAACGAAGCGACTCGGCAGATATGGTTCAAGGTAGCATTCCTCTTCAAATCTGTATACCAAATGTGATGGTCTAATCGCCTTCAGCCAGTCAAAAGCTACTCGGCCCAGTGGCTGCCTCCCCAGATCAACCATATTTGTCGCCATGAACTCATAAGCAGCTGGAGGAGCGAAGCTATAAAAGTTCCATCCTTTGCCAAGATTGAGGGCATGTCTGCAGTCCTTCAGACTAACGTACACCCACTTGCTTCGGGAGAATCTACGCAGAAAGCTGCCGCTAACTGCCCCCATGTCGGGGTTCATCAGAGATGGATGATGCAGAAGCAACCATCCGAATAGATAGGTGTAGGGCAACTCCAGTCTTGGGAAGTTCCCTTTCTCACCCTTCCACTTGATCATTGAGTCGACATACAGACGAAGACCTGTATTTATTCTACAGGTCATCGCTGATAACAAATCCATCCGGTAGCCGAAGACTAACCGGACGGCAGCGAAGAGTACGCCGCGGTGGAAGCGGTCCACGGCGCTTGCCCCAGGTACAACAAATCGGCGGAGCCAGTATGTCAAAAATCCTGCCAGCTGAGCCTCTTTAGACATGGACCTGTAGCCCATTCTTATAAAGCTTTCAACAAAATCTCCGGGCTTGAGCGGAGGATATTGGTGTTCATCAGTAACTATGATATCCATTCTCTTATTTTCTTCCATCAGCTTTATCACTTCACTGTTGCTGAGAGGTTGAAAGAAGGTTGGGTTGCAGGAGTCAAGATCTTTGGTCTTCTTCTCAACGATATGGTTAAGAAAAAGATAAGGTAACCATTTGGAGGAATAACATGTGCCAGAGGAGCCGCTCTGGTAATACAGGGAGCATATATTATAATAGCACAATAATTCATCTAAAACTGCTACTATTTCTGGATTTTCCCGACGCAATCTATCTAACTCGTCGTTTGTGGGAACATACTCCTCATAAGGACAGTCTTCCGTTGGTAGGCATGAGATATACTTCATCTCTTGGAGCGCCAATCCCATCTCCCCGCAGGGCGTCATGAACGTCCATGTCATATAGTTATACCTCTCTGCCAGAGCTAGAAACAGATGAAGGTTTGGATGGAAGCCATACACGGTAGCATATACCGCGTCATAAAGCTCGATCTCTCTAAGTTTATCTTCAAACTGAGCCAATGCCCAGTTGGCTATACAGTTCCACCTCCTGTTTTTCGGGTTTACCAAACCGGTCAGCCGGATGTCTTGATCAGGATATCTGCCCTCCGCCTTTGCATACTCGTTAGCAAAAATTGGTGTCTTTACTGGCAGCAACAAAGACGAGTTCTCAGGAGGGATACAACCTGGATTCAACCCTCTTAGTAGAGTGTTGTGTCGCTCAGAAGAGCTATAGAACATGTCCCTATTGTTCGGGCTTTTCTTGACACAGATTTTTCCTGTCCGTGCATGTTGAAGGGGAGTAATGTCCCAATCCATCCTCCTAGGATGGCTTGCATGAGCATATCGTGCTAGAGGGAGGAATCTAGCTATGACTGGTAACTGGATCATTTTCTCCTTCCTTTGGAAAGTTCTCGACTCAACTCGGGGTCTAGGTTGAGAACTTCTGTCAATGGCTTCACCGAAGAGGAACATAGGCTTCTTGTAAAACCCCTAAAATTCTACTATTTTTTTATTTAAATTTTGGTACCGATTTGAAATTTTATTATTATACGTCGCCTAGTCGTATTGTACGTCGCGTACGAAATTTTTATTTTTCGTAATTGCTCGACGAGTGCGAATATGTGCGAGCGTACATATTTTTAGAAAATTGTTTTTCTATTTTCAAAGTGATATATGTAAATATTTATTTTTGTCATTATACAAAATTTCTAAGTTTGTTATTTTAAGCTTTTTTTTCTAACATTTACTAATAATAAATTATATTTCATTGTATACTAGAAAAACATAATTTTGTATAAATATTATGCATACATATCTCATAATCAATTATTAGTTTATTTTTAAATAATAAAATAATTTTCAAAATTATTAATATAGTATTTTTTGAAAACATATTTTAAAATTTTGTGACAATTTAAATTTTGAGTTGATTTTATGGAATGATTTAAATAAATAAAGTAATATCTATATTTGATATTGATTTGCTTTTAAACTAAAAAGAATTAAATTTGATTTAAATTGGATTCGTATTTGGATTTGGATTTGGATGTTGATTGATTTAAATTAAATTACGAGTTATCTATTTTTGGGTTTTAAATCTTCTCCTAATCCTATCCAAATGGGAATTCCCACATCCTATAAATAGGCAGGTACTCCTTCATAATTCGCAATCACAACCACAATGTGTATCGTGTCTGTGCCCTTCCATATCCACTATTCCCCCAGTACATGTACATTATCTCTCTTCACGTCCGACAATTCTGGACGCACCTCCACGCCACCACCACCGTGTCGGACACACCCGACATGGCCATACCTACCAAATCCTAACCTAACCACAACCGCCGTTACTACCCTCATCCAGACAACATCACCACGCCCATCACCGTCAACTCCCTGCCGTCCCTACCGCCACCACCACCATTACAACACCTGCAGCCCCGCCTACCCTTCCGTCAGGCCGAACCTCGCCACTCTTGCTCGACCCACTCCACCTCCTCTACCATCACCGACTCCGACCGCCCAGAACACCGAGGCAACCATCATCGTCATCATCCATCACCGACCCCAAAATATACCACTGCCACCAAAACCGACCCACCCCCGGCCATAATCGTCGCCGCACCAAAATCCCATCACCAAACAAATTCCCCAAAAATAAACACACAGAACCCTCACCTGAACACCAGCGAGCGCCATCCTCGTCGAGACCGCCGCGTGCCGCCCAGACGCATCGGACAGGCCCGTCTACTCGCCGGGCCGTGGCCGACCATGGCATGGCCAACCGACCGGCCTCCTCACCGTCGTACGCTGCGCCCCACCGAGATCCAGCCGCTGAGGCTCTCCGCCGCGCCATGCCAGACGGCCACTGGCGCCTATCCGCCACCGATGAAGAACCGTAGCCTTCCCCTCCGCCGCGGATCTCGGACCGAGCTACCCCAGGTGAGACGCCCTTCGCTAGATCGTACCGCCGTGAGCACCCCGTGGCCGGCTCCCTCCAACTCCGCCGACAGGAGCACCGCCAAACCCCATCTCCGCCTCCGCTCCCTAGTGCCGGAGATCCCGCACCGCCGGCCACCCTCACACGCCGCACCGCCCTCCGCACTCAGCTCGTCCGCCCTCTCCCTCTTACATCGACTTCCTTCCCCAGCCAGGGACAGCCTCGCCGGAGCTTCTACGGTTTGCCCCTTCTCTTCGCTCCGCCGCAGCGCCGTCGTCTCCACCATCAACGCCATCCTGGCCTTGTCTTGGCCGCCCGCCGCCGTGAGATCCCGCGCGCCACTGCACTGTGCCGTCCGATGCGCTAAGCCGTGCCGCTCCTCCTCCCAGTCAGAACCCCCGCCTTGGCCGACTCTTCAGAGCTTCCTCCGCCGCGCGCCAGTCTCCGGCGCCGCCCTCGCCCAGCCAACCCCGGTGAGACCCATTTCCCCTCTCTCTCTCTCTCTTCTGTGCAGTAGGAACTTTGGGAATGAAGAATAGTTTTAGGATTTTTATTTATCTTATATTATGATTATTATTATCATTTATTATTATTATCAGTATTAGTTTTATTATTAGATATTACCATTATATATTAAGGTTAGTATTATTATTATTATTATTATCATTAATATTATTATTATTATAATTATAATTATTACTGTTATTATTTTATCATTATTATTATCTTTAAAATTTTGTGCTGGAAAGAAATATATAATAAATTCTAAATTTTGTAACAAAAATATTTTGTCTTTACATCGATTCCCTAACATGTAGGAACTCTCAAAATATTATTATATTACTATTTTTATCGCCAAGCTATGTATTTTCATCAACCATAACAAAAATGATTTTTTTGTTTCAAAATATTTACTTAAAATGATTTTTAGTAATAAACCACATATTTTACCTAGAAAACTTATTTTGATAAAATTATTATAGCCTAAAATAAATTTCGATACTTCGAGTATTTAAATAGACATACATTGGACTAATAGAAAGGTGTTTTTTTCCAAAACTGTATAAGGTAATTTCAAGTAATTACTTAAACTTATAAATAGTTTTCTAAATTAGTATATGTATCCACCCCCACAATTTCTTTTCGACTATCGCCATTATTCATGACTGATCACATGTTCCTATTTTATCGCGATTTTGGACCATTACATCAACCCCGGCCATCGTACTATTCAGAACTTGTCAGAGCACCGCATCACACCAGGCGTAACACCAGGCAAGACACCTTGCCTTTACTGTTTAAATTTTTTGCTCAATATCATGCATGCTTTTTCTTTAGGTTGTTCTTTCAAAATTATATATATATATATGCAAATTATTATATTTTATGCAATTAGCTTAGAGTTAAGGGACCACCGCATGTTTAGTATATCTCATAAACTGTCACGATGTGCCACGAGTTGTGTGTGAGTTGTGAGTCGCATATAGCTTCGGACTTGCGTATCGACCGTACATCGGTGCGTAAAGGCCGTACGTCAGGATGCAACTGCTAATAGATTTTTTGTAGAAGACTTGGCAGTTATTAAGGATTAAATATTGTCGTAGATGCGACGCATGTATAGTATCATGGGGAGGGGAAAGACAGTCATTAGCGTAGGGGCTACATGTTCAGTACACACATAGATTTGGGCCGATGGTGTCTCGGATGAGCGCTACTTACTGCCCAGGGGCCGATAGTTCTCATATGAGAACTACTTTCTGCCCATAGTCGATAGTGCCTCTTATGAGCGCTACCTACTGCTACTCTCTCTCCATCTATGCTGAACACCTAAGCTCCATGCGCAGAACATTGTCTTCACAAAGTATATATCACATAGAATGGTTAGGAACCTTACGCATGTATATTTTCTATTGAGCTCTTACTATTCAGTTTTTGGCATGATATTATGTGTCTTGTTACGTCCCTCTGAGGACCTGGTTTTTCCCCAGGTGTGTGTTTTCATGATTTCTTGCAGGTGCTCTAGCTAAGGCCATGACTTGCGCTCTATTCCGTCGTGATGATTACTCTTGGATTCGTCACTTGCTCTCGCTTGCTAAATTCTTTCCTTGTATATTTTTCCATATTTAATTTGGTTGGTAGTGGACTTTGTCTCTGCCCAACTGTTGTGTACATGACAAACTTGAAGTTGCTTTTGTATTATTATTTATCTTTGTGGATGAGATTTAGTGTCTTGGCTTTCTACATTTACAGCTTATGTATATATACGAGTCGTATATTTACTCGTATGTATACAGCTGGCATGATACGTATCTAGTCTCAAGTATTTGGGACTGGGGCGTTACATATTTTTGTGGTGTCCCATGCAGGTCGAGTTTGCCGTTTCGGTTACATGACTGTACCGAACGGGCCTGCAATATAGGATTAGAGTCTAGAATCTCATCCACCTACTTGACATCCTTTCTTGACTTCAAATTTCGAACTCTCGTTCGACCTCCTTGAATTGCATCTTGCTTGACTCCTTCTACCGTAAATTTCTTAGTTTCGTGCTTAGTAAGATGACTACACTAGCATATGCCCATAGGTTAAACACATGGCTAGATAGATTGCATTGACAATTAATATCCATTGAGGTTATATTTGAGTATAAAGACATTTATATTTTTTCTAGAGATATGATCATAAGGATTAGTTAATTCCAAGTTGGGTAGTAGCATATTACCGCCATCAAAGGATAGTTGAAATTTTACTTTAAATTTACAAGGTGGTATACACAAGAGGATAGCTAGATCAAGAAAGCAAATTTTTATGAATTTTGAAATTGTGAAATAGTTAGGATTTAAGTTTTATATTATGACACTTGATTTACGGTTAACATAAGTTTGGATTGTAATATGATAGAGTTTATCTCGAGATTATTTAAAGAGTTTAAATTATTATTTTCTAGACGACTAGAGAAATGAAAGTTTAGAAGGGAGAGAACTTGAGGTTTTAAATTGCGCGTACGATTTATAAAGTTTATTAAATTTTGAAGAGATGAAAAAAAAAAATTATTTTTGGAAGATATCGACTTTGAAGGAAAATTTTAAATTTCAAATTTTGTCATATGATCTATGATTTATAGAGTTATTTAAATTTCGAGTTTAAAGCCTTGATTATGGATATTTAAATTTTAGTAAAAAAAATGTTCATTTGCGATATACAAGGACTATTTCGAGATTGATTAGAGATTAAATTAAACTTGACAGTCTAAGATAATTGATAATTGTGGCGGAGTATCTTGAAAATTTTATTGAGAAACTTCGAGGAACTTGAAATTTAGATTAAATCGTATTGCTAGAGGACCAAGAAGCAAGGAAGGCCACCCTAGTGAGATAGAAGTAATGTACATTAGATTGCCATGCCACCTATGATTATGATATTGCATATACCCAAGTATAGTTAGTCATCGACCAAACCGATGAACACATCTTTTTACCTACTCGACCTTCCCTCAATTCTAGATCTTTTGTCATGACCATCTAATCATTTGAAACTTGAGAAATGATTAGATTGTTCCTTGATCATACACCATCTAAGCAGCTATCATATCCCTAGAAACTGTACTCCTAATTTATTTTACCTTGATTTGTTAGAATCTAAGTTATCTTTATTTCATGCTTTAGCTCGGTCATTTATTTGGTTCGTTAACCATTATCTCATGAACTCCCACTTTCTATTTTAATTTCTTTTGTGTCCCTATCGTGACTTTGATATTTGGAGCACAACACTAGACTTTTTCTTCCCACAACTTTTATATGTAAGACCTAGACGAGCCGACCTTCATGTAGGTATATCACATGCCACTAAAACACGTCTCCTTGTACTCTAATTTCATAGTACGACTTTCGGGTCAAAATGACTGGACTCTAATTCCTACCGTGAAACCAATATACTTTAAACTATAGATGAGACTCGACCTCGACTCCATTCTTTCGACCCGATATACGATTTTGTTCTACTAAATTCCTTACATGCTTAAATCTTGATTGTTGGACCTATCACACCATTAGTTTAATTCTTGTAAGCTGAGTAGAATATCTCACGACCAAAACAATATTTTGTGGACCACATTGATAGGTTCACTTGGACCATAGAATGCAGTAGACCCTAACTTATCTAGTCAACCAAGCCGACTGCATAGGTCCAAATTTCGGGCGGAACTTAGATTTTATAAGATCTTGGACTAATTGATTTTTCATCTTTACCCTTTACTTATTATTTTATTTTCCTATGATGCTAAAATAGCTTAGTTTTGCAAGCGTATTCTTTATCAAGCTTGATCATGACATATGTTTTATTGGGTCGCTCCCACTAACATATTGTCTAATCAGAACCGGTACATAATGGTCTGATCAACCAAGTGCACTTTGGTTTGCTTTTATCTATCGTTCTACGTGGGTGGAGACATAGCTAAACTTGTCCTTTAGAAGTCCCATCCACGACTACCTTGAAAATTCCTTTTGAAATTATTCGGTCGCCCTTGAATCACGTATTTGTATTCGATAACGCCTCCTTCGAACTCTATATTGCTTTCGTCTTCCACCTATTTTAGAAGGACGAAATCCCTCATGCCGAGTATCCCCTTTAGTTGTCCGATCACTTATGACCACTGTAATTAGCTATTACCAACCCGTGGCTATATCCTCATCCTAAAACTATTTGTCTTTTCCTTTGATTCTAAACCTACCATCGTGACCTACTAAATGCTTGTTTATGTTAAGGCGTTATTTCTTTGCCTCGCCCGAAGACTGGTCATACCCCTTGTACCTTCTCACCCCCCTACTAATCCTTAATTTTGAGGACGAAATTCTTTTAAGTTGGGTAGGATGTAAAACCCCTAAAATTCTACTATTTTTTTATTTAAATTTTGGTACCAATTTAAAATTTTATTATTATATGTCGCGTAGTCGTATTGTACGTCGCGTACGAAATTTTTATTTTTCGTAATTGCTCGACGAGTGCGAATATGTGCGAGCGTACATATTTTTAGAAAATCGTTTTTCTATTTTCAAAGTGATATATGTAAATATTTATTTTTGTCATTATACAAAATTTCTAAGTTTGTTATTTTAAGCTTTTTTTTTCTAACATTTACTAATAATAAATTATATTTCATTGTATACAAGAAAAACATAATTTCGTATAAATAATTATGCATACATATCTCATAATCAATTATTAGTTTATTTTTAAATAATAAAATAATTTTTGAAATTATTAATATAGTATTTTTTGAAAACATATTTTAAAATTTTGTGACAATTTAAATTTTGAGTTGATTTTATGGAATGATTTAAATAAATAAAGTAATAACTATATTTGATATTGATTTGATTTTAAACTAAAAAGAATTAAATTTGATTTAAATTGGATTCGTATTTGGATTTGGATTTGGATGTTGATTGATTTAAATTAAATTACGAGTTATCTATTTTTGGGTTTTAAATCTTCTCCTAATCCTATCCAAATGGGAATTCCCACATCCTATAAATAGGCAGGTACTCCTCCATAATTCGCAATCACAACCACAATGTGTATCGTGTCTGTGCCCTTCCATATCCACTTTTCCTCCAGTACATGTACATTATCTCTCTTCACGTCCGACAATTTCGGACGCACCTCCACGCCACCACCACCGTGTCGGACACACCCGACATGGCCATACCTACCAAATCCTAACCTAACCACAACCGCCGTTACCACCCTCATCCAGACAACATCACCACGCCCATCACCGTCAACTCCCTGCCGTCCCTACCGCCACCACCACCATTACAACACCTGCAGCCCCGCCTACCCTTCCGCCAGGCCGGACCTCGCCACTCTTGCTCGACCCACTCCACCTCCTCTACCATCACCGACTCCGACCGCCCAGAACACCGAGGCAACCATCATCGTCATCATCCATCACCGACCCCAAAATATACCACTGCCACCAACACCGACCCACCCCCGGCCATAATCATCGCCGCACCAAAATCCCATCACCAAACAAATTCCCCAAAAATAAACACACAGAACCCTCACCTGAACACCAGCGAGCGCCATCCTCGTCGAGACCGCCGCGTGCTGCCCAGACGCGTCGGACAGGCCCCTCTACTCGCGGGGCCGTGGCCGACCATGGCATGGCCAACCGACCGGCCTCCTCACCGTCATACGCCGCGTCCCGCAGAGATCCAGCCGCCGAGGCTCTCCGCCGCGCCATGCCCGACGGCCACTGGCGCCCATCCGCCACCGATGAAGAACCGTAGCCTTCCCCTCCACCGCGGATCTCGGACCGAGCCACCCCAGGTGAGCCGCCCTTCGCGAGATCGTGCCGCCGTGAGCACCCCGCGGCCGGCTCCCTCCAGCTCCGGCGACAGGAGCACCGCCAAACCCCATCTCCGCCTCCGCTCCCTAGCGCCGGAGATCCCGCACCGCCGGCCACCCTCGCACGCCGTACCGCCCTCCGCACTCAGCTCGCCCGCCCTCTCCCTCTCACTTCGACTTCCTTCCCCAGCCAGGGACAGCCTCGCCGGAGCTTCTCCGGTTTGTCCCTTCTCTCCGCTCCGTCGCAGCACCGCCGTCTCCACCATCAACGCCATCCTGGCCTTGTCTTGGCCGCCCGCCTCCGTGAGATCCCGCGTGCCACTGCACTGCGCCGCCCGACGCGCTAAGCCGCACCGCTCCTCCTCCCAGTCAGAACCCCCGCGCGCCAGTCTCCGGCGCCGCCCTCTCCCAGCCAACCCCGGTGAGACCCATTTCCCCTCTCTCTCTCTTCTGTGCAGTAGGAACTTTGGGAATGAAGAATAGTTTTAGGATTTTTATTTATCTTGTATTATGATTATTATTATCATTTATTATTATTATCAGTATTAGTTTTATTATTAGATATTACTGTTATATATTAAGGTTAGTATTATTATTATTATTATCATTAATATTATTATTATTATTATTATTATTATTATTATTATTATTATTATTATTACTGTTATTATTTTATCATTATTATTATCTTTAAAATTTTGTGTTGCAAAGAAATATATAATAAATTCTAAATTTTGTAACAAAAATATTTTGCCTTTACATCGATTCCCCAACATGTAGGAACTCTCAAAATATTATTATATTACTATTTTTGTCGCCAAGCTATGTATTTTCATCAACCGTAACAAAAATGATTTTTTTTGTTTTAAAATATTTACTTAAAATAATTTTTAGTAATAAACCACATATTTTACCTAGAAAACTTATTTTGATAAAATTATTGTAGCCTAAAATAAATTTCGATACTTCGAGTATTTAAATAGACATATATTGGACTAATAGAAAGGTGTTTTTTTCCAAAACTGTATAAGGTAATTTCAAGTAATTACTTAAACTTATAAATAGTTTTCTAAATTAGTATATGTATCCACCCCCATAATTTCTTTTCGACTATCGCCATTATTCATGACTGATCACATGTTCCTATTTTCTCGCGATTTTGGACCACTACATCAACCCCGGCCATCGTACTATTCAGAACTTGTCAGAGCACCGCATCACACCAGGCGTAACACCAGGCAAGACACCTTGCCTTTACTGTTTAAATTTTCTGCTCAATATCATGCATGCTTTTTCTTTTGGATGTTCTTTCAGAACTGTATATATAAATATGCAAATTATTATATTTTATGCAATTGGCTTAGAGTTAAGGGACCATCGCATGTTTATTATATCTCATAAACTGTCACGATGTGCCACGGGTTGTGTGTGAGTTGTGAGTCGCATATAGCTTCGGACTTGCGTATCGACCGTACATCGGTGCGTAAAGGCCGTACGTTAGGATGCAACTGCTAATAGATATTTTGTAGAAGACTTGGCAGTTATTAAGGATTAAACATTGTCGCAGAGGCGACGCATGTATAGTATCATGGGGAGGGGGGAAGACAGTCATTAGCGTAGGGGCTACATGTTCAGTACACACATAGATTTGGGCCGATAGTGTCTCGGATGAGCGCTACTTACTGCCCCGGGGCCGATAGTTCTCATATGAGAACTACTTTCTGCCCATAGTCGATAGTGCCTCTTATGAGCGCTACCTACTACTACTCTCTCTTCATCTATGCTGAACACCTAAGCTCCTGCGTAGAACATTGTCTTCTCAAAGTATATATCACATAGAATGGTTAGGAACCTTATGCATGTATATTTTCTATTGAGCTCTTACTATTCAGTTTTTAGCATGATATTATGTGTCTTGTTACGTCCCTCTGAGGACCTGGTTTTTCTCCTGGTGTGTGTTTTCGTGATTTCTTGTAGGTGCTCTAGCTAAGGCCATGACTTGCGCTCTATTCCGTCGTGATGATTACTCTTGGATTCGTCACTTGCTCTCGCTTGCTAAATTCTTTCCTTGTATATTTTTCCATATTTAATTTGGTTGGTAGTGGACTTTGTCTCTGCCCAACTGTTGTGTACATGACAAACTCGAAGTTGCTTTTGTATTATTATTTATCTTTGTGGATGAGATTTAGTGTCTTGGCTTTCTACATTTACAGCTTATGTATATATACGAGTCGTATATTTACTCGTATGTATACAGCTGGCATGATACGTATCTAGTCTCAAGTATTTGGGACTGGGGCGTTACACTTCTTGTGGGTGACAGCGTCAGTAGACTGCAACGGCTGCCCATTCATCAGACTTAACAAGGTCGCATTGTCCTATGCTATCAAGATAGCTTGGCGAGATGATGGAAGGGCATATTGTGGGAAGAGCACATGGGATAAGTCTTTTTTGAATTCTGGCTCAGCTAAAGTTCCTGTGAAGATTTCATAATTCGGGTCCTCTCTGGTATCAACTGCATCAAACAGAAAAAACAAAATTTAGTACAAGTCAAGTCAGAGATTATGTCATCAGATTGCGCGAACATCAGATTGTGCAAGCATCAGATTGCGCTGATAAAGCTTGCACAAGCATCAGATTGCGCTGACAAGCTTGCACAAATCAGCCGATTGCGCTGATTTTTGCCAGCGTAATTCAACCGATTACGCGAGAAGATATTCTTCATAAAAATGAAGAATAATGGGTTCGTACAACCAAAACCCTAAATAGGGTGGTGCAGTATGATCACATCTCTAAAAAGAGATGGATTTTAAGATTCAGTAAAGTCGAAAACCCTAAAAAGGGTTTTCGATCGGGTTGTCTACCTCGCAAAGCAGGGTGCGCAGCTTCGTGTCGGGAAGGGCACGGCACAACCCGAGCCGAAGACTCGGCGGGGGACTTGCCCTTGTCGGCGGCAGAGGAGCGCTTGGGAGCCATGAAGTCGACGGGGAAGAAAGAGTGAAGTCGGAGTAGGCTCGGGGATTTCTCTCTCTCAAGCACAATGAAAACAAGTAAAGATTAATATGAAGGACGAAGGGAACTATTTATAGTTTTTCAAAGAGCAACGGCCATCTCAGATTGCGCCGAATAAATAGGGGTAATCCCTCCGATTGCGCAGACAGCATCATCACGTGCGCAACTTGATTGAAAATTCAAAATTCAAAGTATTTCGAAATTTTGAATAAATTCAACTTTCGAAAACTTTGAAGGGGGTCTTGTAGGTCCTAAAAAATCAAGTTGTACCCATCAACAAAGTCATGAAAATCAAGAAATACATCTTTCAAATGAATTACGCAGAAGTCAGATTGTGCATCCTCCAGATTGCGCAGACTGGACTGTGCACACTCTCAAGTGCGCAAGCTGACGTGGCCATGTCATCATTACCTGACACAATCAAATCTTCTGACAACTGACAGCACAAAGAACGAGGAGACTGTTCGTTTATTGTGCCGCACAGCGCTCGAGGACAGCTGTACATGCAGCGCAATCTGTCTGCAGCTCGGTCCATCTCAGCGCCGTCCATCCTAGCGTGTCACGACCCGCTACCCAAATTGTTGGGCCAGGCCGAGTCATGCCCAGCCTACATTAAGATAAAACGTAGTAAGCTGTTCTAAAGACAACAGGATAAGACTAAATGTGCTAACAGTTCTATAAGTGAAATAAAGTCATAAATGCTCCAAACACAAAAGTCGTCTCATATAGAAATAAGTCCAAAGTACAAGTGATCTGAAATATAAAACTGGATACATGTCCAGTTACAAAATATGTAGCCTAATACATGACTACACTAAATATCCCAAACAGCTAAGCAAACTAGACGAGTCTCCCCGCAGGAACATCCTCGTATGGCAAAGCCGGGTCCTCGGCAGTATCTCCATAATATGTATCGCAGAGTAACTCCTCCTCAGTAAGGACACCTACAACGTTATCCTGTCAGGACGGGAGCAAGTACTGAATCTAACAAACTAGCATATGAAACATGGAAATGAACATGAGAGGAATAACTGGAAACATGGCATCACATAGTCTATCATGGCAAGGACACATATGTCATAGAGACAGATGTATATGTAATGTTTAAAACTGTAGCAGGTACGTGATCGGTCAATAGGTGTACAATATACTGAGGCACAATATAAATAAAATGTACATACGTACAAGTGCACAAGCATAGGTGTACATCCGTACAGAAATGCGGGATAATGGCCTACGGCGCAGTATCATATAGAATAAACTTTGCTCGGTACGATAATGGGGGCATGATCACGTACACTACTATCAGTTTCCCCATAACCCATATTCTCATCATGTGAGAGATACATCAAGACTGTTCTAAGCATGGTAGTAACTGAAAGTACAACATGTGAAGTTTTAACTTGCTACCCCAAGGATCAACATTTAACATGGTGGGATTTGCAGTTCATTTATGTGACAATATGTAAAGTTCGTAGAAAGTACTTGCCTCTAGCAAAGCAAAGCAAAGCAAAACAAGCTGCGATAAAAGTGCTATGGATGTTCGGTAACTCGTCACTGTAGAAATAAATGCAATAACTTAGTTTTTACACTAAGCTAAAATGCTAAGACACAAATTGGTGCGACACGACTTGTGACTGGACACCTAGCCAAAATGATGATTTTAGCATAGGAGACCAATGTGGGGTGATACTCTACTTTAACTATCTTTCTAGGGTCTTTACACTAGTGAGGGGTGAGGTTCAACACGGCTAAAACTCAAAATAACACAAAAAGTTACAAGTCGTAATTAATCAATAAATAAATCAAATGATCATTGTGTTCTAATAATTTTTGAGATAGACAAAAAGCCTAGTTTTACTTAAAGTAAAGTACCAAAATGATCCTAGTTAATCATAGAAATTTATTATAATTTTTCTGGAATTTATTAACCAGTACAAATATTTTATAAAAATCAGTTTTCCTAAGTATACAGAAAATGAGTTTTGGTTCCATAAGCCAAACTAGTGGCAAAACAGTAATTTAAATACTATAAAAATTATAATAAATTAGCTAACTTAACATAGTATCTAAATACTATTTTTCCAGAATTTTAGAAGTACTTTAAGTATTTTTAGAAATCCAAAAATAGCATTGCACACAATTGAAATTAAATAATTAATTATCTGCGTATTTTGTCCATGTATATAATTTGAACCAAAGTTCAAATACAGGACCCAAGGCCATGAATCAAGTCCAATATGACTTGTACAGGTCTTGAATGTGTGAAAACGCATTTGGGCCCAAAAACCCATGCTAGGCTTGGACACCAAATGGTTGCAGTAATTTAAATACACTAAAAATACAATTTAGTAAAAGTGCAAAAATAATATTAATATTTTAATAAGGTAAAATTATACAAAATGAATATATACATACATATGTTGAAAGTACATATATATTTATATATATATATAATAAAATTTCTAATTATAAAGTATATATAGACACTAATATTGTATACATATATAGTATAAATATATATACATATGAAGGTATATACATATATACATATATGTATATAAATACAAATATATATATATATATATAAATTTACTAAGTATAAATATATATATAAAAATACTGTATTTATACAGTATATAACTATATATATATATATATACAAATACATATATATATATATATATATATATATATATATATATATATATATATATATATATATAAATATATATATATATATATATATATATATGTATATATATATATAACAAAAAGAAAAAGAAACAAAACAAACACAAACAGAGGGCTCGAACTCGACCCTCTGTTAGAGGGTGAAGACTTAGAGCCCCACCCGCTGGCCAGTGGGCCTGAGCGGGCTTACTGTTAGGGTGGGGCTCGAGTTATTTTTATTTAGGTTTTAGTTGTTAAAAACAGTAACACGAAATATCGCTCTGTGTCCTGACAGTTTGGGGCACAGAGTCTGCGTGTCCGTGCTATGCACGACACGCACGAGCATCGATTTACGTGTCCAAGCTTACCAAAAGAACACCCGTGTCCTGGCGAGTCACCCATGCTAAATCGAGACACAAATAGACACGAAGACAAACTGACACGTACGTGTCCGGCTAGTCGGAGGGGTTTGAGAGTGCTGGCCGGCGGAGTAGGCGTCGGGGCGGTGGCGGAGTAGGGGCGATCGACTCAGCTCGCTGCGGCGAACTCGTCGACGGCGGTTGGGGGCTGTGAGGGTCGACGGTGAGGCTGGGAGAGGCTCGCCGGAGCTAGGGTTAGGGTTTTGAGTCATCGGGGAAGAAAGGGGGGCTGTGAGCGGTCGTGGAGGTGATGGTCGAGCTGAGGGGAGAGAGGGGGTTATTTATAGGGGGGTTGAGTCGGTCCTAGGTCGGTTGGGCGGCCAAAAATAGCGGGGGCAGGTCGGTCGTCGGGCAGTCTGGTCGTCGGGGGTGGGTAGTTTAGGGTTTTGCGTTTAGGCCCCTATAGTTTAGGAAATAACACATAGGTCCTAGCAGTTGTCAAATGCAAATATAATTTGCATTCCACACTTAAAAACAATTAAGTAATTATAAACTGATATTAAAACAATTCTAATTATTACAAAACTATATTAAAACAATTTAGAAAATTACAAATCAATATTTTAGTATTAAAAACTCATTTAAAAATTATTTAAAATTCTAGAAAAATTTCTAAAAATCCTAATAATTATTTTAAGGCTAAAAATGACATTAATAATTAATTAACACTAATTTAACTAAAATTTGAAAAACAGGGGCTTACAAGTCTTTCCTCTTGAAAAATTTCGTCCTCGAAATTCACAAAGATTGAAGACCCTACAATATTCTATCATAGCAAGCAATGCAACAAAATGACTAAGGCTGCGATCGAAACTAACCTCTAAGGTATCAAGCGGGAACGGGTGGTTCCCTCGCAGCGGTTGGATCGAACAAGTAAGGGTATTTCTCCCTCATGTCCGACTCCCTCTCCCAAGTAGATTCACCTGGGGAGTGACGGCTCCAAGCTACTCGTACTAGGAGTATAACCTTGTTCCTCAGCCTCTTCTCTCTCATGTCTAACATCTCCACTGGCTGCTCAGAAACTGTAAGGCTCGGTCCGACCTCCAACTCTGAATGATCTAGCACATGACTGGGGTCTGGAACATTTCTCCTCAGCTGAGATACGTGAAAGATATCGTGAACTCCTGCTAGGTTGGGTGGAAGTGCAACCCTGTAAGCTACCTCTCCAATCCTGCCAAGTATCTCGAATGGCCCGATGTATCTGGGGCTCAGCTTCCCTCCTCGTCCGAACCGGATCGTCCCTCCAGTAGGTGATATCTTTACTAGCACCATATCACCGTCTGCGAACTCCATCGGCCTGCGACTAGCATCAGCCCAGTGTTTCTGCCTATCCTGAGCTACTCTGAGCCTGTCTCTGATCATCCCGACTTTCTCTGCTGCATCCGTGATCATCTCTGGCCCAAGCATAACTCTGTCTCCGACATCATCCCAAAAGAGCGGTGTGCGGTATCGCCGTCCATATAGCGCCTCGAAAGGAGACATACCGATACTGGCTTGGTAGTTGTTGTTGTATGAAAACTCTACCAAGTGCAGATGGCTCTTCCATGATCCTCCGAAGTCCAGCACGCAGGTCCTCAGCATATCCTCCAGTGTCTGTATCGTCCTCTCGGACTGCCCATCTATCTGCGGGTGGTATGTCGTACTGAACTTGAGCCTACTGCCCAACTCCTCCAGCAAGCTCCTCCAGTAGTGGAATGTAAATCTGCTGTCTCTATCTGACACGATGCTCTCCGGCACTCCGTGTAGGCGAACTATCTGCTGTATGTATAGCTCCGCCAACTTCTCGGTGGAAAGCCCCACCTTGAAGGGTATGAAGTGCGTACACTTCGTCAGCCTGTCTACGATGACCCAAATGGAATCCTTCCCTCCTTGGGAACGAGGAAGCCCTGAGACGAAGTTCATCGTAATATGTTCCCACTTCCACTCGGGAATGGGTAACGGCTGCAACAAACCAGCAGGCCTCTGACGCTCCGCCTTGACCTGCTGGCAAACTAGGCATCTCGAGATGAAATGCGATACATCCCTCTTCATCCCGTACCACCAAAGATGTTCTCGTAAGTCACAGTACATCTTGTTAGCACCAGGGTGAATAGAATATCTCGATCGGTGCACCTCCTACAAAACTGCCTCTACCAGCTCTCCCTTTGGCATGCACAATCGGCTGCCATGCCTCAAGGATCCATCCTCTACTATAGTAAAGTAATCTAGTAATCCTGCTAAAGCCTAGGGTCGAAGTCTGCGAAGGCTCTCATCTCTAGACTGTGCCTCCCGGATCTGCTCTATCAAACCTGACTGAATGTCAAGCGCCATCATCTGTATCACTGATCCTGGCCGAACTAGCTCGATACCGAGCTTCTCCAGATCCTCCCGCAAATGCCGATCAATCATCAGGTACCATGCCATCGGATGCCTGCTCAGCGCATCCGCCACCATATTTGCCTTCCCGGGGTGATACTGTAAATCGATGTCGAAGTCTTTCATCAACTCCAACCATCGTCTTTGCCTCATGTTCAGCTCTTTCTGTGTGAACACATACTTCCAACTTTTGTGGTCAGTAAAGATCTCCACACGCTCTCCGTATAAGTAATGTTTCCATAACTTGAGTGCAAAGATCACCGCAGCTAACTCGAGGTCACGGGTAGGATAATTCCTCTCATGAGTCCGCAATTGCCTAGATGCATAAGCAATCACTTTCCCATGCTGCTGTAGGACACATCCTAGCCCATTCCCAGAAGCATCGCTGTAAATGGTGAAACCTCCAGAACCTGAAGGTAATGTCAGAACTGGAGCGGTCGTCAGCCTCCTCTTCAGCTTCTCAAACGCTGCCTGGCAGTCCTCTGACCAAATGTACTCTGCGTCCTTCTGCGTCAGCTTCGTCATGGGTTCAGTTATCCTAGCAAAGTCCTGGACAAACTTTTTATAATAGCCTGCTAAACCCAGAAAGCTCCTGATCTCTAAAACTGACGTCGGAGCCTTCCACGTCTCAACTGCAGCAATCTTCCTGGGATCCACCGAGATTCCATCTCCAGTGACTACATGGCCGAAAAACTCCACTCGTTCTAAAAAGAACTCGTACTTCGGTAATTTGGCAAACAATCTCTCCTGCCTCAGAATCCCCAAAACTATCCGCAAGTGCTCTGCATGCTCCTCTGGCGTCTTCGAGTATATCAGGATGTCGTCGATAAACACTACGACGAATTTATCCAGATACTGGTGAAATGTCTTATTCATCAAGTTCATAAAGATAGCTGGCGCATTTGTGAGACCAAATGGCATCACCAGAAACTCGTATTGCCCGTACTTCGTGTTGAACGCCGTCTTCTGGATGTCTACTGGCCTAACCTTCACCTGGTGGTACCCGGATCTCAAGTCTATCCTGGAAAACACCTTCGCCCCGCTCAACTGGTCGAACAAATCATCTATCCTGGGCAGAGGATATTTGTTCTTGATGGTGATGGCATTCAAGGCCCGGTAGTCAATACACAACCGGACTGTTCTATCCTTCTTAGGCACAAAGAGCACTGGTGCTCCCCATGGAGAAGCACTGGATCGAATGAAACCCTTTCTCAATAGGTCATCAATCTGCTCTTTCATCTCTATGGCCTCCTTGGAATTCACTCTATAGCAAGCCCGGGATACTGGTGATGAACCCGGCACTAAATCTATAGTGAACTCTACATCTCTGTCAGGCGGAAGCCCTGGAATATCCTCTGGGAATACATCCATAAACTCCCTAATGATAGGGTGTGGCGGTGCTGCGTCCCCGACTGTCGCACAACAGTTCGGCTCTAGGCTGATCTCCGGTCCTATCCTCCTGACTCTAAATGGTGATGTGCCCGGGGGACTGAACAAAATACTACCTCATGACAATCTATAGATGCATGGGCATAGCTAAGCCAGTCCATCCCCAATATGATATCATAACCGGGGAGTGGCAACACAAAGAATCACCCCTCAAACTCTCTCCCGGCTATCATAATAGAGCATCTATAGCTAGCTCTAATAGGCACTGGTCCTCCTCCCGTCATTACTCTACTAATCTCCGCAGTAGGTGTAGATACTAAGTGATGTTCGTGCATAAACTCTAATGACAGAAAGCTATAAGATGCACCAGAATCAAACAAGCATAGAGCTAGAAAAGTATGCAAATAAACATGACCTGTGATGACGTCAGCTAAGTAATCTGGCTCTGAAACCTGCTCCGGCTCCGGCTCAAGGGCTAGGCTATAAATCTTCCCCTGAGGTCCCTTCTGCTGCTGCAGATACTGCCCAAACCTCTGCTGCTGAGTCGGGAGTGGTCCTCTAGGCTTCGCTGCTGAGCAGTTCCGAAGCTGATGGGTGGCAGACCCACAAAGTAAGCACTGCCCCAACCTCTTCCTGCAGACGGCGAAGTCATGACCTGGTCTTCCGCAGAAAGAACATATAGCTCCCTTCTGCTGCTGCTGCTGCTGCCGGGGTCCCGGGGCTCTAACTGGCGGGATCTGATGGTGTGGTGTAGGAGGACGGTAAGTCTGCTGGGGTGGCGTCGGTGCTCTCTGCTGGAAAGCCTGACGCTTGGACGGTCCCTCATGATGTACAGAAGCCGGCCTTTTGCTAGACAGAAGACGCTCCTCAATGCTCCGGGCTAACTCTAGGCTCTGGTAGTAGTCAGTCGTACCGTTCGCCACTATAAGAATGCCAATGTCTGAAACTAGACCATGGCAAAACCTACGGGTCATCTCCTCTGGATCTGCAACCAGACTAGGAGCAAAACGGCTCGGGCGACTAAACTCTGCCGCATAGTCATCAATAGAACGGTTCCCCTGCTGGATGTTCTGGAATCGTAGCCCCATGGCTACTCTAGCAGTGGTCGAGAAGAATTTCTTCTTGAACTGGGTCTTGAACTGATCCCAAGTGGCTCTCTCCCTCGCAAACAACGGCTCATTCCGGAACCAGACTCCTGCTAAATCTATGAGCAGAAATCCTGCTGCCTCGACCTGGAGGTCATTCGGCATCCTAACTCCTAGAAGCTTCCTCTCTACCGAATCTAGCCAGTCATCTGCTACTACTATGCCCTCAGTCCCTGAGAACTCCTTGGGATTCAGACCCATGAAGTCCTTGATCGTCCCTGCTCTCTGCCGTGGCTCTACATGTGGTGGGACCACGGGACGTCCCTCAGAACGCTCCATGCTCTGGCGGAGTAGGGTAGTCTGCTCCTGATGGGTTGTTAGGAACCCCTGAATCAGAGTGAGCAGCTGGTTCCCGTCGAGTGTGACGGAAGCCTGGGTAGGTATAGTGATAGGGGGTGGTAGAAGTATCGGGGCCTGCTGGGACTGGGATGTGGAATGTGGTTGTGGTATCTGGGTTTGTGGATCTGTGGAGTGGAGGAATGTGGTAGGTGGAGGTGTATCAGTCGACTGGTCAGCTGACTGGATAAGGAGGGCCCCATTCTCGGGGGTAACATACTGGGATGAACGAGTAAACACCATCTAAATTACAAAATAAAAGGACTTATTTAAAGTAAGTAATCATATGCAAGGAAATCTAATTATAATAGCAAACATGTGATGTATTTCCTATGTTGCAATCCTAGCATTCCTCTAGGTGTTCTAAGCGTCATTCCTAATGTTGTCTAATTACCTTAAGTTCCTAATTGCAGGCATGCTTGGTACAATAACGTAACCAAACAGTTTAGTCAGGACCTTGCATGGGCCACCACTAAAAACATGTCACGACCCGCTACCCAAATTGTTGGGCCAGGCCGAGTCATGCCCAGCCTACGTTGAGATAAAACGTAGCAAGCTGTTCTAAAGACAACAGGATAAGACTAAATGTGCTAACAGTTCTATAAGTGAAATAAAGTCATAAATGCTCCAAACACAAAAGTTGTCTCATATAGAAATAAGTCCAAAGTACAAGTGATCTGAAATGTAAAACTGGATACATGTCCAGTTACAAAATATGTAGCCTAATACATGACTACACTAAATATCCCAAATAGCTAAGCAAACTAGACGAGTCTCCCCGCAGGAACATCCTCGTATGGCAAAGCCGGGTCCTCGGCAGTATCTCCATAATATGTATCGCAGAGTAACTCCTCCTCAGTAAGGACACCTACAACGTTATCCTGTCAGGACGGGAGCAAGTACTAAATCTAACAAACTAGCATATGAAACATGGAAATGAACATGAGACGAATAACTGGAAATATGGCATCACATAGTTTGTCATGGCAAGGACACATATGTTATAGAGATAGATGTATATGTAATGTTTAAAACTGTAGCAGGTACGTGATCAGTCAACAGGTGTACAATGTACTGAGGCACAATATAAATAAAATGTACATACGTACAAGTACACAAGCATAGGTGTACATCCGTACAGAAATGCGGGATAATGGCCTACGGTGCAGTATCATATAGAATGAACTTTGCTCGGTACGATAATGGGGGCATGATCACGTACACTACTATCAGTTTCCCCATAACCCATATTCTAATCATGTGAGAGATACATCAAGACTGTTCTAAGCATGGTAGTAACTGAAAGTACAACATGTGAAGTTTTAACTTGCTACCCCAAGGATCAGCATTTAACATGGTGGGATTTGCAGTTCATTTATGTGACAATATGTAAAGTTCGTAGAAAGTACTTGCCTCTAGCAAAGCAAAGCAAAACAAGCTGCGATAAAAGTGCTATGGATGTCCGGTAACTCGTCACTGTAGAAATAAATGCAATAACTTAGTTTTTACACTAAGCTAAAATGCTAAGACACTAATTGGTACGACACAACTTGTGACTGGGCACCTAGCCAAAATAATGATTTTAGCATAGGAGACCAATGTGGGGTGACACTCTACTTTAACTATCTTTCTAGGGTCTTTACACTAGTGAGGGGTGAGGTTCAACACGGCTAAAACTCAAAATAACACAAAAAGTTACAAGTCGTAATTAATCAATAAATAAATCAAATGATCATTGTGTTCTAACAATTTTTGAGATAGACAAAAAGCCTAGTTTTACTTAAAGTAAAGTACCAAAATGATCCTAGTTAATCATAGAAATTTATTATAATTTTTCTGGAATTTATTAACCAGTACAAATATTTTATAAAAATCAGTTTTCCTAAGTATACAGAAAATGAGTTTTGGTTCCATAAGCCAAACTAGTGGCAAAACTGTAATTTAAATACTATAAAAATTATACTAAATTAGCTAACTTAACATAGTATCTAAATACTATTTTTCCAAAATTTTAGAAGTACTTTAAGTATTTTTAGAAATCCAAAAACAGCATTGTACACAATTGAAATTAAATAATTAATTATCTGCGTATTTTGTCCATGTATATAATTTGAACCAAAGTTCAAATACAGGACCCAAGGCCATGAATCAAGTCCAATATGACTTGTACAGGTCTTGAATGTGTGAAAACACATTTGGGCCCAAAAACCTATGCTAGGCTTGGACACCAAATGGTTGCAGTAATTTAAATACACTAAAAATACAATTTGGTAAAAGTGCAAAAATAATATTAATATTTTAATAAGGTAAAATTATACAAAATAAATATATACATACATATGTTGAAAGTACATATATATATATATATATATATATATATATATATATATATATATATATATATATATATATATATATATATATATATATATATATATATATATATATATATATATATATATATATATATAATAAAATACTTAATTATAAAGTATATACAGACACTAATATTGTATACATATATAGTATAAATATATATACATATGAAGATATATACATATATACATATATGTATATAAATAAAAATATATAAAAATTTACTAAGTATAAATATATATATATATATATATATATATATATATATATATATATATATATATATATATATATATATATATATATATATATATATATATAAATACTGCATTTATACAGTATATATATATATATATATATATATACAAATACATATATATATATTATTTATATATATATATATATATATATATATATATATATATATATATATATATATATATATAAATATATATATATATATATATATATATATAAAATAACAAAAAGAAAAGAAAGAAAAAGAAAAAGAAACAAAACAAACACAAACAGAGGGCTCGAACTCGGCCCTCTTTTAGAGGATGAAGACTTAGAGCCCCACCCGCTGGCCAGTGGGCCTGAGCGGGCTTGCTGTTAGGGTGGGGCTCGAGTTATTTTTATTTAGGTTTTAGTTGTTAAAAACAGTAACACGAAATATCGCTCTGTGTCCTGACAGTTTGGGACACAGAGTCTGCGTGTCCGTGCTATGCACGACACGCACGAGCATCGATTTACGTGTCCAAGCTTACCAAAAGATCACCCGTGTCCTGGCGAGTCACCCATGCTAAATCGAGACACAAATAGACACGAAGACAAACTGACACGTACGTGTCCGGCTAGTCGGGAGGGTTTGAGAGTGCTGGCCGGCGGAGTAGGCGTCGGGGCGGTGGCGGAGTAGGGGCGATCGACTCAGCTCGCTGCGGCGAACTAATCGACGGCGGTTGGGGGCTGTGAGGGTCGACGGTGAGGCTGGGCGAGGCTCGCCGGAGCTAGGCTTAGGGTTTTGAGTCATCGGGGAAGAAAGGGAGGCTGTGAGCGGTCGTGGTGGTGATGGTCGAGCTGAGGGGAGAGAGGGGGTTATTTATAGGGGGTTGAGTCGGTCCTAGGTCGGTTGGGCGGCCGAAAATGGCGGGGGCAGGTCGGTCGTCGGTCGTCGGGCAGTCTGGTCGTCGGAGGTGGGTAGTTTAGGGTTTTGCGTTTAGGCCCCTATAGTTTAGGAAATAACACATAGGTCCTAGCAGTTGTCAAATGCAAATATAATTTGCATTCCACACTTAAAAACAATTAAGTAATTACAAACTGATATTAAAACAATTCTAATTATTACAAAACTATATTAAAACAATTTAGAAAATTATGAATCAATATTTTAGTATTAAAAACTCATTTAAAAATCATTTAAAAATTCTAGAAAAATTCCTAAAAATCCTAATAATTATTTTAAGGCTAAAAATGACATTAATAATTAATTAACACTAATTTAACTAAAATTTGAAAAACAGGGGCTTACATAGCGCAATCCGAATTCAGCGCAATTCATGTGGCGCACTTCATCATGACAACTGACAAATGTACACGTGGCATTTATGCCATCAATTGCTCACTACGTGGCAACCGTCTGTACACGATCATGCGCATTTCAATCAAATGATGCCATATGTCCAAGATAGTTGGCCCACGATCAGACAACTGCCTGCGCAGTCTAATCCTGCGCAATCCAGTACATGCGCAATCCAACTTGCGC
This sequence comes from Iris pallida, assembly GCA_029216955.1. NCBI lineage: Eukaryota > Viridiplantae > Streptophyta > Magnoliopsida > Asparagales > Iridaceae > Iris > Iris pallida. Next base: position 6,379,607 of record JANAVB010013600.1, on the reverse strand, counting down.
CATTCAGAATAACTAAAAGTTAGTTATTTCCAGAACTCTATAAATAAAGTTTCAAGTCTTCATTCCAGGAGATCTGACATAAAAAGTTCAAAAATATCAGAGAGTTCAGGAGTTCTTGCCTAAGTGCTGCTGCATTCTTTCGAGGCTATCGCCTTCAAATTCAGAGGCAATCGTCTTCAAAGTTCACATCGTCCAAGGGATAAAGCAATCGTCTTCTAGATTGGATTCCTATAGTTGTACTTTCCCAGAATTCTTGTAATCTTCTTTACAAAGTTTATTGAAATAAAGATCAACTTTTGTTTTTGCAAACAATTATGTAAACTGAGTTTATGTTACATTGAGTTCCTGAAATTCCTGTGCACACATCACTGATTTTTTAGGAACTTTCCATACTGTTTTCACATGTTTTCACACACCAAGTCACTTGACACTTTGACACATTTCCTTTTACTTTATGTCCCCAACACACTACTCTACAATCCTCACACACACACAAGAATACATGTCATACACCTTTGTATCACACCCACATGTGCACAAACACCCTCACATGTTTTTCTCTACCTATCCTTCTATGTATATACATATATATATATATATATATGTATATATAATATATATATATATCTATATGTGATGCTTATATTATGGGTAGCCTATATATTTATATGTGTGTTATTATATTAAATTAGACAAATATTCAATGTATATAATATGTGTGAATATGTGATATGGCTTATATGGCACATAGCCTATGGGATGTACCCTATGTGATACAGCCTATGTATATGGCTTGAATGTCAGTATAGGTGTACAGTTGACTTGTATAGCCTAGATGTGGTATGTGCTTGCTAGAATAGGCTTATTAGGCTTAGTGAGACTTGTTTGGCTTAGGCTTGACCTAGTTGACTGGTATAGTTGACTGGAGTTGACCAAGTATTGACTTTAGTCTAGTTTGACCTAGACAGCATGCAGACGCATTGTAGATTACTATTATCATCCCCTGTATACATCTTGACTTGTGTTGCTCTAACTAGGAGTCAGGTACCCTCATCTCGGACAGTACATTTACTTCAGACATTCAGATACGAGGCGAGTACATTCTCTGACCGTTTCATACTTGTCTGGATTTACATTCTTGCTCTAGATTACTGTACTTGATGCTGACACGATCGTTATCACGGATTGGTACTATATGGATCTTCTTCTGAGATGTTATCTCCTTGTATTCACTAAATACATATTATGATGTGCGTTTCACTTACATATTGTATTTATTGAATACCCTTATCATTGTACACTCATTGTGCATATTATACTCTCATTATCACATTGAGCCATTGTACAAGCCATTGTATAAGGTAACGTAACTGAATTGGATCCTTGTGTATTGATTGGGGAGGGAGAGTAGAAATGGTTATGTGATCAATCTTATTGTATAAAAAATTGTATATGTCCATTGTACACCCACATACAAAGGAGTCACATTTTATTGTATAACCTAACCCGTTTACATAACCATATTGTGCTCTAAATCACATGTTGCTTACAGTTCTTACTTATCATATATAGATATTTCCCATTATCAAATCTCTGCTGTTTTCATATACATTCTTCTTTCAGTGTTTCCTGTACCTTACTCTATTGCATGCTTTATATTTCCTAACATGATATGAACTGCGTGAGATATTTTGTGCTCGCTCCCGTCCTGACTGGACCTGTTGAAAATTTTACAGAGGATGATGAGGAACCCTGCACCCTTACTTGGAGCTTGCCCAGTTGACACTCGCGACCTGGACCCCTGGGGAGGTTCAGGCAGCTGCTCAGGATGATACCTTGTATAGTGTAGATAGCTTAGACTGTTCCTTCTTTTCATGTTTAGCCGTTGTCTTTATTTTCAGAGTTGTATATTTTAGAGATGATGAGATTTTGTTATTTTATTCTGCTGTACCTCAGTTGAAGATTTCTTATCTATTTCCATCATGCTATATTCTACCTTAGATTGTGATTGAGTTGTACTTCTGTGTTGGCCTCCTTTTGGAGAGTATATTTCATGTTATGTAGTTATAGTTCATGACCTAGAACAGCGTTCTACCTCCGATACTGCGGCGTAGGCTGGGCATTGTTACGTTCTCGTACCCTCACAGTGGGTGCGGGTCATGACATGAGTGCTCCCCACTTTATCGATATCGAATTGCGTCACCACTTTCTTGTCATAGGAAAAGTTAGTCCTCAGCAGAGTCGCCATTTTATGGACACACACAAAAAAGAAGAAGAAATGCTGTCTTTTTTTATTGGCACAAGGCACCACAAATCGAGTACGCCTGAGAGATCTTGCACTGATGATCTCCGAGTACAAAATAAATTCTGGAAAATGGAACGATGGAGATTGAGCGGCAGTTGCTTCTTTACTCCGTTGACACTCCGATTATAAAAGTGGGAGAAAATCTAAGAAAATTGCTAACTCTCGGCTCGCTGGCAAGAAGGGCAGCAATTTGGCTCTTGAAATGCTCTCTGTTCTGTCTGTTTTTGAAGAGGTATGAGACCCTTCTTTATAGTCGTTTTGTACTGAAATAACTGTTATGCGACCACAGGTGGAAAATATACTGATTTTACTATAGGCACATAATACCCATTTGGGCGCATAGGGTGTAGGCGCATGGACACTGGATGATCGTGGGTAGATCGTGGGTTGACGTGGTCGCATGCTTCGGTACATGATTGCTCGTGGAGACTGACGTGGCCGCATGCTTCGGTGCACGATTGATCGTAGATGTTAACTGAGTCGTAGGGATCTGCTGCCTTGGGCGCATAGTATGGGAGTAAGTTTATGCGCCCATACTTGAGTACATGTTTGATTTACCTGACAATAATGTAGGTGCATAGCTCCTTTTCGATCATGTGAGCACATAGCCCATCTTCGATCATGTTGGTGCATAGACTCCCTTTGGTTATGTGGGCGCATAGCTTCTTTTGTCTTCTTCATGCGGGATACGTAGTCTTGTATTTTTCATGCTTCTACAATGCTATTCAAGCAGAATTAAAATATTTAGAAAAATGTGGTGGAAACACCAAAGGGCATAAATCTTGTTGGCTTTAAATGGGTGTTCGTGAGAAAACAAAATGAGAGAAACGAAGTTAAAAGATACAAAGTTCGACTTGTAGCACAAGGTTTCTCTCAAAGACCTGGAATTGACTATGTTGAGACATACTCTCCAGTTATAGATGTCATTACTTTTACATATCTAATTAGTCTCACAGTTTCTGAAAATCTTGATATGAGACTTATGGATGTTGTAACTGCATATTTGTATTGAGACTTAGATACTGACATCTATATGAAAATTCCAGAAGGATTTACAATACCAGAGACTAAGTCAAAGGACATGTGTTCAATTAAACTTAGATGGGCATTATATGGATTGAAACAATCCGGAAGAATGTGGTATAATCGTCTTAGTATATATTTGACTAAGGAAGGATATAAAAATAGTCAAAATTTTCCATGTGCCTTCATTAAGAAATCTGAGAATGGATTTTCGATAGTAGCAGTATACGTGGATGATATAAACCTGATCGGATCTCCTGCAGAATTGGAGAAAACTGCAAACTATTTGAAAAACGAATTTGAAATAAAGGACTTGGAAAAGACAAAGTTTTGTCTCAATTTGCAAATAGAACGAGGTTCTAGTGGAATATTAGTGCATCAATCCCGATATATCGAAAGGATTTTGGAATGGTTCAGAATGGACAAAGCAAATCCACTTAGTACACCAATGGTTGTACGGAGTCTTGATTTGGATAAAGATCCATTTCGACCAAAGGAAAAAGATGAAAAAGTTCTTGGTCCTGAAGTGTCGTATTTAAGTGCTATTGGAGCACTACATCTAGCATAATACACAAGACCAGACATTGCTTTCTCTGTTAATTTATTTTCTAGATATAGTTTTGCACCTACACTTAGACATTGGAATGGAGTTAAACACATAATGAGATATCTTCGTGGAACAACTGACATGGGATTATTTTATTCCTGTAATTCCACTAATAACTCTCATCTAGTTGGTTATGCAAATTCTGGTTATCTTTCTGACCCTCATAAGGGTTGTTCCCAAACATGTTATGTGTTTATTAATAATCATGCAGCTATATCTTGGCAATCAATAAAACAAGGTTCAGTGGCAACTTCCTCTAACCATGAAAAATTAATTACATTACATGAAGCAACAAGAGAAAGTGTGTGGTTGTGATCGATCATTCATCATATAAGGGTAAATTGTCAACTACCCACAGTTATAGATAAGCCTACAACAATATTCAAAGACAATGTAGCTTGCATTGCGCAAGTCCGAGAGGGATTCATCAAAGAAGATTGAACAAAGCACCTTCCACCAAAATTGTTTTATGCACATGATCTCCAAAGGAAGAAAGTGATCGAAGTTAAGCAAGTAAGATCAAATGAAAACTTAGCCAATTTGTTTACTAAGGTACTCCCAAAGTCCACATTTCAGAAGTTGGTACACGGAATAGGCATGCGGCAACTTAATCATCAGACAAACTAGCTGTTTCAGATCCATTTTATCGGGGGGGTATGACTTGTACATAATATTTTTGAGTTTTGCGTATTGTACTCTTTTTCCTTAACTAAGATTTTTCCACTGGTTTTTTTCTTAGTAAGGTTTTAATGAGGCAACAAATGCGTATACACCACCAACAAATTAATGGTGTATATCCAAGGGGGAGTGTTGTAAATATGGATAAATTATCATAATTATTTGGTGTCTATAACATATGTCTTTTGGTTATCCATAACATATAGATTTTGGCATTCTTCTTTTAATTGTCATCATGATATTAACCTCCATTGTAAGCCTATATAAGGGGCTCTTATCAAGTTGATTTGTACAAGTGAATGAAGAAATATTTTTCTCTATAGTCCATCTCTTTGTTTTACAATACTAAAAACTTTTTGGAAGCTTTCCTGGACTCTGGATATTAACTTCTATGTAGTTTGGATGTCCGCTTGTCATAGCTGCTTTCAAAAAAAAATAAAAAAATAAAAAAAATTAATGTATTAATATTTTATTATATTTTCATCTAATTAAATATTTTGCTCTAAATTTTTTTTATGATATAAACAATATTTGATGTAATAATAATGATAATAATGTATTATTATTATTTTTAGAGATTTTCATTTAGTGACCCTAAAGGAGAAAAAAATAATTATTTATATAATTAGAGAAAGAGAGAGGGGGGCAGCCCCTAACCCTCATCTCTCTCTCTCTCTCTGACTCTCTCTCTCTCTCTCTCCCTCTCTCGAATTCTCTCTCTCTATCTCTTTCTCTCGGACTCTCCCTCTCTATCTCGAATCCTCTCACTCTCTCTCTCGAACTCTTTCTTCCTCTCTATATATATCTTCCTCTCTCTCATCTCCCTATCTCCATCTCTCTCTCTCTCCCTCTTCTTCACTCTTCCTCTTCTTCTCCTCCTTCCTCTACTACTCCTACTACCGCTACCGCTACTGCTGCTACTGCACGCTGCCGCGCGTCGCCGCTGGCGCACCGCCGGCGCCGTCCGCCACCGTCGGCCACCGCGTGCCCCTTCTCCGACTTCTTCCCCGGTGACCTCCAACATTTCCTTCTCCTCTTTAATTTTCTTCTAGGTATAATTCCTCCCCCTTTCTCTTTAAATCTTCCAATTTCTAGACCTAGGTTAGATTTTAATTTCTAAATTTCTGGAAGGGGAAGAACATAAGGAAAGCAAGAACTCACTTGGATTTGGGAAGGAGAATTCTAGGTTTTTGCTCAAAGCATGGCAAGTCCTCCTTCTTCTTCCTCTATTCCTTGAATTTTTTTTTCGTGTTTAACCTCCAAATTAATAGGAGCAATTATGGAGTATTTTAATTCTGGACTCAATCAAAATCCACTTTGGTTGAAAGAAATTGGAAATTGGAAACTGTCATACATAGGTATATATGTGCATATGAGTAATTGGACACGTGAATGAATGTATTTGGACACGATACAATTAATGTTTGCAACGGACACCTTGTGTAGGATACAATACAAATCCATAAGTATTGGACACAACATCAAAGAATTTTTGGACACATGACATGTTTATACACTATTGATAGATGTAAATTTTGTTCACATATATATATATATATATATATATATATATATATATATAGATATATATATATAGATATATATTATATATATATATATATTTATATATATATATATATATATATATATTATATATATATATATATATTTATATATATATATATATATATATATATATATATATATATATATATATATATATAGGTCCAATGTTTTTTTTTTACTTGAACACGTACACACGAGAGTAGTTTCGATATTAATATGATTGTATAATCCTGTCCAAATTTTTTTAAACTATCGAATAACACATGTTGGTATGATTGGTAGCTAAATTAATTATTTTGCAAGTCCTCTTCTCCTCCTTCTTCTCCAATAAAATTTTCTTTTTTCTTTTTCCTAGTTAATTCTGAATGATTTAGGAATTCTTAATTAATTCTGAAATTTTAAGTTAAGGATATACAAATTTTCCTTTTTTGATAAGTCTGGGATTATTAGGAATTGGAACATGTAGAGGCTAAATATAAATCTGAAATTCATAATTTCAAAATTCAGAATATAAGTTAGGGAATTCTCTCTAATTATGGTATTACTTTTTATCCTGAAATTTTGATGACATTTAACCGAATTTGAGATATTTTAAAATGTTGCAACCTTGATTTCTAGCAAATGTTTAATTTTGATAGACATAGACAAAGGAATTAAAGATTTAATTGTGACGTATCACGAATAAGTGGTTAAACGTTGGACACAAGTAGAGGAATCAATTTCGGACACCGAGTTTGAACTTGCAATTGTGGACATGAACTATTGAACTCTTCATGAACAAACAAACACATATGAACATATGGGACTCTCCAATGGTAAGTTTGTCATACACAAGAACTGAACAGCTGGACCGCATACCGGGAAGGTAAAAAGTACAAGAATCCTGTATTCCTCTATTTAGTACTCAATTTTGTGTGTTCGTATTTAGAATTGAGTCTCTTTCCTACATTTTCCTATTTCATGCACAAAAGTTAAAATGTTGATATCGAAGAGTTCTGCTTGATTGATTTTCTTTATACTGTCTACATATATATATATATATATATACATACATATATATATATCTATAAATATATATATATACCTACATATATATATATATATATATATACATACATATATATATATATCTACATATATAGATATATATATATATATATATATATATATATATATATATATATATATATATATATATATATATATATATATATATCTATATATCTATATATATGTAGATATATATATATATACCTACATATATATCTATATATATATATATACATATACCTGTACATATATAGTTATGTATTATAAAGTCCTGCATATTAACTAGTATAGTTGAAATAAATATTTGCTCTATTTTGACAAACTGCAAAGCTATTAGCAAGCCGCGACCCGACTAATTGCCAAAAGAAAGGTAATCATTGCTTACTCAGGTATAAATCTCCAGTTCCTTTTTGTTCAATTATTTACTTGCGTGGTTCCGGTGTTGAGAGTTGCTCCACCGAAGAGGTCGGCGAGCCCAATTATTTACTTGCGTGGTTCCGGTGTTGAGAGTTGCTCCACCGAAGGGGTCGGCGAGCCCATATTTTACTTTCATAATATATATGTTTCTTGTAAATTTTTGGGGCTCCTAAATACAAAGGAGATTCTGCCGAAATTTTTAAGAAATTTAGGAGATAGACAAATTTCCGACCTTCGAAAATTTTTAGAAAATTTCTTATCTAAGAAAGCATTTGGGAGGAAAGAACAACTGAATATCCCTAGATATCCCGTAACATAAATAACAAAAAGCTGATCAGTATTTCGTGAATCTCGTGAATCAGTGCATCTAGTTTCGACTAGGATGTACTAGCCCAAGGGAGGCTCTACATCTATCTGACAGTAACATCAATAGATGTCTTTTTTTTAGCCCAAGGGAGGCTCGGAAATCACAGCCTGATCCCCGGTCAACGGGATTGTTCACGGGAAATATTTAGAGGATTATTCAGAGTATTGTTCTCAAAACTGCATTTCTTTTCAAATCTTACTCCAGAAAACAACGCTGCCTACTATGGGTGGGCTGTGTCCTTAATTACTCAAGGAAAGCAATTCCTACTAAAAGCTCAAGGGAAGCTCGAAAATCTTATTTTTCATGGAGTAGGACATTGACCTTCATTCATGTTTTACTAAAGCATGTTTTACTAAAGCATATATATATAGTAGTGCAATTTAGTATACCATGTCTCTGTTTTAAAACTACATATTCATTATTTTGTTAATTTTCACCATTCTTGGCCGAGGACTTGCTCGTCGTTTTCTAAACGACCTAGTATTTGTTCACTAGGTGAAGAAGAAGAAGACGCCTCCGCCGAAGTATCGCCGCACTACAACAATGAGTAAACTGTCCGGACTACCTACAGTTATGACTAGCACTATCGTAGTAATCTTGTGTAAATTACTTTGTAATAAACCTGTAAAAGCATTGTTGGAAAAGTTTCCTGTATAGTAGCTTCACTATATTTAATACCATGTAAACTATGTATTTTCCATTCTTGCTGATGATTACAGGCGACAATCGCAGTTTCGACGCGTAGCCTGGAGATGTGTTATGGCGTCACCGTTTCAAATATGGGAAGCGGGACGTGACACGTCTTTTAAGTGGTGGCCCATGCAGGTCAGCAAGAATGGAAAATCTTGGATGAACCATAGGTTTAGATAAGACGTAGGTTCTAGACTTAGACGGAGAACTTTGATTTCCGTATTGGACCCCAAGGTTAAAGGACCTAAAATAGGTTGCAGGTTTTACAAAACTGAAAGCTTAAGGATGAGGAACCTACCAATCTTCTAGGGAAACCTATGCAGGATAAGACATGACGGTAGGTCAAGATTTTGGAATCCTATGGGCTAAGGCACAGACTTTAAGGAATGTCCTTAGAACAGAGAATACCAATTTGATTGATATATGTTAGACTATATCTTGGTAGCTTAGCTAAATAAAATTCCTATAGCAAGTATGAACCATTAAGTTTCCTTACTTGGTTATGAGTAGCAAGGGCAGACATGACCTTCTAGGCCAGATTAGTATGTATTTGAGGATTCGATTAGCACTCTTATTTGAGCTATTAAGAACCAAGAAATTCTTAAGGATCTTGGGCTGAGTATGGGTATCACTAGTAAACCAGGAATTCAAATATTTTGAATAGTGAGGGGTAAGAATATATATATGTATCTCCTTAATGAATATTGGATAAGTTAGTACTAGCAATAGCTTGTCTAAGTGATTGTAATGATTGTTGTACGTAGTGCTATGTAAATAATTGGATTAGAATTTAGTTTCTTATTTCTTAACCTCTTAAACTTATCACTGTTGTCTCTACCCATTCTCCTTCATCTGTTGAATTCCCTATATTTACCTATCTCCCCATTCGACTTTTCTTGCATTATCCCCAATATTGTTTGAAAATTTAGATCATATCCTCAATCTTTTCATTCAATCCTATCTTTCCATAGCATTCCTAATTTCGGTAATTGTTTTCTATACATGCTCATTTACTCATTGATTCTATTCTATGAGGTAATGCTTTGACCAGGATATTGTGGATGGATTTATGCGAATGAATACTTGTTGTGCCTTGAGCCGAATGTTCTTTTGTCATCATGGAAAGAGAAGTTGTGCAGCCACCTATGTTGGCGAGGCACAACATTATCGAATACATGAATTCACAAGATTTTGAGCCCGAGATAATGATTCTGTGTTTGATTTCAAGGAGTTTGACATTTAGATTCTGATTTCATATTTCTCATTTTGAATTTTGAAACCATTGATTTCAAAATTTGAGATGAGACTTCTATTTCCCTAATAACAAAATCTTTGAGATCATTTCTGAGTTTTAATATTTGTATAAGTGATATTGATGATATTGCAACTTGAATTGAATTTATTTGAATTTGATTTCGAATTGATTGGATTTTTCCCTGACATGTATGGTTACTTCACAGTCATATTCCCTAATCATTTTATGGATATCGTTGGCGTGGTAGCAAAAGCTGCAGCCATGAATCCTGATAGTGAAACGGTATCTTGATTACAGCCATATGCGTAATGGCGAAGCACAAGATTACTATATCTCGCCAGAAAATGAGAATAAGAAATATGATTTTGAATTCAAGGATCATACATGGTTATGGTTTGAACACAACATGGTATCTGACCAATTCTATTGGTTTTAAGGAATTTCAAAAATCTTGATGATTTCTATTATTTTTAGATTGTTCTTATCTTCGTAAAGCTTTTGATAACTATATTTCAAGATATTTTGTTTAATAATTTAATAAATTACTACTTCACCTCTGTAAGGTGGGTAGAATATTTGTTTTCTCTGTGATCGTTTTAGAAAAGCTTATCTTTAAATTTCGAGGTATAATTTTTGTAAGGGGGTAGAGTGTCATAGCTGCTTTCAAAAAAAAAAAAAAAAACAAAATTAATGTATTAATATTTTATTATATTTCCATCTAATTAAATATTTTGCTCTAAATTTTTTTTATGATATAAACAATATTTGATGTATAATAATGATAATAATGTATTATTATTATTTTTAGAGATTTTCATTTAGTGACCCTAAAGGGAGAAAAAATAATTATTTATATAATTAGAGAAAGAGAGAGGGGGGGCAGCCCCTAACCCTCATCTCTCTCGGACTCTCTCTCTCTTCTCTCTCTCTCTCTCTCTCTCTCTCTCTCTCGAATTCTCTCTCTCTCTCTCGGACTCTCCCTCTCTATCTCGAATCCTCTCTCTCTCTCTCGAACTCTCTTCCTCTCTATATATATCTTCCTCTCTCTCATCTCCCTATCTCCATCTCTCTTCCTCTCCTTCACTCTTCCTCTTCTTCTCCTCCTTCCTCTACTACTACTACTACCGCTACCGCTACTGCTGCTACTGCGCGCTGCCGCGCGCCGCCGCTGGCGCACCGTCGGCGCCGCCCGCCACCGTCGGCACCGCTGCCCCTTCTCCGACTTCTTCCCGGTGACCTCCAACATTTCCTTCTCCTCTTTAATTTTCTTCTAGGTATAATTCTTCCCCCTTTCTCTTTAAATCTTCCGATTTCTAGACCTAGGTTAGATTTTAATTTCTAAATTTCTGGAAGGGGAAGAACATAAGAAAGCAAGAACTCACTTGGATTTGGGAAGGAGAATTCTAGGTTTTTGCTCAAGCAAGGCAAGTCCTCCTTCTTCTTCCTCTATTCCTTGAATTTTTTCGTGTTTAACCTCCAAATTAATAGGAGCAATTATGGAGTATTTTAATTCTGGACTCAATCAAAATCCACTTTGGTTGAAAGAAATTGGAAATGGAAATGTCATACATAGGTATATATGTGCATAGAGTAATTGGACACATGAATGAATGTATTTGGACACGATACAATTAATGTTTGCAACGGACACCTTGTGTAGGATACAATACAAATCCCAAGTATTGGACACAACATCAAAGAATTTTTGGACACTTGACATGTTTATACACTATTGATAGATGTAAATTTTGTTCATATATATATATATATATATATATATTATATATATATATATATATATATATATATATATATAGGTCCCATGTTTTTTTACTTGAAACGTACACGAGAGTAGTTCGATATTAATATGATTGTATAATCCTGTCCAAATTTTTTAAACTATCGAATAACACAGTTGTATGATTGGTAGCTAAATTAATTATTTTGCAAGTCCTCTTTCCTCCTTCTTCTCCAATAAAATTTTCTTTTTTCTTTTTCCTAGTTAATTCTGAATGATTAGGAATTCTTAATTAATTCTGAAATTTTAAGTTAAGGAGATACAAATTTTCCTTTTGATAAGTCTGGATTATTAGGAATTGGAACTTGTAGAGGCTAAATATAAATCTGAAATTCATAATTTCAAAATTCAGAATATAAGTAGGAAATTCTCTCTAATTATGGTATACTTTTTATCCTAAAATTTTGATGACATTTAACCCAATTTGAGATATTTTAAAATGTTGCAACCTTGATTCTAGCAAATGTTTAATTTTGATAGACATAGACAAAGGAATTAAAGATTTAATTGTGACGTATCACGAATAAGTGGTTAAACGTTGGACACAAGTAGAGGAATCAATTTCGGACACCGAGTTTGAACTTGCAATTGTGGACATGAACTATGAACTCTTCATGAACAAACAAACACATATGAACATATGGGACTCTCCAATGGTAAGTTTGTCATACACAAGAACTGAACAGCTGGACCGCATACCGGGAAGGTAAAAAGTACAAGAATCCTGTATTCCTCTATTAGTACTCAATTTGTGGTTCGTATTAGAATTGAGTCTCTTTCCTACATTTTCCTATTTCATGCACAAAAGTTAAAATGTTGATATCGAAGAGTTCTGCTTGATTGATTTTCTTATACTGTCTACATATTATATAATATATATATATATATATATATATACATATACATGTACATATATAGTTATGTATTATAAAGTCCTGCATATTAACTAGTATAGTTGAAATAAATATTTGCTCTATTTGACAAACTGCAAAGCTATTAGCAAGCCGCGACCGACTAATTGCCAAAAGAAAGGTAATCATTGCTTGCTCAGGTATAAACTCTCCAGTTCCTTTTTGTTCAATTATTTACTTGCGTGGTTCCAGTGTTGAGAGTTGCTCCACCGAAGGGGTCGGCGAGCCCAATTATTTTTGCGTTGTTCCGGTGTTGAGAGTGCTCCACCGAAGGGGTCGGCGAGCCCATATTTTACTTCATAATATATATGTTTCTTGTAAATTTTCGGGGTTCCTAAATACAAAGGAGATTCTGCCGAAATTTTAAGAAATTTAGGAGATAGACAAATTTCCGACCTTCGGAAATTTTTAGAAAATTTCTTATCTAAGAAAGCATTTGGGAGGGGAGAACAACTGAATATCCCTAGATATCCCGTAACATAAATAACAAAAAGCTGATCAGTATTTCGTGAATCTCGTGAATCAGTGCATCTAGTTTCGACTAGGATGTACTAGCCCAAGGGAGGCTCTACATCTATTGACAGTAACATCAATAGATGTCTTTTTTTAGCCCAAGGGAGGCTCGAAAATCACAGCCTGATCCCAGGTCAACGGGATGTTCACGGAAAATATTTAGAGGATTATTCAGAGTATTGTTCTCAAAATTGCATTTCTTTTCAAATCTTACTCCAGAAAACAACGCTGCCTACTATGGGTGGGCTGTGTCCTTAATTACTCAAGGAAAGCAATTCCTACTAAAAGCTCAAGGGAAGCTCGAAAATCTTATTTTTCATGGAGTAGGACATTGACATTCATTCATGTTTTACTAAAGCAATATATATAGTAGTGCAATTTAGTATACCATGTCTCTTCTTTTAAAACTACATATTCATTATTTTGTTAATTTTCACCGTTCTTGGCCAAGGACTTGCTCGTCGTTTTCTAAACGACCTAGTATTTGTTCACTAGGTGAAGAAGAAGAAGAGCCTCCGCCGAAGTATCGCCGCACTACAACAAGGAGTAAACTGTCCGGACTACCTACAGTTATGACTAGCACTATCGTAGAATCTTGTGTAAATTACTTTGTAATAAACCTGTAAAAGCATTGTTGGAAAAGTTTTCTGTATAGTAGCTTCACTATATTTAATACCATGTAAACTCCTTGTATTTTCCATTCTTGCTGATGATTACAGGCGACAATCGCGATTTCGACGCGTAGCCTGGAGATGTGTTATGGCGTCACCGTTTCAAATATGGGAAGCGGGACGTGACACCGCTACTATTGAAGAAGGGAAAATGAGAGTATGTTATGGTTGAAAAGTGTGAGAAGTATATAAGCTGCTTGAAGTATTACCGTTGTAAAATAGTCGTTGGAGAAATAGCCGTTTCTAATTTTTTTATTTAAAAAAAATATAAAGAGCAAAATACGTCCAAATAATGGGGCGTTTAAAAATAAAAAGTAAAAAAAAAATGCCCTTCTTTGGGGCCTGTAATACCAAGGTCCATTTTAGTCCGCTTTAGTTAACATTTAGTTAACCTCTTAATCCGTCGATTAGATAAAAAAAATTAAAAAATTAAAATTTTCACGCCCTTTGGGACGTATTTCTAACAAGTGCATTTTAAGTCCTTCTTTGGGACGTTTTGGGTCCCATTTTACTAATTTGACGAACTCCATGTCTTTTACGCAATACTAGCAAATTTCGTTGCTCGTCATGCAAATTCCCTATAAAAAAAACAGACAAAGAAGCACAAGCAACAAATGACCAGGGAAGTAAAGCTTCTATGTGAAGGTAAACTGAGCAAAATCTTTAATTTAGGAAGGAATCAGCAATTGCCTTGGCTTCTGAGAGCATCTCCAACCCTATTGTGACTTTGGAAAAAGTTAATGCCACATAGGAATGACAAAATTTTATTCAAAAGTTCTTCTCCAATGCAATTGTCAAGTCAATTGTGAAGCTTATGTGGCAAAAATTAAAGAAGACATTGTGAAGTTGATTGTCTTGTTCTAGACAATGCACTTGACAATGCCTTTCTTCCATGTCATCAATTATGAATAAAAAATATTAGAAAAAAGAAGAAGATGAGTAGTTGTCTTAAAAGTTGTCTTGGAAGTAGGAAAAAATTACTTTTTATTGTCTTCTTAATACTTTTGCATTGGAGAGAGTTTTCTATCTCATTGTCTTTTGAGATATAATTTTGTCACATAAACAAGACATTGTCTTGTGACTCATGCCACATAGGTGCCATCTAAGATTCACAACACTTAACACGACAATAGGGTTGGAGATGCTCTGAGCTGTAAAGATCAATCCAATGGAAAAGGATCTTGTGTAAAAAACGGTGGACCATAAATTTACAATGGAATAGACACACTCATAACAAGTATCTCCATATGTCTCACGTTTAGTTGCTCTCTTTAAAGCTCCAACCCAGGTTCAAAGAACAATTTATAAAGTTTGTGCAATATGGTGATTGCCATTTGGGTAGTTTATTAGGAGTTTCTAGCACTTCCTGAATTACCTCACACTCCCAACCAAAGACAACATCACTTCCTTCTAATCCAATCCAACTTCTGCAGAAATCTCTTCAATGAAGCAACTATTTTTTTAACCAGGAGCAGAACATCAATAAGACTAAGTTTCCAGAAGTCGTGCACTCATCTCTTCAATCGAAACAAGGGGATCGCACTGCAGTAAGGCCTCGTTTGGTTCACGTAAGGGAAATTCATTCCCTTGTACTTTCCATGGGAATGAAAAAGTATAATTCCTGTCACATTTTTTTTCGTTGTTTGGTAAAACAAAAAAGCCACCTAGGAAAGAATATTTGATTTTCTTTCCAGTGTTTGGTTGATGCAGAAAAAAATACAATATTCCAATAAATTCTTACCTTTTAAAATAAAAATAACATTATGAAAATTCAAAGGGACCAAGCAATAATACATGGTTAATTTTGTCATAATTTTTTGTAATAAATGTTGGAAAAGGAGGAGGAAAATTAATCTCATGGGTCATTAGTGGAACCATATTCCCTTCCATTTTTTCTCTTGTCAGAAAATTGATTTCCAAATTTGTGGCTACCAAACAAAGGAAAGAAACAACTTTACTTTTCTGGTTCCTTAAATCCGTGAACCAAACGAGGCCTAAGAGTGGCAAAAAAGCAGGTTATTTCCTAGTTCCTACATACACCACAAGCTTTATTGTACCAAATGGTTGAAGAAAATAGGAGAGACATCGACGGTTAGAGACCCCTTCCTGCTAATTCCTGCAAACCGCATTTTGTCACACTCCTGAATCACAACTCCCCATTTCTGGTAAAGTTCTGTTTCATCCACCCGATGGTTCTCAAAGTCCAGAGATTAGCTTATTGGCTGAATGCAGATCCTGATTGATAGTGGAGCTAGAGAATTAGCTTAGTGATTCCTGAAACACAACAAAAACTGCTCCTAATTCACGGTGGTCAAATTCGCATTTGAGTAAGGAACCAAGGAATTAAAAATCTAATCCCCCTTTTTCACATCCGAACATATTTTTATTTTGCTCTTCCGAATCTGCTTGAAGAGGGTACCTACATAACTTTCTTATCTACTACAATATGATAATTGTTGGTGTTTTTGCTTATTATTGGTGTTTCTGTCATAGAGACTAGAAAAATAGTCCCACAAGGCCTAGGCCAAATGGATTATATCTCTATATAAAGCTTTGCTTGTGTTCACAGAATCACATGAGGTGTGGAGAGACACATGGGTGCCATGTGAGGAGTTTTTCTAGTGGAAAGAAAGCTAACCCAACAAAGAAGTATTAATGCTTTTGTCATGCTCATGGGATTATTTTCCTATGGAGCTAAGGCCCGAAGGGGTTTAGTGACTCGGACTCGTGCTCGGACTTAAGTGCGCAAAGTTGCGTTTGTTGGCGCACTTAGCACGTCGGCATCGGCGCATGACGCCTTGTGCGCAGTTGATGTGCTCGTGCGCGAGTCGCATGCACAGGTGCATGTGCAGGGATGCGCAGCGGCGGCGGATAGGCTGCACAATAGCTGTGCGGGCTAAGCGTAGCTATGCGTTGCTGCGCGCTTGCGATACTGCGCTTCTGTGCTACTGTGGGACTGCGTGTCTGTGCTATTGTGATGCTACGCGCAGGCACGCGGGCTGACGAGCTGAGTGGGCTAAAGGGCACAGGCGGCATATCATGTGGCTAATTGGAAGATTAGAGCGGTTATGGAAAGATTGAGTTAATTAATCAGATCCATCTTTTGTGGGATTTGAATTTAATTCATTCAAATTTTCATTATTCTCTGCTATCTTTTCGCAATCACTTACGGCGAAGATTTGGTTTAGGGTTTCAGTCCCCCTCTATAAATACTCTCTTCGTGCCTTCACTAAGGACTTACGCTGAAATAAAGAGACGAATAGAGCTGTGCCGCCATTGCCATTGGAGTCCATTGGATTTTGTCGAGTTCATGAACGGAGGTGACAGCGAGCGTTCCAGAAGTTCTTTCGAACTTACTGGTTCCTGGAAGCAGATCGCAATAGGACGAATTGCTTTGAGCAACGGTGATCTTTATCACCCCAACAAAGTTGCATTTACCAACTCCGGTTCTCTTTTGAGATTGCAACTTCAACTCGTGTTCTCGTAGAGACCGAGTCATCAACCTCGTATCTCTCTTAGAGAACGAGTATTCATCTCTCTCTATGAAAGATCGAGATTTTCATCTAATGATCTGTTTCGGGAATAACAAAGCAAGATTCAGATCTGATGGATAACAACCGTGCACAACTTCTCAACACAAGTTTTAAGAAACTTAAAAAGTTTGACGGGAAGAACTATAACGTCTGAAAGAGAAAGGTCAGTCTTAATCTTCAACTCGTGAGCATCGATTACGTGTTGACAGATCCGAGCATTTTCCAGATGATGAAAATGTTCGAAGGGTTGTTAAAGCCACGGCTTGCAATCGAAGTGGACGAGAGATAACAACCTCTGTAAGTTTTTTATCTTGAACAATATGGAGGACTGTCACTACCACATTTTAGATTGAGGTATTTTGGATTTTTTTTTTTGAAATTATTTAATTATTTAATTGGTGATTGTGATTTTGACTTTGACTTATTGAGACTTTGTAGACTAGCCTAGAAGCTAACCCTAGCTATGGTGACTTGGTTAGATTGTGTGACCCTAGTCTAACTTAAGTTAACCTCATTCTAGTCATTATAATCTAGTTTTCAAGTAGGAGGAATAGAATAGGTGCATTGATTCATGACTTGTGATTTAAGATTTATGACTTATGTAATTAAGCCATAGGCCCATGACTTAAGCCCAAACCCACCATGGCCGGCCACTTAGGGTTTTCCACCCCTTTAATGCCTCTTCCACTTGTTCTTGCCTCTTTTGTGCTTGACCTAGTTTTTAGAAAGAAAGGTAATTCCCACCTTCCTAAATTTCTAATAAATTCATTTCAAATCCTTTTTGACTCTAGTCTTTTGCATTAGGACCTAATTATTGTTTATTTAATGTTTGTGGAGATTTATCTCAGTTTTTGTACAATCTGAAACTTGGGAGTTGATATTTGGATTCCTTCCATTTGGGGCTTTCTTTGAGTTGACACTCTAGGTATACCACTCAAACCCATCTTTTTCTATTTTCTTTGCATTTAGGGCTAGATCTAGATGTCCCCTAGCTGTCCCTAGAGTTTGGGTTAATTTATTGTCCATTTGGTGTCCGTATTGGACACGTGTCATAGTGTATAGATAGGTGTTTGTTAAAATGCCTCTTAGGAAATTATTTTTGTGTTTTGTAAAACTAATTACATAGATTCCTAGATTTATATGTGTATGTAAATATTTTTGAAGACTGAATTTATTTTAATGTCGTTTTTGTGTCGGTTTTGGTGTGGACACGTTGCACGGGGCTCGGCTAAGTGCCCTGCTGCCCGTGTCCTAGTTCTCACTGGACACGCTACCTCTTGACACCAAAATTGGTGTGGACACTCCCTGGGTGACTGACACGAGGCCTATAAAGTTTCGTAGGATCTCATTTAGTAGATGGTGAGATATTCGACCCGCACGTATTTTGCACTGTCGTGCACAGTCAGCCAGGGACCCTCTGACACAGTGTTTGTGTCCCACGAAGACACGTATTGGACACATTTCAGGGTGACCTAGCCCTAGACCTATTCTAGGTGAACCTATAGGCACGAGCACGAGTCCTAATTCGTGTCGTGTCGTGTCCACGAGTAATGTGCACACGTGCACGATGATTGTGTGCACAGTTTTGTGTTTGTGTTTGTGTGGTGGTTGGACACGATTCGTGCCATTTCTTGGACACGAAGACCCCCCTGACACTGACCCATATGTGTCATTAATTACCAACCCTAATTTGTGTGTTAATTGATTGATTGGTATTCGATTTGGTTTTCCATCTTTTTCCTGATACTCAAGAACTGATTCTGAGATTTCAATGTATTATTAACCTATTTTGTGGTTTAAATTAATTTTTGACACCCATTTATAATTGGGAATTAACCTACATGTTAGGATTGTTATTAGCACAGGATTTCAGCTTTCGATTTCAATTGGACCTTGGGTTTCAGT